>CM074521.1:5639222-6878969 GCA_037379345.1 Perna viridis | reverse complement strand
AAAAATAAGTGTGTTTCCTGTTTCAAGTCTGAAAAAATAGGGTAGGTAGGTAGGCTTTTCTATTTCTTTCTTTTTTTTTAAATGAAAAAATAGCCATTAGTCATTTTCATATGCAAAATAATAAAGTTCTACTCCAGAAACAGGTAGTTTATTTCTATCAAGGACTTTATATTACTATGCACATGTAAACATGTTGATCCTTATCCTTTGTGGTCTGATTAAATTTATCTAAAATTATGATTTGATTTTTCATCTATAAATTTTCAACAAACTGGATTCTTTTTTCAAGTGATAACATTTCTAGCAAACTACTATGGACCATTAATTATGTACCTTTTAAATCATCCCTTGTACTCCTACTAGATTTTAGATGCATTATTACTTATTCTATTTGTTTACCGATTTTCCCGCCATACAAAGTGTAAACAAATGCCATCCATTTTCTTTCATCAGTTCTTGCGTTTCGAAGTGTTTTAGACACTTACTGATGGGATAATCATTGTTAATTGGATTTAATTTATTCTGCTATGAGGTAAATCTGATTCTGATTTTATCATGGAAGCTGTATATAGCCGCATGCATATGGTTATGATTGTGTTTATCTTTGACCAGATTATGAGTTTTGATTGGCTGAATAATATATTTACATCTGATTGATGATATTGTGAGTCACGATCACCTTGTCTAATTACATTCGATTTGTTTCAGTCGTAAATTGGTTATGGCCATTCAACTCTGAACAGGTGTCAACACAATTGTTTAATTAGAGAGAACATTCGTTGCTGTCGAACTTTCTGTTGGTTTTATCTTTAATATACAAAACATAGGCGCAGAGAAAATCGCCAACAGGTTATTTTTGTAGCCAGATCTAATAAAAATCGCAAATTGCGACATTGGCGTAACCCTTCTCCGTATCCGTTTCAATGCCAACGGAATAATCGTAATATAAAGACTTGATTATTCGGGTAAATATTGGCGAATCCCAGCGCGATCCATGTATAAAACTGCCAGAACGAGGTCCGAGTAACTCCAGAATTTCCGATTTTCGCCGCCAAAAAAATGCTAGTGTCGGCAATTCGCCTTTAAAAAAATAGGGTCGGTCGGGAAACCGGAAACACACTTATTTTTTTTTATTTGGCCTAAGGATAATTTCGGCAATTGAATGAATTTAGTTTAACCTAATGATTTTGGAGATTTATGAGAAAATCTTCTGACTGACTCCTTTGTTTTATTTTTAGTAACAGCGGCCTTATTTTTCAACGGATCAAACATCTCCACTTTAGTTCGATGCAAAAAAACAAGAATTAAGGAACATTCATACCAAATTAGTAAAGAAATGTCAGCGAAGATTTTTTAAAGAAATAATATTCAAAAGAGCAAATATAAAAACGTTGAAAAAGGGCCAACATGAATAACAAATTAAAACAAATATTGGAGCACAGATAGATTTCAACGTGTTGAACTTATTTTTGATATATATGCAAAATACTTATGTCTGACCCATATGTTCTATTTTTAGTAACATTCAACGAATCAAAAATTTCTACTTCTATGCAAAATAACCCAAGAAACATTTATATCAAGTTTTAATTGGTCAAATAGAGTCAGAGAAGAGTTTAGAAAAATTGCTAACCACGACGGACGACGACGGACGCCAAGTGATGTCAATAGCTAAGAATGAGATCAAAATCTTGTCATAAAAAGAAGAAAACAAAATGCTCCTCACATACGAAAATATACTTAAAAAGTATATTTAAGATATACAATAACAAATAAACATCATTTTGATAAAACTTAAAATATTAAAAAATCAAAAATGATGTCTTCTAAATATGTTCTTGTATTTGAAGTTTACTATACTATTTGCAGTACAGATTTTTCTAAATGTTTGATTAAAATCGTAATTTACGAAACTGTTAGAAGTACAATATCCATGGTTGCAATTGAATTTTACGGTCTATCACATTCCCTTGTAAATTTGGCGGTACCTACATGTTTTCAACTAAATAACAGACTGGAGATTACACTTTTATTATGATACCAGATTTCGAGTAAATATCAAAACTAAAACACACGTAAAATTGATCTATCAAATATAAAACTTCAGTTTGAGTAGTTATGTTTGTAACAATAATTGTAATTTTGCAAGGATCTGTCAAAGTAAAAGATTATAACAATTTAATAAAAAAACAAGGGGCGAAATTCTGATATACATTATGCAGCGAAAATGAGGTGTAAAATACCTTCTGTTTTACAATTTAATAAAGGAGGCATTGAATTATCATACTCTCAGCCAGTTCGTCAATATTACTAGGTTTTTGTATACTGAATTGGGTAATTTGGCACTACAAGTATGATTATCACTATCTTAAAATTCAAATTTTATACATATGTGTTTAATGTGACAGCCATCTGTTTTATAATTCGATAACATACATGAGTAATGTGCCAAAGTTTGTCGGTTTGTGTACGAGATTAATATACGTCATGTTAAGCACACTTTTGACCTGCTTTTAGTCACATTTGAGGTGAATATATGATATAAGTTTAAACTACTCAAGCATGGTTTACTTAGAGAAAACTAATCAAAACCACTTTGCTCATTTGCTTTTGTTGCTTTGTTTGTAAGATTTTAGTTACTTTGTGTTCCTTGTTGTGTATGTCTGTTTTCCATGCATGGTCTTTGTCCCTTGATTGCACTCTTCTGATTACCGCAATAACCTTAGTTCCCTTGATTACTCTTAAACTTGATGAACACCTTAGCTTTCTTGGGCGCAGCGTCTAGTAAACAAAAAAGAAAAAGGGATTTAAATTGCAAGCAAAGCTCGTTAAATTAAGGCCTTGTACGTTATTTTTATGTGAGCCTGCAAACCACATAAATAATATTCATATCAACATAAACGTCCTGAAAAATTAAAGTATACAGTTTCTTATTTTCTGCGTCACAGAGTTTTTATGCAGTTTACTTGATGACATTCAGCATAATGATCATAACTGATCTCCATGATGGCGGAGTTTCATTTCTTGAAAAAATTGTGATGTTCTGGACTGCTGCGTTTTTGTTAGAGGAATTCCGTCAGGTAGTTATATTTTTTACAGGAGTTCAATAGGATTTGATTTTTTGGTGTTGACAATTACATGTATGAGGTAAATATCCACAAATTTCTTTCCAAACACAGATAAGCATGTGTATCTAGAAACGAGCTAAAGTGCAGCACCTAATTGATGTGAACAAATATATTAATTTGACATAATATTGAACAAAAGCCTGTTGTTGAAGAAAACAATGTTGTGCATTTTCTCTGTAGACGATGCCAAATTAAACAAACACATGAGTATCACGAACAGTTATTTATGGGTTGACAAACCGTAACTCACAATATCGATAATTACATTTCGCCATATATATGGGTTAGCAGTCCGCTTACCCATAGATAACACTCGCTAGCCCACGGATAACGCCTGCTAACCCATTAATAACGAAAAATTAATTATAAATACTGTTAGCTATTGATAATTAATTTTTGTTAATGTATTTTAAACGCCATCATATATGAATTATTTTACGAATTTTTCTATCTTCTGCGGGTTATCAGGTGCCAACTATAGGGTACGGAGGCTAATTAAAGATACAGAAATTAATTCATAGATCACGGATTGACCAATTAAATGACGTATTACATGTACTTACAAAGGATAAGATTGCAGACAGAAACCTACCGCGGCGAGAACAATAGAAGTAGCACTCTCGTTTAGATGAGGCGGAAAAGTGAATCATGTTGATTATTGCCGTTGTTAATGATCTTAAAAGTTACTTTTAGACAAAAAAGCTATCATTTCCAATTTAGATTATGAATATAATTATTAAACATTAAATTATCAACAAAAACTGTATCAAATAATACTAAGATAAAGCCTTGATCTTCATTTAATCAAAATTGGATCACACTTTGTGTTTGATCACAAAAAAAAAATAAAATAAAATAAAAAAAAAAATAAAATAAAAAAAAATAAAAAATAAAAAAATAAATAATAAAAAAAGAAAACAGGAAAAAATACACAAGTCCGTCAAACGTGTATCTACCAACATGCTAATTTGGGATTTTTTCTACCTGTAATAATTATAGAAAAAAATTGTTAAGTGAGTCGGGACATCTCCGTAAAAATATGCAAACTGACTAAAAATCTATTTTATCGTTATTCTCTTGAAATCTGTTGAATTGTCAGTTAAACAGCACTTAGTATGTGAGTTAATGATTAGGTTTTGTATCCACGGCGTTAGATTTTGTTTTTTTTTATGTTTGTTTAAAGTCGTTCCATGCATTTTGTCTTATGAATTCAGTTTTACGTTTTACTTTTAATTTCTTTCTCACGCTTCCATTCCCGAATTTCTTATGTTTATGTAACAATCACACTGTCTCTTATTCTATAATTTCGAAATTTAAAACTATGCAGATTTTTTTTCAATAGAAAAGGCAATTACACTAGACATATGCACAAACTGTGCAGGACGCAACACCGAGAAACATCCCGATGGCGACATAATTTTGGTTAGTCAGAGGACTACGCGACATTCCTCCAAAACCCAAAATTAATACAAACCTTTCTTTACCCTATTTTAAAATTTTATTAATACCAACCTAATCTAGAGTAGACATGAATCTTTTCGTTAAGCTCAAAGCATGCATCTCGCACCTCATATATATGGCAAGTATATGATGCAACCTAATACTAACCAATTTTAATTCAACAAGGAATGTAAATCTTCCCGGATTGCAGTTTGACACGACCGTAAAGGTAGACCCCTCAACAATATAGATAAGTATTAACAGAACATTCAAGTTTGATACAACTCTGAATTTGTCGTTTTGTTAATAGTAACTAAACCAGGAATAGCGGGAATCAAAGAAGTAAAGTGTGATAAATAAATATTGATTTATTTCGTTGTTTAAACATTTATTTGTTCCAAACAGTCCTTGACTTCGCATATTTGATAAATATGTTCCCTCTATTGCTATTCATCTAGGTACAAACACATGTTGATATAATCCGACATAAGCTGTTCTATCACACTTATCTGTACTTTCCCTGTAAAATAACAATGGCATTATATAGTAATACTGACTGTATTTATAACAATAGTACACATGTATGTATATTTAAATAAAGTAGTTAACAGTTACTATAAATATATATGTGTATATGTCATGAAAACAGACATGTAAAAGTATAGCTACATGTAAATGCTACCAAGATAACAGATATGAATAACCTATAATTACGGAAAAGTAATTGTCAGATTATAAATGTAACATTAAGGAAATAGAGAAATTTACTACTTGTAAACCTGAAAAGAATACTTTTCAGTTGTTGCAGTGTACATGTACTATGTTTAATATTTAAGAAGTACTAAGGAACTGAAAATAATCATTTTCAATGGCTCATCATATTTGTTAAATAAAAAATAAATTGTAGGTACGGGTCGCATGCACTAAGTCTTGTTTCTATCACTATCCACACGTACATTTGTACATGTATCCTGGGAAAAAATCTTCACAGAGTATTTGTGTATATTGATAGAAATAAGTGCCTGTGCTATGTGGATGCACTTTAAGAAAAAAATTGCTAGTTCAAAATTAAACTTTGAAATAATATGTTTAGTTCACTAGTAAAGACCCCGACCATTTAATCTTCCAGGCGGCGGGTCGTGTGCTTAGACATTATTGTCAGATTATAATTGTCTTTTCAATAAATAGACGAGATAAAAATCATAAAATTCAAAGAGACCATACGACCTGGCCTTTCTTTGCTTATAAACATGGTGCCTATAACAAAACCTTGTGACGAATTTTAACTAGCTTTCTAATTGTCATGTGCTCGGAATATAATATATATAGCGTCTTAGCATAATATAGAACCTATTCCAAAAATGGCAAAATCGGTAACTTGTCATCTTGTGAGTATATAAGAATTATTCAATAGCTATTCTACTCTAATCTTGAATAATTTTAAGATCGACATGATTGCAGTACGATGATTGAAATCAATAATGAAGCTATAGGACAGTACATGTGCGTTCTACATTACAACCTTTGAGCCTTTTTTTACTGAATAATGTACGTGTCTTGTGTCTTCCCCGGTAAAATTTTAAGTTTAAAGGAAGTACTGCCATATGCGATTTCGGAGGAAATAATTCTTAGTTTTTACTCTAGGAAACTAGAAATACTTATCATTAAATTAAAACGCATGATCCAATTTGATACAAGAAATTTCGTCAGGGCACCACCGTTTACCACCAATATAAGAATTTTTCACAACTCATTCATCCTAAGAAATCATCGTTTTACAGATCTGTCAAGCAAATGACATGATCTACACTTGTCGTTTCATGTTCACCATGCATGTAGAAAGCACTTTCGGCCACTCATATACCATCGACACGTGAATGTCGTTCATATTCGATCATTTTCCGTGTCAGAAACAACAACGGCCTATCGCAGCCATTTCCTTCCCGACAGACGAAAATCACAATGAAATGGGAGATAATTTAACTCGGGTAGGTTTCTGTCTGATTGAAATAGCAAGAAGTTTTATGTTCGTTTGTACGTGTCCGTTGGCATGGATTTGTATAGTATCGATCCTGACATATAACTGTTCACTAAATAAAAGCTAGTCAATTTTACTTTTGAAATGAAATTATAAGTAAAGCCCGATTTAGCAGACAGACCTAGCGAACATTGGTATAAAGCATTTTACATCAATTTCATTTAAGCATCAAAGTAACTTGGACTGATTTCCTTCTGTTTCAAATTAAAGTTTGATAGGCTTGGTTGAAATGCAATATAATGCAAACATATCACTGATTTCAAGAGTTATACCATAAGTCTTCCTCCTTAAATACTTTATTTGTCGAGCATCAGAACTGCACTAACAAAGATCAGTTTCATGTGAATTGACTTAAATCTGAAAAAAATACACATATGCAGGTACTGTAATCAATCAATACATGTAGGTATATAACAAAATTCAAGGGAAACAAAGGCCATTAAAATGTATATTAACGGTTTCCATCTGCACCATGAAAACTGATTTATTCAACGGGTCACAGTTTTCCTTTCCTCGGTTGTCTACCACGGACTTGACTTTTTATGAGCAACTCGGTGGGTATTTCTAGAAAAGCAGAGGACGCTTACCTTACTGGTGCACCTAGTCCATGCTCCCAGTTTTTATATGAGTCCGAGTTGCTCATTTGCTTTTGTTACTTTTTATGTATGATTTTAGTTACTTTGTGTTCTTTGTTGTGTATGTCTGTTTTCCATTTCTGGTCTTTGTCCCTGGATTGCATTCTTTTGATTACCGCTATAACCATGGTTTCCATGATTACTTTTTCCAATATATTGTAGTAAAATGAGGTATCGAATCATTTTACCCCAATTTCATGTTCACCCTGAGTAGATTTGTGCTTGGTTAGTTCGCCCCTGTTAATGCAATAAGGAGCTTTTAAGCATTTTGACGCGTTAATACTACACCTGTATCAGTTTTTTCTTCATTTTGAAACCATATTCCAAAGAAATAATAGCCAAAATCCATTTTCTTTTTTTACAAATCAGAAATAAATGAATAACAGTTAAACTTGGTCCAGACAAGGCACGAAATACTTCTGAAAATTAGAGTCGAGACAAATCAAGGCAGTCGTGAAAATTAAGTCGATTAGTTTCTAATTATGATGAGATTCTAGGGTTTTTTTTATTAATGGCCATTATTATTATGGCCTACTGTATATGCTAGTTTGCCAGTGTGACTATTTCAAGAGAAAAGTCACGTTTTTCAAACAAACGCCTTCATGGTCGTATCGCATAAGTTTTGTTTTTTATTTTTAAATTCTACAACGCTGTAGTTCAAAATTTTGACCAGATATATCACCGAGCGCTTTTTACCCTACTCTTGCATCTACGGACCCTTTTTTGTATGGTCCCTACACCAATTTGACAAAAGATTCATAAGAAAAGAATATCATACTTACATTTGTCGATTAAGGAATGCACTCTGTACTTGTCATCTCAAACTTACATGCTCTAGGTCAATCCAGAACTAATCAGCAATGTGGAACACCACGTATTATCAGAAACCTGCAATTAAAGAAATAATTTGTTAAATAGTCAGTTTATTGATAAAGTTATCACGCGACGGAGAACGAGATTCCCTGACCTTTCATTAATTATTTAACTTCTTTCTGCCCTTTTGATGAAATCATCTGGCATAAATTGTAACCGACACACAGAAAATAAAAGTGGACAACTGAAGATTTCACTCAAATTATCTTTTACAATAAAAAGATGTGATGAGTTAATGTGAAATTCATTAATTTGATTTTGAATAATTTTCATTTTCGTAAAATTCGGGGGTTGGTAACTAGTTTTCAATACTTCTTTTTTTGTTCCTTATGGAAAAAAGCTGTGGTATGAACATGGAGCTAACATATTTTAGAATAGAGAACTGATATTTCCAATATTTTATTAGTTGTATTTTAGTTGTGCAACACATAAATCATTGCAGGTGATTGAAGAAGATCAGCCATCACCATTGAGTAAAATAAAGTTGTGGTTTTCCAGGGCTGGGAATAAGTTTGATGCATTTGCGTATGTAATGCTTATGCTTTCAATTGTGGCCAGAATTTCATTACCAACGAGTATGTTCAGATGGGCTCGATACTCCTACAGTATTACAGTTGTTATATTTTGGTGGAATAGCATGAGATTCCTTTTTGTACACAGACACATTGGCCCAAAAGTTGTTATGATCGGCAAGATGGTAATTATTTTAGAAGATCTTACCGTAATATCCTAATCTGTTACAATTTTCAAAATAAAGACCACATATCACTTGCTTTCTTTAATATCATAAATATGTTTCAATTAAACATTAGCAGTTACACTTTTTACATTTCGGTATTGTATATTAAGTATCAGTCTTTATAAAAATCAGACAAGAGGTGATTCATGTACGTCAAAAACCCACCAATTCAGTTTTATTTTTTCTTCAGACACCATTATCAGATCACTTAACCAGTCTTAGTTTTGCAATTGTGGGTTACGCTTTTTGAGAAAAAAATTATGTAGATTGTACATGAAATTAGCGCATTGGAAAAGTTATCGTTCTTGATTTAGTGTGATTTGGTTGATTTTATTGGGATGCGAAAGTGCAGTTTTCTCAAAAGTACAGAATTAAACACAAAAAGGACTATTGCCATATAAAAATATAGTATATGTAGACCAAAAAATCATCGTCTGATCAATGGGTTATTCTACACCATGAATCACCTTACCATAGGCAGTGTCTGAATTTTATGTGGACTGGTATTTCATAAACTGAATTTCTGTTAGCTAAAAATTCAGTGAAATAAGCTTTTTTACGATAACGAGCGTCTATTTGAGTTGAATGAACATTTAAAATTGTCTTTACAGTAATACCTATTGTACTTGTAGCTTAGAGATTTAGTCTTCCTATTTATAATTTTTGCGGTGGTTGTCATAAGTGTTGGAATTGCATACACTGCAAATATATATCCAAACTCTATATTTAATTGGGCAACAGTGAAGAAAATAGTATTCTATCCGTACTGGCAGCTTCACGGAGAATTATTTTTAGATTATATCAGAGGTAAACATAATATTTGATTTAACTTTTTATTACTTTCGATTACCCTAATATATCGTGTCATGTGCGAATGCGAAAATTTAATTTGTTAATTTGTTATTTCAAAGCTTTAAAGCCTCTACCTCTGTTTTTCCTTTAAATCTTTAACTGATAGTCTACTACTTGTAACTTTTAAAAAAGTAAATCTAGGATAAGGGACAACTCTTGAAATCTGTTATATGTTTGCATCATATTCAATTTCACCAGAGCATATCAAGTTTTCATTTGAAACAGAATGAAAACCATCCAAGTTACTTTGATGATTATGATGTTAAATCCTGCAAACAAACGTTCAAATGATTTGTAGGAGTTGTGCCCTGACCCTAGGTCTACCTCTTTACAATTCTGAATATTTATCATATAGATAGCAGTGATTTACCTTATGTTCCTTGTTTCAAAATATTCGATAATTCCCACTTTTACATGTACATAAATTTGGCTATTTCACCTTCGGACTTTCTCCGGCCTAAAAGTCACAATGTTCATATAAATCCGCCGTTCAAAAAATTTGAATTTTATGTTGAAAATAGCAACAATTAATGGAAATAAAAAAAAACAATTGTTTATGAATATCAAAGTATAATCACTGGTTCCAAGAACGCATTAAACTTAAACTCTTTCTAATTAATTATCTTACTATTCACCAATTAATATGAACTTCATTCAACGATAGACACAAGCAATTAAATTTTATAATGCATGTGTTTTTTTATATTTCTTATAATTTTAACATACTAATAAAAACATTATAAGCTAAAATAAAAGGACTATTGTTTTGATTTAAAACAACTTTGAATGAAAATACTACCAGAAAATAATTTTGCATAATAGTTGATTACAATTACAATGAAAAACGTTTATAGAGGTCGATTTTCCCTAACATATCAAGCTGCATGATAAGCTTTTTATACACGTTATTATAGGAAGAGAACCAGACCCTCCCGGAGATTGCACGTATGATCCGGTTCTATCTGGAAACGGTACTCTGCCTGCCTGTCCTGTTGTCTTTGATATGGTTACCATGATAGCAGCTGTTTATCTTGTTCTGTTGAATATCATCCTTGTTAATGTTTTAATAGCAATGTTTTCGTAAGTTTTTTCCCCCGAATACTTTGATTTTCGTTACATTCCCAAACAATTAAACTATAAAATGGATACTGAAGTACAGCGAAATCAGTCTTAACCGGACCGTCAATAATCCGAAAACCTATTTTAAACAGTGCCTTTTAACCAATATTTAATGGGAACAAATTGTGCTCCTTTACTTGCTGACCTATTCCTTCACTCTTATGAGGCTGACTTTATAGCTGATCTGATCAGAAAGAAAGAATATCGTTTGGCTAGATCCTTCAATCTCAGTTTCCGCTATATAGATGACGTATTATCTTTAAACAATCCTAATTTCGGGAATTTGATACATCGCATCTGCCCAAAAGAACTTGAGATAAAGGATACTACAGACACTGTGAAGTCAGCCTCATATCTTGACCTACACTTAGAAATCGATGGTAAAGGAAAACTATTGACCAAACTTTACGACAAACGTGATGACTTTTCATTCAGAATTGTTAACTTTCCTTTCATCTGTGGCAACATCCCTTCGGCTCCTACGTATGGAGTGTTCATATCACAACTCATATGTTATGCCAGAGCTTGCCGAAACTACGCAGATTGATTTTAGTTACTTTATGTTCTTTGTTGTGAATGTCTGTTTTCCATGTCTGGTCTTTGTCCCTGGATTACATTCTTTTGATTACCGCTATTTCCTTGATAACTCTGTTAAACCTTGGTTAACCAAATCCTGTCTAAACTGAACAAAACCCGTTCAAATGTTTTTCCTTTTATTTAACCTGTTTTCATTGTACATAAATTTTATTCGAATAATCCAATGCAGTATTAGTATATAAGTATGGATCTTCCTATAAAACAGGTATGTAGTGATTCATCATTTCTTCAGATAATCAACGAAATTTTATAAATACATTTGTTAGGTCCTAAAAATAACTCATCCTATGGTCATGTCTGTGGATCTGCTACATATCGTGAAATAATTTTTGACTGGTTATAGTGTTAAAATTCTGGCAGAAAGATTTTTCGTACTTTTTCTGTAGTAGAACATAACCAAATTTTAAGTTCTAATATCTCCAGTGGATTACTTTTATAAGCATTTATATTTCTTAATCAATTTCTAGAGAGCTTACAGAAGGATTTGCAATAAAAAAATATTTGGTATATTAAATGAATCACTCCTTAAATGCTTCTGCCTGGGTTTAAGGCAGAGCTGTACTTAGATGTCGAATTTAATAATATAGCAGCAAGTATTTCAGAGTTTTCAATCGAAAACATCAAATTTCTACACATGCGCATAAAGTATCTTCACTAATTTGAGTTATTCCCTTTACCATGGAAATGTTCAACATTTATATTTCAAATACCCGGTAATATAAATATGCAGTGTTGTCATTATGATTAATAAAGTAAATCCTGTTTAAACAAAACCTAGAAAATACAAAAACTACATAAACTCTTAATATTCATTGAAGGTGGTTCCATCATTAAAGCACCTCTATATTTTCGTATACGTTGTACATCTTATTACCTATCCCAAATTTAAAAGAAAAGACCCTTCACCAAGAATATTTTCTTTAAAATGTGGGCGCAATTTGAGGGAATTTTGTCTTAAAAATGAATTATAATTTTATATTGTGGATTAAATATGCAGAATATATGCAAATTGAAACCATTTACAAACGCTTTTATTGTAATAATTTGTTAATCATACACTAAATTTTGAAGGAAAATAAAAAATAATATAACCTACAACTTGTATTTGGTAAAATTTCGTTTTTCCCTACTATTGAGGCGAAATAGCCTAAATATTAACATATAAATTAATATCATTAAACATCACCAAATTTATTTTTTTTTGTTATACATTAATATGTTTTACAGACTTGAAATTACAACATTGAAGAGAAAAGAATATAGGGTCTCCGGGTTATTTATAGAGATATATGGAAATCGATGGATTATAATTAAAATTCAAATAATGTTATTTTATTTGCCTTTTAATAGTAAGTGGATATCAACCAAAATAGTTTAGCCATATGAAATCAATAGCACTGTAAATATAACCATTTTTGTGATATATTATAGTTTTCTTGTAATGGAGTTCTTTCCCATTTTCTGTGCTTTTTCATGTACTTCAAACACTTATATTGAACAGACGTCGTTTACAATGCACTATGTTACCATGATGAATTCACGTGAGATGGTTTTCAGGTTCTCTGAAATGAGAAAAGTAAAGAATTTTCAGATTCCACTAAAAGTGGAGTCACATAAAACGTGTTTTGAACATTAGTAAACGGACCACTTGTCTCAACCAAATTATTTATTTTGTAAAGTCCAAAAGGTGTTCGGCTTGGACAGGTTTCATTTGGACTCTTAACTGGTACCATTGTCGATTTGCAAGTAAAACAAAAGTCATGACCATCTAATTTTTTAAGACAACGATTATTAAATTATTATTTTATCAATGATTTTTCCCTGTCTGGTCTTTGCCACTTGATTGCATTCTTTTGATAACCACTAGAATCTTGGTTCCCTTGATTATTCATTCATTTCGTTGAAAGTTCAACAAGATGCAAATTGTAAGAGATATGTTTTGGGCCGATGTTTTCACCCCGATGTGGTTGTTGTTTCTTTGACATTTACACCACACCTATTATCATAATATTTTATCAAGACCTTTCGTAATTATCTGGGCAGGGTCAGTGTGTACTTACTCAAAGTACGTGCATGTCAAGGGTTATAACAAAACAAAAAACTATTTTTAACTCTAAATAATAGTAAAAAGGTGAACAAACGGCAATATCAAGGCAAAAACTGGTAATGTTGGAAACAAATGCATTGGTACTGGTCCTGAACAAGGCATTCCAAATAAAGTTTAGTGTTAAACAAGGTATTCCGAATACAATTTAGTGTTAAACAAAGCACTGGAGCGTGCTGAAGCTCCCACTTCTATTACCTTAAATGTTTTCAGTATATTGTAATACAATCAAGCAGCATCAAATTGCTTCCGGATAGAAAGTAAAATCCGGAAATGGTAAAATCAGTAGTCAAAACAGTAAGATATAAGATGTAAGATACATAAGATATATTGAAGATATCAGATGTTAGGCTGTTCATAATTCAAGAACGTATAGTTTTATTCTTTTAATCTTTCCGGAACTGAATATGAAAATGAGGTTTGATATATATATATATGGTCTTTAGAAAGGTGTTTATACGAGAAATTACTGTAATGTTAACATACATTTGGATTATTTCAAATCGAATGGAATTGTTAAATACTTGAGTGAAACTGATCATGAACATCGTTTTGTATTGGACTTTAAAACTTTTTTTTTCAGGTATACATTTCTCAAAGTCCAACGTAAAGCAGGAAAAGTTGCCAAATTTCATAACTACTTTTTGGTGTATGAATACAGCAATATGCCCACTCTAATAGCTCCATTTAATGTGATAAATATGTTGTATAAAATGATTACACTATGCTGTCGGGAGAAAGAAAACGAATTCAGTAAGTCTTTATAGCATTTTAATGGAAGAATTACAAAAGAAGGCTACCTTACAGTTCATGTCATAAATATTAAAACAAACCTGTCAAATATTCGTTAAATTAATATTTTTTACTAATTAATCGCAATTCATAATAAGGGAATTTTAATTTTCCGTGCCTAGGAGCGCCACCATGACCAATTGAGCTGTGACGCCTCTAAGTATTGTAAAATGAAAGTACTGTGAAAGTATTTATATTCGTGGGTATAAACTTTCGTGTTTTAATTTGTGGTTTTGATGATCCTGTCATACAATTTAAAGAAAATAATCCTTTTCGTTTGGAATCAAATTTCTTGGTATACCTTACCAACGAATTCCACGAAAATTGGTACTCAAGGAAGAAAAGAACTTTCACAGTAGATAAGCAATTAGTTAGGATGTCCAAGAATGTACAAATTTGTTCCTTATAATTTGAGCCAGTCTTTACACGACGGCATTTGCAGCTGGAAGACTGGTGTGAATGTGAGGAAATGGCTACTGCCAAAAGGTGTTCGTGTTACCGATAAAAAAACCTTTTTCAATATTTCCCTATTTCATTTGTGTAATTAAAAATTTGACGAGAAGGCATAATTTGATGACTAGAAAAAAAAACAAAACAAAAAAACAAAAAAACAAAAAAACAAAAAACAAAAAAACAACAATATTAACGGAAGATTCTATGTTTATATACTGATCTACCGTAAACGGTCAATGCAAAATCAATTAAATGACTTCATGAGCTACCTGAACAACGAGTAATATTAATAAAGTCTGATAATTATCATCACTATTTCTTCAATTACAATAATTCTGCAAAATGGCTTTATACGTTAGTTTTTTTTTAAAAATGATCAATTAAAGAAAGTCTTGTGCAATTTGCGAAAAAGGCACTTTGCATTAAAGGTTATCAATTTTGGTTTACATGAATAAGAACCCAATTTAATTCAAAGATGGTCTTTTCCTGTTTACAGAAGATTGAAGGAATCATGGATTTTACCTTTTACATTAGGTTTTTTCTTGTACTATGCAAGATTTTCTTTCTCGTTTACTCCTTCGGAATCGCGATTATTTCTTTTATTGGTATCATGTGCTTCACATTAACTTAAGGATTTTATGTTATTTATGTCTGCGAAAACAGATTCCATCACATAACCCCAATCCTCTGACAGTATTGATTATACCATTTTTTTTTAAAGAAATCAGATTATCAAATGAAAATAAAAAGGAATTGATGGATCGTGAAACCGAGGCTCTACAAACAACAGTGTTGAACTATTTAGAACAGAATGGTTAGTACTAGTTTTAGCCACATACCTATTACATATACAATTTAGAATGATCATTTTAACCACTTGCTTGCTTCGATTTTAAATATGTTAAGTACAGTTCATCAAGCTGTTTATCTCTTTATTGAAAACCAAAATACGTGAACTTGCACAAAAAGTACTTGACCAGATGCCTACTGTAGCATTTATAAAAATAAAAACATTAAATATCACTGCGTTTATGACATTCGCAACATTCACGAACAATTAAAATACTTTAAATTCTGTGTACCTTTTTGTTCCAGGCTTCAAGCAATTGAATTATCGTCTCTTGCAAAAAGCAAAGGAAAACACTAAGCAGACGTCCAAACTTCATGACATGAGTAACTACGTTGAAAATATTTTATAAGGCAAAGAAAAACCTAAATGAGAGATTCTCATCCAACCTTTACAAATATGGTATGGGTGGGAGGATTTATTATTTTTTAAATTTCATTTCTGATTCATATATTTGTAAGTTTTATCTTAGCTATTTGACATAAATATAATTTATAATTCCGTAGTCATGTCAGATTCAGAGAAGCACTGTTTTAGTCATCCAGAAATAAAAGGTTTGTGCTTTATAGTTTGTCAATATTAGATATTGACACAAAGATCCTGGTCTTGAAATTTCCGCCTAATTTGTACTGTTGTAAATGTTTTAGGGGCTGGATGGGATGAGAAGCTACTTATTAATTTTATTTGGCCTGTAGGTATTAATGCCTCAAATATAAATATAATATAAAGAACCTCATGTGTACTCTTCATATATAACGTATATCTAATGTTGTTCAAGGTAAACGGTGACATTTCGATTGGGTTGAAGCTGCTGTGTATTTTTGTCTTCTTTTTAGCTTGTCATGTTATGTGTTCTTGAAATGTCCCAATTTAGGGGACGGTTGAGAGCGCACAAATATGTCGTGTTTAATTCATGTGCCTCTCCCAAGCCAGAAACCTGTAGTTTAATGGTTTTTGTTGTTTATTTTTGTTCATTTTTATTCGTTTTACGTTATTTCTTTAGATAAGGTAGCACGAATAGGTTTTGGAGCCTTACTGAGCTTGCTTTATGGTATGGTTTGCCTATCAATGAAACTTGGTGTTTTTTTCGCTGGATGACTAATTCATTGGCAATCATACTGCATCTCCTGCTTTATATTTGTCCAGGAGCTTTTCCTTTTAATATCAACATTGTCATTGACATCTTATTTTCTTTTTTTAAGTATTGAGCGAGTAATGCTAAAGGTATAACCTGTGAAATGCTAGTTTGTACTTTGCATGCACATTGCTAGAGTGTTCTAGAGTTTGATTAAGCTGCCTATTTGAAATATAAAATTTCGATAGTTTTTAAATTTATTGGGAAACTACAGGATACATTATTTGATTATTTGACAGTTTCATTATTTAAGCTAATGCGTTGTTGAACTATGTTTTCCAATTTGCATATTAATTATTTTTTTATATTAAATTGTAAGAGGACCATGTAATGCAGAAATCTTCATTTTAAAGATCCGATCGTTTTATACCTACGTAAAACCTAGAAAGTTTACATTGTGTGTCTTCTTTTTTCACGTCTTATTATCACATTACCATTTTTACTAATGGAAGAACTAAGGTTTAACATCATTATATCCTCCACCATCCATATATTGCATAAAACGATGTGTGAGAAAATTAAAACCATTTTGATAACGTTTTTTTTTAAGTGGGTATTATTTGCGGAAAAATGTTCTATAGAAAACAAATGGGTGTTTTTGTTTTTTTAATATTGTAAGAAAAAGTGATTGTCCTTTTTTTTCTTTTTGAAATAGGAAAGAATGTCAGAAAAGTGTTCTTCAAGCAAATTTTGATGAAACTTTTAAAAAAAGGAGAAAACACAGAATCTGCTTGAAAAGTAGACTGGGTCAATACTTAGCCACATAAATATACAAACCATGAAAAACATAATTTGAATTTGAATGATTATTTTGGAAACATTTTTTTCTTTTTATTCCCACATACTTTTGACGTCAGCAAGGACATAGAGCATGTGTTGAGTGTTTAGGAAAAATACAGGTTGTATGGGAAGCCTATGTCTAGAAAATCTCTTGGGTATAGAAAGATTAATACCTACACTTTTGTGTATCACATACCCGATAAAATGATTTATTTTTTTTTGTTCTATACGTTTATACTTTAAGAGAACAAAATATGTTTCTAGCATTTCAATGTCATAGTTGTATAAATAAGACATGCTCTTTATACCAGATTTATTTTCGTGTGATTGATTTTTTTCTTTATTTTATTTCAATTTTAATCTTGATAATGTTTTTAATATTTGGTTATAAGCCATTATGCTAAACATTGGGCCAATTAATGGTTCTACAGAATTGAGTTTCAAGATGGTAGACCTAGGAAAAGGGACATAACTCTTGGAATCAGTGATATGTTTGTATCATATTCAATTTCACCAAAGCCTTTTAAGCTTTCATTAAAACAGAATAAAATTAATCCAATTTACTTTGATGCTTACATGAAATTTATATCAAATGCTGAATACAAGAGTAAGAGTTGTGTCCGTTACCCTAAGTATTGCTAGCATAACGTGTTTTACGTGATAAATGTTTATGCAGTAAGCACGTTTGAACCTAGCCTCTTGTTGACCTTATAATTGGTTCGGTTTAAGAAGGTAGACCTAAGGTGAGACATAACTCTTTCAATCAGTGATATGTTTGTACCATATTCATTTCCTCCTAAGCTTTTTAGGCTTTCCTTTGAAATAGAATGAAATCAGTTCAAGTTTTTTCGATGCTTAATGAAATTGATGTAAAATGATGAAATCAAACATTCCAATGATTTGTAAGAGTTGTGTCCCTTACCCTTAGTCTACCTCCTTAAACAGGTGTTTTGTTCACCAAGGTATAATTGACATTTAAATTCATATAAAGGGTCTTTAAAACTTGCATGTTTTAGACGGTTTTGTGGAGTATTCATGGATAGGGCTGATAATTTCATAGTATACAGTACTTATAAGGAAAAGAAAACGTACGTCCTGTTCTATGTTACATGGGGAACGGGCAACGGGGCTGGGCATTTTGAATGGGGGGAGTTGGATTTTCAAGTATTCATTGATAAGAAAAATGTATTAAGTTTTATTAGAAATAATGGTAAAAATGTAAAGGAATTTTAAACACATAAAATTTAATTTGATGATGTACATATCCGATACGAAATATGTAGTGGGAATTCTATGGAGGATGAAGATTTTTCAACGGGGAATGGGGACAAGGGAAAAGTCAACAGGGAATGGGGACAATGGGAAGATGGTATATGGTGTGAGTAGGAAGTCACTGTATCTAATAATGAGCTGTAACTTATATAAAATAATTACATTTTGTTTGTTGATATATCACACTTTTATTAGTGTTGTCTCATTATTAATTGGGATATATATACTACCTAACCAATTTCGTGCCCTGGCTTTAAAAGATTTTACGATTTCAAATGCAACTGTTCTCTTAATAACGTCGACAATATAACAAGGATGGGCATGGTAAATATTTCAAAGAGAAAACTCCGCCGGAATGAAAAATGTGAGCTTAAGGCCACGAGTCTTCAATGAACGACGTAGAAACCCTTACACCGTAGGGCAGGTTACAACTAACCCAAAAACCACATTATACACAGGTACAGCACATAAGTTTCCCTTATAGACTCCAGCACATAAAGGCAAACAGTAATAGAAAACGAAATAGAAAACAAAAATAATAAACCATCATAATACGCAGAGGTACAGCGGTGGTTTAGTCTATCACAGAAAGAATGAGATGCAGAACGGTAATTACTCATCACTGAATTGTCCTAAATGTATTTGAGATGTCTACATTTCACATACTGTCAACGTTTCAATTTTACCAGGGTACTAATATTTAAAAGTAATATGTTGGTGATTGCATATTTATATGTAGCCAAAACTAATTTGTACGGATTGATGGGTGTAATTTATATTCAATAATCTTATTAAATTTCATATTCCTGAATTTTGATAATTTCTGTATGGTAAAACAGAGAATAGAAGCCGGTAAAACGATGAGCAGATACAAATGACACGTTAAAATAACGGTTTTAAGGTCAATGCATGAAGACACAGACTATTTCACAATAACATGCACTTCATATACTTGCTATTTTTATGAATTAAAGTTTAGCTAAATATCAATTAAAAAGTAGTCTTTGTAAGACACATGCACATTCTGCTAAATGTGATACACCTCAAAAAAGGCTACATATTTTTATTTTTGTTATTTTGTTGCTTTATAGGTTTATATGATGAAATATGTAATTATTCATCCCAACCTGTCTGCTCTTAGAGATAATCCACATTGAAAATCCAACAATTTCTAATGAATTTAGAGAGTTATCGTCCTTAATTGTGAATTTTACTGTACATTCTATACATTTTTGAATTCCTAACAGCACAGATTCTATGGAAAACCACATATTAATTTCTTTTTAATTTAGAATTTCAAACTAAATATCAAAACCAAAAATATGTGGGCTTTCCAACCATGAATCACATTTTGAATGATTCTTAGCTGGGCTTGAGTACTACTGGCACCTGTTCTTAAGTGGAGATAACTGAACATGGGCGCTAACTCAAGTGTAAATCAGAAAACAAACATTTTATTTAGTGATTTTTGTAACATTTTAAGATCACGATAAAACAGTGCCTATGTGTTTGTAAATAAAACTGATTGCAACTTTATGAAAAAGTAGTTTCTTCTTCTTTATTATTTCAAAATATAGTGCAGGTTTAAAATAGTTGTTATTTACTCAATTATGCCAGTCTTAAGTGGATAGACCCAAGCCAAGGGATATAATTCTTAAAATAAATCAGTCACTTGTTTGTTTCATAATCAATTTTATCAAAGCCTTCGAGCATCCATTTGAAACAGAATGACATCAGTCGAAGTTACTTAGATGCTTACGTGATATTTCTGTACAATTATTTACACAAGCATACCAATTATTTGTAAAAGTTATGCCCTTGAACCTACGTCTACCTCCCTAACACGGGGTAAAAATAATACAATGAATAGTATGAACTTCCCATTTATACCATATATCATTCCCAATTTCCCATCATCCTCATCCCCATTTTTCATCGTTCCCATCTTCCATTCACATTTTCAAGAAAAATATCCCCACTCCCATAGAATTACCATTTGATATTTATTTCGTATCAAATATGTACATTATCAAACAATATTTTATATTTTTAAATTCTTTAACATTTAAACTTTAATTTGGAATAAAATTTAGTATATTTTTCAAATCAATAAATACAAAAACAAAAAAAGAAAAAAAAATTTCACAATCGTTTCCATTAAAAATGTCCAGTCCCAAATCCCTGATCTACACCTCTATCCCCCTAAATAAACCTTAGAAAGGGTCGTTTCCAAAAGTACTGTTGAAGTTGATTAAAGGAGCAATTTACTTCTCTCTCTAAGTCTTAAAGTTTTGGTCACAAATTAGAAGTATATGACATATGTACGAAAACACTAAAACATTAAAACACGGGAATACGTAAACAGATTTTAAAATTATTTCAAGGCTGATCACACACAAATTTCAAAGGTTTCGTAATTCTTCAAACATCCAAACAATTGTAAAACAACCCCAGTAACTAGATGTATCAACAAAACACGAACGGTCTCTGTAACTCATCAGTGTACATATACATATAAATCAAAGTACTCATGTAATGAATCAATTCATTTCAATTGTTTGAATTTGAACCATCCGAAAGAGTCAAATTACAATGATAGGGATAAGATAAAAAGAAAGAACGGAGATCGGCGTGAATGTACCTAAACATAAGCTTGGTGTAAAATACTTACATTGGTGTGATATTCAGATTCGTATCGATTAACCAAAGCACCAAGATGAATTAACACAAAACTGTCCAACACCCTGCATAATTGTAATTTTGAACTATAAACTGCTAGTTGACTTTCCTGTGTCTAAATGTTTGAGTTGAAATTCAATTTATCGACCTTAAGACAGAAGCGTCCAATAAAATCACCCAACACAACTGTTGAAATCAATACTGCTCTTAAAAAAAATGTACCTATCGAAGTCTAAAAATACAAATGTTAACAATGGACGATATAATACAAAAGTATTATAAACACTTTGGGCTGATGAAGCAAACTTTAAAGTTTCTGGAGCACCTACAGCTCAATTACCATATCAAATCCACGATACACCTAGTTTTGAAATATATATATAGCGTCGTAACTAATATACTAAATGTTTTTTTTTTAATATCAATTACCCCAGACTAATGCATAACACAACTCCCGTGAAAATTACATTATCAAAATTAATAAGCCACCGTCTAAGAAAACTTTTATTTTGATTTATGATCTTCCGATATCACCCTGCACCTGCGTCTTATATTACCAAAAAATGGTGTCCCTTACCTTTGGTCTACCTCCTTAAACAAAAAAAGAAAAAAAATATCGTTTTGCCGCTTAGTTTTGAGTTTGACTAATTAGAGGATATCAACTCGTCTCTATGTATCTTCTTTTTGTACAATACCTTATAAATTTTTTAGATATACGATTAGTGTCCCCTTCGATTGCAATGAATTCGGATGGGGAAAGAGAATATTCCTGCGGGTCATACGTGAAGTTTTCGGGTGTAGCCTACATTAACTCGTTTAAAGGATTTTGAAAATAAATGTTTCTGAAACTGGTCTTTCGTTGTTTAGGATAATATTTCAGATACCTTAAAAGTGCTTGAAGTTTAGATATAATATGGTTTCTATTAATTCATAATTGAATATTAAATCTGTAACGACTGTGTTGGATAATTTGCATTCTTTATTGTTTTTTGAAGAAACAAAAAGGGCAAATCTAAAGTTTTCCGTTTTAATAATCGGGTATTTAATGTTAAATTTAATCCTTATAAATATTCAATAAGATATCAGAAAAAACGTTATGTAAACTATCGTGTAACGTTTTTTTCAATTACCCAGAAGCTCAGGAAGGTGATCACGAATACATCAAATAAAGACATCAATATGATAGATGTTTGTATAGAAGTGCCCAGATACATGGATTGTGTTTCTTTATGTAAACGCATATGTAGAAGCGCAACGCTTTTGTAATACTGGAAGAGCGTTGATCGGTTTGTCACATGGTCCTCTTTTTTTTCCAACAGTAACTTTAATTGTAAGTATTGTTTGATTATACATTACATTGCCATGGTTAAAGTTCGCAAAATAAAACACTGCCATCGTTATTCAAAATGCAAATATCAAATTATTTTAAAAAAGGAATCATAATTATTTATTTGCCATATAATTTATAATTGTTTTTCTTAAAAATTTAAACTTGATCTTAACCTTTAGTACTTATTTCAGAGATATGATCTGTAGATCAAGAAGTAAACAATATATTTACAACTTTTGTTTCGTTTCACCTTTTCACAAGTGTTTAAATAAAAAAAAAGAAAAAAAAGTGCAATCAGATTCAAAATCTGTTTTAACAGAATATTCATTTCTACGTTTTAATTGTTCTTAAATAAAACCAATTTCGGCTTAAAAAATTACTTCTAAGTCATACGTATAAGATTATTCAAAATAGACACTTTTTATCAGTTTGAATTTTCCCGCTAATTTTATTTGAATGAATATCCATCACAAACTGCGATGAAATTGATTATGAGACAACGTGGAGCCCGTACCTACTTGGATGTAGGGTGTTTTTATGAATTATGATTTCAAGCTTTGTAACATATCAATGTTTGGAGACTTTATCAGCAAATGCTGTGACCTTTTTTTGCTATGGCTTTTTTCTTGTGTTTTTCCCTATAACTTTTTTTTCATCTTGTGACTTTATTCCGTTTACCAAATGAGGGGATTCACATGATGAACCATTACAGGTTTATTTGCAACATTTCAATAGGCACTTCAGGATTATTATGATTCTGTTGATAATAATAAAATTTCAATCCTCAGCGCTGCCACATGTTAAACTTATTAATGGTCATTTGAAAAATATGGTTCTCAATCCATTTCGGAATAAATACATCATTGTTTATCCAAAAGAACTTAAACTGATTAAGTCGAATAGTAACAGTGTACGAACACTATTTCTTCGTTTAAATATTACACTAGAAAATGGCAACCTTCAAACTACAATTTATGACATAAAGATGATTATGGTTTTCCTTTTGTTAATTTCCCATTTCTAGATGGTGATCTTCCTAAAGTATTATCCTATTGTAATCATATTTCTCAACTGGTCCGTCTTCATCGTATTTGTAATAAAGTGCCAGATTTTAATGAACACAATAAAGTTCTTGCAAAAAGGGTATCGATATCACTAAAACTTCTAAAAACATTTTTAAAGTTTTTTTTTTACAGTTAAAAAACTTTGTCATAGATTTATAATAGCGCTTGCAGTATCTTGATTAAGAATGATGTAGCCCACCCAGATTTATCCGGTGATACAGTCTATAAAGCACATTTTTTCAAACAAAATCAGATGGGTCTATCAAATTTCTTCATTAGATCTAGAATCTCTACCAAGAACTATATATTTGTATCTAGGTGTACCATCTTTTTGGAAAAACAACGATGTATAATGTTTTTAAGTCGGGATTTTAACTGAGTAGAGGGGAATAGAAGTATACAGTGTTGAAAAATAATAGGTTTTAAAGCTATTATATTCAGATAATAGTCTTGAACTGATTGTCTCCAAAAGATCTTTCGAACTTTTCAGGATCCACATTGAATTAATACCACTACGGGAGTAACAAGTATTGTGGTAGGACTGTAGACCCTCTTTGACAGTTGTGAGTATGGAAGTTAAAAGTTTTGAAAGAGGTTTGGTGGTACATTTTGCAGTTACAGCTATGAAACGTTGTTTGTATGGATTTTTGTGAAGTTTAGGAGTCCAGTACATAGACGGTAAATCACAATCATCGTCCTTGGTAGAGATACCAAAAGAGGATAGCACAGATTTATGGTTTTCCACAATCTCTTTTTTGGAGAGAGTGGTAGCAGTGTAGGTCTTATCACTGCTATTATTTTCTTCGTCTACCTCTGATAATAAACATTGGATATAAAACGTTTTGCAGACAAAAACAATGTTGTTTTGGGCTTTGTCTGCTGTTACGACAACATATTTGTCATGTATAGTAGACAATGTTTTTGCTACATCGGGGTCTTTGAAAACTGATGTAGCCTTGGCACTCATTGACCTACTTAAAACTTCCATTCGTGTCAAAATTAAAGACCTCACGGCCTTTAACCACTCTGACAGAGAATCAATGTCTTCTTGTTCTCGTTTTATCCATTTTCTTGCATAGTCCTCGACGGCATCCATAAGAACTTTAAAGTTATAATTCCAATTTATGGAGCGCGGTTCACGGTACTTGGGACCTTTAGAAAGGATATTACGCAGAGATTTGTTTTCGATAATGGTTAAATCTCCCGTAACGACGTGACCAGAAGGACCATATTTGAATGGAGAGGTTTTGCAAGAAGAGTCAGGTGGTTTAGCTTTGAAGTCCTCAATCTCGAGGTTCTGCAAAAGCCTTTTATAATTGAAAATTTTGGATGCGACAGGTGAAGTATAGGAATATGAAATAATTGGTATGGATTTGTCTTTGAAATATGAGGGAATTTTGTTGATAACGTTTTTGTGATGGAGTATGTTAGCCAAATTAATTGCATCTATACCTTTGTTGACAAACGGTAGTGGAAGAAATGATCGTTTTTCTTCATCTTGACTTTTCACACAAACTGGTTGAAAGAAAAGTTCACCATGCAGTCGCTTTTACTGTTTTAATGATTGTAGGGTAAGGCATTGAATATTCTTCTTTGATAACTAAACATTCTGTCTAAAATCATGTTAATATTCAGTAAGGTTCCCAAGTATCAACCTATCATGATAAAAAATCAGTTATAAAAAAGTTTTTTTTTAAATCTAAAAGGTTAAGGAGTTTTAAAACTAGCAAGACTATATGTTCGCCGCAGTGTCTCAAGACCATAGGTATTAACCCTCCTGTTTTTTTTTTGTGGGATGTTACAAGATGTCCTCCCGTAAATACCTCCCGTAATTGAATTTATCAAATGTTCGTCAATTTTTGTCCGCCATTTTTGTTTTTGTCAACAACCGCGTTGGTTTATCGTCAAAACGCTTGGAACAGCTGATCGACGTAAGAGTCTCTCTAGGACTATCTTCGTTCATTTCGACAAATAGCGTGATTTGCAATGTCGAATAGATAGTTATGTCAAGATTTATGAATTTGTGGCCGAACACTAGTTGCCGTTTCGTGTGGCTGATCATTTTACTGACTTTGTGAAAAAAAAATCACTGACAAAAAAAAATCAGAGAAATTTTAATATAAAAGGACTAAATGTTCCTGAATCATAAAGCAGGTTATCGTACCAAGTCTTGAGGCTACAATCGTACAGTGATTGAAAACTGTAAACAGAAACCATTCAGTATTTTATGTGATGAAAGCAGCATTGGTAGGGGTGCCAAAAAGTTCTTCGCTACTCTTGTTCTCATTTTGACAAATGGAAACAGGTCTATCAAAACCAGATTCATTGACATGCCAGTGATGAACACTGGAACAGGGCAAAATCTATTTTATTCCATAGCAAGCATCACTTCTGTGAATACATGTATAATTCATTTTGTTGATTCATTTGTATATATCATGTATTTATGGTTTTGAACAAAATATTAAAATCCTTTGTTTTATTTAATTTATAACATAACACAATATGTTGATAATGTTGTAACGCAAAATCTCCCGCAATTTTATGATGGATTGCAGGAAACAACAATTAGGTTTGACTAAGTTAACATGTATGCTCATGACAATGAATCTTGGTTTGCAATAGAAGGTATTATTGCATACGTTTTCCCACCTTACAAAAATATGTTCCTCAATGTACCCATTAGAAGCATTTAATCAATACTTCAAAGAGCAGAGTTACTTGGGTTGGCATCTTTGTTCTAGACGTTGGACCTTTTCTTGGAGTTATTATTACTCTACCGCTGCACCTGGTCCATGCTCCTAGATTTAGTGGAGTCCGAGGGGCTCATTTGCTATTGTTTCTCTGTATTGTTTGGTTATTTTATGTTTTTTCTTGTGTTTGTCTGTTTTCCAAATCTAGTCTTTGTTCCTTGATTTTGTTCTGTTAACTTCCGCCTGAATCTCGGTTCCTTAGATTACTCCTTTTCATTTATTGAAGACTTTTTGGTGATCTTTGAAAGTATTTTCTATTTTGCAATTTTGAAAGTATTTACTATTTTAGATTATACACAGGGACATTTGTTACCTTCCACCATATCTGTTCTATTCTATACCAGTTGCATATTGGAACCACAAGTAATGCTGGAAATGGGCTCCTGTTAATTAAGGGACAAGAAGAAATAAATATCTGTCAGTGAGTGCCAGTAATGAGGCCTGCCTGGAATGTATCAGACTGCTGCAGGTTGGTCGGTGTCTCAGAGCTGGATTACTTTATATTTCTTTACATTTTCGACTACTAAAACTTTTACACCAAGCGCAACTTGGTTCCCATATTCAGTTCATAAAATATTAGAACTCAGAAATATTCATGAAACAGGAAACAGTTTTTAAATTGTGAAACCTGAGTGGACTAATATAAAGTTTATAAAATGACGTATTTATGTGAAATGAGTGAAAAAATTTAGAAAATAAAATTTGTCATGTGCCACTCACTGCCTGTTTTTTTTGTCCTAGATACCCTCTTGGAATGGTTTTCTCCCTGTCCTTTGTTTAGTATTCATTCCTTCAAATACAGGTGTTCTATTTCTATTGTTTTTTTTTTATTTCACTTTGATAGGATACTTAATTTTCATTCCTAACTAACAACATAAAACTTGGACATATTTCAGTCACTTCTTTGAGAAACAAAAAAATGACACTTTATTTGAAGGAGATCTTTATTATCAAAAGCAGAAAATACATACATTATGCCAGAGCTTATGCCAGACTTCCTGTCTCGCGCTAAACCTCTTACAATCAGGCTTCTTGAAAATATCATCATGCAGTCGTGGATCGTTACGGTATATCCATCTGCACCAAGAGAACTTATTTGTTAAACGTGTCATAGTTTTTCTTTCCTCTTTCGTCCACCCTGGACTTGACTCTTTATGAGCAAGTCGGCGGGTGTTTCTAGTGAGGCATAGGAAGCTTACCCTACTGGTGCACCTGGTTCATGTTCCCAGTCTTTGGAGGAGTCCGAGTTGCTCATGAACTTTCCTTGGTTTGTATGCTTTATTTTGGTTATTTTATGTTTTTTGTTGTGTGTATCTGTTTTCCTTGTTTGGTCTTTGTCCCTGGATTACATTCTTTTGATTTCCACTAGAATGTTGGTTTCCTTGATTACTTTTTCCGAGGAGGGTTAGGTTTTGACAACAGCAACAGTAAAACATCGGAGACACACGTGCGTACAGCCACGTGTTTCCCGAAATTTTAAAAAATAACTTACCATATTCACTTCTTTTTATAAGTAATAAAAACATAGAAGAGGCTAGAAAACCATCAGAATAGTTATTTTTAGTGAAACATAATATTAACTTTTTTCTCTTATCTGCTTGATTTAAGGAAGCGATGAATTTTCTCTGTAAGGACAGTCACTTTTTGTTACTTCCAGGACATGACTTTTTGTTAGTATGTTGGGGAACCTCAAGGGAAAATAAGATAGTACATGTAATAACAGTAGAGCTCACACCGCTTAGCGGTGCTCCCTCTAAAATGATTTTCATGGGACATTTCCGGCCAGAATGTTATCAATGGCATATGACCCGTTCTTATCATATTTACTGAAGTTTTTTTTTTCTTAGTTAAGCCATATAATAAGTTTTACAGGGACTGCCTAGTCAATACCAACAGTGATATTACATACGGAGAGTTTTTTTTAATAGTGCATGTATCTGTTGGAGTCACTGTGTGTTGCCTTTGCAGTGCAGTGCTACGAAGATATACATCCAGCCTCCTCCGTTCATTACTGGAAAATATAACATATGTTACCTTTCCTCCGAGTTGATCTATAGTGTTGTATCTTTATTTTACTCTTTTTATAGATCCAATCAAATCTCATTTGCAGTGACAAATCTCTATTTCTCAAACTGACAAAAAGCCTGTAAAAACGTGTAGTTAATGAAAACTATCCGAATCTGAATAAAAATTGATGAATGTTACAACAAATTAGAAATGAAACCAGATTACAGATTTGTAAAGAAAAACAGCAACAAAAAAAAAAAAACATATACAATACTAGTAACATATCATGGATATAGAATAATCTACAATTTATTTTAATATAAATATTAAATACTGACTCTATGTCTCAATGTATAAATATAGCTTTATAATTTATTGAAAATCCTTCTCGTTGCTTTTTTTGTGAAAAAAGGGGGGTTAGAACCAAGGGAAAATAAGGCAGACCAACCAATTACTATAGGGATGAGCAGGTGTCTCTATTGATGACATATATAAGTGGATTGTAAGTTTAAGGTCAAGACATATGACTTAAACTTACAACAAAACAAATCCAAAAAGAAAAGATGTTTTGATTATGTCAATCTGAAAACCTAGACAAACCTACTCAAAACGTTTTAGAGAATTTGTCTAGTTTTATCTAACTAACCTAAATTTAACTAATGATCCTAGTCAGTGATGCTGTAAAGAATTTGTGACAACTCAGTGGAAACTAAATTGTTGAAAGGGGTACATGCTATAGAACTTATTTTATGTAAGTGTCAAGAGCTGCGGGTTCAAGAGATTGTTTCGGGGAGATCCAAATACCCTTGGTTTGAAAGATTGGTTAAAAAACAATAGCAAATAATTCTGGAACCCCGTTATAAATTCCGCCCCTGGTCACTATTTCAATTACACGCTTGTGTGGGATATTCAAATTCAATTTTTCTTATATCATGTAGCCTACATTTACAATCTATGTAAACTCTGTGCGTGATTGGCGTGAACAGTTGAATATGCACCATCGTCACATTCCGTTTGGACAGTTCAAGTGTTACATGTTGTGTGGTTACAGGAAAAAAATCATCATCGAAGATTTTTTCATCCACTTCAATTCTACATATTGTGAATTAAGTGATGACTTTCTTCCATCGATTGCATATAGAGTGTTCCGCTGTTGAGACAATGATTTGTTCAAGTTGAACCATTTGCAAAACCTCAACAACCCACGTTGTTATTTTTCAATATCTAAGATGTTTTTTTTTACTCTTTACAGTTTGCAGATTACAAAGCTCAACACTGACAAAATTTTGTTTTACAAGGTAAGTGAAATAGAAAAAAAGGGAAAAAAATGCAACAATTGCGGGAAAACTTAACCAAAAAATTCATACCCACTGAAAAGAAGGAATTTTTTTTTGTTTATTCGCGAGTCAACATGAAAAGACCACGAAATAATAGACAAGATTTTAAAGATTAAGTTTGCCATATGTCAATAAATCCGTGTAGGAGCATTTTTTGTACCTAATTCGGGTAAAGCATATGACGCTCATATTGCGACTCGTTCGTTGTATTGTTCTCATACGAAAAAGAGAATGACTTTTGATTGAAAGAAATTTGCTTTTTTTCAAAATTTTCAAATGTTTCCGTGTGAGTTAACTTAGTTTCCAAGCCTAAAACGGGGAGAGTGAATCCGGGTTAGTGAGATTGGAATAAAACAAATTGTTGAGAAACTAAAAAGAAAACCTATACACTTTCATACTTATATACTTTTTCTTTGCTCTTTTGTGTGGCAAATTGCAACCAATTTGGAATGATCGCCAAGATTTTAATGTATAGGTATGCAAAATATAAAAGAAAATCCGCAAAGGAACATTTTTGTACCTTAATTGTGCAATTGCGCACGTCCTTCTGAACACTTATGGAAAATCGTATATCTTTTTTATTCCGAAATAAAAACTCAGGGAATTTAACATATATTGTTGTTTCTTTGTTATAAAACATCACTGTTAATTCCAAGATTTTATGTTGTAAATTTAGTCAAATTCGGTCATTTGTACTTGACACAGTAACTTTTTATAAATTACAATGTCATTTCTTACATCATTTTTGTGGTCATCATAGGACACGAAATAGTCCTGACGTCGTTGAATGTCACTGATTAGGGCAGATCACATTTTGGGCTTAAAATGCACTTCCGGTTATCCAACTGTTGGCAGATACCAAGTATCAATGGCAAAAATCTAGACGAATATTTTGAAATTTTGAAATTAAAGATTTTTTTCTTGTATATAGACAAAATGTTCTTGGTGAAAATGTATTAAAAAAAACCAACAAAACTAACCATTCTTAACAGTGTTGGTTAAATAAAGTAAACCTGTGCCATTATACCTAAAACCACTATAGACGTCACAGTTTTAAATGAGTTAAATAAGTGTGTTAGTAATGATTAAAATATAAAATCAGTAGTTTTGCAATGTTCAGTTAAGGTAGTAGTAAACTATAAAGCCCAGCAGGAAATTGCTCAAAGAAATTATCTGATGACGTCATTTTGATATATTCCTGTGTAATGTTATTACTCACGACCACCTAAAGTTTTGTGACGCTAGATTGACATCAGTTTAAATTTGATACAAAAGGGTGATAATTATAATATTTCACCAATATCACAGAATCGATACAGAACACATACATATTATTCTATTTGAGAATAGTATTAAATTTTGTACAATAATATTTCATCAGAGTAAGTTTAAACGAATATAAACGAAATCTTTTTTCGGATTTAATAGATTCTGTTTATCAAATACAAATATCTTAATTTCAGGATCCCACAGCCGCTGTATAAAGACGGAAATAGGTTAACAGAAGTTTATTTGCGTAATAAAAGAACCCAGTAAAACATATTATTTTGACAAAATAACATTGGGATCTGTTTGCTATTTGTGTACGGTTTTTTTTCTGTCCTTATACATAGTGAAATGATAATTCTGAACTCGAAACGATTCTCATTCGGAGGTGGTATTCTCCTTTTTGCTATGGTATGGCTTTTTTACACAAGAAGGTTGCGGATTGGTACACTAACTAACGCGAATGAAATATGCGTTTCCGTTTTGAAAGGATCGTTTAAAGAAACTCGAAATACTGCTGTATTTGAACAAAAATTTATCCCGCAGAAAATAATTAAAAGCAAACTTGAAAGGTTTGACTATAAGGCTGAAATGAAGACTTTGATTGATAGAGGAGTGAGGTCCGATGACCCGGCTCTGGTTGATCTTATTCGAAACTTTTACATTCAGCAGCCATCTGATCACCCATATAATCTTGCACACCCAACTAGATTGGATAACTCATGCGGACAAGCACCTGTCATAGATAGCCGGTTGAATTTTATTGTAAGTATATTCTTGTAGAGCAAAAGTGGAACACAAACATTGAATTGTGACCTTGAACCATGAACTTGTTCTGAAATAGTTCAATGAAATGTTTTCTCTAAAGAAAAGATGACAAATGATGCGCTCTGAGTGTTAATCTTGATCTTTATGTGGATGAGCATGAAACAAAAGCATTGAGGCATTGTAAAGGTTAAAAAGACAAGGTTTTGAAAATTGAGGCAGTAGTAACTATGAGATAAAAGTTTAATGAATAAACATTTAAGGAGGTAAACCTAAGGTAAGCAACACAACTCTTACAAATCATTGGAACTTTTTTGTTCGGCATTTTACATCAGTAACACGTACGCATCAAGTAACTTGGATTGATTTCATTCTATTTCAAATGAAAGCTTTGGTGAAATTGAATATGATACAAACATATCACTCATTTCAAGAGGTATGTCCCTCACCTCCTTAAGTCATTAGATTAGAAAACTGAAAATATAATGATTGAGAAGGAGGCCTGAAAACTGCAAAAATAGTTCAGCAATCATACTCAAATTTCAATCTGATTAACCAAAGGTATATGCAAGGCCAGATCAATTGTGCTTACAATCTGTGAGTATTGTCATTGGTTATCTACAAGGGTAGGCAAAATTAGTTGTACTCAAAATTAAGGAAGTAAAGTTCGTGTGAACACTCAGTGTTACAGAAAATGCTCTGGAACGGCCAGCCCGTAATTATTATTTTGTTATCATTATAAGATAATTCACGTCCTCGGCTTCCTTAACTCAAATGTATGCCTGATTTCATCGAAGAGCACGTTTGTGTCTGTGCCTGACCTTACTTTTGTGTAATGTCCTGCAACATCTAGCTTGAATAATAACCTGTACAATGATTATCATACCCAATTCCTAAAAACGACGGTAATCCATCTTAAAAAAGAGTCTTGTTGATTGCGTTTCTATGTTGTAATGATTAATTTGCATCGATCGTTGGGTGCCATTTAAAGGCAATAATCTAATGATGATTTCGTAATAGTGTATCCATCCGTACCATGAATACCGATTTGTTTACCGTGTCATTGTTTTTCTTTCATCTTTCGTCTACCCTGGACTTGACTTTCTATGAACAACTTGTGGTTGTTTCTAGAACAGCAGAGGCTGCTTACCGTACCTGTGCACCTGGTCTAGTTTTCCAGTGGTTAGTGGATTCCAAGTTGTTTCTTTTTACGTGTTATTTAGGGTGTTTCATGTCCTTTGTTGTGTATGTGTCTGCTTTACCTGTCCTGTATATATCCCTCGATTGCATTCTTTTGATTTCCGCAAGAATTAGTTCCCTTTTATTGTAAATACACAGAAAAGAGGCCGGTGCAAAATAATGAGCAGAAACCCCAAACACTAAAGATTTCAAAGTCGAAGCATGAATGCATATTCTTTTTTATAATAGGAAACATTTTATAGATATTCCAATTTATATAAATGAATATTTTGCAAGTTCAACTAAATACTGATGACAATATTGTTTACCTGGGGACTCTGTTTAAAGAAATAAATTCAGGAAAAAACTCCCATTGCTTCCAATATAAACTCATATCTTATGTGATGCCCCTTGTAAATAAACCTTTAGAAATCAAGCAGTTTTATGTATCACCCTTTAAGGTTGATGAGCCAAGTTATCTTTTACAACTTTCAAAACATCGGGTCATGCGGCATTACAATTTCTTTCACAATTTATTAAATTAAAAATAATATTATTCAATCCCATGGCCACTGGCCTTCTCTTCATGACAGATCGTTCTCCCCAAAAGGGGCGGTACTAGTGACGTCATGAATATTTACTATATTTATACTTAATCAAAGCGCCGATGGCGTTGAATCTCGGAAGTCATCAGATATTAATAGGTATTTTAAAATCTCTATAATCCGCTGATGGTAATTTGTTCTTTCTGTATTTTCAGAAAGATTAATTATCTACAACGGGATAAGCGCTTTCACTACTATACAGTATACTAGAACTACACATCCACACAATGCTGATGATTCAAAATTTCAATTTAAATTTCGTTTTCATTCTTTTTGTTTTTTGTTTATGTTTTTGTTCTGTTCTGTTTTTTTGTTTGTTTGTTTTCTTTTTGTTTGTTTCGTTTCATTTCGTTTTTATTTCGTTTCTCAATGTGTAATCTTGATGACCTATGTTTAGTTTTAAACGTAGGCAATAAAATATAGTTCAAACTTCTATATATATGTATTTGATTTGTTTTTACAATCAATCATGTAAAATATAATTTCAATGGTATACTGTTAAAACGGGCAATGTATTCATACGAAATAATCAATTTGATACATTATGATATTCATCCACCAGATCTCTTTTGCGGTGGAAGTACTTTTAAGGCGGTTATCAACCGGAAGTCCTTTTGATTGACATCAGATGGTTTTAAGAATCAGAAGTCAGATGACTTCCGAGTGAAAATGACTAAACAGGGTTTATGGTGCTCTCCAAATAAGAATCATGCACAATGTGATTCATGGCTGGAACGCCTACATATTTTTATTTTTGATATCTTGACTTAAATATTATATTAAACGGAAAGGAACATATTACTTTTCATATAACGCTTGTTCTTTGGAGATAAAAATAAATATATATAATGTCATGTAAAATTCAAAACTAATTGTTTATAGTCATCATTTAAGAAGGTAGACCTAGGGTAAGGGACACAACTCTTACAAGTCATTGGAACATTTGTATTCAGCATTTTACATCAATCTCATGTAAATATCAAAGTAACTTGGACTGATTTCATTCTGTTTCAAATAAAAGCTCGACAGCTTTGGGCCACGTGCAGGTCCGGGTGTCAAATGAATAGGCCTGCAGCAGCGTTAAGCTTGTCGTAAAAGGCGACTAAATAGTGCTCAGAAACCTAGCCACAGAGCAACTGGTATGTGTGCCCCAGATGGTGGAATCGGGTATCCCTGGCGTGTTACACGCTGGGGTTGTCAGGCTATAATACGGAAGACCTGACCGCAAACCATAGTGATGCACCGTGTTGGGAAAGACGTCACGTTTCTCGCACGTTAAAGAATCCTGCTGTGGTATTCGATAGGAGTAGAAACCTTTGCGATCCGCCACAGGAGGACCCGACCCTACCCAACCCCCCTTTTTTCTAGTGGCAACCAAAATTTGTCGACCTAATTGTCCTTTTGTCTCATCCCATGTTTTATTTCATCATCATTCACGTTCATTTTATCATCCATTTCATGTTCATCGCCTGAACATAGCTGAAATATTGCAGCTCGGGCGTTAAACCCCAACAAGCAATCAATCAATCAATCGACAGCTTTGGTGAAATTTGATATGATACAAACATATCACTGATTTCAAGAGTTATTTCCCTTACACTAGGTCTACCTCCTTAAAATGAAATAGAAAATAAATTTGTTTATTGATAAAAAGAGTAATAGTTACTTTATATTGCCAGTATGAAAATCGAAAGTAACTATTATTTAATATGTACTCGACAATTTTTAGCGCATATTGTTTCTTTTCAGGAAGGAGGATTTTACATCGAGTGTGGAGCATTGGATGGCGAAACGCTGTCTAATTCTCTGTTCTTTGAAAGGGTCCGGAAATGGAATGGGCTCCTGATAGAAGCTGATCCATCTAATTACCAGTCCCTCAAGTCCAAAAATAGAAAAGCATTTTCTGTTAACGCTTGTCTCAGTCCAAAACCAGTTCCTTCCTTGGTAAGTTCAAATCATTTTAAAGAATGACAGAAAAAACAAATACAAATTTGGAACTAATAATAATGCTCTCTTCTTCTTACAATCATGAGCTATGCCGTTACCACATTATCTGATAGATATAAGTGGTGTGGTCGGCTTGGAACTTTATAGTTATATTATAAAATAATGGTAAAAATACAATTATGAAGTGTTCAAATATCATACGAATTAAAATGAAATACCGCATTTTTTTTTTGTAATAAGAATTTAATCATAAAGAGGTCAAACTTAGTTTCAATATCATACAAAATCATGAAGCATTTACCAAAAACGTTCATATAGAAGTAATGAAGATTCTCATTATCCCTTATGCAAAATTTTTCATCAAAATGTCTACATATTTTGTAGGAGTAAAGGTAATCGCCATTAAAGTATAAATAAAAACAAAAACTATGTGCTTTTGGTTTATTTTAAGCATGACATGTAATGACCTATTTTGTAAACTAAAACAAGATACCAAAAGCTTGTTGTTTCTACTTTGTTTTACATTCACCTGAGCTATTCCTTTCACCTGAATACACCTACATGAAATTTATACACAATCTATATAATTTTTATCTACAACGTGAAAGAACCAAATGAAAAACTAAGACCGGTTTTGTGGTCTGTAACCGTTACTAAATAAGATATAAAAATGGAATTTGGTGGAATTTTGACAAACATTTAGTAGGAGATGAATGTATGATTTTCTACAAAGTGCAGATAGATATGATTGTCATTATGTGAAAGTATCGCATATGTAGACTAAAAGGCATCGTTTGTTTGTTGGGTTTTTCTTCACAGATGAAAATTTTGCGACATGCTCTATGAATAAGGGTAGTAATTCTTTGGTTTTTATTTTCTCGTCTTCAGATTTAATGGAATGAAAATTTTATGAAATATATTTGAATTTGTAAGCTTTCATTTTCGCGATTTCCAAAACCTTGCAAAATATCACAAATAAACACCTCGGAAAAACAAATGCGCTAAACAGTTTCTATCAATGATAACAATACGTAGAACAAAGATCTTTAACAGTAGGTTTTGATTGTTTGATTGCTTGTTTTTTTTTATTGCAGCTGACATTTAACAAAGCATTTCAAAGAGGCCGAGTAGTAGATGACTATACAGCGAGGCTGTGGATCAAACAACAGAATATCAAACCAGACACCCTCAAAGTAGAGTGTTTCCCTTTCTATTCATTTATGTTGGCACTGAATAGGACAACAATAGATTTCTTTAGTTTAGACGTTGAAGGCGAGGAGTTAAATGTTTTACAAACCATACCTTTTGATAAATTAACAATTAAAATGTTGGCGGTAGAATATGCCCACCAGCCTGGAGGTTGGAGACAGTTGCAAAAGTTCATGGAGAAGAAGGGTTATGAAACATTACTGAGGATGCATCGAGATGATGGCGGAGTAGATGACTTAATATTTATAAAAAAAGGACTTAACTTTCAAAATATATAATAGGAATGGCAGAAGAACTGAAATTAAATACTCTAGTACTCGGTCATAATAGTCATAAGTACTCTAGTACTCGACTTAAACGTTCGGTGAAAAATATTGACTTTTGTCGGTATACGGCATTTTGTTTTAACATTGTATACACTTAATAAGTTAAAATACGATGACATCTTGTTGCATTTAACGGAAGACACAAAATAGAGGTTGATTAATTGATTAATTGATTAATTGGTTTTAACGCCCAAGCGGCAATACTTAAGCGATATCCTGGCGATGAACATGAAACAAAATGACCTTGAAATTATGAGGAAATTAAAATGAGATGGAACACAAGGACAATAGGATCGACGAGTTTTGGTTGCCACTGGAAATAGAAGAAGCGGGTAGGGTCGAGTAAATTAGCCTCCTTCGGCGGAACCAATGTTCCAGCTCCTGTCGAATACCACAGCAGGATTCATAAGCGGGTGAGAAACGCGGCTTTTCCCCCTAAACTTTGCGCCATTATGATTTGCAGTCACGTTCTCTGTATTGTATCCTGACGACCCCAGCATGTAGCATGTTTGGGGTATCCCGTTCCAACACAACCCAGTTGCTCTGTGGGCAGAGCTTCCTAGCCCAGTCAGGGTTCTGAGCACTATATAGTCACCTTTTACGACAAGCTTAGCGCTGCTATAGACTTTATTCTTTTGACACGCGGACCTGCACGAGGCTAAAGTAGCAGGGAAGCCTTCCCTGAGGTAATCCGATAAGGTATGTGGCTCAAGCAGGGAAGCCTTCGGCTAGATTTCACGACTTATCAGACTAGCATCCCATCTAAATTTACTCTTACCGCATTTTACGCTATTAAAAGTTAAATGGGAACAAAACCATTAACGGAGCAGACCCGTTTATGGTTCAAGAGCATCTGATGTCAATTTCGGTCATACTGCAAGTGCAATATTTTCCTCTGTTTTTGCTAGTTTGTGTCTTATTTTTACTGTCTACATTGGTTATCTTGATCATATATATTTCCTATTTTCATGTTTTTTTTTGCCATTTCCTTTGATGTTGATGCATCGGAATATTTTTTGTTCGTAATATCTAGTAACTGTCTTCATGCAAATTATGTAATATGTGAAACACCCCTAAAAAGGCTATAAAATTTTTTGGTGATCAAGTTCTTTTAAAGGTCTATATGATGAAATGTAAAATTATTCATTTCAATAAATCTGCACTTAGGAGATAATTCACATTGAATTATTGTATTTGAGTGTTATTTGCAGACTTATCTCCCTTAATTTTGAATTATACAGTACATTCTATATAATTCTAATCTCCTGATAATAAGGCTTATATGAAAAGCCACATGTTTACTTCTTTTCACTATAACATTTTAAACCTGCATTAGCTGTCATTTTCGTAAATATTTGTTTCTGTTGAAATATACCGTAACTTTGAATTATTTCTACTAAATTGTACTTTTCCTGTATAACTTCATTTGATATCCACAAATAAAATGCATTAAATACATGAAATAGGTATCTATGTATTTAAAGAAAACAAATCGACCTAGATAAATCCGTATACATGTGACTTCTTGTGACCTTAATCCGCGCAGTTAAAGAAAAAAGTTCAAATATAACGCAAGGATCCTTTTGAAATTTACCTATTGTGACACAATGTGGCTCAAATATTGTCATTATTTATTTGAAAACTAATCAAAAAGTAGATGAAATGAAATGAAAACAAGACACCTGCTTACCTGTTATCCCGTATTGTTAATATTTTACAAAGGTTAAAGTATTTTTGAACCAGGTGAGTGTCCTGTCGGCAATCTTCGGAAGTAATGGCCAAAAATGATTAGATCAGAGCTATCGATCTTCTCTAATTTAAAAAAAAACCGTTGTTTTCACTATGTTCTGTAGGTATTATCAACATTCATTGCTTCAATTGCATTACTTACAAACTTATTTCAAGGAATCAGCAAAATTCAGTAAAATCAAAACTGAACAAATTTGGCAGCTAATGCAGCTTTAAACAAAATATCAAAAAATAAAAAAAAAATATGTAGGATTTCCAATTATGAAACACATATATCATGATTCTTATCTGACGGTCAACTTAACGCAAAATGTATATACACCTGTATGTGTATGCAGAACGTTATTCTGGCATTATAATGGGACTTTCAAAAAACAAAATGAAACTTAGTGTATTTAACAAAACCTCAAGTAGTCTCCAATACACATAGATTTTGGGTTTCTTTTCGTTTTTTAAGGGCTGGAATCTATAAGAATCAGACAGAGGTACAACAGGCTTAGAAAAAAATAACAAACCATTTGCAGAGTGGAAAATGAATTGACAAATCCTTCGTCTTAGAAGTGACAAATGATGTAGAAAGTAGAGTTCAAAGTTACGGTAGAATGAAATGGAAAAGTAAGATACCTTCAGTTGATAACATTGCAGTACAAGCCCACTAAAAGTTACAATAGAATGATAGGGAGAAGTGAATCAAGGGAACCAAGATTCTGGTGGAAATCAAAAGAATGTAATCAAGGGACAAAGACCAGACATGGAAAACAGACCAACACAATAAAGAACATAAAGTAACTAAAATAATACATACAAAGAAACAAGTTAGGTATGTCCTTATGATGATGAAATTGTCAAGTCTTTCATAGTATCTACACCTCGAATAACTGACACGACCTAACACACTCGGGCAAGAACGCAAAGACAGCGAACGTCCATAAAAAGAGGGCGTGCAATTTAATTTCAGAAGTAGTTGTTTAACAATCATACTTATTATATAGATAATTTACACTGTGAAATAAATTAGGACATTCTCCCTAAAAATCGTCACAAATTAGATATCAATCCGCCAATCACAGAATTTATAATTTGTGTAGAAAGTATTGGTAAAATATGAAGCAAATCTAAATAATAAATAGGATAATCAATTGGTGATCGTAAAAAGCCAAGATATGATTATTCAAACCAAGAACGCCTGAGGATTTAACTCGTGCGTTGATCAAGTTCCGCACACCCGTTAAATCCAGGTGATCATCGCCACTCGTAATAACATTTTGGTTATTCCCGCTTTCCAGTTAGTTATCCTAATATTCTTACCATATCTTGTGAAATAGAATGCTCGTTTGTATATATAACTGTTCTTAGAAACGACTGAATTTAAACGTTATATGATTTTCGGACCCACGGATCGTTACAGTGTATGCTCTGCACCTTGCAAAGGATTTGTTCACTGTGATATAGTTTTCTTTCAATGTTCGTCTACTCCTGACAACATTTTATGAGCAATTCGTTGGGTGTTTCTGGAAAATCAGAGGGGGATTATCCTACCAGATGCCTTAAACGTCATTTAGGCGGATTGTACTTTACAAGTAAACAGCTAACAGTTACTTATATATTTCTGCAAGTAAAATCAAACAATTTTCTTTAAGTTACGCCTTTTGTATATTTCTAAACACATCTTACATATAAATGTACCCGAAAGCTAAATAACTGTATCATATAAAACATTCGTAAAACCATGAAAGTGAAGAGGGTAAAGTAGAGATCAAACGGTTTCAATCAAAAGAAGTATAAGTAGCAGTATTGGATAGTGATATCTGCGTTTATTTATTATATTCATACTTGTTAAGTGATTACAGCACAATAAATAGAAATTTGTTCGGTTTTATTGGGGGGGGGAATGGTATGAAGCGAGGCACTCCCAAATCTGGGATTACCCCTTTCTTTTTATATACTAGTCGGGTTGCATATTTGATAGAGTAATCAAGGGAACCAAGGTTATAGCGGTAATCAAAAGAATGTAATCCAGGGACAAAGACCAGACATGGAAAACAGATATACACAACAAAGAACATAAAGTAACTAAAATTATACATACAAAGTAACAAAAATAAATGAGCAACTCGGACTCCACTAAAAACTGGGAGCAAGGACCAGGTGCACCGGTAGGGTAAGCGTCCTCTGCTTTTCTAGAAACACCCGCCGAGTTGCTCATAAAAAGTCAAGTCCGGGGTAGACAAAAGAGGAAAGGAAAACCATGACCCGTTGAATAAATCAGTTTTCATGGTGCTGACGGATACACCATAACGATCCACGAGTTCATGATGACGACCATAAAACTTCTGTAGTGATGACTTCAATCTTGTAGCAACATAACCCTGTTCCAGAAGCCTATTTGTTAGAGTTCTAGCGCGATACAAAAAGTCTGCGTAGTTTGGGCAAGCTCTGGCATAATGTATGAGTTGTGATATGAACAATCCATACGCAGGATCCGAAGGGATGTTGCCACAGATGAAAGGAAAGTTGACAGTTCTGAATGAAAAGTCATCACGTTTGTCGTAAAGTTTGGTCAGTAGTTTTCCTTTACCATCGATTTCTAAGTGTAGGTCAAGATATGAGGCTGACTTCACAGTGTCTGTAGTATCCTTTATCTCAAGTTCTTTTGGGTAGATGCGATGTATCAAATCCCCAAAATTAGGATTGTTTAAAGATAATACGTCATCTATATAGCAGAAACTGAGATTGAAGGATCTAGCCAAACAATAGTCTTTCTTTCTGATCAGATCAGCTATAAAGTCAGCCTCATAAGAGTGAAGGAATAGGTCAGCAAGTAAAGGATCACAATTTGTTCCCATTGGAATGCCGACCGTTTGTTGAAAAACACGTCCACCACCCTCGACAAATATGTTGTCGATTAAAAATTCCAGCATTTTGTAAACATCTTCCTCTGTATATTTGGAAGATGATTTGGAATTATTTCTTACAAAGTATGAGGAATCTCTACCAAGAACTATATATTTGTATCTAGGTGATAGTGGTAGATAGCCCCTGTGGTGTACGATCTGTAGAATGTGATTGATGGATTGGCTGATTGATTTGTATTTAAAGCCCAAGCCCAATCTGAACGATGAACGTGTGATGTGTATAAAAATGAGCCCAATCAACCACCAGGGACACATAACTCAGTTGTTGTGTTAGAACGCGCCCTGTCCCCCCAGCCAGGGTTCTGAGCACTATTCAGTCGCTTTAACGACACGTTAAGCCCTACTGATGGCTTATTCATTTGACACCCGGACCCGCACAAGTGTACCATTGTTTTAAAACATCTGTTTATTATTAGGTATATTATATTATATTTCTAAATTAAAGGAGCTCTATGTTGAGGTTAGTCATAATTTCAGAAAAACCATTATCATGGGCTTTATAACTCAGTGATTGATTAAGTGTTTAAAATTTAACATTCAATACCTGAATTTTGACATCCAATCATTTATAATTGTACAATCTCGATATTATTGATACATGGGAGTTAAGCCGACACTATATGAAAGATGCACGTTATTGGGTCTAAGTTTTCGAAAGAGATATTACACAGAAAGTGAATGAAATCATGCATGCGATATTCTAGCGATAAACTTGTGTATAATATATTAGGGATTAAATCATCTGGTACTGTTATATGTTCATTCAAGTCATAGTGAATATGAACAAAAACTTATATTTAGGTTTGTAAAATAGAATTTTAGGAAAACTAATAGGATTCCTAGTTGAATGGGAATTTAAGGTTCTTTCCTTACTCGAAGTTCTTCCCTCTCTGTCCTGAAATTAACACACAGTTAAACCTTTATTATTCTATTCGAAGAATAAACAACTATATGCATTACTGTAATATAAATGTATAGGAATTAATCGTTTTCATTGTGTGATCATTGCTATTGAGACACATTTTCTATATACCTCACATGTTTCATTCACATACATAATTAATTAGAGCGCTGGGGGTTGAAATGTGCAGCAGAAGACTCAGAATGATGACTTTGCATTTTGCAATTCTACCAAAATCGCCTTTAAAATTCGACGGCTTTCAGAAATTGTGATAGACCGAGCACTGACCACAGTCAAACATATATCAAGTGACACTGCAATGAAGAGCAATCTCTTGGTCATATAAGACATATAAGTATTTATCATGTATAATCGCTTATTTTAACAGCAGATTGCTCTACGTATGACATGAACTCGTAGGAATAATTCAACCACACTCATCAGTTACCTGGCAGCCCGGATAATATTTTCGTTCCACAGGTTTCTCTCAAATATAACCCCGGGTCACCAGTGCCGTCTTCTGTCTTTTGATTGGCTGAGCGGATATTTTATTTTATTTTTTGATACGTTCTAATATCCAAATTTGAAAAAAAAACGTTAAATAGTTCTTTCAAATTAATTATATTATCTGTCGATATAAGTGGACAATAATTAAGTGAATTCAGATAATTGCATCTTGGTTTTTATTTTATTTCATAAGCCGCAATTTACTCATATATTGTGCATATGCATCGATGGTGACCTGAGTATTGTTAGCGGTCCTAGGTTAGCTTATGATATTGAACAGGGAACCAGATTACTCTGATCAGTTTCCGTAGTCCAAATTTCCTCTGACCCTGCAACCCTCCTCTTTTTTATTTGGATATTGATATGTCCCAACCCGACATATCAATATCTGAATTAAACAATTACTATCCTTAAAAAAAGATAGCTGACGCAGTAAAATTTTCTTCTTTTTATTTCTAAGTTTCTATATTTCTTTCAAGAAAATAACACATGCCACTCAATTTCAAATTTTCGACACATTGTTTTTTTCGAACGCTATTAAGTTATCAGTATTTGGCTAATCGGGACACAGAATTGCGATCAGGTGACCTGCGTTTCCATAGAAGAATGTCCTTAAGGTCAAAGGGTAAAAAGCGAAAATATACCGACTGAATCGGAAAAGGAGGAGGGTTGCAGGGTCAGGAAAAATTCGGACTACACTTGCCATACTCTCAAACAGTTAGAGTTGGGAAACGCTTTCGCACCCACGTAGGCGAACCGCTAATAGGACATTCTTCTGCGTAGTATATCCCTAAAGCTGGGCTCCGCCACTGACACTTGTTAGGTATCTACTAACAACCAGATATACTGACAAAATCTACGTTAGGGGCAGACGTGAGAGGCCCAAAAGGGTATCCAAGACCGCAAAAAAAAACATAATAATTGTAACTTAATCATTGTAAGCTACTCTCGAGGACTGGTAGTCACAAAGACTGGTTAACTGTGCGAAAATTTAGCACAGCGCAAAAAGAGGTACGTGAAAATAAAAGTGAAATTGTCCATTCTTCTTTTCAATTATTAGTCTTTTTAGTTTGCACTGAAAGCAACCGATAGTGTTAGCTACAGCCTATCACATGTGTACATACATGCCATGGATTTTAAATATGAATAATAATTGAGTGAACAATAGACGACTTTCACATTCGCCATTTACGTAGAATTTGATGGATACCGGTTTACGTTTTATTACTAGACATTAAAATATCTGAAATGCTTCTATAATACATGTACCATTCAAAAATTCCCAGCAGCAATCAAAACAAGTTTCTGTTTCCTTGGCTACCACTGCAATGTCAAACGATCATACGCCTTGACCCCGACATAATTGAAGAATTTTTCCGGAAAGAAAATAAAAGTGAAAGTCGTCTATAGCCACATTTAAAAGGTAAAAGAGAACTAAGAACAAGTAAAAAAGAAATTAATAAAACACAAGAAATGAGGCCGAAATTTCCGGCCTCATGCTCTTCGTCAGGGACAAAAGGTGAAAACTGTCGACCCAGACCGTAGAGACAAGTTGACATTAAAAACGATATTGATCGTTGCAAACACGCATCTAGGGTAGAATAAGAATAATAATTAAGTGAACAATTAAGTCACAATGAAAAATTAACAGGAAATAAACACAAATAAAATACAAATAAAACGCCTAAAAATATTGAAATGAGGCCAAAATTAAATATGACCACAGAATGAAGTCCCGATTTTGATTTAACATGGAAGACGCGCAGTTATGCGATCTTGAATTGTACATAGAATTGTAATACATGTGTCTACATACTTGACCCTCCTCCAGTATTTTTCTCGTAGAGCTGCTAAAAGAAATCAGCCTGGTCACTTAGCATTATATATGGAAGGAACGACAGTTCTATGATTGACTCAATTTGGTTTCGACCACCCCCTTCTTTTTCTCCAGAACCAACATTTTCGTCTGATTCGTCTTTTTTTTCCTTTCTGTTAGCTTCTGGAAACATTCATTGTAAATAATATCTCAACCATCCAATACAAAATCGACTTAATATTTCTACCCGAGTCGGAAAGATTGGGTCGAATGGTGTCTTTTTCATCTCTACCACGAATGCGACCACCAAATAAAAACGGCGCGGAACGATCTATACCAGTTGTACGCCGGAACGGAAACGATTTAATCCCCGAATATATCGTGGTACATTCGACATACACCGCTTCCAGTCCGCTTCAATTGTGTTTGAAAAAGAACAGGTGGTCGAAACCATCCGTGCCCAAAGTGGATGTGAATAGCATAGCAAAATTATCAGGGCGGCTCTCTGAGGCTTATCAGCGAATCCTCCTTTTTTCGGAATTTTCGGATTCACCAATATTTTAACAAGCATTGTCAATTCGATCTATTGGGGAATTACATCATGCTTGATTCATCAGAATGAATACGGTAATACGATGCGAATACTTGCAAAGTTTGTCCTTGTGCGGGGACAGTCTTGAAATGTATTCTACTGTAGTTCCTATGGAACTGACATTTAAATTTTTTAAAGAATATTTCTTGTGAATAGGCGAAACAGTTAAGCACTAATACAAGGCGGTGGACCCTGAATTTGAAATAAAATTATATCTTCTATCCAGGATGCTTTTACAATGGGTGGATGGGCGTCCAGGTATCGTTTGCTCATTTCAACTACTTTTACAAAGAATTACTACGATTGCTGGATTTTTCATCAGGTAGGTTTGTTTTTCTTCAGTTTAGGTTCCTTCTCCCATGTTAGAGTAAAGAAACTGTGTAAACTGTTTTAAACGGGTAAATATTTTACTATAGTTCTGCCGATTCCAAAGAACGTTTGAATGAGCGGTTTGCAATATGGCGCTCGGAAGTAAGAGGTGGGGGTATGAAAGAAAGAAATTCCAACCGCTTGCATTTTAGGAGTATCATATTTGGTAGTGTGAAATAGTTGTGTTGATGTCATACATTGTCCATGATATATACAATGAGTAAAAAATATCACCACCAATAAACTTTCGAATAATAGCGTCTATGTGCAACAGGCCAGAAATATCTTTGAGATAAGAGTTAACAAATAAAACTGAAAAAACGAGATAATACCAGGCACGGATAAAGATTTGACAGGGGTTTCCAGAAGAGTTCAAGAAGAAAGGGTATTCAAAGCAATGGTTTAGGTTTTGCATATAGTGTGAGAGAAAGTATAAATAAAAAAATTTTCAAACGAAAGGGGGATTGTTAGTGATGTTATCTTGTTATAATTTCAGATGTAATAAGCTTTCTGATTTGATAAAGAATTTTGTCGATCATCTCATAAACCAAATTTTGACGTCATCAACCTTTTACGATGATTCACTCGTTAAGTTTTGATACTAAAATTAAATTTTAAAGAATGTCTATTATATTTGTCAGTCTTTTTTTGGAATAACCTCAGTGCCCCAGGTGCACACTTGAAAATAAGCTTCAAAGTAATTCTTTAAATGACCACACGTGAAACAACCCAGTTTAATATGATAAAATATAATAAAACCTATGCACTGTATGCAAGATCATCCCTTTATAGTTTGATTCGATTTAAGTATTATTCTTCTTTACAACATCTGTTTTGTTCCACTAAAAAATAATGATTAAGTGTACACAAATGCTAGATTGAAATAAAGAACTCCGAAAAATCAAAGTTGTTAAAATTGTACTTATAATTTAAGGTGGAATTTTCCAACTGATGTATCGTAGATTGGCTAAGTATTTAGTTTTGCCTCAGAATTTACTCTTTATCAGAGTCATGCAACACAATAAGCAGAGGTTGTGTAGCAAAGAAAAGCAACAGGTATAAAAGTACGTAGTAAAACATTTTTTACTCTTTGCGCATAAACAATATTTAGTTTGTCTGCAATATTACTATTTTGAGCGCATAATGAAATTATTTTGTGCGCACAATATGCATATTTTGTCAACACGATATAATTATTTTTAGGGCACAATATAATATTTCTTTGTATACCCCTACCAGGGATCCGTAAAATCGTACACCACCTATTTTGAATTAAAAAACGAATGTCGCAAAAAAAAAACTCTAAAATATTGCATTTGTTACGGATTTTGCTTCCGTTGTCATAGTAATTACACACTTTGCTTCGTGGCTGTAACAGACTTTTTTCGCATTTTATAATAATAATCATGATAATAATCTGAACTTCTCATTCTATGTCATCGGTATTTAGTTTATAGTTTCATTAGCATCACACTATAAAGTTTTGGAATTACAGCGACCATGTAATCAGTTTATTAAGCTTTGCATTTTTAAGGCATTCATTAAATATACGTGCTGACAATTACAACTAATGCTGACGAGGCAGCTCAGACAAGTTATCGTCCTGTTTCTATGGTGCTTATGTTCTAAAAGGTGACAATCACCTTTCGAATTGACCATTAAGACTTCACCAAAATGCAGTAAATGACCATTCATACGGTCCTCTTTTAACTACATGTATTTGATTTTTAATTTTGGATTAAAAAAAAATAGACATGTGTTTTAACATGCATATGATTTAAATAGACAAAAAAGAAATTTTAACTAAACAAGTTAAATAGTTTTATTTATATAGGGGTTAGTTTATCCTATTTTTAGTACATGTTCCCTACCTCCTTTGCCGATCAATGGAGTTGGATTAATTTGAGTTATATTATATGCATTGTTGTGTGTTTTAACCATGTATTGACTGCTCGAGTCCCCCCGATCTGATATTTATGATTCTTTCCATTGTTTCCTACCACACTAGTTACGCTAATAAATCGATTACACGATTGGGTGTTTTCTGTTATTTTCCTGTTTTTCTGTCACTATTTTTGTAAAAAGAATTTCCAACTAGTAGGGAGATTTCCCTTCCTTCCAAGTTTGATTGATAAATGTGCATAACTTTTAACAGTAGGGATGGCATAACACTGTCAATTCAAGGTGCTGAATCGTGTTATTTTTTAACTTTGTTTTGGCCCCTTCAAATTCATCTATACAAATCTCAGTGTTGTATATTTCTTGGTCCTTCAAACCTCCCCTTCACGCTATTTATTTCCATTACTATTTGGTATCTTTATCAAAATTTTCACCATGAAAACTGATTTGTTCAACGTGTTATCGTTTTCCTTTCCTCTTTCGTCTACCCCGGACTTGACATTTTATGGGCAACTCGGTTGGTGTTTCTAGAAAAGCAGAGGACGTTTACACTACCGGTGCACCTGGTCCATGCTCCCAGTTTTTAGTGGAGTCCGATTTGCTCTTTTACTTTTGTTACTTTGTGTGTATTATTTTATTTACCTTGAGTTCTTTGTTGTGTTTGTCTATTTTCCATGTTTGGTCTTTGTCCCTTGATTACATCATGTTGATTTCCACTAGAACATTGATTCCCTTGTTACTCATTAATATGTGATTTTTTTTTATGTAGGGGTTTTGAAAACAAACTTGTCGTTTTTAATTTAGGATAACTATTATATAACTTTTCTTCAAATACCCTTAAGCTAAGGAAAGCAATCACAAGAACATCAAATTAAGACATCAAGATGATAGATGTATGTACAACAGTACCCAGGTACATTTACATGTTTGTTTTTACCTTGAAACAGAACACAAAGTAATTGCTTGCTTATGTAAACGTAATGGCGGCACGTTCATGCAATACTGGAAGATTGGAAGAGCGTTGACATGGTCCTGTTTTTTTCCCCTATCAGTTACTTAAACTGTAAGTATTGTTTGATTCAGCATTAAATTATTTATTTCTGCAAAATAAAACCCTTCAATCGTTGGTCCAAATGTATATTTCTTGCAAATAAATTTCAATCCGTAATGATCGGTGATTAAAGTTTGCAAGATCTAATTATTGCATAATCTGTTCATGATCGGTAAGGTGTGTCACCTGCACCATGAAAACTGATTTGTTCAACAGGTCATACTTTTCTTTTCCTCTTCAGTCAACAAGGATTTGACTTTATATTACAAACTCGGTGTGTATGTCTAGAAAATCAGAGAACGTTTACCCTACCGGTACAGAAGGTACATGCTCAAAGTTTTTAGTGGAGTCCGAGTTGCTCATTTACCGTTATTACTTTGTAAGTTTCATTTTAGTTATTTTATGTTCTTTGTTGTGTTTGTCTGTTTTCCATATCTGATCTTTTCCCCTGGATTACATTCATCTTTGTCCCTGGATTAAATTTCCGCTAGAATCTTGGTTCTCTTGATTACTCTTTCAAAGACTCTCGACTTTCCAAAGTAGTAACGGTACCCTATCACAAAGCATGTTAGTTTCACTCGTAACAACGGACTACATAAATTGATGATGTTAGTACACATGTATGTACCACAGCAATCTAAATGATACTTATATTGACAATATTAACAGTTTATACAATAGTTTTAAACTAATGGGTATATTTAAAGATTTTGCACATATACACTTTGCAAAAATATGTAATTTTGAAATTTTTAAACCACAATATGAGTGTCGCAACCACCAACGGGATACTAATATTGCCATTTTTTAAATATTTTAACATTGAGTTTGGACCATTATTGAAAACAAAACTGTTTGCATCCATAAAATTTGCAGAATAATGTTGAGAAATAAGACTGAAATATATGTGATACAACCACACATACGATGCATATTTTGACAATTTTAACAATAATATCAAATCAGTTATTTAAGTTAAATGAGTTTGCACTCATTCAGTTCACAGAAATATGTAATTTTGTGGAATAAGGACTGAGTTTATACACTTGGCATTGTGTGTTTCCCACTTTTAAATCTGAAATGTATTTAACAAGAATATCCATAAGTACGTTATTAATAATAATTTTGAAAATTAAACTCGTTTACAATTTATTCATATTTATACAGTTTTAAGAATATTTTGCATGTTTATTTCTCATGCAGCTACATGTAGGAGTGTGCAATAGTACTCAATGCAAGTATCGCGTGATTTCGGTAACTACGGAAACCGGCAGCGAGATTCTTAATCGATATTAATTGCGTAGAACATTGCGCATCCTAATGCATGATATGTGTTTGGTAAAACATTTACTTTACAATTTTTAGGATTGGGGAATGAGCATTTGACACCAGGAAATAAAGCGATGCAGTGGGGATGGGGCAATGAGACAATGGGGAATGGGGCAATTGGGGATGGGGCAAAAGGGGTGTCTGTATTAACTGAGACGATCATCATTGAAATTGATAACACTGCCCAAAGGGAAAGGTAAATATTATCACGATTATGCTGAATGCATTGAAGTAACCATAAAGTTACTTATTATTTAACAGGCTGTAATAATGTTTTGTACAAAATTTCGACAGCTGATATAAAATGCCTTGATTTGATACACACTATATTCAATATTTGTCTCTCCCTAAAAAATATAGAATGTAAAGGAACAATAAAATTCAACGAGATTTAACGTCACATAGAATATCTGTTTCCTATTTTAGTTCAATCTATGTGTTAAAGTGCGCTCCGCCAAAATGAATTACAACAGATATACTGTAGGAATCTTCAATCTTATCTTTATTCGGTGGTGCGGGTGGGGGAGGGGGTTCTAGGCTGAAGTGTAATGTCCTTTATTTTTATGAATGGTTGTTGACCTTTTTGACCTTATTTTTTCATTGAATTTGCTCCTGTATGTTGTAAGTGTCAGTGAAGAATCAGGCAGCATGTGAAACTTGGTATGAAAAAAATGGTGTAATTTGACTATTTGCACCATCAGAATCAAGGAAAATAGACATGATCATGCTGGACCATTGAGTTACAATTCCATGAAAATGCATTGAAAAAAATCTCATTTTTCCCACATTCTATTGACAAAATTCTGAGTAAAGCCAGTTATGCAGAAATCAAATAATGGCCTTTTCAAATAGAGAAAGCTGAATTGTGTTCAAATACCTTATTTTATTGGGGCATTTTCAAGTAGAAAATATCGATTGCATTTGTCGAACTCTTTAATATTTATTAAAAAAATAGCGTTTTGTACTATTATAACTCCTGACAAAAGATGTTGTTGTTCATACTTGCGCTCTATATTTTATTTTTATTTTCTACCTCGGACTTGACTTTTTATGAGCAACTCGGCAGGTGTTTCTAGAAAAGAAGAGGACGCTTACCCTACCGGTGCACCTGGTCCATGCTCCCAGTTTTAGTGGAGTCCGAGTTGCTCATTTACTTTTGTTACTTTGTATGTATGATTTTAGTTACTTTATGTTCTTTGTTGTGTATGTCTGTTTACCATGTCTGGTCTTTGTCCCTGGATTACATTCTTTTGATTACCGCTATATCCTTGGTTCCCTTGATTACTCTTATAATAAAAACACTACCCTTTACCCCTAAGTTTTGTGAAAATTATTTGAAAACTGTGTGGAAGCAGAGTTTTGTGCCTTCCTTGTGACTATATTATGACACAACAGCTTGTATTTTCTGTATATAAGTATTTATATAGTAGTTTAGGTTTGAAATGGAGAAATAGAAAATTTCGAGTAGTAAGCTGAAACTTCGGGAAAATGGAAAGCCTGAAACTAGTGTTAGTGAATTTACCCCTTTTATTCCCACGTGCTTGAAAAGTTTAAACAATCATATTAATTTTCAGGCAATAAAAATATTAAAACATTACAAAAAAGACCCTTGCAATTCACAAAATTGATTACGCATATAAAATGTCATTCTTATATACAACCAATGACATAAAAATGCATACCCCTCATTTTTTAATCTTTTTTCTGTTGAAAACATAATTGAGCTGTTCAGTAACTTCAACAAAAAATACTTATAATAAAAATATTTTAATATATGAATTAGAGACACAAAATCAAAATAGATATAAAAATAAACATAAACACAATACAATAAGAATGAAAATATTTAACTGTAAGGAAAAAAAACATTCCATCAGCAGTTTAACTACAACAGTGAATGTGTATAATTTTAAAAATGACCACAGAAATTAGGCGCCATTGTTAGTAATCCAATAGATACATCCACTTAGCAAAACTGGTATTTACCTTAGACTATTTCAGTACAAAATGCAGCTGCATATGGACATAGGGTTTTTAATAATAAATGCCACTGGTCAATATAATTTGCTCATTCAGGAATATCTGAATAAATGTTGATTTGTTTTTATTTTTAAATAAAATATAACTTAGTTCATCGGGTGAATCTCTCTGTCAGTCTTCCAATCATTTTAATTTTGACTTTTATTTTGACATTTGCCTTTGGGTTATTTCGATATTACTCATGAATTAGGAATTTTATATGATTTCAACACATATTTATCTCTCTTACCTAATATCCTTCCACTTAGTTGTATGACTTATATCCGTAAACAATTCTCATGAGGCAACAATATCCTCACTTATAAGTCTTTAAAAAGTCTTAATACAAATGACTTCGAAGTGTCTGCCATATGACGTCAAATAATTATCATTCAGTCAACCATTTCGGACAAAAAATAAAATCACAGTGATTTTGTTTGGGCTCTAAAATACATATAAGGTTTCCAGACTTATAAACGTTGAACTGTTGTGATCATCGTTTATATGGTTCAAGACGAAACCATACTTTAGTACATGTCTTTATAAAGATAAAGTTTAGATAGGAGGTAATAATGCATGTAAAAAAACTAACCAAATTCACACTGTCCCGATAATTTCACAGTTAACAAGAACGTGGTCTTAGTCAAGTAATGGAGTATCATGCATGCATGGTAGTACAAGGTCAATCACCATTTTAACTATAAATGAAATATGATCATATAAAAATTGGAACAAAGTTGCATTTGTTCACGTCCACTTTGGTCTTAAAACTAGAACACAGGTCCACAAATTAATCAACATATCAAGACAATTTTCTTTTGACTTCATGAAAACCTTTTTTGTGTCTTATTTACAACAACAATCATATATAATCACTGATTATCAAGTAATTCGTCGCTATAGGGTGTTCAGATCGATGTTTGCATATTAGTTCTTTTAGTTTACATAACAAGGAAATATCTTTGTACTTGTTATTGGGTATGCCATAACCCTTCTTTCCAATAAACGGTATCCGTTTAGATAATACCACATTTCCGTGTTATAGGCATATTTGCAAAAAAGGTATAACGTGTTTGTTTCATTTGACCTACAGTTCATTCTTAAAATTAAATATTCCTTGAAGTAGATAGTTAATTTAAATATTAAAAATTTGCCTTCAATAACATTAAACACATCAATCTAAAAAAATAACAATGTTTCGTCAGATTTTTTTTTCAATTGTCATTGTTATTATATTCATAGTAGCACACACGGTTGCTAAGCTACAAATCCGACCTCAAGACTGCATCCTGGGATTGTTATTTGTGAAAGACATAAATACAATATTGAGTCTATATCCATTATCCTATTTGAACAATTTTTATTACTTTTGAGGCCTGTTCGTTATCTTGATAGATAAACGTCAGAAAGATAGCTTATCAAATTACACAAACAGGCTTTCTATTATGCAGTAAGTTTTTCACGCTTTATTTAGAACTTTGACAACAAATTCTTACTGTAACTCAAGACATATTACATGTACTTTTCCAACATAATTTGATCAAGTTTGTCTGTTGCGTAATCAGGGGTAACGAATTTATCCAACTATGATATTTATTGTAGAAATGAGATAATACAGCTCTAACAGGCTGACACTGTAATAGGTTTTACATTCAATCAGAAAAAAAAATAATATCTTTGAATTGTGTAGCATCGTTATGCGTTTATAAGCTTTTTATTTCTGTTAACATATAACGAAATAAATTACATTACTAATGAACATTTTATTATTTTCAGTGAGACTCGAAACACTTTGTGTTGTTAATATGCATGATAATTAATAGCTTTGTTATACCTTAATGCAACAATGACTGATAACCATATGCCACAACATTCCTCATCAATTGGGCGTTTGATTGTGTGTCAAAAAATAAAAGCAATGTAATTACCTGCAACACAATACATTTCAACTTAAAATCAGTTAAATATACCTATGCAATTTATGCATCTATTCTCATAAAAAATGTAGTTACTAATAGCAAAATATTTTTATTGCCCAGCTTACTATAAAGTAAGAATTACATGCTGGATACAAACTTGTCTGAAAGCTACTAAAATAATTGTCTTCATCGTCAAAGATGCAATTATTGAATGAATGTTGCCATACTTTGCATATATTTTGTTCAAATAACCCCAAATATTTCAAACTTCAAGATAATTTGTATGTATTGAACCCTGATGTAATACAACACATCAAATCTTAGACGATTAACAGGAAAAAACAGGTAGATACATGTACTATTTGAATTTAAATCATTTCGTGCATCATGTCATTACGGGATATTTAAACATCATAGAAAACTAATCTCTCCGTAGGATCCTTTCTAAAGGTACCAAGTACCGTTAACCGCGCTCCATATATTGGAATGTTTACCTTAAAACTAATGTAGTTGCCGTGAAGGGCTATGCAAGAAAATAAATAAAACGAGAACAATTAAGAATACATTGATTCACTCCGGCCGAGTTGCTCATAAAAGTCAAGTCCGGGGTAGACGAAAGACGAAAGGAAAGCCATAACACGTTGAACAAATCCGTTTTCATAGTGCAGATGGATACAACATAAAAGTCTGCGTAGTTTCTGCATGCTCTGGCTTAACATATGAGTTGTTATATGAACAAGCCATACGCAGGTGCTGAAGGGATGTTGCCACAGATGAAAGGAAAGTTAACAATTCTGAATGAAAAGTCATCACGTTTGTCTTAAAGTTTGGTCAATAATTTTCCTTTTCCATCGATTTCTAAGTGTATGTCAAGATATGAGGCTGACTTCACAGTGTATGTAGTATCCTTTATCTCAAATTCTTTGGGGGTAGATGCGATGTATCAAATCCCCAAAATTAGGATTGTTTGAAGATAACAAGTCATCTATATAGCTGAAACTGAGATTAAAGGATCTAATCAAACGATATTTTTTCTTTCGTATCAGATCAGCTATAAAGTCAGACTCATAAGAGCGAAGGAATAGGTCAGCAAGTAAAGGAGCACAATTTGTTCCCATTGGAATGCCGACCGTTTGTTGAAAAACATTTCATACACATTTCGGCAGATGAAGATTTTTGAAACTCATGACAGTTGCTCGATGTATGTTAGTAGGTCAGTGATGAATGAACCCTGGCCAAGCCGGTCCCGCACATAGTTACGACCGTTTTTTACCAAAACAAAGAGAATTTAAAATACAACTTACCCAAACTTGGAGAATTGTTTTACTGGTAACATGTAAGACTTCAGAATTCATCGATGATTGAAGTGTAATGTTTCGGTAAATGGTGACGTCTCATTTGTTTACCACAGGTGCTCTGACGTTTTGAGCTTCTCTGTGACGTCCAAATCGGTACAAATAATGATGTCAGTTTTGTTACGTTGTGTTTCTTTATTAAGATGAGGGTTTATTCAATCCTTAATTTTAGATTAAAAGGACTGAGGACTACATGTAACACTACAAATAGGATTATGCGTTATTAACAAAGATTTTTGTTACTTCCGAAGATAATTCTGCAATCTCAAAACGTCATGCATTGTGTGCGTGATCAGACGTCAACCAGATGTACAAGAAAACTGCTTAACATACCCGCGCTGGACAAATATATTGTCGATTAAATATTCCAGCATTTTGTAAACATCTTCCTCTGTATATTTGAAAGATGAATTGGAATTATTTCTTACAAAGTATGAGGAATCTGTACCAAGAACTATATATTTGTATCTAGGTGTTCCATCTTTTTGGGGAAAACAACGATGTATAAGTTTTTAAGTCGGGCTTTTAACTGAGTATCGGGAATAGAAGTATACAGTGTTGAAAAATCATAGTTTTAATGCTATTATATTCAGATAATAGCCTTGAACTGATTGTCTCCAAAAGATTTCGAATTTTTCAGGATCCACATTGAATTAATACCACTGCGGGAGTAACAAGTGTTGTGTTAGGACTGCAGACCCTCTTTGACAGTTGTGAGTAAGTAACTAAAATAATACATACAAAGTAACAAAAGCAAATGAGCAACTCTGACTCCACCAAAAACCAGGAGCGTGGACCAGGTGCACCGGTATTCATTTTAAACACATCATACACGTAATTATTGATTGTGATTTAAGGCAGTTTTATGCCTTTATACAAGTTAAGAGAGGAGAAAAAAAACTCAAAATGTTTATCTTGCAATTACATTGATTGAGAGGAATCAAATTGGCGTTATCCAGAAATCGTATGCATCAGTTATTGTATGTAATTTAGAAAATAACGATTATGAGACAGATTTAGATATCGTGTTAAAAAATCATTTTTTCTATTTAATTGTTGAATGAATGTATCCATCGTTTCCCAAATCCGACATTGATATTCATCGACATTCAATTTGAACACTGACAAGCTGTTAGCGTCTGGATAAAACAAATACAAAGTGTAAAGGTTCAAGTTATTTTAGTTCAGTCGTTTTTGATTTTTAAACCAATAAATGTAATCAAAGTAGATTTAGTGGGTAGTGTAATGTAACGGCTCCTTCAAATTTATTGACAAATAATTGCCAAGTCAAATGACCAAGGCATTAACCTAGAAGTAATTATAATTTAAAACGGTGGTAATCGTTCTTTTTTTTTTTTTTTTTTTTTTTGTTTTGTTTTGGTTTTTTTTTCGTTTTGTTTGTTTTGTTTGTTTTGTTTTGTTTATTGTTGTTTTTTGTTTTTGTTTCTGTTTTATTTTATTTTTTCGTTTTTAAATACAAAACAGGGAATATTATCAAACAAACAAACAAAAAAAACACAAAAAGGATAGCAATAAGCATGAATGTTCTTTATATTGATGAAATGCTGTATGTTAATTGTATCTTAATTTAAAAAAAAACGAAATAAAAATTACAAGAATCGAGTAACTTCTAGAGTATGGTATTTACGCATGCACTTTCTTTGCATTATTTATTGATTTTTTTTCTGCTTTGAGTAGGTGATGGTATTTCATTAGCACTTTCACTCCGCGGAGGTTCTTAGACAAGAAAGTTGATTAACACATCAATTCAAACTGTTTTGTTTACAATTATTTTATTAACACAAAGCAAAATAAGGGGAAACTATCCATTTTTTATTGTGTTACTTTAATATCAACGGATTTTAGGACTGATCAGCGGTGAAAGTGGGGAACTATGATGTGTATACTGTCGAACAGTTCAGTGAAGTATGTTTTCATAACATTCACATTTGTTCAAATTAAGATCTCAATTTTTTTAAAGGTTGTAGCTTTCAGATCACTTCACTATATTTAATTAGAGTACCGTTTGGTTTAAGGAGGTGAACCTAGGGTAAGGGATAGAACTTTTAAAAATCATTGGAACGTTTGGATTCAGCATTTTACATCAATCTTATGTAAGTTTTAACTTGGATTAATTGTATTCTGCTTCGAACGAAAGCTTGAGAAGCTTGGTAAAATTGAATATAATACAAACATATCACTGATTTCATGAGTTATGTCCCTTACCCTAGGTCTACCTCCTTAAGTAACAAAGTATTTAACAACTTGATGTTTTTGTTCTTTCATTGAAAAGTTGGAGGGTTGTTAATTAAAAGATCAAAGTCGTAATCCATCAGGAAATGTTAGGACATTAGAGCAATATTTAAGAGGACGTCAACGCAAAAATAGGACAGTGGGTGGCACATTACAAATTTGGTTTTTTAAACAAAAATCATATATTTCTTATCGCAAATGCATCAATGTTGGCTTTTGATTAACTGCAGCGGTTAAAGAGAAATGTCTAACATTGGAAGCATTAGAATTCATCGAAAAAGAGAAATAACTCATTCATTTTGTGCAAAATTTATTTACTTTCTTATGGATCTTTAAAATCATTTTCTGAGATATCCATTGTCGATTCAAAACAAACATGAAACTTTTTAACATTTCCTGTCATAATTCTGAAGAAAACTTGAATAGTACAAAAAGTATTTTTTGAAATATTCAGTCCGGGTAGTTCTATATTATAGCCCCAACTGAGACCAGTTAAGGAGGTAGACCTAGGGTAAGGGACATAACTTATGGAATCATCGATATGTTTGTATCACATTAAATTTCACTAATGTCTTTCAAGCTTTCATTTGAAACAGAAGGAAATCAGTCCAAGTTACATTGATGCTTACATGAGATTGATGTAAAATGGTAAATGCAAACGTTCCAATGATTTTTAAGAATTGTATCCCTTTCCCTAGGTCTACCTCCTTAAAATACCTTTCATACATATACTAAGGCAATGCATATAATATTTCACCAGTTTTAAAGAATCGATACATGTCACATACGTAATTATTCTATAAACAAATACGGAGTTTTATTCAATGTTACAGTGTATTGTTAGCAGAACACGTTGGAATCTTGTATTAGATAAAAAATATCTTAGTTTAAGAGTACCAGTGCCACTGTATAAAGACGGATATACATTGACAAAAGTGTATTCGCGTGTTAAAAGAACCCAATAAAGCAACTTTCTTTTGCAAATTAATCAACGGGGATATATGAGGACTGCTTGTTGTCATTGCACATTGTGCAATGATGATTCGGATCTCCACACAATCGTTTTTTGGAGGTGGTTTCCTTCTGTTTGCTTTGGTGTTTGTTATGTTTGCTTACACAAGAAGGTTGCAGATTGATACAGTAACTAACAAGAATGTGAATGAGATATGCAGTTCAGTTTTAAAAGGATCGTTCAAAGAAATTCGTCAAACTGTGGTTACTGAAAAAAAATTTCTCCCGCAGAAAATACTTAAAAACAAGCCTGAAAGTTTTGACTATAAAGCTAAAATGAAGACCTTGATTTACGGAGGAGTGAAGGCTGATGACCCGGTTCTAATTGATCTTATACGAAATTTTTACATCCAGCAGCCATCTGATCAACCGTATCATCTAGACAATCCCAATAGATTGGAATACTCGAATGGGCAAACACCTTTCATAGACAGCCGGTTGAATTATATTGTAAGTAAAATGTAAACATAAAATAAGAAAGGTGAAACCTTAAAAGATCTCGACAAAACACCTAAATCCGTTCATAAAGTTTGTCAGCCCTGTTATTTTTAACTTCCAAAATGGTAAAATTTGTTATGATTAAAGATATGAATTCAAATACACAAATCCTTCCATAAGCCATGTTATTATCAACTTCCAAAATGGTCAAATTTGTCTTTGGGTCGAATTGTCTTATTTTTAAGCTGATTTTATCATTCTCGTGAACATTCAGGTGCCATGTTTTGATAAACCCTATCTTAGAAAAAATCTAAGATTCGATTTGTATTTAATCATCATTTCCTGGACTGGTGTTGTTCTCAGTTGCATTTACCACGTATACGAGAATGAAGTTGCCATGATACTATGTTTATACACCTGATTACAAAGCTAAACCGCATATTGATTGTTTTTGTGACCAAAAGAATACTAAACCATTAACACTCCTGTACAAAAATCGACTGTCCGTACCACAGTCAGTCTTACGCGGGTGTGTTAAGGAGAAATTTCATAAATTGTCAAATTTTCTTCGTCGAAAACGAACTACTTTTAAACTCATCGTAATACGTGAAATTTCGTCGATGTTCATATTTTTAGTATACAAGTTCATTAAATAAAACTTCCAAAACATAAAAAGATCACCAAAATGTCAAATTGTGCAATAAAAATGAGTCACGTGATCGGTTAATCAAGCCTTGGTCGGACCACATAAATGTCAAAAGTGCAGTGAGAGGATGACAAAATTGTACATCCAAATTTTAATAGTAGGTCAATGAATATGTATATTTTTTCAAAAAGTGTGCGGGACATGTGAAAAATCTACATGGATGTTAAAAAATGGCTCGTACCTTACTTGTGATGAGATAGTTTTGCGTTTTCTTGTATTTCAACGAATTCAATATGCCCTTTAAATTGAAGTATAAATCAAGTAAATCGACATAGCGCATGCCACTGCACTTTTGCATTTTCTAAACCATATAATTTTTCAGATAGCGGCGACATTGAAATAAGCGCAACGGCGACCTCAGACACGTTGACATGTGACGGATACGTGTGAATATCCGATTTAGTTGCGATAGCAGACTACGCTTTGAGTTTCTTATATTTTGAATATTGTAGTTATTTATAATATAATTTGCAGAAAAGTCGATTACCTGTGTTTAAGATGTCTCCTTTTTCTGCTGAACAAAACATGGTTACCTCCCCCCCTTGTGTATGTTATCTTAGAAAATATTCCATATCCAACAATTTCTTGGCAATATTTCCTTTTATTCAAAATTTGTTATGACTTGACATTCTCCGAAATCTACTTAAGTGAATATTAATACAGAAGGATTTTTTTTAAAGATAATTAAAGTATGTAGCGGCTGGGAATTTGGTGTAAATGTGATATGTTTAAGACGTTGCACGAGTGTACATGTACAATTTAAACTCTCTTAAGTATATGTTTTATAAGGAACAAGAGGTATCATCATAGATATTTGAAGTTGATGAACAATTTGTAAGGTAAGAAGAGACATCATTGTGGTGCTTCTGCTTCATACAAAAACGAAATAGTTATACTAATTGAAATGCAATTTGATTGTGATTTTGACATAAGCCCGCCGTCCCACTCCCCCCCCCCCCAACACACACACACACAGAGACATAAATACACTTCATCACAGGGCTAAGTGTTTATACATGTACATTCAATGATTTTCTCTTATATAATATGTCTATGGTCATACTCCAAGGTCTGTTTTAATGTTCATAGTTAACACATGTATGATTTACAGGATCACGCTTCTTCAAATTTTCCGAGTTTTCAACTTTTCTTCAGATTAAGATTGCAAAAGGAAAGGTATGATCTGATTTTATGACTGAACACATTTTGAACATGTACTGTAAACAAAATTCCCTGCAGAATATTTATGATATGAATTATGCTCTTTCTAACATTTTATTTTCAAAATAATAATGTATACACAACAATATGAAGTGTTATATGTAGCACAATTATAGAAAGTTATGTAAATCACATTGATCACTGTACCTGTTCTTATGAGACATGATTCCATTAACACCTCCATCCAGTCATTGGAATGCAGTTAAAACACAATTTGACACAAAACTTTTTTTCAAATGCATTTTCCATTGAACACATATGACTACTTGTATTTCACTTATACATCAAATTTCAATGTACATGTATAAATTGTACACATGAATTATGGCAGGTAACTGCTTCCTTCTGTTGACTTAACATACAGATCTTGAAATCAAAATTGAATCCTGCATCTAAGTTCCATGGAATATTTATTCACAAATAATAAGTCAAACTTCTTGTCAATCTCACCTGAAAACTGTTGAAGTTTGGTAATATTCTAACTTGAGATTCCATACTGTCACCAAAATGATAGAAATATCAACCATTATATAAGGTTGTCCTGCTGTCTAGTACGGGTTTGAAGCTTGGAGTTGGGAAATATCTCTGTAAAGAGAGTAAAATTCAAATTAGTATATCTGTCATGCAACTAAATTACTGGTCAGTCAACGTACGGCCATGCGGGCTTAAATGAACTAAATAATCAATTCCATATGTCACTGAATATTATTGAAAGGAAAACAATATTTGCATCGTTAAATAGATAGTCTGTTTAAAAGAAGTACTTTACAAGTTAATTAAAACTATTTAAAGGATATTATATAAACATACATTTACTAGTATCAATTTAAAAATTTGCGATCGGGTTGTAATATATTTATCATTTCATACTCATTGCGGCAGATGAAGATTTTTGAAACGCATGTCATTGACAGTTGCTCGATGTATGTTAGTAGGTCAGTGATGAATAAACCCTGGCCAAGCATGTTTCGCACATCGTTACAACCAAAACGAAGAGAATTTGAGGTACAACTTACCCAAACTTGGAGATATGTTTTACTGGTAACGTGTATGACTTCAGAATGATGATTTAAGTGTAATATCTCGGTAAATGCAAGCATGGCGTCTCATTTGTTTACTACAGGGGCTCTGACGTTTCAAGCTTCTCTGAATTCATATTGCATTCATTCGTGAACTTTTTAAACTGGTTTTTATTTCCTGTTCTATGTTTGGTTGCTTACTTAACAATACATCTTGTATCTTCTTTCTAAATTAAGATTTTCCTTAATATCATTACAATTAATCATTCAACTGTCCCTTAAACTCTCTTCCGATATCATAATATAACCTTATTTTAGAACAATATAAAACTGTATCCACGCCGGTGTGGCATATCGCCTTAAGGTGGTACAGTATAGCTAAACAGTAAAATTCTGGGAACCTCTCGCAAAATACCTGCACATGCATGTAGACCATAGTCAGATTCATGTGCAGGAAGTCCGTCAAATCCCACCCTAGAAAATAATATTGAAATTCTCTTTAAATCCCTGACCGCTCCCCTCCACCTTCCGTATTTTAGATCCACCTTTATACACACGTTAAAAGTAAACTTCGTTATAGTAGCATTAATTTAATATTGCTTTATCATACCAGTGATCCCCGTGGGATGACACTAATACTTAATACAACTCACTGTATAACTAAGGCTAGAAACCACTAATTCCACTTCACATAGGCTTCTATGCTAATTTCACAATATTCAATGGCTTCTCTGGACTTTACCTTAACTTTAACCTGCAGAGGACTATATATCAGCATGATTCTACATATGTCAGCTCAGAATGACATGTGGGGTTAGCAGACTTGCAGTGCAGTACTGGTCACCGGAAGTGAAGGGTCTATAAATAGCATGGGAAATCCCAGTGTTTTCTCAAGATAGGGGTATATTTAGAAACCATTATGGAGATTAGGCTTCACATCACAAGAAGCAAAATGCACCTATAAAATGTACAGAAATGTTTTTCCTTTCAGAAAATGTTTAAATTTTTTAAATAAGATGAGACCTTTTTTCACAGCACTATGAGGAACAGGGGTAATTTCTGCGTGGACTATTTTTGCGTACGTTCCAAATGCTCATGGGTTGAATTGGTGGTCTGTAACCTATATGCTGGCAGTAAGGACATCAAATGTACCGTAATTCGAATATCTTTTTAAAATGGCAATATATGTATATTTAAAAAATACAACAAACCAAAACCAATGTCAGTTTACATTGAACACCTCTGATCGATAAACCATGTACTACTGATGGCGTTAGTCTTTTCTGGTTTCTACAGTTTCAAATCAAACTCAGTGCAAGCTAGGTCAAATAATGAACCAGATTATATAACTTAAGATATGTACAATCTTTGATCTACATGTACCTCTCAACAAATTACATTTATTTGTTAGAAATACACATATAGCTTCAATGTTACGTATCGTCTCGTACACAATGAATCCTGTAGAACACAGTTCTATCATCACAAGTATTATTTTTAATGCATGTATATGTTTTGCTCGTTTGTTTGTTTTGTTTGTTTGGTTTTTTTTCGTTTAGGGAGAAAACCTTTTCGTGCTACGAATAACAGTCTTACTTTACATTCACGTGAGTGTGATACGAAGAAATGTTCCATTTTCATAAATTCCGCCATTCAGAAATGCACGTAAAGACAGCGGATACCAAAGGGCAGTTTCTGTTGAAACAACTTTGACATATTAGAAAAAAATAGAGCAGAATTAAGCAAAAATATAGTCTGAATCCCCCTTTTTTATTCAAAAGGTTTTGATCGGAACCACCCATTCTCACGTGAATATAGTTTGGTATCTGCCCTATGCATGAAATATCGAATCCCAACTAGAAATATTCATAATGTTCTGTATCGTTAATCTATTTTATATCGTACTATTTCTTTATTTTCTGCCTCATTAAACACGTCGACATGTGGAAATATAATACAAGTAGATGTATATCAAACTTTATGCCGATATATTTGTATAATACCACAGTGATGGATCGGTTCATTCCACCTATTCCCACTTTTTATAAAATAGGTAATAAAAAGGTAAATTTTCATGTGGGAATAGGTGGAAAATAGTGTAGATAAAGGATTATACTGTATAAACAATGTTTGATTAGGTGTTAATTGATTTTGTAATTAATGACAGGTAAATGATATATTTTGTCAGTGAATTTCCATTTTGTTGCATAAATATGATAAAAAAGAAACAAGTAAATTTTGAATATTATACTTTTTAATTTAAGGAAATATAAATAAACAGTTATATATATGAATACATAATGTATATTAATGAATCAGTAGTTTTTGATATACATAAGTCATGACACATAAGAAAGTAACAATATCAGTTTAAACACATTCATTCAACCAGTCTCTACGATATTAAGCACTAGATCATATATATTAAACATACACAATAATTTTGTTTTCACATAACAATTTAACAGTTCATCAATTTAGTCAAGGTGCAGAAGGTATGAAGCTGCATCACCAAACTGGACAGTTGTGACTTCCTGGTTACGATGTCTGGTTTTGAGTGCTGCTAACCTGTTGTTGATGTCTACATACTTTCTCTTTTGTACTCCTGCTCTTTTACCACCAGCTGCGTATTGAATCATAGTCAAGTCATGGATGGCTTCCTCATGTTTCAGTTGTTTTATGAGTCAGAATATGTTTGGGTGTGGATGTTGAACATGTTTCTTAAGTTTACTGTGCCATCCTTCTAAGTGATTCGTTGTCCTTGGACCTTCTGTTGTGTAGTGGTTCCATAAGTGTCTGTTCTGCTCTACCCAGTAAGTTGTTACATAGTCAGTGAAGGGAACGTAGTTGGCGTTTGTTTCAACATCATCTATATCAGTAAGGGCATTAAACCATACGTCTTCGACCTCAGCAGTGGGTATGAGTGGTAACACAGCTGCACGACGTACTAATTGGTGGATGTTGTTGTCTTCTTTGTAAGGCACTTGTAGACCTGTTTCCTGAGCTTTTCGCCATATGCTCTGAGTATAGTGAAAAAAACAGCCCTTTGCGGTGATGCCAGATGGAGTATGCTGCGTTGCGTATGGCGACCTCATAGTCCAGAAAGATAGTAGTAGGTTGAAGTTGCAGTTGATGTTGTTGACATAAATCTTTGAGTAGAGTAAGAAATCTGGTATATACAAGTTCGCTCTTGGCTGGTAGTAAGCTGTACACTAGCGGATACATTGCGTTGTCAACCATTGCGTGGAATGTGTACAGTTGGTAGAATTGGGTAGGGCATGTATAAAATGTGCCGTCACCATATATAGTTTCTGCAGCTGCTAAGTGTGTTAGATTCTTGTGTGTACTAAATATCAACATGCGTCCAACTGTGTTGTCATCCACTAAAAGGAAAGGGTCTCCTTTTGTGGTCTGTGTCCAAATACCATCTATGTTGATGTCATCAGCGGTCTTTGGTAAAACTGGTAAAGTTTTCTTGCGTTTGTTGTACATGGCTGATTTACAAGATGGGAAAGTAGGAATATTTTCCACTAGTTCTTGTGTGTCGTCATTCCAGTCATCAGTTCTGAGTTTTACTAATTCTTCTTCATAGATAGTGGGAACTGGAGTGAGCTCATGTATGCAACGTTTTTTCATGATCTGCAGGACTACATCTACCTTCAACTGCACGTTATCAGACTCATGGCTGTGATTTGCTGATACTTTGGTTGGTATATTGTTTGATGTATTAATTGTAGCAGGACAATTTGCAGTAGAACATTTCCAGTAAGTCCTTTCACCCCTTCTGTTTTTTGCTTGAAACTTAAAGCCATTGTGTACTAGGTTTTGGTTGCCAAGTCTGTTTGTAACGAACTTCACTTGTAGTGTTGCATTAGCCATTGTAACTATTTAATGACAAAAACTGGGAATGGACAACAATATATAGCCAAACATTGGCTTGGAGTTCATGAAGCTTGGGGTTCTCAGCTGAGTACATATCTGTCAAATCAGTACATCAGCTTGCAATGAAACATTTAATATTTCTCACCTTTGCCAGGTCATAATTATTTAATCAATTAGAAAGCTGTAATTTAATTACATCAAAATGTCTAGATTCTGGTCTAGTTTTTTTTTCAGTTTCTGATAATATTTATATTTTGTTAAATATCATATCACATATTATAATAAAATCTTAAATTTATGTTCCATTTGTTTAAATCTCAGTTTCTTTCATACTTATGTAAAAATATAAAATATGCACAAAAATTGCAAAATAAAGGTAAACACAGGTAAACAGAAGGTGTCATTTATGTAGGGCTTAATTACTATAAAAACAAATCAAAACATCAAAGAAACTTGTATGTGGGAATAGGAGGAATAATGTTTTTTTTAAAAAGTGGGAATAGGTGGAAGACACCGATGGATCCAGACTTTGGTCCGCTGGAGAAGCTGACCAAATGTCAGATTTTTTTTTAAGAACTTGTTTATATTTACAAGAATAACAAGGGGTGAATAATACAGGTTAGTTGGCCTTAATGCAAGGCGGAGCAATGCAAATTATTTATTTATTTATTTTTTTTTTTTTTTTGGGGGGGGGTTAAATATGTTGATGAAGAGCTGCGCTTTAACCGCATGATACGCCCGTTGCCCTTTTAACTTGTCCTTATGCTTTTAGTGAATTTATATGATCAACTAGAAATACTGTGAGCTCTGTCAAATACCCTCCTCCCAAAAAAAAGTAAATAAAAATTGCTAAAAAAAGTTGGCACTATCAAGGCTACCTCTAGTTTAACCAAAGTTGCTGTCTTGATTTTCACCCATAAATTTCTATCTTGTTTAAAACACACTTTTCTGACAAGGTTACCAAGTACCTTTTATATTTATTAGTCGATCATCATAACAAATGGTCCGTTCTCAACAATTTTTTCAAGGAATATATTTCCTTGGCCATTTCTGTGTTTTTTAAGTACAAAAAATCTTTACACGGGAACGAAAAATCTGAAATTTATAAAAATCCAAAGGGAGCTTACGTCAATAGAACAATTCATCAAAGTTTCATAAAAGTTAGTGAAAGTGTTTTTAAGTTATTGTCCAAAAAATTGAAAAACCCCTTTTTTTAAGTATTACTAAATATCATAACACGGAAACGAAAAAATTGATAAAAATCGAAAGGGAGCTTATTTTAATAGATATGAATAATTCACCAAAGTTTCATAAAAGTGCCTGTCGTCGACCTTTTTTTAAAACTCAAAATATCAAGTAGAACCACAAGTCTTGGGTCTCGCAAGGCAAATTTTCAACAAATTACTGAAATCAAAAGGCTTCATTTTCCAACTTACATAATGTTCTAGGCAATTGTCATGTTCTTATACTGTGTAACATTGTATCATTGAAGATAATGTTATATTACTTATGAGTAGCATTATAATTCAGTTAGTTTGCAATCATTTATTCACCTACATTTGTATTGATAATCCTTTACCTGACATTTAACTGTTGATAAGGTACATGTACTCGTATCGGAAAACGTTCTGCAGTAGTCGTAAACATTTTATGGGGGTGGGGTGACATATATTTCACAAGATATACACACACACTGGGTATTAATTGGTGTCGCTCATAGTTGTACGAGATAAGACGAATTAAGCTATATGACACTTGTAATTTAATCTAATGGTGATAATTACTATTTTTAAGATACGCAGGGTGGAAGTCCATAGCCCACCCGCCCACCACCCACCCCTATCTCCCCGGTAATTCAGCCACCGTATCATATAAGTTTTTGTTAAATAAAAATACTGGTACTGATTTCAACCCAGGGACCCATCCAGACACATTTACATAAATTAATTTTAGTGTTGTTTAAAGCATGTAATTTCACTCGTCTGTCTCGTTTTGCCATAAAGTAAAAGGAAGTGCTTAATTAAAAAAAATAAGATCGTATATTTATACAAACTTTAATACTTGATATTAAGTTGCACATTCATTTTTTTTTTAATTGAAAAACACAATATTTTTCTTAAGTTGTAACTTAAATCACAGCTATTTTCATGAGTGTCGCCTTTGAAATGAGCGTATTTACCAATTCTAACACGCAACATGTAAGACTTTTTGCTTCCTGGAATCGAAGTCTTCCTTTGGTGGTATGTTACTTTGTTGTAGTATTACATTAAGATTTACGCGTCACGATAAGTAGCCTGATTGTCTGTACATCAAATGTCTTCTTTTTACCTTTATTTTATCTAAATTTCTAATTGGGAGAAATATGTGACGATTTATAGCTAAATAGTATTTCAAAATCGAGTATTTGACATCGCATTACATGAAACTTATTTCATATATACCTCATTACCAAAATAATCTATAATATTTGGAATTTGGAATCACCTTGTCGGTTGGTTCATCCGTCTGTATGAATTTCATGACAAACATCTAGCCCTCCACTCGACAGATTAATTTATAGTTTTGTATGCAGCAATATATACATAAGGCATACGTTAAAAGCGATCTTAATTAGCGTTTAGTTTTAACATCCGGTTGAATTGGATTCCCATTTTAACTTACGGAATGATACAAACTTTTTTGTCACAAGAACCTCAGGTCCCACTTGATGGGTTAATTTAAAATCATAATATGCGGCATAATATTCGTGGGACATATGTTGTTAGCAATTTTCGCTATTGTGCGAGTGGAGGTAGTTTCTCATAGCACGACAACGTGTGCAACTTTAAATTGGAATATCTAGTCTCTTAACAGAGAAATCGAAGATTTAAACAAATATCTACTTAATAGATTATATCGCCATTAAACCTACTGGACAGAAAATAGATTTTTATCAGTGTTGTATATGCGTACTAGTAACACTCGGGTATACCTTATAAGAATAACCAACTGCGATGAGGTCTTAAGCGTAGTCCTGAAAACCCGGGAATTATATAAGAGCCACATTTTTTTCTTATACGATAGCGTCCATATGTATAGATGAAACGACAAAAAAATAAATTAAAAACTCATGTTTGTAATGAGCTATTCATTTAATACACAGCAGGGTATCATATTGAACGAACGGTAAGTTTTTCTATCTAGGTGTAGGTCGTGCAGGTAACAAATCAAGGTTACCGCCTCAGGTGTCATGATTACGAAATCGGGTTCTCCTTTGATCTTTATCTGCGCATCTGGACTCAAAAAACTACGGATTCGACCGACCGTAGACTGCCCGGGCCTTAAATTGCAAATCTTAAATACGGATTAATCGAAAATGAAATAAAGATACTAACGCCCAGGTTAGATGAAAAACACTCGTCTATTGTGCGAATCTGTGATTTCATTCGGTCATTAAAATTTGTGACTAATATGGTTTTTTTTTTGTTAATTACTGCTTGATTTAGTCTTCCAATGTACGTTCTACGTGTATTACATTGAGAAGGATCGATATCGATATTTTTAGAGGAATATGTTCTTCCCCGATGAAGACTGTATTTCCTCCATTTATATAAATGTCTAATAGTCGTGGAAATAATGTATACTTTACAGGGAAGACATTTCATCTTACCCATTTAAAAGAGCATACATGTATCGTGTACTGTACATAAAAGACTAAAATTTAGTATGGAGTAGAAGTCATATTATAATCTTATAAATTGTAAATACTGCATGCATTCACATACTCTCACTCCGGCGTCCCGTTCATTAACGGTGAAAAAATAATGATTTACCAGTTGCTTAATAATTAATTGCGGCCTGTAATCATGTAATATGAAATAATGCTATTTAAAAGAGTAATCAAGGGAACCAAGAATATAGCGATAATTAAAAGAATGTAATCCAGGGACAAAGACTAGACAGGGAAAACAGACATACACAACAAAGAACATGAAGTAACTAAAATCCTACATACAAAATAACACAAGCAAATGAGCAACTCGAACTCCACTAAAAACTGGGAGCATGGACCAGGTGCATCGGTAGGGTAAAAAAATGGAATTAGAATCTTGTTAACATATGAATTACAGTACAAATCTGTGTATGAAAGTAGACGTGCTCATACGATTTTAGTCATAACCGTCATGTATGCCTGATCGGACATGTTTCGTTTATAATTGAGTTGAACCAAGGCAATCAGAATTATTGTTACATCATGATAAAAAAATTTAACGATTGACATTTATATACAAACTGAAATATTAACTCCTCCTATTTTATAATTAAGAGAGAAAGGATACAGGGAAGAATAATAGGACTATGATTTACATAATTTTCACTTCCCCGAACTGCTTGAACCTTGATGAGTTGATTTATAAGTTTTTATAAGGGACGAAGGAGCTACCAACCCCTGTTTCGGAGATTGTTTTGAACTTCGCCTGATGTAATTGGGTGCACTGACTACTGAAGCTTAGAGTAAAAATTTTGCGGAAGTTATTTGGCGGATTTGTTGTGTATGTCTGTTTTCCATGACTGGTCTTTGTCCCTGGATTACATTCTTTTGATTACCGCTATAACCTTGTTTACCTTGATTACTCTTCCATACTTTACTTTTTAAAACATGGTTTATCTAAAACAGTTTAAAAGTGTTGCTGGTTAATAAATTTTGTCAATTCCAAATTTTTACCCTTGATTATCGTTTATTCGTGCCACTTAAGACATGTGCCAAGCAGCAGGTCTAAAGGTATATTTAGCTTCCTTAGTGTCTATCAAAAGTGTGCCAATCTGATTCAAGAAGATGATATTGAACAATAATAAAGCACCACTTGTTGATTTATGAACTATGAAATCGGTATTCCTGTTGAGTAGGAAAGAAAAACATTTTTTAAGTACAGATATGTTTAAAATATTTGATGAGCTTTTGGACTTTTTTAATAATTTTGCAGGCATAGTAATTGGATTGATAGTATTTGTGATAAATGTGAGTTTCTCGTATGAATACAACATTGATAGATTCTTCCTTAGAAATTGTTATCAAAGGAACCAAGATTCTATCGGAAATCAATAGAATGTAATCCTGGGACAGCAACCAGACATGGAAAACCGACAAACACAACAAAGAACTTAAAATAATCAAAATAATACATACAAAATAACAAAAGTAAATGAGCAACTACTCCACTAAATGAGCAATGACTTCACTAAAATCTGGGACCATGGACCAGGTGCACCGGTAGGTTAAGCGTATTCTGCTTTTCCAGAAACACCCGCCGAGTTGCTCATAAAAAGTCAAGTCCAGGGTAAACGAAAGAGAAAAGGAAAACTATGACACGTTGAGCAAATCAGTTTTCCGTGTGCAGATGGATACATCTAATGATCCACGAGTTAATGATGACAACCATAAAACGTCACCATAGTGTCCATTATACAGCACAAATATGTTGCCAATAAAAAATTCCAGCATTTTGAAAACATCTTCGGTATATTTGCATGATGATTTGGAATCACATTTTACGTAGTATGAGGAAACTCTTACAAGAACTACATATTTGTACCTAGTTTTAATGCTATTTTATTCTGATGATAATCTTGAATTGAAGGTTTCAATGAGATTTTTCGATTTGTTTTGGATCCACATTGAATTAATACCACTACGGGAGTAACAAGTGTCATGGTAGGACTGGAGACCCTATTTGACAGCTGTTATTATAGAAGTTGAAATTTTTGAAAAAGGTATGGTGGTACACTTTGCAGATCCAGCTATGTAGGGTTGTTTGTATGGATTTTTGTGGAGTTTAGGAATCCAGTACATAGACGGTAGATCACAATCATTGCCTTTGGTAGAGAGACCAAAAGAGGATAGCACAGATTGATGATTTTCTACTATCTCTTCTTTGGAAAGTGTAGTGGCAGCATATATCTTATTACTGCATTTATTTTCTACGTCTACCTCTGATAATAAATATTAGATGTAATACGTTTTACAGATAAAACAATGTTGTTTTGGGCTTTGTTTGTTAGTACTTAACATGTTTGTCATGTATAGTAGACAATGTGTTTGCTACATCGGGGTCTTTGAAAACTGACGAAACCTTGACACTCAAATTGACGTACTTAAAACTTTTATACGTTTCAAAATTAAAGACCTCACAGTATTTGACACCCACTCTGACAGAGAATCAATGTCTTCTTGTCTAAGACTTCTAGAAATTAGTATTATTGTTCTATTCTAAGAAGACATCTCTATTGCCTATTGTTTTGACTTTCAATTGTCTTTCATGACTGGTCTTTGTCCCTGGATTACATTCTTTTGATTACCCCAATAACTTTAGTTCCCCTGACTACTCTTTCACTTTATTTTGTACATATATAGTACAATTTTATTTACGTTTTAGTCATGGAATATGTCTTAAGTTAATTGTTATTGTTATGTCCATACATTTCACCCGGTAAATCGTTTACGTACGACGTATTTTCTGTTTTATTTTTTCAAATTCCACGGATTTCTCTCTGAATAAGAAGGACTAGATGTTGTTTAATTGTGATAACGAAACACAGGAAATCTCAAGTTGGACAGTATATTAATTACTAGTTGTATTACTACAACACTCTCCATTACTGCACTGGAAGATGTCCCTATTTTAAAAAGAATAGTTTGTTGTGCTAACGATACAGGAAGTATCGACTTTGACGGTCAAAAACATTTCTAAGTACCTGCTTTGTTTTGTTTTGTTTTTTTTTTATTTTGTTGTATTTTCTAAAAAAAACGTTTGTTCCCTAAAAATAATGCTACAAAACTGAACCTGCGATAAAGAACAATAAACACCAATTACATAGCTGGTGAATCGATAAAATGTTGGCAAAGCGTACCGCCATTATTTTTCTGAGACCAATAATTCAAAACTAAATTACTTTGTTTGTTTTTTGTTTGTTTAAATTAACTTTCCCGTTAATTCCGTTTTTCGTTCTGAGGTCAGAAGGTAAAGCGATGACCAATTCTTAATAGGAGTAATTCTTTATAATTCCCCGTATTGAATAAAAATAAATAGTATATTCCCTGTATCAATTTGATCCGATAGAGCAGTGTAGCGAATAGAGTCGTCACATTCTGAGACGTTTGTGTAATATTGATTTGTTGTGACATGCATCATTAATTTGATCCTCTCTCCTACATAATAACATCTAAAATGAACTGTCCCGTACTACCATACATCGTGTACTAAGTTACAGCCCTAGATTAATCCTACGAGGAGGAATGACCCGGCCATCGATAGCTATATTTTTTATATAGCCTAGCTGGCCGAGTGGTCTAGGGCGCTGGACTTTGTGCAGGCGGTGTTGCCATAGATGTCACAGCGGTACGAGTTCGAGTCCCGCGGAGGAAACGACCAAACATTTGCATCGCAAATTTGACAGTTCCAACATCATTGGGAATTTTTCAGACCTTTCTATACGTTTATGTATCTTCCCTGTATCAATTTGATCCGATGGAACAGTGTAGCGAATAGAGTCGTCACATTCTGAGACGTTTGTATATATATATATTTTAAAATGTAAATAAATTGCAGGTATATTTGATATTAAGTGGTCCGAAAAAAGGCAAAAATCAGTTAGGTTAGTAAACGACGGGTACTATGAATGTACTAATGTTCGTGGGGTATCAATTTTCGTGGTTTTCGTGGATAGGCAGAACCACGAAATTTGGGCCCCAACGAAAAGGAGATTTCCACTGATGTTATACTGAAAACCTCAAAATCACGAATTCAAGAATCCACGAACTTGTGTTTCTTCCCTAATCAACGAAAATTGGTATCAACGAATTATTAAAAGTACTTTCACAGTATATGTAACGGTATTTAGACTGAGAATTAACAAAGATAGGTGTTGATAAGAAAGGCTGGAAAATTGCAAATATAGGCAACTATAATTTAGCAATTATACTCTCATTGTGGGATATTTTAAAAAACAATAGACTAAAGTATATGCAATATTCATCGGGCTGGTAATCTATTATGTACACGCGTTGGCAAAAATAGATTGAACTCAAAAGTAAAAAAAGATTCGAGTGAATAGTGCTGCCATGGTCTATATTTTCTTTATAATGTCACGCAACATCTGGCTTCGGTAGGTAATGGTAAACCGTGCAGTCTTAAGGATTGTGATACCCAATTACTAAAGGAAAAGATATTCAATCTTGAAAAATATAATACATAAATTAATAATATTGGTGATTGTATGGTTCAATATGGCCATGATTAATTTGAAACGATTGATGGGTGTCATTTATATGCAATAATCTTATCAACGATCATATTGTTATTCCCATGACCTATGTGATATTCTCTTTATTATACATCATGTCAATTTGCTGAATTTTGATCGGTTCAATACGATAGTAATATTCTGCTTTGTCACGTGGCTCATAGGGGGATAGTTTTCTGTCTATTGCACTCTCGTGCAGATTTAAACTGGTCCCGGTAAATATTAAGTACACCAGTTCAATCTTAGGCAGTATGCATAGATCAATAAATTGAATTCAGCAGACGTAACGATGTCAGGTATAACTATGAATATCTTAATGTATTGTAAAATAAAAAAAAGGGATTGAGGTCGAATCTGGACAAAGCTTTATGTATTTCGGTCATTTTTGTTAAATTTCCATACTCTGAATTCTAGATTTGAGTGTGTGTGGCAGAATGGGTGTTGTTGTTGTTAGTTCTGCCTTGTAAATATCTACAGGTACACAAATGTACAGTCAGACTAAATAACTATGTATAAAAAAAACTTGGAAGAAAATAAAACAATATTAATTAAAATTTACGTTTCCACGAAACATGTAAAAGTCGCCTCCCGTTTCCTGATCAATCTTTTGAGAAACATATCGTCAATCGAACTGTTTATAATTAATCGAGGCAGCGTAAAGAACCTGGATATCAAATTTCATCGAAATCGAACAACTTTGAATTTTTATCGCGGTGGCGGCCATTTTGAAAATGGCGGTCGATACGTTGTTCAAATTGCCAATTGAGCCGCATATTATTAATCGGAACAGCTCAAAGAACCAAGCTATAATTTTTTTTAACGAAATCGGGCTAATTTTAATTTTCGATGGCGTTCGCAGCCATTTTGAAAATGGCGGCCGAGACGCACGCTATTGTTTTTCGGAATTTTGGTTGGACTATTGAGTTTAATATATACACCAAGTTGCGTCAAATTCTGATCAGCAGTTTTCGAGATATGTGATAAATTGCTGGTGTAAAAATGGGTACGTCCAGTCCGGTGGCCATTTTGAAAAAAAAAATGGCGGCAGCTGGAAATGTTTTTTTTTTTTTTGCAATTCTGCCTCCTTCGCAGAGTAGTTTTAACTTCTTGAAAAGTTTCACTTCAACCGGACAAGCCACTTTTGAGAAAAAGGCGGACACTTTCAACAATTTTTATGACAGGAGAATTATAATAATGATAATAATAAGAAGAAACACAGTAAAAACAATAAGTCACCGCCACAAACAAACTAAAACACAAACATGCAAACCTAGTTGTTATGGTTTAATTTGGAAAAAAAATGACAATATGGAACATTCGGTGTAGTAAAATAAATAACACATAGCTTAGAGGGTGATATAGAGTTTGTTTTCCCATTGGAAAAAAACATTGTCACCCTCGACTACGCTTCGGGGTAACAAACTGCAGCACTCCATCAGCTATATATCATTTATATAACGGTACATTCCATAATATAGAAGTGCCGTATTTTGGTGCGTGTGTGTATAATGCGCATATTTCAATATAGAAATTGTTTCAAGAGAATGGGGGTGCGTATAATTCATCAATATATAAGCTTTGGCTAAGTAATAACAGATTTTTATAAGAGAAAAGAGAATGCGTAATGTAAACAAAAAAAGCGGAATTGAAATGATACTGAAAGAAAGTTTATATAATCATCAAATACATCTTTAAGTATTGTACAATATTTCTTTCTTGTAAAACACGGTTAGAGATTGAAATGAAACAACTAAAATCCAAAAAGTAACAAAAGTACTTGTTTGTCAAACCCTCCTTATAGAGTGCTTTTGCAGCTGAAAATAATTATTTTGAAACTTACACTGATTATTTCTTACAGTTTTCTTTCTTTAAAGTATGTTTTAAAATGACAAATTACAAAATTTGAGTAACAACCAAAACCGTAAATGTCCGATTTTCCCGAATTCTGATTTTGTTTTACAAGCCATTTCATATTATCCTATGTCAATTTTATCATGCTTCGAAATTAAAATTATCCAATTTATGTAGCTACTGATCTTTACATGATGTTTAAGTGTAAATAAAAATTTGTTTCCGTCACTTTTATGTAGGAAATACTTGATCGTAAATAAATTGACCGAAAATCAGTTTTATTTCTTATTCAGAAACAATAAGTGATCAGGTAGAACCAGTCTTAGTTTTGCATTTGGTTGTTGCACTTTTGAGATAGAAATTATATAGATTGTACATGAAATTTGCACTATGCAAGAGTTATCGTTCTTGATTTGGCTTCATTTGATTGATTTTAGTGGGAGATAAATATATGATTTTCTAAAAAGTGCAAATCTTAATGCAGAAAAGGGTTGTTGTTATGTGAAAGTATAGCATATGTAGACTAAAAAAGCATCGTTTGTTTGATGGGTTTTTCTTGACCATGAATCACTTTACAATTGGCAGTGTCTGAATTTTATGTGGACTGGTACTTAAGAGGTATACATGTTTTTAAACATAAAATTGTCAGATCTAAAATAAAAAGGTTTTTTAATCACAGAATATACTTCATTTAGTGCATAGAAATGAAGTTAACCTTTTTCAGGATATGGATTGTTTGAAGGTGACAGAAATATTGGCTGTTCACAAGTGCATTAAAAATGACTATACAGGATAAGCATTTTAAGGATTTATATGCAATAAATATATAAAAAAACCGCAAGATATTCTAAAATATCCGTCAGAACAATGAATGTAATTATGACGTTATATGAGATCTTCTTTACAGTTTTGTTATTAAGAGGTAAATCACAGAAACTCCATTTAGCCCGTAGTAAAACAATGATAAAATGCAGGTTCCGTGATTTATTTCGATTCTGATAGGACTAGTTTTTTTATATTTTTAAATAGACGCACGAAATGTTGGTCAAGTGTTTATCACTTTTTTACTATGGATGTGGTTTGAAGAGCTTTGAAGCATGTCATATTAGAATATGAATGACACCGCGCACCAAGAATGCTTAGTCATAATACAAGATTTTTGCGAGACAAAATTAATCCAAAAATAAAAAATGTACTTTAAAATTATTCAAAATGGGATAGACACTAATTGTGTTACCGATAAACAGAATAATAGTTACAGGTATTGTATTGCCAATATCAAATCCGGGGATAACTTTTATTTTATATGTACTCGATGATTTTCAACACGTACACGTATGTTTCTTTTCAGGAAGGAGGATTTTACGTCGAGTGTGGCGCACTGAATGGCGAAAAAGGATCTAATTCCCTGTTCTTTGAAAAGGTCCGGAAATGGAATGGGCTCCTGATAGAAGCTGATCCATCTAATTACCAGTCCCTCAAGTCAAAGAATAGAAAAGCATTCACTATTAACGCTTGTCTCAGTCCAAAACCAGTTCCTGCCGTGGTAAGTTGAAATCATTTTAAATTTCAAGAAAAATATTTTTTTTCCAGATAGAAAAAGGAAACAAAAAAAATTAAGAATACAATGCTCTTATTTACCTACAATTAAGAATTATTCCGTAAGTAAACTTTCTGTTGAACTATAGTGCTGTGAACGTTTAAGGATTCTTAGATTTGCTTATAGCAATATAAGAAAACAATAGGAATGTATGAATGTATGAAGTGTTATACGGACTTAATGGTTTTTTTTTCTGAAGGTCAACACTCATCGATACCTGGAAAGGTCATATAAGTATAATCACACATTTGCAATATTAAAAAAAAGAGGAAAAATATATAAAAAAAAAGATTTATGTTTACAACAAGTGTTGAATTTCAATGATTCAACAAAAAGACCATAAAAATGGTTAAAAATGGTGCATTTTCAGTGAATAACAGTAATCTTGGCAACTAAGATTCCGGCAGAAATCAAACGAATATAATTCAAGGACAAAGAAGTAACACATGCAAAGAAACAAAAGCAAATGAGCAATTTGGACTCCTCCATGACCTTGGAACATTCACCAGGTGCACTTTTAGGGTAAGCGTCCTCTGCTATTCTAGAAACACCTGCCGAGTTGCTGATAAAATGGCAATGCCGGTGAAGATAAAAGAGGAAAGTAAAACTATATCACATTGAACAAATTGTTTTTCATGGTGCAGATGATTACATCTTAAAGATTAATGTGTTCATGATAACTACCAAAAAAAAAAAAAAAACACTTCAGTAGGGAAGACTTCAATCTTGTAGTAATATAACCCTGTTCCAGAAGCCTGAATGTAAGAAGCCGAGAGCATACAAAAAGTCCGCTTTCTTACGGCAAGCTCTGGCATAAGGAATAGCGGCAATCACTTCCGTGACATGTTAATAGAGCCATAAAATGGTCAGTTTTCATCAAAAAGCACGTTGTTCATTTTAAAACATATAGTATTTGCACCCCACTTACGAATTATGGTTGATATTACTTACATTGCCTATTGAAATCTATGATAAACTAATTTAACTTTCAACTTCTTTCTTAGTTAGTGCAAAAGTAAAACACTGCCATAATTAACTTTAATATTCAAATGTAAGTTTTTGTAGAATCAGGCAAAATGGTAAAATTCAGAAACAATATAATATCACTCATAGATGCGTTCTCTATTTAAAAGGACCATTATTAGATCTCTGCATCATTGGCTTTACTCAAAAAATTTTCAACAGAATGTTCGAAAAATTAGGTTTTTGATAGAGTTGTCTGCCCTTGAAATGTTCATTTCAATGCATTTCAATGATATTATAACTCAGTTTACTAAAACGATATTCCTTGATTCTGATGGTCCAAATAGTCAAATAAAACTTTCAAAATGGTGGGTTTTTGCATACCATGTTTCACACACTGCCTGATTCTTACAGAGACTGACACTTAATAAAAATGATATTCAAAAATCTGCTTAGATTTCTCTCGGCCTATATAGCGGTTAATATTCGTGGTTGACAAATTTCACCACTTGCTCTTAAAATAGGGGTACTTAATTGTTTTTTTCCAGCCTTCATCTTTCGTGTCTTCAGATTTAAAGGAATGAAAACTATATGTAAGGTATTTGACCTTAACCTTTATTTTGGCGATTTCCAACCCTTTGAAAATAGCAAACATCAAAACCTCACGAAAAATTCTGGATATGCGATTTATGATTTCGATCCATGATAATAATATGCAAAAGAAAATTTCTTCACAAAGCATTTTGTTTCTCTTTTATAACAGCTAACATTCAACAAAGCATTCAATAGAGGCCGAGCAGTACATGACCAGTCAGTGAAGCAGTGGATCAAACAACAGAATATCAAAACAAACACAGTTAAAATAGAGTGTTTCCCTTTCTATTCACTTATGTTGGCACTGAATAGGACAACCATAGATTTTTTTAGTTTAGACGTAGAGGGCGACGAATTGAATGTTTTAAAAACCATACCTTTTGATAAATTGACAATTAAAATGTTGGCGGTAGAATATGTACACCAAACTGGGGGTCAGGGACATTTGAAAAAATTCTTGGAGGACAAGGGTTATGATACCTTGCTGGAGGTGCATCGAGATGACGGTGGAGTTAATGACTTATTATTCAGAAAAAAGGGACTAAATCATTAAATTTCTGAAAATGAATAATATATAATCCTTTTGCTTGGGCCGAGTTTTGAAAGATAAGAGTAAGGGTGCTAACATTCAAACAGATTAATTTCAGGATGGCTGTTTGTTGATAAGATAAAATATTTTCAGATTTTTATAATTTATCTTTGATCTCAGGACTTACTGGAACGACATACATCCAAACTTCACGCTCACCGATTTTTTTTTAATGCTGTATTGTTCATTTTCTCACTTTATTTTCATTGTTTGTATATAAGTTTGTCTTATTCTGTTGTAAACATTGTGTATTTACCTCGTCTTCCTGTTTTCACTTTTTTCCATGTCCTCTGATTTTGATTTCGGTTTTGGTTTGATTTTTGTTTATGTTTACTTTTGTGTTTTTGTTTTTCGTTTGTTTTTTGTTTTGTTTTTGTTATTTGTCTTTTTTATTATTTTTTTTTTTGGGGGGGGGGTTGTAACATATCAAGACACACATGGTTCTCGCTTGAACTTAACCAGCAAAGTTTTTACCTGTTTTTCAATACTTTGAATAATGAAAAATACTAGAATTTCCTTGATAAGGACTAATACTCTTATTGCTGAATGTGTATTTGAGTATCAGTTATATAAAATTCAGACATTATTAAAGTGGTTCATGGTGAAAAAAAAACACCGAACAAACAATGATTTTTTCAATCATGTACATATGCTATATTTTCAAGTAACGGTTGTCCTTTCCATATTCAGATCATACATTTATCTCCCAATAAATCAGCCAAAGCAAACCGAATCAAAAACGATAAAACGATAACTCTTGCAAAGTGCTAATTTCATGTACATGTACAATCTAAAAAAATTTTATTATCTCTAAAGCGCAACACCCAAATGAAAAACTAGGACTGTTTATGTGATCTGTAACTGATTTTGAATAAGAAATAAAAGTGAAATCGGCGGGTTTTTTTTTTACATGCATGAATCACCTTCTTTTTATTAAGCATGAAGAAACTTGCCTGGCATTATGATTGGCAAATCAGTGTGTAAAAATGAATATGACCGGTAATTTTGTGGTAAACAATTTTTTTTTAAGTAATCTCCGATTGACAGTTTTATTTTGTTTACATTGATTTGTTTTGTTTTGATTTGTAATTGCATTTAATAGATCTAATGAATCAATTACAAAAAAATCAGCAATGGGAATAAATAATTCCAACGACCCAGATTAAAATACAAATGTATCTACAAATACAAGCAATATCATGACTTCCCGCACTTGAGGCGAGCGAGCAACGTTGAGACCACCGAGGCGTTCCATCAAAAAGAAAGGTGTCAATTTTAGTCGATTATTTCAGAGGTATCTTTCAAAAGTGATAATTCTTGTAAAATAAAACTCCTAGCTTGTACATATATCTAAACATTTGTCTTCTAAGTTTGAAAAAACAGCTGATTATCCAACTGAAACAAATGCTGTACTTTATTCAATTTTGTACCAATTTCTAAAAGGATATTCGTTGCTCTGTTTAAGAATAATAAGAATTTCTAAGGGTTGTGAAATCGTTTGTGCTAGAACAATGTAAGTACAAGCGGTTGATTGGTTATTGTGCTTGTTTTTGAGATATAAGCATCTAGAATTTGGCGGGAAAAGGATTTCTCTTGATTTTTCATAGGTTTCGTCTTAGTATGATTTATTTATAAAAAAAAAGACACAAAAGCAATAAGGATTTCATAAAACAACTTCTTAAATAACATTTTAGGTTTAATGAAATTATGAAAAGTAAAATGGTTGTCACTCGGCAAAAAATATCAATGCTATGAAATGAAAAAGAGGATTCTCCGAATTTGAAAATCTGATAGAAATGGTTGAAGAATTTTAACGTCACAAGATATATACAATGACTTGATTTTTGTTTAAATTAAAAAAAGAACAAAAACAACATCAACAAAACACACCTTATTGCTCTGAAAAATACCAAAGGCAGTCAGATTTTGTTTAAAGGTGAAGGGGCAATAAGCTATGAATATGGCAAAAAAATATCAACTTTGTTGTAAAAACATAGAAGTTGTTCATATAGTAGTAAAATATATAATCATAAGAAAAAATAATATCTTGTAGCATTAGTTCACAGCAATATGAATTTCCACAAGAAAAAACGGAAGTGACGTCAGGTGCTCCTGTAGGGAAAGCATGTCCTGTTCCACCAGCGGTATCTGTCATATGGCAAGTGGTTATAATCCAGTAATAGTCTAGTAAGAATAATGGAGCTCACCGACATGAGCCACAAAGAGCCTCAGAAACAATTCACACTAATATGATCAAAGCGCGGATTCATAAAGAGCGGACCCGATGTACGTACACCCCCCTCTAAAATAAAAAAAAATATGACTTTAGCATGAATTTTAAATCGAGATTTTTTGCCAGAAATATCCCATTTTTTCGCCGCTGGCTCCGCTGGGCACCTTTTTCTTAAACAAGCCCCCTCTAATAAAAAGACTTGGATCCGCCCAAGCCCTTTGGCGATATCATTCAATTCAGCAAAGTATCCTGATGCAAAAAATTAAAGCTCAGTGTCCGACATGGCTCGGGAAACCAATACATCGGTAATCACACAAACATGTAAGCAAGGCAAGCTCACTGGTTTGTCGTCCTGTGATGCCCTCGACAAAGTTTGCGGCTCAGTCATGGAAGTCTCCACTGTGAGGGCCCGACGAATGCCCATGTAATGTCACCGACAAAGTAAACGGATAAAGCTCGGGACGCATCCTGTGCGACAAAGTCAGCAGCTCGGCTCGGAAAGCCTCTTCTGCGATGAATCAAGTGTACAAGACAATTGTGTCAATGTATTACTACACTTATTGTAAGCTAGTATGACAACTTAGTGTGATAATTATCTTGTCAAGTCGACTTACAAAAGAAAATATCTCGACATCTTGAAACATTGGCATTTCACCGCATCAACATGACTTTTAAGCAAGAAAACGTGATAATTATGACGTTGCGTACGTTGTTGGTGTCATATGCGATTGAACCGGGGCTGGTTACAAAAACCGAATTATTGCCATTAGAATGTGGAGTTATCAAAGGCAATATATGTATTAAAATGTTCGAAATTGGTTGTCGTTTTAGGATTACAATCATAAATCTTTGAAAGATGCCGATAGTTGTGGAGGGAAGGCATTATTCGATCACAAGAACGTCCATTTTCATATGTGGACGGGTAACATTAAAAATGCTTGCTTCCCATTTCATCAATATATCTAAGTTGTTTCTTGTATTTTGATAAAACAAACTCTTTTTGGAAAGAGCAGTTTGTGCTGCAGACGATGTCATATTTTTCATGACGTAATGATAAGATCAAAGCATATTACAATATCACAAATATTTCCCCTTTGATGTGGACTTTACAAAAATGGAAAGAAACCGATTTGAAGACAAAATCTTGGACATTTTTTTCCAGCTATGCGGACAGTTTTTTTTTTAATCGGGACTTTCATTAACTATAGTGGCAATTTATTACATAACCCCAATGAAACTATATATTAAATGTCCAATCAGTCTTTTTGTTAAAAGCCTTTTTGTCCGTATTTCAATTATGTCTCAAATCTTAATTTTTTCGACGTTGGCCATTGGCTACTTTCTTGCTCAAGGTTGTAAAATATAACAACGAATAGTATTTTTACCAAAGTATATTCACGCTCAAAGGACTGTATAAATATTCAGAATATCATGTTTATTCTAAAAAATTATGAGTTTTATTTTCTAATAGTAGATAAATACGTTGTGATGTCACGTTGTCTTTTTCCTGACTTTTTCTACACGTTGCGTGCTACCCAGTCTTTATCAAAAGCTTTTTCTATGGAACGCGTAAACTGTCTGATGAGATACACATTTGTTTACGTGTTGTCAACTTTATATTACTTGCTGTGGTTTTATAATTACATGTGGTCATTTTGTATTTACGTTATGTAGGAACATCTTTACATCGTTTTGTCTTTACGTTCCACCATTTCGTCTTTACGTTCTGTAATTTTGTCTACGTTATGTCGTTTTATGATTACGTTATGTCAACATATATTTACGTTATGTGGATTTATCTTTACGTGCAGTGGTTTTCTTACAACGTGAGGTCGATTCATCTTTACGTTATGTCGATCTCTAAATACTTTATGTGGATTTTCTTTTCTTTACGTGCAGTGATTTCTTTGTTACGTGATGTGGTTTCTTCTTTACGTGATGTGGACAAAAATTTCATAATGACGTGTGACCCCGGAACTTTTCGATCCAGTGTAAACTTCAAATCAGTCCGTTAATAAAGGCAAAATAGACGTCACAACGCCGATTAGAAAAATGCTGAACGAAATACACTTGGGTAGTCTATCCAGTCACCCTAGAGCATTTATTCCATAGTAAAAATAGCTCATTTGTTATTTACGTTCAATATTATCATAATTGATACACCGGGGACTCTGGTGATGACTTGTGGCGATTTTCGTAGTCAGAATACATTTTTTTAATTCCAAAGACATTTTCTGGAAAATTAGTTTTGGTGGTTTATTAATATAGAAAATAAATTTAGTCACGCAATAACTTGTAGAGTCGAATTTATGCAAATTTTCGCGGGAGTCGAAATTCCCAAGTTTTTGGAATTAAAAAATATACCTCTTGACAATTATTTTAGCTATAAGATATAAACATTGCAAAAATATTTTTTTGATTTTTTTTCTTATCGGACCAAAAACAAAACAAAAAAATGATTTATTCTGGTGTGGCCTTTTTGACTCCTTATAACTCGAAAACCGTGAGAGATATCCGAAATCTGATGGGAAAATGTGGTTTATTAATGAGGAACCAATGAAGAATCCAATGAAATAAAAAAAAATCGATATCGGACCAAAAAAAAAGTAATGAAAATGTTTTTAGGCGTTGCCCAAATTGAAAACTGTCCAAAACACATAAAATCTGTTGTACAATTGTTCAGCCGTATTAAATAAAGAACATTTTAAAAATAGAATATTTAAAATCGAAAAAGAAAAAAACAACCTACATGGGTTTTAATAAAATACGTATTTTTACCTTTTTGGTCTCTTTTTCAGGAGCAAGAAAGTTCAAATTAAATAGGAATCTTCTTATTTGTTAGTAAAATCATATCAACATTTCAGAACAATTCGTCAACCACAACTAAAGTTATCGCACGGAAACGAAGTGTCCCCAGTCGACGACAAAAAACTTACAGTATAGCTCAATTCCATAAATATACAAAAAAGAAGTCAAAGAAGTCAAGAGAGGTGTTCAAGCTATCATTTGCCGAAGTTTTGCACAATACAACCAAAACTGTCCAAAGAAAAGGGGGTCCAAACCCCTTTTTACTACTAGAAGATTACAATAAATTGCCTCAAGATTCATTACAAAAAAAAAATCAAAACATGTAACCTTTTTCTAAATGAATCACTTTTTTGCATGATTCCTAGACGCACTGCATCTTATAGGTACCGGAGGGTCAGCGACGTCCTTTGTATGGATAGTACCAGAAAGTGCATTTGTATGTTCAAATGGAATTCACAGTGCCTATTGGTACAGTAAAGAAAGAGACTAGATTACTCTGAATATCCACAAAAATCTGTATTTACAGTCTGTCATAGACTAGATTACTCCGAACTAATTTTCATTGAAATCTCTATTTACAGACAGCCACTGACGAATATCCACAGAAGTCTCCATTTAGTCTGCTATTTGGCCCTGGAGTTAGACACAGACTAAATTACTCCGAATATCTACAAAAATCTCCATTTACAGTGTCAGGCACGGACGACGTTATACTCCGAATATTTTATTCACACCATAATCAGACACAAATTATAATGTTACTCCGCATATCCACACAAAGGAGATCGTCCGTTAAGGGCAAAATTTCGCCTCAATATCATTGATCCAATTTAATTAATTATAATAGTTTGAACATATACGATCATGCATGTATATGCCCTTCAAACTTAGCTGAATTTGGAAAAATCTGTTGAAAAGGTTAGAGAAAAACAAAAAAACAACAGAATTTGTGCATTTATAGTGTCCGGCACGGACTACAATATACTCCGAATATCTACACAAAGGAGTTGGTCCGGTAAGGACAAAACTTGGCTCCAAAATCAAAGTCTACCATGCGTGTGTTTTCTCATTTCTTCATATATTTTGTTTTTAATTGTCAGTTACAACTCATGTGAAAATATCTTGAGTAAACAAATGTGTGTCCACTTCCGTTCTACCAAAAAAACATCATAAAAATTCCAGAAATATTAAAAGTTTAAGGTTTTTGTACAAGTTACATAAATACATATTGTTATTTTTGGAATAACGTACACAATCTCGTCCAAAAAAGCTTGTATTCTGTATATGCGACCATTTTAGTATATTGATACTGACTACTACCTAGAAATCAGACTTAATCTTTTTAAAATACATAATTAAATCATGTGGCCAAAATTGGGGTCCTTATTGAACATTCTCCTTTCAATTTACTGTCAGGCACAAGAGCTCGGTCGAGCATACTTCGTATACCCACGAAAATCTCCATTTACAGTCAGCCACAGACTTACAATAGAATATCCGACACAGAAAAAAAGAAGGGAAATGTTTCTGAGCGTTTATTTCTTTATTTTTTTCATTTTTCTTAGTTAATAAAACTGTGTTTAAGACTAGAGACAGGAAGAAAAAAACAGTTCTTTTAAATTTACACCCTGTAGGATAAATAAGAAATTGAGTTGTTAATCTCACCGTTTTAGCCGTTATAACAATGGGACGAAACATCCAGTAAACTTTTCAACTGGGTTACCTGTACGTCTAACCAGGACCAGTAGCACTGATTACCCAAACTTTCATCACACAGCGTGACAGTTTGAAGAACATGAAGTCAGTTGAGCCGTTTTACACTAGTTCAGGATGTAACCGAACGTCTCACTGTGCCGGTTGGGGAAAGAATGGGCTAATTTGTTTTGGATCATGTCGTGCCATTGCTCTTTATCAGCCCGAGGTAAAAGAAAAAAAAGAACTGCCAGATAAAACCCTAGCTTGGGAACCGTAGCTCTTTTTGGTTCCTTTGCCATTAAAAAAACCCGTCAGATTTTACCTACCTCCGGAACCGTAGCTCTTTATGGTCCTTTTGTTATTTTTTAATCTTTTTGCTTGTGATTAACTAGAGTGTATAAAATGTCAAATGAGACAATTTGTTGACTCCTCAGATCAGAGCTAGATATCCATCAGCACTTGATATAAAGAACTTTCATTTTATTGTTCATTAAAGCTGCATTAGCTGTCAAATTGGTTCAGTTTTGATTCTACAGAATTTTGCTTATTGAATGAAATAAGTTTGTAGTAATGCAATTGAAGCATTGAATTGTACATATATACTACAGAATATTGTGAAAACAAGGTTTTTTTAATCAGAGAAGATTGAAAGCTCTGATATAATTATTTTTCGCCATTACTTCCGAAGATTGCTGAGAGGACATATGTCTAGTTTAAAAATACTTTAACCTTGGTAAAAAAATAACAATAGTGGACTCACAGGTAAGCACTTGTCTTGTTTTCATTTCATTTCATCTATATTTTGATTAGTTTTCAAATAAAAAATGACCACATTTGAGTCACATTGTATCACAATACGTTAATTTTAAAAGGATCGTTGCGTTATATTCGAACTTTTTTCTTTTATGGCTTGAGTCCATCTGTCTTCCTTGCCGTTGAATATTACCACTTTTGCTTTGCAATCATATTTGTTATTAAAGAAGCGAAACAATTTTCAGAGGAAGTTATGGTTGAATGTTGCATGGAAATAGCCAACACTAAATTTTTGAATTTTAAAAGTGGAAAGGGCTTTTTATTTGAGTCAAAAACAAGTTGTGGCTAAAAGCCTGTAGAAAATATCCTGGAAAACATTTAGAGATCCTGGAAATTTCCTGGAAAAAGCCTTGATTTCTATAATTTTATGTCAGTAAAAGAGTAGGGAACCTGTTATTTGTTGATGTGTTTTTTATTTACCGCTACGTCCAAGGAGGGGGAGATATCACGTAGAAGTATTACTTCATATTTTTATCTAGTAATTATGCAATCTTTTGTTATTCAAACAATTGTTCATATTGATTGTTGTACCAACAATTTTGATTCGAGGGACAAACTTGTAAAAAAAGTCTAGTGGTGCTTTTTATTCCTGATAGTTTTAAAAACTGAATAAAAGAAACTACTTTCATCTACCAAGCCATCTAGATAATGTGGAGATAATATCAGAGTACGGGAAATTCGTCGGTCCTGCCGGTCCTGACCGTTAAAAGATGGGGTTGTCCGATGTTTTTATCACAAGCGATGGTCCGAGGACCGCTGGTCAAAAATGGCCATCACAGTGCTTTGTTGGTTTGATTATTTGTTTGGTTATTAGATGTTGACTGGTTTGCGTTATTCCATTTCCGGTTTAAGATCGATTACCAGATTGTTGACATCGTGCTAATGTGGCCTATTCAACACTTTACGAATGCTGTTCCTGGTATATGGTCAAGCAACTGTCATATGTTCAGACTAATAATACAACGCCTACAAAAGATGATGATGATCATGGGGAAATAGCTTTGAAACATACATGTAGCTTGAACTATTTTTTGTGATTTTAACGTTAGATCACAAAAACAGAAAAAAAATCAAGAGCTATGATTTAGCAGCAAATGGGGAAATGGACAAATGTGATGAGTTTGACTTAAAGCAGACTGAAGCAGAAAACTTTTCATGGATTAAAAAATATGCTGTTGAAGAATGATAATGATAAAAAAAAAATATTGATATTCAGATAATTATATTGATACAAACTTAAGTTACTTAACTAATCACATGCAAAATGGGAAATACGTAAACCTGTATTAATAGCCATTTCTGAAAACAGATTGAGAAAAAAAACCCACAACCAAGTCAATACAAGAAAATGAAAAGCATATTGGCATACCATAAAGTCATTAAAGAGTTTTATTTCGCGAACAGTAAATGTACAGAAATGAGTGGGACTGGTTAAATATCTGTGGGACTGACTGGACAATCTAACCACTGACTGGACAATCTAACCAGCCAGTCCCATGACTGACAGGGTAAAACAAGTTTTTCACGGACTCTGGACATAAGAACTGCCAAGTAGAAGCCCTTAATTAGACTACCAACACTTTCAGTAATAAGTAACAATACGTTATCCAAATGAGGACATGATGAGGACCTTGTTAAGTCTTCTTCAGCCAGTCGTTTCCAATCGCTAAATATACTCTGAGATATTTCTTATTTAAAGTACGTTTCAAATACAACCTACATGTCATATATCTTTATTTTAATGATACATGTAAGTTTAGTTAAACGATTTCGATTTTGAATTTATACTACCCATATAAAAATAATCCCTTGACGAACCTCACACAGTTGTATTTTTTTAGAAATTTAAGTGAACACATTGTATGCAATGTCTCAATGTTCTCCCCATAATTTTTAAATAGCACAGTGCTTACTAGCATAGCACAGCCCTTACGGCCTTTCTCCAAAATTATAGCACAGTGCTAAGAAATCATGGCACTGCAAAGTATAGTGCAATAATGGTGTGGGGAGAACACTGTGTCTCCGATGTGTGCCTGGCTATGAAATGCACTGAAATGATTAATTAATTAATTAAAACTCAATACAGGACAGTTATGAAGTATTTATCAGTGATAAATTTCTTTTTTTACGACTTTCAAGTTATATTTGTCAATTGTTAATAACACGTGCAGACTGTCTCAATTGCTGTTTTATTGTGCGGACAGCTTGGATTACAGCTGGATAAATCAACTTTTGACTCTTATTACTAATGTAGATTTCGGCAATTGGATTAAGAATTTTTATAAGTCCCCTTGACTCCAATGTTGTGATTTTCAGGGGCATCCAATGAATTTATGAGGTCAGTGACCTGGGAGCTTGGTGCTTGTTGAATTTTCCACCCAGGTCAGTGATTCTCACTTCACAATTAACGAACAGAATATACAATGTTCCAGCTGGGTGGGTGTAACACTCATATTTCATAGAGGAAAAATCTGAGTGACACAGTATTTCTCTGACTAACACTGATTTAAAACTCTTACTTTAGTTTTGGAGAAACAAATGTCCCTAAGTGTACTGTACATGTATATAGCCAAGCAACATCCAGTCTATATTCACTTAGGTCTTCATTGATATACATGTATGAATGGATTTCCTAGCACAGGTTATATTATTGTATTTTTCTGATGCAGTCAGTATAGTTTTGCTTTTTACCATTTGATCTTAAAGACGCTCTTCCATAGAAACACAAGTCAACTGATCACAGTTCTGTTTCCATGGATTGGCCAAATACTGATGACTAATATCCAAAATTGAAATTGCGTGCCATGTGTTATTTCCAGAATGAAATGTCGAAAATTGTAAATATATGCTAAAAGAACAAAATTTAACTGCTTTGGCTATTTTTTTAAAGAAAATACTTGTTATCATTGAAAAGATGTGGTACATCTGTTTGTTATATTGTTTTATTGTCATGGTTGTAGGAATGTGGTACATTTGTATTTTGTATTGTTTTATTGTCGTGGTTGTAGGAATGTGGTAAACCAGCTTACATAAGGCAGACATCTGTACATCACAAAGACAGAGTGAATTGTATTTCGTGGATCCGGAAATTTCCAAGAACAGGTAAGTTGTTCATGTACTGGATGTAATTCATTGAACAACATTCATTTACATGCAATTGTGTTTGAAAATGTGTACATATGTGTACAAATTATTGGCCTTATTTATAAAAAAATGGGTTGGGGAGATTTACTATATTTGCGCAAATTTTAAACCTGAAAATGCTTCTTTATAAGTTATTGACTTTCTGACATAATGTCACATCTTGAACAGATGGTGTAAATATTGAGACTTTTGGGATAGAACTTGTGAATGAAATGCTTTGTGGAGTGCAGCTAGATACCTTTTCAGAGATCAAACCTTGAAAAGATGGGGTATTTATGGTCATTTACTCTTATTTACGTGTTTGTCTTTAATTTAGAATGAAGTACCTGTATTTCAACGTTCATCAAATAGCTACTCATAAATTATCATAAATAGATAAAAGACATACCATAAAAACTAACTAACTTGATCATGTGTTCGGAATGATGATATTTGATATTTGAAGTATGGCAGTATGTTGATAAAAGCATTATTTTTTATTGACGGTAGGTTTATTTCTATAAATTTTTTTTAATTTTCAGATGAAGCTGATGTTGGACTTGTGTCAGGGTCTGTTGACTGTACAGCTGTAGTGTGGGCTTACATAAACGAAAAGGTTGATATGTACATATAATTACATTTACTATGCATATCATTTAAATACATTATTTTCATTGCATAATTGGCTTTGTCGAACTACTAATATACATTTTGTAGGCCATGACCACAATTAAGAGGACTATTCTTTTTGATCACTGTGTATTGCTTGTTTTCTATGTGTACCTAAAATATAAAAAAAGAAAATGGGAGAAACATTCGCAGTGTAATTGTAAGAATTGAATGTTTTATTTTTTATGCTTCATGAACGTGTAAATGCATTGACTGGTCACACATTTTGGACATGAAGCGCTAGTGCTTTACATTGAACATGTGCTGTGTTCAGCACTTTTACACGCTAATGAAACATTCACTTCTTAAGTGTCAGTCTTTGTAAGAATCAAGCAGTGAAACATAGTATGGAAAAATCCACAATTTTGATCGTGTAATTTGACTGTTTGCACCATCAGAATCAAGGAAAAAAGGATAATTTTCCATATCATGCTGGCCCATTGAGTTATAATTTTATTGAAATACACTGAAAATGAAAATTTCAAGGGCAGATAACTTTATCAAAAACCTCAATTTTTCTAGCATTCTATTGAAAAATTTCTAAGCAAATCTAGTGATGCACAGAGAAAGTATCCTTGAGTGATATTGCATTGTCAGATCAGTGTGGTTTTGACAAGTATGTTTCTGGTTTTTCCCATTTTGTCTGATTCTTAGAAACACTTACACTGAAGTATTAGATACTTATACTTTAATGAGTAATCGCTTCTCACAATCTTGTTTAAAAAAAACACTAAAATTGTGTGCATCAGTGTCTCATTCTTTTATGTAAATTCTAAAGGCCAAAAATGGAAGTTTTTTTATTCATTCTTGAATTCTATATACATGTATATACCGGTATATGCAGTAAATGCTTTATTTTCATAACAAATTCCAGTTTCCATATGATGACTAAGCATGAGTTTAATAAGGAGAAAAAAGTTTCCAAGTTGAGATTCTGGCCTTTAATAATGATTATATGTATTTCTAGCTCCATCCAATAGCCACACTGAAGAACCATACTGGCCCAGTCAATGCTGTTTCAGCTGTTTGTGTAGAGACTAAAACTGCTGGTCATGTTACTATGACAACCTACATAGCAACATCATCAGCTGATTCTACTGTTAATGTATGGAAGAGAGAGGGGAATGAAGGTAATAACAGTATAACCTGCCTTAACTGGGACCTAAATAAAGCAAAAACCTACCTAAGCAAGACACATTTTGGGGTCTTTTCATATCAGTTTAAATGTATTTAAAACTGAATACTTGACAAAACTGGATATATTTAAAAGTTCAGTTTGGTATTGGCAGGTTTCACTGTACTGTAGAAACATTATTATATCCTGCTTACTAAAGTCAGGCTATGTTCCAATCCTCTGTCTGGCAATCCATCCATTTTACTGTTTTATGGAAGATTTCTCAACTTCAATTGGATAGAATGCTTAGATATTTGTTATATGACTTGAATTTGGACTGTCAGATACAACCGGTAAAAATGTGACAGGACCAGTAAAAAAAATCTGGAATGCCAGACAGGAAGTCTGGAAAATTTCTTATATTAGTCATTCTTGATTTAGATAAAAATGGACAGTATCACTTCATTCGGTCCTGAAAATAGTATGTCGTCACAGGACCGAATGTCCTGAAAAAAAAAAGAACCTTTGGAAACACTGGACTTGTAATGTGTCCTTCTTTTCTTGGTTTAACAGAAATGGTTGAATGAGGGTATTCTAAGTAGGATGTAAAATGCAAACCATTATGTTTATGTCTAGCCATTGACAGGAATCCATTCCTGTACCACCACAAAAGAATTTGCTAAGGGATAAAGGTCTGGGACTTTCATTGTCTGTATTGTTGCTTGTGTCATTGTTTTCTATAAACCTTGGTTTGTTTCCTATGAATATTAAGACAGGCCTTTTAGTATGCCGACAAAAAAAAATATGAACTGACCATAGGGTGTGTAAGTCTCGTCATCTAACCTCGTGATTTCACGAGAATGGGTTCTAGTCTACCATTCAAAAGCATAGAGATTTTTCATTTAGAGTGCGTTGAGTTCAGTGTTAAGGGCAAAAAACTTTCTGTGTAAAAAATACCAATAAAAATGACAAATAACTATTTCTACATGATAAATGAAGTAAGAAAATACATAAACTAGAAAATTTTGCATTGTTATACAGCGTTTTGGGTACCCGGAAGTAAACAATAAAATACAGATTGGTCTCCGGTTTTCAATACGTTCTACATTGGAAATTCCGGAAAATGAATTTAGAACGAGACTTACATACCCTATTAGCATATTCAGTGATCCTCTGAATATAGAATTTTTTTTACTGAAATTTTTGCATTTTTTTGCTGTAAATCTGCTTTCGCGCAATTATAAATTTGTGATTGTTCATCACTTTGTACTGTCATGGTCTTTGAAGAAAAAAATTGCGACAATTTAATTTTCGCATTTCGGATTCTGACATGAAAATAGCATAACTGCCACAAAAATTTCACTGTTAACAGTTATTGTTTTATTCCATTGATGCAAGTTTCTTTTCGATTAACCTCTGGGGGCACATTCAGCTGCATATTTAAAAGCATTATTTTTTCAGTTGTACATCTTTGCTTTTGTTTTATAACTTCTAGATTTTGTACTGATACAGACCCAGAAGTTTGGTACAGGATTTGTTCTGGACCTATGTTTTACTGTGATACCCAATACTCAAGGTATTATATTGTTATTATACTGCTAAACAGATACATGTACTGTGGTTAAATTTATTTTGTATCAATTTTCATGGTCAGTTGAAAAAAAGATCTTTTGTTGGATACTTAAATTGGTGGTTTGTCGTTATAAAAAACAATAAATTTGTCTGCGATTCTGGAAAATGTATCACCAGTGCAACTTTACTTTACCTCATGATTCAAAAGGAAAATTTTGTAATCATTTAGTTATTGCTTGCATGGGTACATGTTTCACAACAGACATTTAACGGGCATTCCCATTCCATCATAGATTGATAATTCTTATTTGGAATAGAAGTTACATATGTGATACATCCGTTCAAGAATCAAGACTCATGTTTTCATTTCCCTGATTATGAGTAAAAGTTCCGATAAGTCAAAAGTTCTGTGAATGTCAAATCTGTTGCCATTTATTCCTCCATGGTAAATAGAAAGTGGTAAAACCCAAGTTTACCAATTGTCACTTTTGCTGTTTATTTTTTTTAACACTGACATTAGCCCCAAGGCTATTCAGTGCTAATAAGCTACTTATTTGCTGTTTGATTCAACCACTATGGAATGACAGGATGATGACCTAGCGATATAGTTTTTATCTTCATGTCACTTGGACAATACCAAATTTTAAAATATCAATTGATCTGAATAAACAATCATCCATTGAATTTATTTTTTTGTGTGTTTTCATTGTTGCACATTACCCACTAAAGCCATGAACATTGGTACTCCAATGAATGAAAATGAAACTGCAGTACATGTTAACAGCTGTGAAGATACATGCACACGTGATGCTACCAATGGGAAAATATTATACCCACACAACAAAGTTACAGAGAGTGCATCACTATGGATTTTGAAATATAGCTTGGGTTAGAATCCATTGTATTTCACATTCAGTGTATAAGGCTTTTTATCACCAAGTCAATTTTTATCTAAAAGGGAGTTGCATGTATTTTACCAATGTATTTATATCAATTTTTAGGTGAAGTTTGCATAATGTTAAAGTTCAGATGTTTTTTTTTAATAAATGATTAATTTGGTATGAAACATATTGATTTGAATTGTTTTTTTTCAGTTCCAATCCTTGCTTGTGGTTGTGATGATCAGAAAGTACATGTATTTGTTGAACAAGCGGGGAAAGTGAGTTATTTCCTGTTGTTTTTACAGGGTCAAGGACACTTCATGACTTTGATTTATAAAAACATAGTGAATCTACATATGTATCTAAACCAATACCCTTTGGACTTAAAAGTTTTTTGTTGTTTTCTGTGTTGAAAGTAAGGGCTTTTTGCTTAAATTTGAATAGGTAACTAGTTCACACATGTACATCATAAATGCAGTCTCTTCCATTGCTCTTCACTAGTCTGTCCAGCCTTAGGGGACCAGTTAATTTAATGGTCAATATCTCTGTCCAACAATACACTTTTTAAAAATAAATCAATTCTTTATTAGCAGGCTAGAACAAAGTGTAATATTTTCCCAGGGCAGGTTAAAAATAGAAATAACAACGTAAGAATTAATGATATGTAAATATAAATAATAGAAAAAGGAACAGATATGGTGAAATGCAACAAATGCACCATTTGTATAACCTGTATAAAAATAGTAGAAACTTACAGAAATCATTAAAAATGTCTTCTTTAAATGAAAACCAACCTAGTAATGTAAGTAATAAATATTTGCTTTCTGTTTCAGTTTATAAGAGTTATCTCCCTTCAGGGGCATGAAGACTGGATTAGGGCTGTTGATTTTGCCATCGATGGTTTGTATTTATTTATTGTTTATATTTGAGCTTATAGTGAAAATTTACCAATAATTGTAGAGGAATACAAGTATAGATGTTTGTGAAAATGGTGAAGAAAATAATCTTAACTAATTTAATAAACTTTTCTATATATGGTTAAATATATGGTATAAAAATCTGCATAATGAAAAAAATCAATATTAATCTAGTACTATTATTTATACTCTGTGAAAGGACATTTATTGAACTACATTTTTTAACAAGTTAATAATTTATGTGTTAGTAGCCTCAATAAAAGTATTATTTACATTGTGTGAATCTTTTTTTATACATGTTCCAATACTGGCATGTATCAATTTGTGTTGTTTAAACTTTGGTTTGCAGTCAGAAAAAAAATGAGCACAATGAAACATAAAGAAAATATTGTAATTTTCAGTAATTGGTTAATGAAGGTTTTCGTACAAATCCTGTATTAGGTTTTAGTTATCGTTTTGGGCCTCAGTCAGCTGCATAGGCCCTCGGCATTGCCTTGTGGCTAACCTCGACCCAATATAACAACCTTGAACCTAGTACAGGCTTTATATGAAAATATCCAATTGATAACAGTATAATAAATATTCTTTTTCTAGATTCAGGTGACCTTTTATTGGCTAGTGCTGCCCAGGACTATTTTATTAGGATTTGGAGAATTTCATCACGAACTGCTGAGGACAATGTAATGAAATCAGTGAAGGAACTCTCACTTGATGAGGAAATAAAAATGAAAGAGAATACATTCCAGTTTAAAGTAGGAGGTATTGCTTTTTACATGAATATATAATAAATTGCCCAAGTGGTCTTAAGGTAGTATGCCTGCCTCCAGTACTGGAAGTCGTGGCTTTGATCCCTGGCCGAGTCATACCACAGACTTTACAAATTGGTAGTTATAGGGGGTTAGAGTGATTACTTGTTGTCTAGGAGTCAGAATAATGTGTCAGAGTGGGGTGACATGCCTACCTGATGGCTGCTGCTCCTCTAACATGTCCAAGCTAGCGAAATAAAAATCCAGCTCAGTGCATTGGATCTTAAACAAAGCAGGGTCAAATCGATTCGTCAGTTGTTCATAAAATATTTGCCATCACAGGATGTCAAACCACAACCAATTAATCAATCATTGTTTCATTAAAGTGTTCATTTATATACCAGTCATTCTAGATAGGATTTGATTTTTTTTTTAGGTTATTATAACTTTTGGCCGTATTTAACATGGATGCCAGGCATACAGGCAAATTAATTTCATAACTTTTTTCTCAGCAACTACAAATCACAGCCTTTTGATATTTGGTATCCAGCATCAGGGACTGGTTCCATATCCTTGGATCTGATTTCAGCCCTGTCAATCTCTATTTCCTCTTTAATGAAATTCAGCCATTTCTGTCTTTGACCCATTTTTGTTTTCAATGTGACTGATAGGATAGTATGGTGTTGTTGTTGAAACTTCAATCATTTATGACTGTAGATTTTCATATGTTGGTCCAAATCGGGATTTAAATTCAACTTTCTTTGATTTCTATATTACTTGAATTCTTATTGTTTTTTTAATATGATATAACAACCTATAAGATTTGTACTTTTTTTTTTTACCATTTATTTTTTAGTTCTATTACCACACTCATTTTTAATCAAGTCATATACTTGTATCTAAATTATATTTATGTGGTTCTTGTACAGTTAATGGTACAGAGTTTTATTGCAACAAATTGCAGGTTTTTTAATGCCCGTTAAGATGGGACATACTATGGTATACGGTTGTCCATCCTTTGTCAACACTTTGGACAATTACTCAAAAACACTATCACCGATTTTTATGAAACTTTGGTGAATTGGTGAATTTCAGATTTATCATTTCTGTGTTATGAATTTTTTCACTTAAAAAAGAGGGGATTTTCAAGTTTTCGCACAATAACTCAAAAACACTTCAACTGACTTTTATGAAACTTTGGTGAATTATTCATATCTATTGAAGTAAGCTCCCGTCCGATTTGTATAAATGTCAAATTTTACGTTTCCGTGTTATGAAGTTTTACTCTTTGAAAAAAGGCGGAAACAGCCAATAAAATTTATCTGTTGAAAAATCGTTGAAATGGCCCATTTGTTATGATAGTGCCAAATTTTTTATGCCTTTTTTATTTACATTTTTTTTAGGGGGAGGCAGGGTAGGGTGTGGGGGGAGGGTATTTGACAGGGCTCACAGTATTTCGAGTTGATCGTATAAATTCATGAAAAGCATATGGACAAGTTAAAAGGGCAACGGTGTATCACACACTTAAAGCGCAGCTCTTTATTCCCTTAGAAGCACACTTTTTGCATGTTCAAAGTTTTTTCTTTACAACTGTATGCAGCATTATTAAGTTTATACCTGTTTATAGCTGTTTTTGGCTAGTTCCTGCAAAAATTAGGGAAAACCCTGAAAATGTGAAATTTATCAGCTGTTTGTCTTTTAGAGGAAACAGCAGTGTATGCAGTAACCTTGGAATCTGTCTTGAGTGGACATGAAAATTGGATTTACAGTGTCAAATGGCAGCCACCTGTCAAAACAGGTCAGTAGACAATAAAATCAAAAGAAACCACTGAGGTAATATAGAAATTAGTTGATCAAATGCCGAAGGTCTATACCATAACCCAAAAAGCATGATTGTTGCTAATACATCAGAGACAGAGGTATAATACATTTATATAAAGGTTTACCCGGCTTCCATTAAATAGAGACAATAAAAGTATACGAGGATTCCACCTTCCCATCACTCAAGGAAAACACAATTTTGGTGTTAGAAAGTTGCATAGTACAGGTGGTAAAAAACATCGATTTCTGAAAGAATTTGAAAATTTTGGAAAGCAGACTTTAATTGTGGGAAAGTTAATCTTCATTTTGAGTTTTCCAGTTGAACCCTAAAATTAAAGAAAAAAATCTTAGTGCACTGCATGCTGTACATCCTGCAGTAGATTAGAAAAATACATTAATTATACTTCATTAATTACACTTCCTTGGACTTATTAACATTTCTGTATGATTTATTCATACTTCCAAGATGGGGATTGGAGCTATTAATATTTTGTATGAATAATTGTACTTCTTAGATCGGGATTGGAGCTACTAATATTTCTGTATGATTAATGATGCTTCCTACATTGGGATAAGAACTATTATTATTTCTGTATAAATTAATTTGAGATAAATACTTTAATCTGATTGGTTGAAATAAAATGCCCCTATTCAGTTAAATTCAGAGCTACTTTTCTCATGTTTAAAGATAAAAAAATGGTTTTAAAATTAATTTATAAGAATTGGCTATGAAAAAAATTTTGTCTATTGAAAAATAACATAAATTTTCCATGTGCATATTTTGTTTGTTGCACTTAGCGCAATAAACAATATGCACATGGAAAATTTACGTTATTTTTTGATAGACAAAATTTTTGTTATTGCCAATTCTTAAATGATTAATTATACTTTTTAGATGGTGGATGGCATCAACCAATGCACCTTTTATCAGCCTCAATGGACAAAACAATGATATTATGGAAACCAGACAAAGATTCCGGAGTTTGGGTGGAGGAGGTTTGTAAAATGGTTCATTATATCATTGCATGGATTTAAGTTCTGTATGATTAACAGATGCCTGTAATATTATAACCCTTGCTATATTGCAATCACCCTAAACATTCATTATTATATCTATCCCTCCATTACACTTTTCTGTAACATTTTTTCTTGGCTTCCATTGAGGGAATACTTAGTTACACTCCTTGAAACGTTCACTTTCCCCATTTTAGCGTTTGTGCATTGTTTATTGTGCATTTACCCATTGTTTTGCATTCGTTTAAACACACGATAAATGCACAAAAGAATTAATTGTTTCAACGTACACTAAGGTTTTTTTTAATGCACGATAGAAGCATTCGTTTAAACGCATGATGGGGCGTATTTTCAGTATGACTTGGCATGCAACATCTTGTTTTTGTTTTCTGCCTGTGAAGAAATTGCTTGCTTGGTATAAACTAATTAATCTGGTAGCAAGTTTTTTTTCAAGTGTTGACCATGGAAATTTAGGTTATTTCTAATAGACAGAAAAAATGTTACATCCATTCCTTATTCTTCAATAAAGGAATTAGAATTCTACATATAAATCATAAAAATGGATGATACATGTAACATCACTGTTATATACAAAATGCAAAATTACAAGAATGAGATGATAAATGAAATTTGTTATCTAGTCAGAAAATGTTTCAGTTTTTTTAAATCGAATTATTGATGTATAAAATTTGAAAAGATTCCCTAATGAGTACATTGTTGTACTCCTCTGAATTGCAATATTTATGCCAAATTCCATTTTTGGAGGACTCTCATTTGTTTGAGCTGATATTGTGTATACAGTACACCCAAAGAATTTAGATTCTTAAACTCCCATGGGAGTGGCTCCAGGAAATTCTCCAAAATGACATAAAAATGCTGGAGTGATATTGACATACTTCCTCCAAGCAGAAAGGAAGTATGCCAAACTTTTTTTTGTTTTTCTTAAATGCTCCAAGTAGGGTAGAAGCAAATTTTTAAACATATACTACAGCATATACATTATGTATAACAAATTTCCTTCCTTCTTTGAATTTTACACGTTTCTTGTACTCTTAATATTCTCCCCTGTTCATGTATATATGATTGATTTTTGTATTTATTCTAGGTGAGAGTAGGAGAAGTTGGGGGAAACACCCTTGGTTTTTATGGTGCTATTTTTAGCCCTGATGGTATGTCAATATTGGCACATGGCTATCAAGGTGCTTTCCACCATTGGTCTTATTCAAAGGTAAGTCTAGTAATGAAGTGTTACCAATTTTATTCTTGAATTTGTTTCTTAAATTTGGTACATATTATATAAACATTGACAGTTATCAACAAACAATGTCAGAAATAATATGCACTTTTGAACCTGTCAAAACACAACCCTGAATAATCTGAAAACCTGTCTAAACCAAGCCCTGAATAATTGCAAAACCTGTCTAAACCGAGCCCTGAATAATCCCAAAACCTGTCTAAACCAGACCATGAATAATCACAAACCAGTCTAAACCAAACCATGAATAATCACAAAACCTGTCTAAACCAGACATGAATAATCACATAACCATCTAAACCAGACCATGAATAATCACAAAACCTGTCTAAACCAGACCCTGAATAATCCGAAACCTGTTTAAATTAAATTCTGCATAATACCAAAAACGGTTTAAACCAGCCACTTGTTTAATTATGGTTATATCAGTTTAAAAATATTCTCAGTGAACTGAAAATCTGTCCAATCCAAACCAATTGTATAGTGTTAGCTCTGAAAGAGGTTTGGTTTTGACAGGTTTTATCTTATTGTATTTTATTAAATGAGTGTTCATCACAGGTTTTTCATGTACTACATGTGTATCTGGCTGCTAAACCCTCCAACCTTAATTTTTGTATATGAATTTCCTCCCGACCCGAACACGATTAATTCTGGAGCAGCCCTCAGTGTGAAATGGAATGAAAATATAGATATTTAAGCTAACAACCAGCCTCATATTTTGAGACTTTAAAATAGTGATGTTTCAGAGTATAGGACACTTTAGGTATTTACTCATAACAATTAAATTCAGAATCATCAGAATGATAGGATAAAATATTGGTTCCCTGTCATTGTTTAAATGTTTATTTTTCCCAAAATATAAATTTTAATCAACAAATTATAACTTGTGTATCAATTTTTGTAGTGCATTAAAGAATCAATGTATTACTTAAAATTAATGTGAACTTTCAGGAAAAAGGTACCTGGGAACCACAAGTGTCTGCTGGGGGTCACTTTGATGCTGTCTGTGATATTGAGTGGGACAAAGGTGGTGGGCAATATCTTGTTAGTCTGAGTACCGACCAAACGACAAGACTACATGCTCCGTGGAAGAGACCAAATGGTCAGGTAGGTATCTGATTAATTTTGCAAAAAAGTCATAGGTCAAGAATCAATTATCATTGTTTTTTTGTATTAAGTGTAGCAGTCACAATTCAATTTTTCGTTATGGCGGAATAATTCGATGAATTTTCTGATTGGGCTTATTGCGAATCAAAACTGCTGAGGACTTTTTGGTAGGTTTCTTTTGAGGCGAGACTGAGGGTAATATAAAGTTGTCCTGTGCTCTGATCTAATTGCATGACATCATGCTCCTTGGAAAAGCACAAATTATCATTGTATAATATTGTGTAACAGAATGATTAATTTGAATTAGGAAATAACCAAAATATGATCACTAGTGACGAAAAGAGCCCTGATTTAAAGAGTGTGTTCTAAGCACTACTGACTAGTTAAATCTTCAAGTGTTCTTTGAATAAGTATTTATATTTGGTTATTCATGATATTCTATTATCCTATATTATCTATAGATTTTCTTCATAATTTACTGCTATTTTCAATATTAATTTTGAATTTTGTGATTAGCGTGTTGATATTCGTGTTGTGCATTTTGGCGGGAGAAAGTCCAAGATTTGAACATGTATTTATTTCTCAATGTGAATTATCACAGAATTCAGAAATTTCCCTGATGTTTTTATTAATAGGAAAAGTGTGAACGGCCAGTGATCCTGTTAATTAAAACTTCCATTTAAACTTTTTCCTCATGTGTTTTATGATATACCATCCTTCAACAACAGGTGTTACAAATTGGTTTGGTTATACAACAGTCTCCTGTCATTTATTTGTCTGCTAGTTATGGGAGTAGTGGAGCCAGGATAATGAGAATACTGTTTTCATACATCTTCTGATTTTTGTGCTTAGGTTGTATGTTATGCTACATCTGTAGGTATGCATTACTTTGCAAATGACATAGTATCAGTTTTCTCAAACTTAGAACAAAAACTGATTTAAAAGAAATGACACTTAAAATTTGTAAGACTGTTAATTTTTTTTTTTCTACTATCTAAGCTGAGCTTCCCTAACACTCAATTATGCAAAGGATTTGCATTACCTGACAGTGTTCTTTAGTTTCAAGATCCTGATCAGCAGTATTAATTGTCATTAGCAGTTCGTATCTGTTTCCCCATTTAAGGTGAAGGTTATCATTGACTCAAGATGCCTATTATGTATTAAAAAGACAGGAAATTGACATGAATTGTTTACTCTTTTAAAGGAATCCTGTTAAAATGAACTTTTTTTATCATGTAAGTAGAGAGTTGTGAAAATAAAACCATATTTCTTTCTTGGTTAATACTGGAATCACGAAAATGAATGTTCATGAAATGCACATGAAAATTTCCAAATTTACAGTATACAGGTAACATTTGATGAATTACTATACAAATGTGTAATGATTTTAGTTTACCAATACCTTAAGGAGGTATATCTAGGGTAAGGGACATAACTCTTGAAATCAGTGATATTTTGTATCATATCCAATTTTACCATAGCCTATTAAGCTTTTATTGGAAACAGAATGAAATCAGTCCAAATTACTTTGATGCTTACATGAGATTGATGTAAAATGGTGAATACAAATGTTCCAATGATGTGTAAGAGTTGTGTTCCGTTATCCTAGGTCTACCTCCTTAACCTAGACTTGGTTGTAGACCAGTGGGCCAGTTCATAATTGTGGCATATTCATAATATTTGACTGTGATAAATCAAATGAAAATGTTTTGAGAAGAATTTTTTCATTTTAAGGTTAATTGGTATGAGATAGCACGCCCACAGATCCATGGATATGACCTCCAGTGTTTAGCATTAATTAACAGATATAAACTGGCTTCCGGGGCTGACGAAAAGGTTATACGATCATTTGAAGCACCAGTAAACTTCATTGAAAACTTTTGTAGTATTTGCGGTCTGAGTCTAGAAACAGAATTCAAAAAAGAGGTTTGTATTTATCCTTCTTTCTATTTATAGAAGTATAAGCTTTTGTAAGAATCAGGAAAAATTGGCAAAATCAGAAACCGTCATGTTAAAAATCCACTGATGATCCGACAGTATAATTTCACTTAAGGATGCTTTCTCTGTTTGAAAAGACCCCATTATTCTCTCTGCGTTGCTGGATTTTTTCAGAAATTTTTTCAACAGAATTATCTGCCCTTGAAAAGTTTATGTTCAATTCATTTCAATTATTAAAAGTATAACTCAATTTACCATATTGATATGGAAAATCTTGTCTTTTTTCCTTGATTCTGATGGTGCAAATTGTAAAATTACGCTTTAAAAATGGTGGGTTATTTTTATACAATGTTTCGACCACTGCCTGATTCTTACAGAGACTGACACTTAATTTGTGATTTTCTTGATTGAAAATATAACAGTGGTGTTACTGATATATATAAAAAATAAGCGAATGTTATATTATAGGATTAAACAAGATTTTTTTATGTGTAAAATTTGACCATTGGCTCAAGAACAGATAAAAGTTTAAAGAAGAAGAGCCTTTCTTTTATTTTAGGTTCTGTCTGTCTGTAGTTCTCTTTTTCTGTCCATTTGATAGTCATCAGGGATGTCATTAAGAAACTGTCAACCAGTAAAATTGGACGACTTTTTTCTCATCTTTTGATGGCTTCTCTATTTTCAAAAATGGATGAACTCTCCCAAAATTTTCTTTAGTTCATCTGCTACTTTTTTCCCTGCTACTTAAAATACTACTGACATTCCTGGTCATGTGGTTCATTTAGATTTTTTTCAGAGTTGTTGTCCTTCCTTGAATATTTTTATCAAATTTTTAGTGTTGCAGACTTTTTTCAACATCCTTTGATGTATTGACTTGATATTTGGTATGTAGCTACACCTTGATGAGTTACAGTATATGTCTAAATATTGTCTGAAATTAATTGATGCATTTATGCACTTGGTTTATAGACACGACTTTTGAACCTGCATATTTTGATTAAATTTCCAGTAATATTGACCTTATTGAGATGTCCTTTAAGATATTGGCATGATATTTGGTATATAGTTATCTATAAATGAGCTACAGTCTTAGTTTAAATTTGGCTCCATTTTATTGATTTATTTCTTGTATAGTTGTGGCCTTGAACTTGTTCAGTGAGTGGGTGGTACATATATGATGGATGGATTGATATCAAATTTTATTTTGGGCATACATTGTGAGACATTTTTGTTACTGTCCAATATCAAATTCCTGTGAAAGTAGGGGTATCCTTCGCACAACAACTTCATGTTTTGATTTTTTTTCTTTTTTTCCTATTTTTTTTTTTTGGGGGGGGAGCAGTAAGAAACATTGAAATTTTGCAGCATTCTTTGAAGTTTATCTTTGAAAAAAATTGAAATGTGTAGATACTGATTATACTTCCTTTGGATTTATTGGGTTCACCTTGCCTGCATATCTAGCATAGCTAGATTTATTTTCCAGGAAGCACAGAACAGACCAGCAGGAGCCAGTGTACCTGCCTTAGGTCTATCCAACAAAGCTATTTACTCAGGAGAGGTGGAGAAGTTACAGCAGGATAGAGAGATAGAAGCTCATCCTAATGACCAATACCCTGAGGTCTACTTCAAACCAGTGGAACTGCAAAGTTAGTTATTCTTTGTCAAAATATTTAATTTAAGTATAATGATTTATTTTAACTAAAATGTATACCTAGGAATTAGTTGAAAAAAAAGTAATTTCATAATCTATGGCCAATATGTCTTTGACCTATTTCTTTAAAATGTTACTTGTGATCCCCAACACTGCATTTAGTCCACTTTTTTTGTTATCTCTCCCTGTATTAAGCCAAGGTTTGGCTAACTCTTTAAAACACAGACTTTAGTGAATTCTGAGCTGCTCATTTGCTTTTGTTACTTTGTATGTATGATTTTAGTTACTTTATGTTCTTTGTTTTGTATGTCTGTTTTCCATGTCTGGTCTTTGTCCCTGGATTACATTCTTTTAATTACCACTATAACCTTGGTTCCCTTGATTACTCTTTAAAAACTCTTATTCAGTGAATGTAAATATGAGTAAAATACACTTAAAAATAAACTTCTCTCTAATTTATTAAGGAATTGAAGTGACATTGTTCTGTTTGATAAAAAAAAAATGCTTTTGCATTTCTGTTGTGTTATTTTATGTTGTTTGCTGTTACATTCCCCTTTCTTCTTTATCTAATTCCTGTTTTGTATACCACTTTAACCGTAGGAAATCCTTCATTTCATCTTAATGCTAAATATTATTAATAAGTACATTCTCATCCCCTCCTTCTCCTACTTCATGTAAATTCACAAAAAAAAAGCAAAAACAAAAACAAAAAAAACAAAAAATGGGAAGGGAATTTCAAAATCAGAATTTTTTTCAAATTAGTTTCTAGTATTTTGATATTTTGAGATACAACACACAAATTTTTAATTTGTTGGTGATCAAAACGATTTTTTCTTCCCTTGAACTGATGTTGCTATGGATTTAGAACATATCTATACTTCAAATAGATGATGTGAGGCTGGCAAATATCTAGTAAGAAATGAAAAATGAAAATAAAACCCTCCCACCCTCCTAATATTTTTTTCTTATGAAGATTTGATGAGAATCTACCATTTAAGTTACATGGCCTGACTATTGTTAAATAGAATCTTATCATATACAAAGTTGATAGGATTTCCTTTAGAGATTATTAAGTATATGTTGGGTGTTAAGGTCATATTCTTATTTTTACAGAACCCCCTACAGAGGAACATCTACTTCAGAATACATTATGGCCTGAGACACAGAAGTTGTATGGCCATGGGTATGAGATCTTCGCTTTGACCTGTGACCCCAGTGGAAAAGTATTGGCATCATCATGTAAGGTAATGACTTGGTAAGAAGGTGTACAGTACCTGAACCGATCCGTGCAACAAAAGTCAGTCACCGACCAGTTTCCGGTCAGTCACCAATCCATCAAACAGATCCATTTTACTGGTGATCGCATCACATGACCACAGAGTGGTCAATGTATTTTACAGTTTTTGTTGTTTTCTTTATCAATTTTACACATACAGTGAAACTTCTCCAAACCAGCCACCACTGGGACAAGAAAAAATGGCGGGTTTATAGGGGTGGCCGGTTTTGTGAAAAATAGCAATGCATTCTAAGAGCTGTTCTATTAGTATGTTCTATAACCGTACACCTTGTCAGTTTTTTGGTCGACACGTTTAATGCCGATTCAAAACTTTTTGCCTTTTATTACATTTCAAAGCTTGTATCATTTGTAAATGATAAGATTTTACAAACGGTACTCTGAACAAAATAATGTTCACGGTTTTGAAAGAATGTGTATTAAAGATCAAAGGGCTATTGATGGTAATTAATTATTTGTATTGTTTTCATAAATTACGTATCAACAAAGTCTAATAATTTCACCTCTATGTTGTTTTGGCTTGGGTTCAGGTCACATTAATTGACAGTTAAAAGATTGTAAAGATTATTAAATGACCCCGGTTGCCTGATTTGTGTACACAACAATCAACACCAATCAGTGACAAAATGTAATGACTGGATTAAATTTGTTGTTTTAACTACTGTCCCCTTCAATTATCATCTGTCCACTGATGAAATGCAAACCGGTCAGTGAATAAATTATTAATTACATAATTTTATATAGTCATTTACAGTTTTGTTGACACATTTATTACAGGTGAACAAAAACCAGAATTGTGAGGTTGTTTTTATTTGAAATATGTAACTAAAACTGTGAAAAACTGGCCGATGTACGGTTTAAGGGGATGGCCGGTCTATTGAAAATAAAACACACAGGTTTTTAGGTATATCGACCGGGACTTTTGAAAACCGCCAGTTTGAAGGGAAGAACGGTTTTCTGAGGTTCCAGTTTGGAGAAGTTTCACTGTATTTACTCAATGTAATAGATTTAAACATCAATTTATACGTTTATTTTACATTTCTTTATTTAAAACAGATCTTACGTCATTTTACATAACAAAACTGCGATTATATTGGTCACTGGTCATCAATCTGTCAGCAATCAATCAGTCAATGTCGTCGATCTGTCAAATCGTTGCGAGGATCGGTTCTAGGACTGTAGCTATCTTCTGGTTGGCTTGTCAAACTTGTGATCCCAGTTCAAATGTATGGGCATCTTCAGGTAATTTATGGACATGTGATTTGCTTATGGTATAAAAACGATACTATGAAATAATTAATCAACATGTCTAGCATTTGAAATGTTTTTGTACCAAAGAAAACCAGTTTGATGGAATATGTCCTCAAGAGTTTTCTGACCTACTTAGTAGTCTGTATACAGATTTAAAGCTGAATGCTTTCTTCTTTAAATTTAATCCTTTGGATCATGCAGATATGCTTTTTTTTGTTTGTTTTAAAGCACTTTTGCATGTACATATAGGTTTTACTCCTACGACTCTTGTTTTTATTTTAGCTTATTTCAGTTTTTTTTTGTCATCTGAATAAAATCATATCTGAAAATATCATGAATTCCACTTTTGCATTTTGGTTTTACTCTTGCGGTTCTTTGTTTTTATTTTTACTTGTTTCTGTTTTCTTTGTCATCTGAGTAAAATCATATCTGAAATTATCATAAATAAATAAAACTTGCACACATTTTTATTATTCATTCTAGGCTTCTAAAGTAGACTTTGCAGGTGTGATACTGTGGGACACAACTACATGGAGTCAGATCTGTACACTAGAGGGTCACACATTGACAGTGACACAGATGGCATTCTCACACAATGGACAGTATCTCTTGACTGTATCTAGAGATAGGACATGGATGTTGTACAGAAGACATAAAGAAGAAAGCAATAATGGTATGTATTAAAGAGTAATCTGTGAAGGGAACCAAAATTTTAGCAGAACTCAAAAGAATGTAATCAAGAGACAAAAACCAGATAGGGAAAACAGATATACCCAACAAAAAACATAAAATAACCAAATAACATATATTTTGTGTACAACTTTTACACAAATAGACCAAGCATATGTCATATAGGGGATTGAGTTGTGCCTGGTTGACTGGATAAAATAATGTGTCAGAGTGGAGTGACACACCTACCTGTTGATTGATGCTTCTGTGAGCTATTGCAATAAAGATTCAGCTCAACATTTTGGACAAAGCAGGGTATGTTAGATTAATTTGGATTATTTTTTTTACCTGAAAAGCAAGAATTATCTGCCATAGGATGTAGAGCCACGATCGCTCAATCTTAGGTACATGTAGATCGAACTAATACATGACTTTGTATGAAAAAGGGTGTCTAATTTTTTTTTTGTTTATCTATTTTAGAATTACTATTTTCAAGAATTGCTGGTACCAACAAATCAAACACAGCTCATAGTCGAATAATCTGGTCATGTGCTTGGTCACATGATGATCAGTATTTCTTCACAGCTTCTAGGGATAAAAAGGTGAGTTACCTCCTAAAATTCTCCCAAAGCCCAAAATGGCATATTTAATCCATTTGTAGTTTACTCCAGTAATGGGTGTATGAAACATTAATTTGAACTCAGTTAAGTATTCTAGCTATAAAGTTGATGTCTAGAAAATTATGTAGGCTGCTGCCAAACGTATGTTCAGAGAGCATCCAGGTGAGCGATACATGTAGAAATCTCTAGTTACCATAGATATTAATCTGAATTTTACCATGAATTTAATGATGTTCAGTAAGTTTGGTATTGACAACAGCTCTAAGCGGAAGTAACTAATAGGTGCATACAAGGAATATGATTTTTGTTGCATCTCTGCTTGATTGGTTGAAAGTTGATGGTAGTCATCATATTTCTGTTTTATCGGCCACACATTTTGTTTCCTGATGATAGAAACAACTCAAAACAATTTTTTAACAGAAGCACAATGCTGTGGGCCGTAAAATACAGTTAAAAATTGTTGGTGTACACATTGTGTACACAGCATTGCAATTACAACTTAAGTTATTGTCCATTTTTCCACCTAAAATATATTATATATTAGTTTTCTTCTTGGGAAGGCATATTTGTATATTTCAATACATTTGAAAAAAAAATCTTAAAAATGTATTCTGGTTTGTAATGAAATTAAATGGTAAGAATTAAATTAATTATATAAATAAACCAGAAACTTTAAAATAAAGGGAAATAACTCATTGATCTTTTCGCAGTACTTACTTGTTTGAGAACTTTGATCATATGGTCCAAATAATCTGAAACTTACATTTGTTAATGTAACCTGCTGGATAAATGTGTCAATATCTCAATTTAAGGTTATGGTATGGAAGAGACCAGATTTATGTCCAGGAGATGCACCAGTAAAACCAGTATCTGTACATGACGTTGGTGACTCGGCTACAGCTATACACGTAACACCAATGGTTGTATATCCTGACAGGTATATATACAGGCATTTAATACTTATATACAGGTAAGGCTGAGAACTTAGGGAAAATATGAGGCTGTGCCAGGCATTTCAACAGGTTTGAGCCAAAATGGTCCATGTAGATTTTTTGTCATGTCATTGCTCTGTTACTGTTTTACTCTGATTCAAATTCATTTAGAAAAATCACTTTTTAAGCAAGAAAAACATTTTATTCAAAGTAGGCACTTCCCGAACAACTTCAGAACATTGTAATGATTGTGACATGAACGCTATATTTAGCCATTTACTGTATATATGTGCAGTGCATTTTGACTTCCCAAATAAAACCATTGCAGTATTGTTGACAAGTAGGCCACTGATCAGTCCTGTTTACTGTACAGGTAGACCTAGGGTAAGGTACATAACTGTTGAATTCAGTGATATGTTTCAAACATTTCAATGATTTGTAAGAATTGTTTCCCTTTTTCAGTGGTAATATACAAAATTAATGTCACAGTTTTCTTGGCTTCTATTAACCAAAGGTTCTTGACATATTGTACTAAGCTTCTACAGGGATGTTGTATTTTGGGATATGTTTTTGTACTCTTATTACATCTACTCTCTATTTGCCAAAAAAAAAAAAACAACATTAATTTTCCTTATAAATGTGATGGAAGGTGGGGGTATAACTAATTAGCTGTCGCTTATGGATTTACAGTGAAACTACATTTATTTGTATTTTTTTTCACAGATATCTAGTTTCTGTAGGCTTAGAGAGTGGTAAGATTTTAATCTACACATGGAAGTCAGATGAGAAGGAGGGAACTTGGGTACAAATAGCTGGTCTTGATGAACAGTATCCTTTAATAGCTTCACTACTAGTAGGATATATTTTTTTGTACACTTTCCTGAAATGTTCAAGTTAGGCAAATATGGTGTGGGTGAGAGGATTTTATGTATTATTCCTTACCAGATATTTGCTTGCCTAATTTTAGCTATATGACGAATAAATATGTCCTGTATTTCATATCAGTTTCAGAGAAGAAAAATTTTAGTCACCAAAAAATGATAGATTTGTGTGTTATAGTACCTCAATGCTAGCTACAGAATCCTGATTTTGAAATTCCCACCCCTTTTTAGCTCACCTTGCCAAAGGCCATGTGAGCTATTGCCATCACTTGGTGTCTGTCCTTGTCGTCGGTTGTCGTTGTCTGTTGTCGTTAATAAGTGTACAAAACTCTTCTTCTCTGAAACTACTTGACTAATTGGAACTAAACTTGGTTTGTATGTTTCTTGGTGTATCTTGCATAGAATTAAAGTGGGGATTTTTGATCAGTCAAAAAACATGGCTGCTGTTACTGAAAATTGAACATAGGGGTCAGACAGTAGTTTTTCCCATATATCTCCAGAACCGTTAGGTTCAGCCAATTCTTTCAATAGCTAAAATGATCCTTATTATTAGGACTACAAAAGTCTTCAGGAGTAAAAGTTGTCAGAGGACTCCTTGAGTTATTACCCTTGAAAGGGGAAAGATGACTTTTTTTACAGTTTTCAGTCAATATTGTGAAAACTATTATAAATTAAAAGAAATATCAATTGTTGATATGGTCCTTATGATAAGTCCTACCAAAGACTTCTTGAGTCAAAATTGTTGGACAACTCCTTGTTAAATTTATTGCCTTTGAAAGGCAAAATCAACCAGGTGAGCGATTCAGGCTTCTGGGAGCCTCTTGTTTTTTTATTTTTTATTTTTGTCAATTAATTTTATTTGGCCTAATTGTGTGTTCTGTTAATCATTTATGTGCTTATGTTTAATGATTTGGTTGGTATTTCTAATCTCACCTTGAACAAAAGTACAGTGTGAGCTATCCTTTGAAGCTACGGACTACAAAATTAGCTCACTAGTAGTCTTGGTTTATGATATAAAAGCAATTAAGTCCATTACACTGATTAAGTGTAAAATATGGCCTCTATTTCTTCTTTTAGAACTTAGAGGTTTAGTTTCCAACTTAAAACATATAACCCGACCAGGCTGACATGTTCATCTAGGTGGGGTTGTTGTCTCTTTGACATTTTTGTCCTGGTGGAGTTGTTGTCTTTTCAACATATTCACCATACATATTCTCCTTATATTTATTTGTATCTTTTTAATTGTAAGCACATGTATGTACAGAAACAAAGTACCTTTTACATTGACTCTAATTTCTTTTACAATGGTGTGTTTTTGTGGTAATACTTCAGGTATTATTTTTCTCAAGATAATTTACCTTTTTTTTTTGTGTAAAATGTTTCTCAATGTTTCTTCCTTAACTCTATAATAGACTGGCCCATCATATGACGGTGAAGAAGCTTAGATTTAGACCAGTTCTAGAACAGGACAATAAAACTCTACAATTAGCCAGCTGTAGTCTGGATCACAGTGTTAAAATATACAATATAAACATCACTGACAGCTGATAGTGAATAAAAGACTAAACTCTTCTTACGAGCGTTTATTTTACTTTTAAAACATTAATTAATGAACTAGACAGTTGCCATCAATGCAGTGAAGCAAAACAATATCCAAATAATGCAATTATTTTTGCCTTTGAAATGCAAAAAATAATTGTTTGTTGCAGACTGTAGCTTAAATGAGATACATGTATTTAAATTTATAAAAAACAAATGTTACTTTCTACCTATGATATGATTATTATAATTAGACCTATCAGGTATGTCTTAGATGAAGAACGACTCCCTATTTGAGTTATTGCCCATGGATATGTGTATGTCTCATCCCTGATCCTTTGCATTAATGAGAATGGGTCCTGATTTCCCATGGAAAATCATGCTGAACTGTTGTCTATAGAATGACCACAAACAAAAACCACATATACAAAAATATGATGTTTTAGATATGATGCTTAACTATTTCTACACTATGATACCATTGATAACACAAACTTGAAAAATCTGATATCTTTGAGTCACATTATTGTATTTAAGTACCAGTCCATATGAAATTCAGACACTGCCATAGGGAAGGTGATTCATGGTGTAGAAAAACCAACAGAACAAAATGTTTTTTTCAGTCTACACATGCTGTATATTTACACAATGAATAATCATTTCTGCATTCAAATCTGCACTTTTGAGAAAATCATACATTCATTAGGCACTAAAATTAACCAATTTGAACCAAATCAAGAACGATCACTCTTGCAAAGTGCCGATATCGTACAATCTGTACAATTTTTTATCTCGAATGGTTATGTGATCAACAACTCTTTCTGAACAAGAAATGGAACTGAATTTAATGGGTACTTGACATGCATGAATCACCTTCTGTCTGATTTTTAGAAAGACTGATACTTAATGGTATGAACTGTAAAAATATATGGTTGAAAATAAATTCAGAACAAATCTTACTAGCCCTATGACATTTTTATCTTGCCAGAAGCTCTGATGTATGTATTATATGTGCTATTTACATTTCATTAATATAAAAATGTGAATTGTGAAAAATATCAAATTTACCCACATAAAGGCATGCAAATAACAAAACAATGAAAACGCGATGCAAATCATCGTGAAATATGCAAACACAAATTGTGTTGGATAATTGTATGTCATTGTTGATGACATCTGTTTCGTTTGATAACATTAACATTAGTTTGTTGATCTTGGTTAAATTTTACAATATAGTTTTGAACCACAATAGGAAGGTATTCATTTTAATACCCTGCCATACAAAGTATCGAGGTATCATAGGATGCCTTCCGAAAAGTTGCATATCTGTCTGCTTGTGTACCCGTTTCCACATGATAACATGAGAAGAGATAAATGATCTTTTTTTTTTTAAATTTGTACAGTTGTTATGTACCACAAAATACTGATGAAGTTAAATATTTTGCAAAATCCATATTGTAGTTTTCGAGTTAAGCCATTTTGAACATATTACCATTACTTTTTCACCGTTACCTAATAAGGAATCCATTACTGTTTAATTTAATGAAACTTCCAAAATACATCATACTATTCTAGGAATAAAATGAATTGGTTTATTATAACGGCACTTATATATGTTGGTACCTATTTTTGCAGTTGGTGTTTGTTTTTTTAATATTTTCATGGGTATTAAAATTAGCCTTTTGTTGAAGAAAAAACATGCTAAATACTTTATTTGCACATTTGCATGTAATTGTCTGTGAATATTTATTGATTGTAAACTTTGTGGAATATATTTTTCTGCTAAAAATACGTACATGTATAATTACAGTATACAAAATGAACACGAAATAAGGTGTCACACGTTGTTATATATAAGCACCACACAACACAATTTATTCAGTTTTTGACTTGAAGCATGATACATCGCAATTACTAAGTATATAAGAAACAAAATTACTGCACAGCTTAAACATAATTATCATATGAACACAAAAATATAAAATCGAATAGCATGTACAGGCTTCTTAGTCCTAGTATGTGTCGTGACCTGATACAGGCTACGTATACACCAACAGTCGTATAGCCGTGTAGTACTCTACTTTTCTCTCCATTCGTCTGTTCGTCACAAAATTGCGTCGGCTCTATAACTTTAATGCGTATTAACTATTATAATTCAGTGCATACAAGAGGGAAAACCACAAGATAAATGATAGCCGAAAAATTTGGACACCGCTTGGTCCAAGTGACATCTATACGTTTACTAAAGTGAAGTTGCCAATGTGATCTGCTTTATTTGTCCTCAGAAGTACCAATTATAAATCAAGGACTAAGACCTATGTCAAATAAGAAAAAAAAATGTTTATTTTGTCATTCAAATAACCAATTTGATACTTTTAGCAATCTTTGATGGTGAGATCATATTTTTTAGTTTTAATAGTTTCTCAGTTAATATTGCATTCTGTTTAACTCACTGATATGCATTGTATTTATATACAGACATATTTACAATTTTTAGGTGAAATATAGAGTGCGTCATAGTTGTTTTATATATTTTTCTCCGACATCAACAGAAGACCATTCTCTTGTCGTGATGAAAAATGTCAAGTTTGGGTTGTTAATTGAGATTATATCATGTACAGAATGTCAAGTTCACAAGTTAAAAACTGATAAATTAAGCGGTGGTGGATCTAGAAAATATCGGGATGGTCCCAAATGAACGTCAGTTGTCACAAAAACGGTTGGAATCTACCCTTGACTGTAAAAATAGCTTAAAGTTTGGACAATAAAACGCAAGGCTATTGATTCACACAAAATAAACTAAAGACCCCGTATGAGATTTAACAATAAAGTATTACAGTGAAACCCGTGTAACCCGAACCCCTTTTGGACTAATTATTAGTTCGATTTAGACAGGTGTTCAGTTGACAAAGGTTCAAAGTACGTTGAAATTGATATAAAGGGACTTTTCAAACGTGTCTGGTTTAGACGGGTTTTTGGTTTATCCAGGGTTTGGTATAAACAGGTTTTACTGTAGTTAATTTGAATTTTTCTTCAGATTGTTCGTATTTCATTTTAGAATTTGCAGGCAAAAGGTAGTCACTATTTGAGCAAATATGTTGGGTATACAAATCAAAACGTACAAAATTACAGCAGCAAAGTTGAATTGTTCAAGTTTCCATAAACTTCCTACACGGTCACCAGTAAAAGCATTATAACCATGGTAGTTGGTGACAGAATGGAAGCAGAACTGATTATGTTCATGTGTTCAACAATACTGATGTGTCTGGCTGACATCATTGGTGTCGTCTCGTGTTTCTCCATTATCTGACCTGTAAAGGAAATGATCACATTCTGATTAAAGCTCCACATGGCGACAGACGTTTGTATTCTTTCTTTTTAATTATAACCGTTGCAGACTTGTTTTTCTACATTTTCGACTTCTTCAAATCAAATTTCGTTTGGCAGTTTGATTACGTCGTACAAAATCCCTTTGCAAGAGTTTTGCATTTTATGAGAGTGCTGTCTGCAGAGTCTAAAATGAACTATGTAAGGAGCTTAGTCGGATGAACTGTTTCTAATGTATCGCAGATTTGTAATTATATCGTGCACCTAACAATTTAATTTCACAAACAATATTTACTAAAACTTTGTTTTAGAAGACAATGTCTGTTTTTGTTTGATGCTGCTTCTAAATAATCATGCAATTAGAGGACTAATGACAAGTTCAATGCAACACATGTAACGAATAAAAAATGTTTTGATTTATATCTTGCCATGACGGCGTGATTTCTAGTATATATGAACACATTCTGGAAACTATTTAGTATAAAAAGTAGGTGTGTTTGACGCATTCAGATATCTTTATACACTGAATATAAAATTTGGAGATTAAGTTTGCGTTGTACATTCCGACATGTCAATTTACAAAGTATCATATATTCTTTCGATAAAGACAACATACAAAATGTGTAAGCAATAACCGATATCATAATACCATGGTTCTATCCAAAGGTAGTCATGTTTTATCAGTTTTAGTACATAAAAAAACCAATAAGCTATGAGGGAATTGCTACTTCAGTTCTTGATATATATATGTGACAAAAGAGAGACAATCCTGCTATATTTCATCAATAAAATATATATTAATTTTGAAAATGCTCGATACGTACGTTACGTCAGTAAACGTTAGTTTTCCGGTAAAGTTTGTTTATTTGAAGTAAAAACAAGAATTTGGACAAATCTGTCCCTAATTTCGGTGGAGGGGATTCTGCGAACTCAGTTATGTCCGCTGCCTTTGAATCTGCACCTGGACGCTACCAAAATTTTGATGAAAGCAGGAATCTATGAAGCGTAAAACTAATCTATGCTCATTTTTTATACGACTGAAATTTATTTTCTTACCTGCCATTCCACCGATTGCATAGAACTGAATCCATTCATTTGTCAAGTCTACTGTATGATCTTTCCTCTTTACAGGCACCTCGAACCGACAGAATAAGTACCCATTTTTACTGACTGAGTACTGCACCGTCAGGTATTCTATCTCTGTAGGTCTCATATGTGGATGAGGATTCTCAAATGATGCAGCTCTGATAGGTGGTGTATTTTGTCTTTTGTACATACATGCAAATATTTCATCACCGCCCTTAAAATATATAACAGGTTCAATTATGAACTAAAATGTCATTATTTACTAAGAACTATATAATCTTCAGAATTTCAAAATTTTATGATACTTTCCGATATGAAAGCAGCTCTGATAGGTAGCGTATTAATTCTTTCCTTTATACATTCATGCATAAATTTCATCACTTCCCATAAAAAACATTTTTCAATAATGATATACAATGAACCTATATTTCAAATATTTGGTAATTAGTCCATTGATCAATTAGAAGGAGTTTATACATATCAGAACATTCAAAATGCTCTACTTATCAAAAAAGGTCTAGATATTAATGGATTCATTATTTACTCATTGCATGAAAATTCGAAAAGAAGTTAGATAAAGTCAAATTTGATCATAAATATGTATCTAACAAACGATGAAGGCATTTAAGCTACCATAGGTTTTACTCCTTTGCACATTGTGTTTCTGTTTTAACCATCTTTTTCTTTTGTAGACATAACAAGGACACAGTAAAATTCTAACCGTATGTAAGGAGAAGGGACGATAAAGCGTATTTTTGGCCTCAGATACAACAGAAAATTAATCATAAAGTAGCGAAAGATTTAACTGAGAATTTGGAGACTTGAACAACAATTAAGCGAAAATGATTCTTTTATTAAAAGGACAAAAATATTGCTAAAAAGTTTATAAAAAAATCAGATATTCCTTACGTTTTGGCAACCTTCCGGTCATATGTTTTGGCAAGGAAATGTATCCACTTAGTTTATCATATCTAAAAATATTAAGTTGTTTCTTTGGTGTGTAAATATGTACAAAAAAGCAACAAAATTTACAATTGCCATTAGTTTTGTTAAATGACGTATAATCGTGACATCATTACTACGCGAATTCAATGAACTAATGCCAGTGAAAACGTTCTTTTTCCTTAAATTTAAATATGTTACTTTGTTATGAACAATTTTTATGTTACAATGATTAAAAATAAAGATGATATTTAAGGCAATATATATAGCCTAATGTTCTTATACCTTTGAATCATAGGTTACTCGTGGGTATTTCGAATATTATCTCACGCAAAATGAATTTTTAAATTGCATAAAACGCGAATGAATTGGAAAACAGTTATTTAAACTTATAAACGTCCTCCCAGTAGTATATCATATGTGAAAATACTAAGTATTTGCATGTAAATATGTCCGGGAAAAACAACAAAATTTACCATTCCCAGCAGTTTTTTGTTACGTGACGTATACTTGTGGCACCATTTTGACATCATTACAATGAGAACGCCCGTTTTCCTTATATTTATAAATTGTACTATGTTATGAACAATTGGTTTTTATCATAACAACAAAGTTGGTATTTTTAGGCAGTATTTAGAGCCTTGTGCCCTTTGAATACTCGTGAGATATTTTCGCATATTATCTCAGGCAAATTGATTTTTTTAAAGAATAAAAACATTTTGACAGTTATTTTATATTTTTCAAATAATAGACATTTTTTGTATAATAAATCTTAATTGCAAACGTCACATTAACGTAGTAGACCTAGGGTAAGGGACAAAACTCTTACAAATTATTGGCACGTTTGTATTCACCATTTTATACCAACATCATGTAAGCATCACAGTAACCTGGACTGATATCATTCTTTTTCAAATGAAAGCTTGAAAGATTTTCATGAAATTGTATACGATACCATACATAAACATATCACTGATTTGAAGTGTTATGTTCCTTACCTCAGGTCTACCTCCTTAATTGGAGAAACAAAAGTTGCACACTCTTAACCGACAACATCATCCATTGTACTTTACCTTATATTTTATGCTTTGTGTATCACTTTGAAGAGATGACATCATTTGCTAAGCTACTCACCATAGTCCGGTCTGATGAGAATCCTACGGCCACCCATCCTTTAGTTTTAGCACTGATTTCAATATCTACATTTTCATTATCTTTCATATATCGATAACTGAGGAAATAGTCACATTCAAGATGCTGGCACGATCTTTTTCCTTTCCTACAAAGCACGTTTACAAAATATTTATATATCCAAAGTAGATGTTTAAGTAACAAAACTGATATGTAGATGCCCAGTGAGACAATCATAATGTTGCAAATATAGTTATGGAAATGTACTCGACATTGTTACAATACGTCGCAAATGTATGTCTTTATTACTGAACGAATTTGTCAATCTAAGGCAAAAACGATTGTACAATATATCCTGTCTTTATAAGTGCGAATCGACTGTTTCCTCTTTTTACCTTTCGGAAGGTTGTTTGGATTTTAATATCACTGAACTGTCTTTCTGTTTTAAAGCCCCAATACTTGCTAGCATGCCTATTTTCCTATTTTATCATATCTTTTTTTATATATAAACTTTCAATATACATCGCCCAATTGTTTTATTCATATCGGTTCTGTTAAACGCAATTCATTTCTAATAACAAAAGGGTACCTGAAACAACCTCTTTTATTTCCACACTCCGATGCATCTACAAAAATAGAAGTTAAAAAAATTTATACAGCTCTTTTATGGGATAAACTTCCCACGCCCCCTATTCGCTATTGCCCCGTACCACATTGCCCAATTTACCTTGCCCTATCCCACATTGCTCCATTCATTCGTCATATCCCATCCCACAATGCCCATTCGTCATGTTCCGTCCGACATTACCCATTCGTCATATCCCATCTCAAATTGTACCAAATTTCCTTTCATTTCAAACGTCACACAATATGTAACAAAAACGATGATCATATTTGGAAATTTAAGCATCATTGATATTCATTTTATACCATATTTCACATTTCTGATTAAAGTACAAATTTTTTTGTCATAAATTTGTGTCTAACTAATCCCGATTATCCATCTTCCATAACTCCATTCCCAACTGCAATTAGAATATGGTGGAACTTCTCGGTGTTGGATTTGGTTTCTTTATTCGATTACTTCTCTTTTGGATTGAATTTTGTTCTATGCATTTTGTTCTTATAGTGATGATGGTAAGTTATTCCTTGAAAAATGTGTTCAACATACCAGAAATGAATGGCATTTTTAATGAGTATTAGAATCTTTATTAAATGTACTAACATGTCAGTTACATTATTTCTGTTTACGTAATTTAGAATTTCTCCTCTAAAACATCTCAAATTGACTAATTGAAGATGTATTCAATTTCTTATATGTGATGTTGCTTTAGACCTTTAAAAACAAAAAGCAATACATCTAGAAAATAACTGTTTAACTCTAATGACATCTAACGGTTCGATTCAGATAGACACCTTCTCAGAAGACGTCTATTTCAGGCTTCTTCTAATTCAATATCGAGATGATGGTGAAACATCTGTGGTGTTATTAGGTTAAGTAAGACTCAATGGTTTCAACACAGCACAGAATAAATTGGATTTTTGGAATTGCTTGAAAATATTCTAGCTAAAACAGTGTTGAGTGTATTAAGTGTAACTATTTTAGACATGTGAATAAGATGGGATTCCAACTTAAATTACGTTACAGTAGTTCTGATGAATATACAGACAAAAATAGTACCAATTGTACATTTCATTATCTAAACATGTAAAGAATGCGACTACAGATTTTTACAACCTTTTTTCTTAATAAAGTAATGATATAAAGCAAAATAAAATAACGACACAAAAAATGGTCCTTTGACAAAACAGGAAAACATTCAACCAAAAAAAAAAAACAAACAAATAAACAAAAACAAAAACAAAATAAAAAAAAAAAAAAAACGAAACAAAAACGTTTTGCGTTTTGTGTACATTTTTTATTCCATTTTATCACTAGTTTTCTTTGTGTACCAAGTTTCCGTTCGTCACGAGTCGAATTCCCCTTCGAATGACGCTTTGCCATTCCCATATTTTGTAATGGCCTAATAACTTCCATTTAGGAATTATAATCCATCTCAATTAAACGTTGTAGCATTTCCCTACATTTCAATTTATTGAAACAAATAGCTCTCGACTGATCGTGTAGCAGTGACCTTTCTCAAATTTTTCAGTATCAAATTCTCCATTTTACCGAAACAAATTTTAGAGGACCTATGATTTAAACTTTCATTACAATAAAATGTAATTAAAATAAGCTGTGAAATCACTTTGAATTTGTATTCTACTAGCGCATATAACATTTATTGCAAAGTTGAAGCGCGAATTTCACTTTTAAATATCGATCAATATGATATAATGGACAAAACCTTCACACATTTTATCTTGAATACATCTAGAATTTCAGTAATTGCATCCTACATTCTACCAATTAAATTCGACATAACAGATTCAATATCAGTGTTAAGATCCATCCTCTAATATATTTATGTAAAATTTAATCTGACAATCTTTTACAACGTGGATTCAGTTTATTGAGTTAGGACACAATTAGTTTACCCAAGGGAAGCAAATGAATTTCAATTAGACGAATTGTTTCGTGCTTTGTTAGCTAATATGACTTTATGCAGCCCTTGTGTTTAATGTCAGTAAATACGTCACATAGACATCCAAAAGTATGGGTTATTTCATCTGTTAGAAATTGAATCAAGACGTAACAATAACTTTTGTTTTTGAATCACTCACACGGAACCTCAACTATATCCAAATTGTATGGAGGTAAAGATTTCCGTATTTGCTACCGACCTATGCTTTTTTCTTCATTTATTTGGTGAGGAAGGGATGGGAGCGAATCTGTTCGGCTGGGAACGTCTTTAACCAGTATGATTTAATTTGTGAATTTACCGCTTTTAAAGAATAGCGGTACTGTAAAGTACTTAAATAATTCTATCAATTAACCAATTATGCGTCTATCATTCGTTTAATTAACCAACTAATAATTAATTAAACACAATTTAAATTTGAAAATAGTTGTGTGGATTTAAATTCCCAAAGTTTAAAATAAAGGGTAAAAAGAAAATTGGCAAACGGATACGAAACTTCTCGACAAAAGAAAATAAATTCATATAACAAATGCAAAATTCAAAAGAATTGTGTAATCCTTGTGTATATTGGGGCTATGTTGCTACAAGATTGAAGTCATCACTGCAGATATTTTATGATCGCCATCATGGTAACTTGTGGATCGTAACGATGTATCGATCTGCACCATGAAAACAGATTTGTTCATCGTGTCATAGTTTTACTTTCCTTTTTCGTCTACCTCGGACTGGACTTTTTATGAGCAACTCGGCGGGTGTTTCTAGACAAGCTGAGGACGCTCACTCAACCGGTGCACCTGGTCCTTGCTCCCATTGTTTAGTGGAGTCGGAGTTGCTCATTTGCTTGTGTTACTTTGTATGTATTATTTTAGTTACTTAATGTTCTTTGTAGTGTTTGTCTGTTTCCCATCTTTGGTCTTTGTCCCTGGATTGCTTTCTTTTGATTTCCGCTAGAACATTGGTTCACACGATTACACTTATATAATAAAGATAAAACAGATTGCTGCATTAGCGAATATCTCTTTCAAAATACTTAGTAAAACGAACAATGCTTTATATTTTAATCGGAATTTTCATTTCGATTTATTACCAATTCATATTTTATATTTATGACATAAATACAAAAAAAGCAAATCTATTGCATTGAAAGTGGAAACTATTTCCAAACAGTTAACACAATTTGATTTAAGAACACATTAATTGTATTTCTATCTGAGTTAACATTTACAATACATCTCTGCATTTAAATCGATTTTTATCAAAACAAATCACCACACAAATCCCTGTTGTATTACATAACGTAAAGTTCATACTGAATATAAAGGTTTATTCAGTTAGAACTCACTGATGATCCTTAGGGATCAAACGTGGATTAGAAGCAGACACTTCTTACAGGCAACATTAGTAGCTAATTCTTCTTAATGTGTTTCAATACTTTTCTGCATTTGCTATAGTTTTTTACGATAATAAGAACAAAACATTTTTGGTTGTACTGCAACTTCAAAAAACCAATCATACATATATAACAAATTTTGGTAATGTAATGGAAAGAGTAATGCGGATATGAATGGTGTATAGAAAAAGGAAAATGATAATATCAAAGGTTTTTTTGGGGAAAGTAAGATAACAATGCAATTACTCTATTTTGTCCTTAATTGGCCACGACTTCTGATTTAAATAAAACTTTAATATGTATGATATATTCAATTGTGGCTAAAGAAAAATGAATTCCTATGAGCATAATGGAACTGCCTTTGCAATCAATGATTTCTGGTAATAAAACGTTTCATTCTTCAGTTTACGATACATTCCACTTACACTTTTTTCCTTTGGGCATCTTCTTCAACTACTTTTAACGTTAAAGAAAAATGTTATTTGTTAATTGCGTTTCAGAAAGTATTGCTGAAGGCACTAGAAACAACATTGAAACGCAGCTGATAGTCGCGTCATTATATTTGTAAAATGGCACACAATCATTTTCACCACCGGTCGATCATATCTTCTATCTTCAAACAATTTGTCTTGGTCATACTTTAAACATTTGCTAAACTGAAATACTGTTTTCTAACAGTGGAACGAGCGAACTGGATATGTTTAGGGGAAATATGTCTTGGTAGTAGATTAGAAATTTGTTAAACTGAAATACTTTGTATGTGACACTGGAATGAGCAAAGGTGATATTCTTTGAAAGACATTTTGAATATAACGGGTATCGTATAATTATATTTAACAAAGTGTATATGTGATATCATATGGCAGGATTACAAACAAAAAAAGGAGCTCATAAAACGATCATTTCAATATAAAACGGTAAAGAGTAATACATTATTGATTTCTTATATTTTACATTTTAACTTTCAAACCTAAAATGGATCCTGAATAATCCGGAAGCCTGTCTAAACCAGTCAAAATTCTGGTTTATTAACTAAAGTATCAGTCCACATCAAATCAGACACCACCAGCAGTAAAATGAATCATGGTAAAGAAAAACCCACCCAGCGTACGACGATTTTTCGGTCTACATATGGTACATTTTTAAATAACAACAATCTTTCTGCATATAGATCTGCACTTTCATCTCCTACTAATATCAAATAAATTAAACAAAATCAAGAATGATAACTCTTGCAAATTTCATGCACAATATATGTAATTTTCATCTAAAAAAAAGAAACAACCAAATGAAAAACCAAGACGGTTTATATGATCAGTAACTATTTCTGAACAAGAGATAAAACTGAATTCGGTGGGTTTTTGCATCCATAAATCACCTTCTGTCTGATTTCTGACTGCTACTTAATATGGATTTTGATTCTTATTAAAACATTCACCTCTCTAAAAATAACCTCAATAACGTGGTGCACACTAAAACAAAAGGGGTTTTGTTTAGAAACATGTACACTATAGTTATAATCAATATATTTATAGTTTCAAATGATACAAATTAAAATGTGTTCTTATTAGAGATTGTTTGAAAGATGACATGTATCTACAATAATTACATTATTGTTAAAACGATCCGCAAATCACTGCAAATAGTATCATGTCAATCGTTTTTTGAAGTGAATGATCAGTCAGTAGGATTAAAAGATATTAGGCAATATTACAGTTATGGTTTTTTTTTTCATCTTCACTTCTGATAGGCCGCTGATGTGAATTTTGTAATAATAAAAGATATTTCACAATGAATTCATTTCATAAATGTTAGTTCCGAGGAAGATCCTTAATCATAAATGCTACTGAATGATCATCGAGTTAATCTAGGGCCGCACGAACAGAGTCACATACAGAACAGCAGTAAAAATAATAAAAGTAAAAAAATGACAATTAAATAATCCTCTAAAAAATAAAAAAAAAATGAATAGAATAGATGAATATCGTTTTTACGTGATAAGACATCAATGTCATGTTGGATAAATATTCCAAATTAAGCCTTTCCTAAAGTTCGTCTTCTATTCAAATGTTAACCATGGACAATTCAATGACTTGAAATTGAAGATTTGTGGAAGAACCGGTGATTTTAGGAGATTTGGTATTTTAGATTTTTTTACATGAAACCGAGACCAGAACACATGCACAAACACAAATAAAGAAAATCATTTCCTGTCTGTTGCATATGATGCAGTTATAAATCCTCAGGTGGTAATTGCCACATACGTTTCATGAAATCTACAACAATGTATATATTTAATAATACAGGACAAAGTACCACATTTGATGGTAACTCTGGAAAGCAGCCCTGAAAATGGGTTTAATATGCTCGTCATCACATTAACGAATTGATCAGAACAAAGATACTGAAACAAGTTCTGTTTATTGATAGTGCTGCACATTTGTAAATGAATTATACAGTCGAAAAAGTGTTATGCAATATATTATAAACTTATTATGGCCGTTTTTTTCTCTCTGTATAAATATGCCGCAACATGAATTCCAAAGCTTGTGATAAAAGCGTTATTGAATGCGTTTCAATATTTTAATGCGCTTCTGAACCATTTTATAGTACAGTAGTAACTCATTAGAATTAATGTGTTATTGTTTGCATGTGCATTGAAGATTAGAAAGAGTAATCAAGGGAACCAAAGTTATAGTAGTAATCAAAAGAATGTAATCCAGGGACAAAGACCAGACATGGAAAACAGACATACACAACAAAGAACATAAAGCAACTAAAATCATACATACAAAGTAACAAAAGCAAATGAGCAACTCGGGCTCCACTAAAAACTGGGAGCATGGACCAGGTGCACCGGTAGGGTAAGCGTCCTCTGTTTTTCTAGAAACACCCGCCGAGTTTCTCATAAAAAGTCAAGTCCGGGGTAGACAAACGAGGAAAGGAAAACTATGACCCGTTGAATAAATCACTTTTCATGGTGCAGATGGATATACCATAACGATACACGATTGTGATAATTGTGATAAGATATCAAAGATATTCTATTTACATTTTTAAATAAAACGGATGACTGGAACAGTAACAAATATTTAAAACATAGGTTTCAATGGGATCATTTACCAATAAAGGAGAACCACCATGGTTGACAAATTTAATTCACATTAAGATCAGAACATTCAGACGTAGCGAAAGAAACTGTTTTTTTAAAGATATTCATCAATGCTGCTTTATCTCTATTAAAAACATGACTCACAAGATTGAGTAACGCAAAGATACATTAATACGAATCGCACGCACATTCAATCTATAAATCGAAATCTAAAATGTGTGTAGTCCATGCAAGTAAGAATTCATCATAACATTTATTTAATGTCAAATGAATGATGCAAAAAAATGTTTTTTTGAATTGAACCAAGAAATATTTGGTATTAAAAGAAGTTTTAGAATTTTATCAAAAACAATAATAAAAATGGGATTGAATGAAATGAATAAAACAGATAATGTTTTATTATTCTTGAACCTTATAAAATAATGACCGTTCAATACAAAAATGAAGCACTTAAAAGTGATTTATTTATATTGCATTTCAATGCCTTCTTGTGATGACAATAGTGCATTTAATTCAAGAGTAATTAACCCCAGACGAACATAATCCGTTAATGTAGTGAATATAAATGCCTTGATGATGCTTGAGATACACGGTAATAGTAAAATAATATACTAATGGTGGTCTGAAAGCACTGAACTTGAATGGACTGTTACAATCCACTGAAACCTATAGCAATACTGTATTTCTAGATATAATAGATGAAATGCATCATACAATCTGTTGATAAAGAACTGCATGCCGTATATGAAATTAAAGCTTATTCTTCTTTATATTGAAAATAATAATAATAATAATAATAATAATAATAAATAAATAAATAAATAAATAAAATAAATAAAAAAATTTCGTTTTCACTTTTATCAAACGTCAAGTTTTTAGACTTTTATTGCATCTGTAAGACAAAACAGAAATACTTTTCATTTATACAAATGTTTACATCGAAAACTGAATATTAAGAAGGGACCATTTTATTATAAATGTGATATAGGGTATGTAAGTCTCGTCATGTGGCTCCGTGGTATCATAGTAATGGGTCCTAGCCTACCATTCAAATGCATGGAGATTCGTCATTAACATAGCATTTAGTTCAATATCGTACCTTTTTGTGTAAAATACTAATAAAACATGACAAATATCTACTTCTACAGGATAAAAATGTTACGAAAAGCATAAAATAGAAGATTTACATTGTGATGCAGCATTTGGATTTCCCGGAAGTAAACAAAAAATGCAGATCTGTCTTCGAATTTCAATAGTTCTACATAGGAAGTTCCGGAAGGGAAACTGAAACTTGAATGAGACTTAAAACCCCTATTACGTACCTGTTATTGCCGATTGTTTTGAGTAGGATGGGTGGTCAATAATCTGCCGACGTATTCTCTCAATTGTATCTACAATTAAAAGTAAAAATATTATCCAATTTATACACCTTCATTTAGTTTAAGAAGGTAGACGAATGGTAAGTGAAACAACTCATGAAATCAGTGATATGCTTGTATCATATTCAATTTCACCAATGCCTATTCAGTTTTTATGTGAAAAGTTACTTTGATACTAACATGGGTTTGATGTAAAATACTGAATTCAAACGTTTCCAAAGATTTGGAAGAGATATGTCACTTACCCTAGGCCTACTTACTTAATATTTTCATGAATAAAATTAAACTGCAGCTTTTAAGTTTCATCAAATGCCCTGTGTATTGACGAGAATGTTTCCCTGACATTCTGGAGTAAAGGAAATCGGTCTTTTAGGGTCATCGAAAATACAACTAGTGCTAGAATTAAAAGCCATTATTTAAACAACCGAATTCTTAATTTGAAATATTTTAGATCAAGTTTTATTTGATAATAGATGAGAAAGCATTTGTGAATACATATCTTACAATCAAAAATTTTTATATAAATTTTATTCAAAGGAAGACATTATTTACTCTTACCTGTATTATTTTTCAAATGGGACACCGGCTTTTTTGTCCCATATTGGACAAATGGGGAAAACCTGAAAAAAAGACTCATCAGGAGAAGATTATTTAGCGCTAAGATTTATGATAAAAGAGCCGACTTTAATTTTGATATTATAAAATCTTCTTACCTGTACAGCAATATAACTTCTTCTCCTGCATATGGGGTTTATATAATTCATAATTGATTTGCTATGCAAAAGCAAGTACTAACCACTCTGATTTACTTGAACGCCATAAATATCTACGTTACAGATTCCTAAGTCAGGGGTATGACGAAACGCATCTCAAAAAGTCTCTTACCAAATTCTTTTACGATATCAGTCCTTTGTTATTCAGTTTCTTCTTGGATATCAAGAATAATTGTTTTCTTTTTTCTAAAGTGTTCTCTGTACTGATGTGACCTCTGACTTACCAATTATGACGCAATAAAATGCAAATGCTATTTAATTACCATCGGTATATTCACGTTGCAATTGAAGTAGGAGGTTACGCGCGCTATAAAACCTATTCAGGATCATTGTGGTACCAGCGCCTCCGGTGGTGTAATACCTATATTGCCAGATTTGATTTGGACTTGTCTTGATTGTGGATCCGACTAATGTTCGATAATATTGTTGTTACCCTTATTTATATTAGTGAATTACACAGTATCAGACTTGAGGTATATAAAAATAATTATGATACAGGATGAACCAATAAATTGTACATAATCTTTTTATGATATGGGAAGGGAAAAATACAGATGTGATGATAAGTCATTTTAAGTTTTTTTTTTCTTTTCTTTTTCGACAAACCTCTGGTAGACTTCTATCTAATATTTATCCTTTATGTGTAAAGATAATTTCAGATTTTAATCGTCATTTCTGAACGGAATTTCTATTTGTTACTTAGCAACCAAAGAAAGTTGATTTATATTGCAATAGCTTTGTAAACCCGTTTCATCAGCTATACTATTAATATACAGTAAGGTAGAAGAAGCTTAACATTCATTGTGAGTTGTGGTTTTCTAATAACTTATTCCAATTAAGCTTTGTATGTTATGTTCTTCAGTCTTTATTTGTTGATGATGTTTTCAATTCTTTCTTCTTCTCGTTTTTGTCAGAAAAAAAATTGAAATATTTTGTGTAAATTAAGAACAAAAGACAATGGAACAAGTTTGTAACAAGTGTAGAAAAATAAACTGTATGTTGTCAAACAAAAGATATGTTTATGCAAAAAAATATGATTAATGTATAACGAGAATGAAAATAAAGAATGTGTCAAAAACCCATCGGGATGAAAAAATGTCAGCTCAAGCCACCCATGGGTCTTCAATAAAGAATGTCTCACACCACAGACAGGCTGCAACTAGCCCCAAAACAACACTATACACACGTCAAGCGTTGTCGATATAAACTCCAGAAATATTAAACTGAAAGTGAAATTGAAACAAGGACATACAGAGGACAGAAATTCCTTACTTGGGACAGGCGCAAAAAATGCGGCGGGGTTAAAGTACTTTATCATGATCATAACCTTCCCCCTCTAAAATCTGACCGTTGAAAATATTATACAATTAAATATATATTGTACTCCCTAATTTCAATGTGTAGGTATATAGTGTGATAGTGGCTCACGTTCTATCCGAACTTCCGTTTCACAGAGGGATATCCTCCTATTATACGTTTCCCCTACTACATAACTGAATGAAATGTATAAAATCTTTGAGAATCTTTATCAGATATGAAAGAGGTACACCTCCTATTTGCAATTTGAAATGAACTCTTTTTAGGTAAATCATGGCAAAAACAAGAACTTTGTCTTTCATGAATTGGGGAGTGGGGTACACATATTGTGAGCATTTAACTTTTTCTAGTTTTTATATGATACAGTTTTTGTATTTTTTTTAATCGCACATACTTTGCTTCTACCGTTGTCATGTCGAAGGTTCTCAGAAGAGTATAAACAGGCGAGTTAGGACGATTATGTATCACTATACTATCATGTGGCTCGCATGTTGTTGTTTTAGAAACATTAGGCTTTGTTGTCAGGACGGCTCCATTAAATATAAGTGTTCCATGTGATAGCTGTCTTGGCCAGCAGATATATACATCTGAAAAAGGCATGAAACTACTGTAAAAATTAGAAAACATATATTGTTGGAGTGTTGTTTCAAAAACGCAGTATACAATGCCTGATGAGTAAGAGTAATCAAGGGAACCAAGGTTATAGTGGTAATTAAAAGAATGAAATCCAAGGACAAAGACCATGGAAACAGACATGCACAACAAGGAGCATAAAGTAACTAAAATCATACATACAAAGTAACAAAAGAAAATGAGGAACTCGGACATCACTAAAAACTTGGATCATGGACCAGATGCACCGGAGGGTAAGGGTCCTCTGCTTTTGTAGAAACACCCACCGAGTTGCTCATAAACGGTAATTGTTTTCACCCTGCAATGATTAATTACGAAAATGCTGCCTGGAAATATCAGGAGATGTCACCGTGACAACAAGTCAAGCGAAAAGTTCAACTAATAAGTAATACCTTTGTTAATGCTTAATAAAACAAAACATATAGAGAAACAATGAAAATGTCTTTATCCTATAATGGGCAAAATGTTTTAATTGACAATGAAAGTATTTATTCAATTTCAGTTTCATATACCCAATACGAACCAAAACTGTATCAAATATTTGTAAACGATTTTGAACAAACTAGGAACGAAATTAAATATTGGGTTTCAAACCTCTAAACAGTCTTATGTAATCCTATCCTGGAAGACATAGCTAAGTATTCGGATGAGAACATCAAAGTTGACAGCCTGTTAAATTAAGAATCGTCCACTTAGATAAAATAGAGATTTATCCGTCACATAGGATCAGGGTTGTTCAAATAAATTGTAATGGAAATGTCACTAGCAATTTTGTTTATATATTGAAGCGTAATGACGTTTTTTTTTCAAACAAGATATCAGATAACTGTATGCATTTTTAAACAAGTATTTCTTTTTAAAGAAAGATAGCCGACGCAGTAATTTTTTCTTTCTTTTACTTAAAATTTTCTACCTTTCGTTCAGAAATATAACACCTGGCATGCAATTTTGGTTAGTTTTTTCGAACACCACTAAGTTCTCAATATTTAGCCGATTAGGAAACAGAATTGCGATCAGGTGACTTGCGTTTCCATGGAAGAGCGTCTTTAATGTCAAAATGTCTTTAAGACGAAAATATACGGACTGCGTCGGAAAAATGATTTGTAAACGTGTTTTAATTTAGCAGTGATATTCCAAACGTTCGCTGTGAAATACTTCGTATTTTATTTTACAATTATTCCCTTAAGATTGTCACTCCTGTTAAAATACGTTCGCAAGCCCCGAACGACTTTTAAGGTTTGAAATACAATCTAGAAGTTCCAAACAGCTTTTGATATTTAAAATGCAATAAGGACGTGGCAGATGGTCCTATCGGTAATTGCACGAGAATTCTGAAATGCTAGTCTGCAGTGGTAAGTACAAGAGGAATCGACGGTACGCATTCCCTCTGTCACATCAGAATATCTTAGTCGCACATTGCACTTGCTATTGAAGTGTAAGTTTTTGTAAGAATCAGACAAAACGGTAAAAATCTGAAACATGCATAGCAAGACCCAACCTATCCGACAAAATAATTGCAATCAAAAATGCTTTCCCTTTTATAAAAAAAAAATAATTTGATCGGCATGACTAGATTTGCTCAATAATTATTATTTTTAAAATGTTAGAAAAATGAGGTTTTTGACAAAGTGATCAGTCCGTGACATGTCCGTTGTCATTGCATTATAAGGAAATTATATCTTAATTTACCAAAATGATATGGAAAAACTTGCTACTAATGGTAAAAATAGTCAAATGAATATTCAAATGGTGTTTTTTATTGTCACGCACTGCCTGATTCTTACAGAGATTGACACTTAATATTTCCATCATCCATTGATTGTTTTTATGGAGGTAGACCTAGGGTAAGGGACACAACTCTTAAAAATCACGGTTTGTATTTAGCATTGAACATCATTCTTATATAAGCATCTAATTAAATTGAATTCATTTTATTCTGCTTAAACAAAAGCTTGAGAGGCTTTGGTGAAATTGAATATAATACAAACATATCACTGACTTCATGAGCTATGTCCCTTACCCTATGTCTACCTCCTTAAAGTCTTGTTTGTCTTGAAAATACCAATGGTCATTATGAATGTAGCTGATACAAAAATCTGCAATTATTTCTTAAGGAACCCTAGAGTAAAATATAAGCAGTGGAGATGTGCTAAGTAAAGAGAATAAAACATTTGGCACTTTTAGACTAGTCCTAATTGCTGTCAATGAAATAACCTCTTAATCTATCATGATATCTAAATAAGCCATATGATGAAGGATGCGATGGAAGTAAGCTCTTTTAAAGTGATCTCTAGTTGGCACGTTCGTATAACACTTACACTATTCATGAAAACAATCACTTATTGGAAAAGAGTCAATAAAGCGAAGACTTTGAATGGGATAATTTTTGTGATAATCCATGACAGTAAAAAAAACATAGGCAATCCAAATGATAAGTACAAGTCTATATAAAATTCAGATACTGCACATGCTTCATGGATTCATGGTGAAGAAAAACTTACCGAACTAACGATCCTTTTTCGGACAGCATAGGCTATACTTTCACATGATGATAGTCCCTCTCATATCAAGATATGCTTTGGAGTAAATCACATATTTATCCCCCACTAAAAATCAACCGATTGATACTAAATCACGAACAGTAACTTTTGCAAAGTGCGCACACTATTTGTATGATTATACCTTAAGTGCAAGAACCATATGACAAACCAAGACTAGTTACAATGTATGGGGTCTGTAACCGTTACTGAAGTAGAAATAAAAAAATGGAAGGCTTTTGGCATGTATGAATTACCTCTGGCTGACCGTTTTAAAGACTGCCACATAAGACTTTGTAGCATTAATTTCGGCAAACAATGAAAAATTATATATTTGTATAAGTGAGGTTATAATGAAAACTGTATTCATTTTCACTGTAATTTCACGAGACACAAATGTTTAGCTAAATGATTGAAGTGTTTACAAATGCAAAATTTAAACTAAAAAGCTATTTAAATAGTTTATGTTAGCGAATAATACACAGCCAATATGTTTTTTTTAAATGTCGAAAAATAAACAAATTTAATTTCACATCTGTTTTGTCCCCTAAGACTTAAATGTTAATAATTAGTAGCACGGTGCATTCTATTGATTGTATAATCGTGTGAATGCATGCTTGTGCACGTGAATACTCACACAACAAAGCACATGAAATAACCAAAAATAACATGTGCAAAGAAACAAAAATGAATGAACAACTCGGACTCCACTAAAAAATGGGAACTTAGATCAGGTGCACCATTAAGTTGACAATATGCAAAGAGAGGTCATCATGTTTGTCGTATAATTCGGTCATGAGCATTCCTTTTAACCGATCTTTAACAATGTAACATATGATGCTGACTTCATAGTGTATGTAGTGTATAATTAAATATGAATTTGCAACAATGGAATCTGCTTTGGAGTTTGCATGGCAAGTTTTTAAATTATAAAGAACCCAACACAAAATAGAACAGTGTGCCATATATTATTTTCACGAATTTTGTAAAGTTTCTCAAACCATTTGTTTTTGCAATGAATGAACCTTCAATATGAAGAAAAGTGTCTTTTGCTTAGTTTTTCATGTCATACAACTCGTTTTGGCTGATTACACATATATTCAGAAAGACATTATTAAATTAAGAGTGCAATGCTGATTTATAAAAAGAGATTAATGTTGATGTTACATCATACTAACTGTGACATCACGAGCAATTTCAAATACACACCAACCTTTTAAAAAGTCTTATTTTTTTTAATTCTTAAAAAGGAAGTTTTACCAGTATTTAAGTATGCACAGTGCGATACTTCCTGTCTCGAAGTTTAACGATTAATTATAATTTATGATTCTGATGATTAATTTAAAATCGTTTACATCTGCTGATCTGTACAAGTTATATACAAACAGCGAGTTTCATTGTATGAAAAGTTAGTTTTAAGATAGGATTATATTTAATTGAGTGAAATGGTGATGCGAAACTAAGCCAGACAAAATCGACGCATGATTAGTTCTGGAGGCAATCCGTCTTTATATTAATGGGATCTAAAGGGAGGTTAAGACATTTTACGATACATCATTATCAACTGACCGGCCACTGAAAATGGTTATATATTCTTTAATGCCCACAAATCATTGTTTTGTTGGGAAATTTAAGGCTAAACGTTTTTGATGTAAGTTTAAAATTGAAAATAACCAGACAAATAAAAAAGAAATTATAGCAAAGTAGACTATTTTTAGTTCAATTTTGGCGATTGCCCGAGAAACGTAAAAGGTGATACATCATCCTATATTTCTGATATTCAAAACACTGATTTTTCTTTTATGTCACGAACGCAATACTAGTTATTATTTTGATATCAATATATATATATATTTCATAATGGAACATTTTTATGTCCAAAGTTCTATAATTATGGCCAGACGTTAAGGTTCGAGGCAACGACGAGGACAATTACATTCTCCCTTGGGCAATATAACATAATTTGTGTATATTTTAATATGAAGAAAAATACATTAATACATTTATTAACCAGTTTAAAAATAAGGTCACCATATATTTTTATCAATAATACTTTTTTTTCTAAATACTCACTTTAAACTTAAAATGGCAAAACATCTTCTTGTTTATTTCTGTATTATGTTAACAGGGAACTATGTTTACTTATTGAAATTGACATTCCTACACTAACACCTGTTTTCTGCACCTTATGATGTTACAGGGCATATTTTTGGAAAGGCATAATAAACAGGTCTCAAAAGCCACAATTAGACAAAATGGACCGGTTAGCCATATAAAAGACTAAACAACTATTACAAATGTATTTTTGAAAATCTTATATCTAAACCAATAAAACATAATATCGACTCTATTTGATGGCATTCGTTCCTTATCATTTGTGCTAATCCCCACTCCCCCCCACCCCCGAAAAAAAAGAAAGAAAGAAAGAAAAGAAACAAAAACAAAAATAATTAAACAAAAACAAACAAAAAACAAAAAACGAAAATAAAAAAACAAAACAAAAAACAAAACAAAAAACAAAAAAACAAAAAAACAAAAAGTCATCAAATTCATCTCGTATGTAAGTATTTTTTCTGCCCGTCAATATATTTACTCGTCATTTCTGTTTTAAATTCTGAAATTTTGTTTTGCGGCAAAATAATACATTGCAGAACTAATCTTACAGCAAGCAATTTATACCAGGATCGTTAATGTAGGATCCTAAGCTGAGACGTATCAACTTTATTGTCATAAAACAATGACAACTGCTCTTTTATACTTTTCTTTGTAATTTCCTAGACAATATGGAGCCATATATTTTCCACAGACGCGACTATCTGGAATAATATAATCTTTTATCCTTTAGAATTCGCAAGTTGTTCGAGACGTATATTTGTGCGACGTTGCAGAAACTTTTGATACAATTCTGCTCTGAAAACAAAACCATGAATTTGAATGGTAGTTTAAAATATATATTCATACAAGTATTACTAATTGACATGACAATTAACATGACAAGAATGAATTAAGAACCAGTCAAAATAACTTTTAGATACTGCCAATGAAAAAGAAAAATGGTCAAAAAAAAGTTACCAAACAAACGATGTATTTTTATTCTACATATGCTTTACTTTCACATCACAAAAATCTGCATTTAGATCTGCACATTTCAGAAAACCATACATTTATCACCCGCTAAAACAATCAAACCAAGCGAAATCAAGAACAATTACTCTTGCAAAATGCAAATTTCGTGTACAATCAATTTAATAAATATCTATATAATTTTTATCTCAAACGCAAAACAACCAAATGAAAAAATAAAGACTGGTCATTCGATCAGTTACTGTTTGTGAACAAGAAATAAAACTGAATGTGGTGGGTTTTTGACATGCATGAATCACCTACTGTCTGATTTGTAATAAGACTGCTACTTAAAATTTCAATCCAGCCTTTTATTAAGTAATACTCGAACACATTTCCTGGTGACAACATTTCGGGGCAACATGATAATCTTTATTTCGGTCGCGTGATAATCATGATTTCGGTTACGTGAAACACCTACTGCATTGTTGTTATATAATTAAAACAAAATTCAATTACTTTTAATTACAATAAATGACATTAATCATTAGTTAATGTGAAAAAAAAAATTCGAATAACAAGCATCGAAAGTTCACGGTTCACGATCATGATGTGTAAATAGCCCTAGAGTTGTTTTTAACTTTGTCCAAAGATTAAAAACCATGACTTTTTAAAATGTTTGTAGCACGTACTACAGTAGCTGATACAGTAATTTACATGGTCATGTTGTTCAAAGAATGTATAGAATGAGCTTTTTATTAGTCTTAAAAAACGTTAAAATTACAGTACGGTATTTTTTGTAGTGGTGGTGTGGATGGTGGTTGAAGAACAACCTTTGAGAGCTGTATTTGAGATAGAGTGTCATTCATCATGCAGAACACCGTACACTAAGCACGTGCATATAAAACAAGTGTTCATAAGTAGTTAATGTTGTGAAGTCAGTGAAGCTTCATTAATATTTAGATTTTAAATGTCATGCAGAGCATCGGAGGAAATTGAACAAGTAATTATGAGAAGTGTCAAGATGGGAAATCAATTGAGACACTTAATTATTAAAATTTGAATTTAATGCAGAACATCTGTAGTTGAACACTTAATTATTAGAAATGTCCAGAAGTAGTCAGTTCTGGAAGTCAACGAAGCTACATTTTTCTTTTAAATTTAAATGCAAAACAGGAATGTTCTCTTCAATGTACAACAGGTGTTCTTGAGTAAGAAACAATTTCTCTTCACTGGAAAACAATCCAACAAGTAATTACTTGCCGTCGCCGGAAGATAAGTAATTACCAATGGTCGCAAAGAAACATGTAAAAATGCAATTATTTTCAGTGCCGTATTATGTGAATTATACTAAAATGAAATCTTTTCTATCGAAGATAAAGGTTTTCATAAAGTAAAGACACATGGCCATAGTGAAAAGAATTAGGACAATAAGAGTAGACAAGGGAACTGAGATTCAACTGGAAATCAAAATAGTATATTCAAAGTATAGATCCTATACAGGGTAAACTCACATACAACAAAGCATGTGAAACAAATTAATACGTACAAAGAGACTCCTCTATAAAACTGAAGAACAGACCAGGTGCACTGGTTGGATAAGCTTCCTCTGTTCTTCTAGAGACTCACCGAAGCAAACGCAACCACAGTGAAACATTTCTTAACCGAATCATGAAAAATATCAGTTTATAACATACTCTTTTGAATCTCTGTATGTTATATAAAGTATCTGTTCAATTACAATCGAGGCACTGCTTATGGTAAGGTGATTCACGGTGTAGAAAAATCCATGGATTAGTCGATGCTTTTCTGGTCTACAAAAATATGTAATCTCCTAATAAAATCAACCACTGCATACCAAATCAAGAATGAAAACTCTAGCAAAGAGCTAATGTCAAGTACAATCTATATAAATTTTATTTCAAAAGCGCAACCCCCAAATGAAAAGCTTAGCCTGGTTTAGTGACCTTTAATGGTTTCTGAACAAGAAATAAAACTAATTTGGTGGGTTTTGGTCATGCATGAAATAATACCTCATGTTTGTTTTTTTTTATAAAGACTGCTACTTAAATGTATTTAGAATCTTAGTAAACTGAATACCTGACTAAAAAAAATTCGGTTTGGACAGGTTTCACTGTACCAACCAATCATATCGAACGTTTCAGAGAGTTTGTTGATCGAAGTTTATGTAAAACACTCGTCTTATTAGTTTCGCCGTCTGAAGAACAATTGTAAAAGTGCGAAAGTTATAAAAGGAGACAGACTATAGTGTTTATCAACGAATACAAAATTACATTAAATGAATTGCATTTTGTACATATTTATAAAAAAAAATGATATGCCATTTACTATTTTGAAGGATATCACTTTTCTAGAACAAGAAGACTAATTTTATTGTCAATCATGAAATCTCATAATTGAGCTGTATTATCATAGTGAATAAAAATATATAGATATTTTGCCTAAATTATATTGACTAGCTGCATAAAAAATAGATGCATACATAATTTTTTGTATTTATTTAAATATGAAAAAAAAATACCGGTGATTATTTGAAACTTTGATTACAGTTAACCTTCTTTCTACTTGTGATTTGTGTAGTAGCAAACAAACCATGCCTATTTTTTTTATTTTATCCTGAGAGCATACACCAAATAATTCACCTTTTTTACTTTGTATTTTTTTTTGGTAATATGTTCCATCATGTGTGTGTTTGTTTTCCATGACTTGTATTTGTCTTTGGATTACATTCATTTGATTTCCGCTAGAATGTTGGTTCCCTTGGTTACTCTTTAATTAAGTTATGAATTATTTCAATTCTATTATGTTCCTGGGTTGAGTAAGTCCTACAAAGAATTAAATTGGAAGTCCTGAATATCTTCCCTTTCCTATGAATGTGCACTTCTGTGTCTATTTGTAAATACAAGTGCAAACCCATTTATCTTTTTAAAGTATCAGTATGTTTTGAAAGAGCTCGTAGTAAGGTGCTCTTTCAGACTCTTTCCCTTTCTAAAGGCAGTAATTGGAAGCGAATCGTTACCAATGGAAAGGATTGCCCAGTCAGGGAACATTTTTTGGAGGCAAACCACAGAGTTGACGACATGAAAGTCACTGACTTTTGACAGGCGAAAAACAAATAAAGCTCCTAGGAAGAGCGTATAATCAGCTTTTCGGGACTGCCCATCCCTATGGAACAAATGCCAAAACCCGCGTTATTTAGTCACCATTACCTGGGTGTCAACTGCTCTTAGTTGGAGAAATTGTTATCTTGAACTTGATGCATATTTTATATTTTGAGGATCAATTTTGAAGCGCACATTGTCTCTGTGGAAGAGAGTGACCGTTTTTCATCTCAATACTTTTTGCCCCTGACGAAGGTCGTCAGTCCATAATTTGGGCTCATATTTCAATAATATTACGTTTTATTTGTATTTTATTTGTATTTAGTTCCTTTTTTACCTTTCAAACGTGGCTATTGTTCACTTATTCATTATTCTTATTTACGTTTAATTTGAGCCACTTCACAACAAATATTATTTTTATCTTATATATAACATATAGTGATTATCAGAGAGTTTTGTCTGATGGATGGAAAAGGGCTTTTGAATACACAAAAATAATAGCAATTCAAAGAATTAAAGAAAATAACCTCCAAATATAAGTTCTTTTTATATACCTTAAACAACACTTATAAGGTTTAACATGGGTATTTGATATTCCCCCTTTTTAACTCCCATCCAGTGAATGACTGGTATATTTTTTTCAGTCTATGGGGAAATGACCTCAACCACGTGGTGCACATTAAAGAACCTGCAGGTTTTTGTAAGTGTGCACCTCGAGATTTGATATAATTTCAATAAGACTAAAAACTATCACCGGAATTTTTCATAGTTAAATTTCAATATCGAACACAACAACATAACAAGATTTGCCCTTGCGATTATAGGCAAATTGTGTATCTTATAGAAGTTCAGGTTTAACAGTATGCTCAGGTATATGCAAAAAGATTTCAAAGTAATATTTACAAAAATGCATTCAATAATGACGAAATTAACAAAAAAACATTATTCTCTCTGACGATGATTCACAAGCTCCTGAAAAAAATATCTCTTATTAATGGTGAAAACACAGCTTACTATGTAATACGTCATAGAATGATGGATATTTGTATTTGTGTTGTTAAGTTGCGTCTTTCTCAACAAAAAACTAGTTTTTGACGGCTTCCAATAACAAAATACAAGATAACCATCTATTCCAGATGTTTTCTAATTAAGATCAGTTATCAAATTACTGAAAAAAATATCACATAAACAATTAATTGTCCTTATAAATTCAGGCACAAAACTCATTTTACGGTTTTGATAAAAAATAAAATAAAATAGAAATATTAATAAAATGAAGTAAAATACAAAAATAGCAAAGAAGGAATTCTCGGTATTTTTCAATTAAAAAAATAAAGTAAATAAAAGCAATTCTCTCCCCAGGAAGATAGAACCCCTTGGGAAATCATTTTTTCTCAGTAGTTGATTGCTTTCTATAATTGTCATTAAATCAAGTGAAAAGTCAAATACCTATAAATAGATTTTGAAAAATTAGTTTATCAAGAACTTCGTTATCATTTTGTAAGGCAATTGAGTTTTATTCTCCTTATGGTATGATTTCACCGGAAGTAACTTCTTGTTATTGTATAATACTGCCAAGGTTTCTCATTCACAGTCCTTGCAGACATATCAACTGTAACTCTCTAAGTTAATTTTCAATCCTGTCAAGAATTTGATATAAAGACCATGAAAAGTTGCTCCACCGCTATATAATTTTGTTCATTATTTGACTTCATTTGCGTGATTTTCCGTCGCCAGACCATTCAATCAAAGTGAGTTTCTAGACGTTTTGGATATCTTCATTTTAAGTGTGGATCTCATATCATGGTCAGTAATATATCAGATGTACAACGCTATCTTAGAGTCAGCTACTATAAGGTTAACTTTTTGCATTTAGAAATCTCGAAATGATATCGATAATAAGACATACTATATATATATGATATATAAGACATTGATAATTACAAGAATAAATGAAATAGTGGGGAGATTCCACAGGTTATTTATATTTTATACACATAGCATTATTGTTTTTACAACGCCAAGATGCTGTTGCTTCTTGATGCTTCAGGAAAGGTGTGAGAATGAATGAAAAACAAAAGGTGTAACAGGTGTAAGAGTAATTATCGGAGTTTAAATAATATGTCCGTGTGACATGGATAACTGCGTTCTGTTGCTTCTGTGAGCTAGCACAAAACATATCCGGCTAGTACTACGCGTGTTTGTTTGATTTCTAATCAATCACGCCCTGAACGGCATGAAATATTTGCCTTAGGACATAAGATCAAAACCAATCAATTAATTTTTCAATATTCAATTAACAAACATATATCATGCGGAAATTGTATAATAATCTTCATACGTAAATCACATCATGATGTTTGCATACGTTGTAAATAGACTAAGTAGCAACGCAAGCGGATTGTATGAATAAACAATGACATTCAAGTATGTGACGTATCTATAATAGATTAATTTTGTTATAAATGAAAATTTACTAATGATAAAAGGGTAATGATTAGGAAATGGATATGAGACACAGGGCGAGGGATGATGCTAAAAGTGATAATGGGTGTCGACTTAAGGCAATAAGGAGATTGGTAGTAAAATTTATCCAAAAAAAAAAGCTATTATGATCATATCATGCAAAAATTATACTTATTGGACAAAAGTGAAATATACTACATCTATTTCAGGTAGAAAGTCTATAAAAATCCTAAAGTAAGCACAAATGATATTTGTTTGATTACGTTTTAAATTTCATTTCCTTCAATATTCGATAATTTTAAAGTGGTACCATATACATTTACAAAAGCATACTATCAAAATATGAAATATTGATAAATTTTGTCATAGAGCTTTACATTTTTCATTTGATTACCAAAAAAAAAAAAAAAAACACAAAAACAAACACATAAAACAAAAACAAAAACAAACAAAAACAAAAACAAAAACAAAAAAAGTAAACCAAATGAAGCCATGTACCTGATAAATTCTTTCAAAAACGAAAAATAAAAGAAAGACATGTGAACTTCATATGTTTTTTGTACAGACTCTTTCTTTTGTGTTCAGTTATGGTGTATATGTGGCAAAGGATATTGATTGACATTGTAGTTGTATCCAAGTGTTTATTCCTCATATCTGTCAGTCGGTATTCTGTTTTTGCCTTTTATGACTGTTTTACTGTATCAGTAAATTACGGTTATTTCAGAAATGTTGTTGAGGAAAAACATAGCTCACTGGTATACGTAAAAGTACTTGGTACTGTAAACATTAAGTATAGAATGTACACAATAATTTTTTATGTTGATTATAATCATGATTAGAAGTAATTCAGACCGTTTGGATTTAAGGTTTAAGATTCAATTTGCACAATGCCACCGAATGATAGAACATAAATTCGATTTATTATACGTAGTATCTTTATTTTGTTATTCAAGGAAGATGTATATGACACTTCTTCGGACTGCATGTTTATCCTTCATTTGATATACATTGGTTTCAGTATTTATTTTATACTACTAGATAAAATACAAAAAGAGAAGTTTAGTTTCAGACATCGTATACGATTCATACACTCCCAAACTACCAACATTGCAAAAAAACAAAACTAAAAGTTTATCGAAGTATCAAATTAACTACCAACATTTTCATAATGAAGATTTGGCATTTTGATTACAAGCTGAACCATTTGCAGTTGAAAGGAACTCCTTTGATGCATACAATTCATTCAGTTGTCAAGATTTATATTTATTTAATGACATCCGATGAAAAAAGAAATACTTTATATTTTCTACAAGTTATTTTCTTTTCATATCCAAATTAAGACATTTCTGATCTTTTTCCGGAGTTAATATAGACAACAAGAATTTAAAATAATATTTTTGGTAATAACAGACAAACCTGTCTAAGCGACCATCTGTAATCAAAGCTAACCTGTCCCAAAGTACAATAAACAAAATACCCCTATTAAGTGCACTGTATGTAAAATAAGCCTAAATATAACGACAACCTGTCTTATGTGACCATGGATTTGCTCTCCATAGGAAAGTAATTTAAGACAGGGTCAGCTATATATATTTGTATTTTTATCTCAGAATCCATTTTAAGAAATAATTTTGTAAAAAAAAGACATTGTGCAACTGGTATAGCGATAGATAACCAAAACCATGTTGTGTGTAAATCGTTCGTCATGATTTGTGACATGACATTTTAATTTTTGAAACCTTTGTCTTAAATATATATGCAATGTCCGACTTTGGTAAAAACAACACGAACACACACACAATATACATATATCCATGGGACCAAATTGATACAGGGAGGATAATGTAAGTATAGAAGGGTCTGAAAAATTCCCGACGATGTTAGAACTGTCAAATTTGCATAGCAAATTTTGATGGTTCCCTACGTTGGACTCGAACTCGTACTGCTGTGACATCTATGTCAACACCGCCTGTACAAAGTCCAGCCCCCTAGACCACATATATATATATATCATATTTTAACTGTGTATATCTGCTCTAATACGTCTTCGATGAAACATTATTTTCATTTATTATGAAAGGACTTACCTTTATAAGGATACTGACTATTTTGGAGAGGTCCAATTTCTATAACAGTCATTTGGTCAGAACCTAATGAACAAATGTCTTTATAAGGATCAACTAATGTCATATTGATAATCCTACTGTTCACAGTCTTGTATCCAGCCGCCCGATTAAAGCAGTCAGTATTATTTTTTAATTTCTTCACAAATCCTGTTGCAAGAGCACTTACACATATTAACAAGGTTGACAAAAAATGCAAATGTGCTCTGAACATTGTATTTCCTATCATATCACAAACGGAAATAATACTGCTATATATCTATCTTCTCTCTCTCTAAACAATGTTTGTTTGAACAAATCTTTATTTTACAGCATCGTTGTTTTTTTTTAAATGCTCAAAAACCTTAAGGATTTTCTGGAGATGTATGTTTGAGTCGATGGTGTCAAGAATAATTCAGAAATATTGGAATTTGACGATCAAGCACTGTGGAAAACTTTTCCTTGATTAGGAAGGTCATGTGTATCCAATACTTGTTGCTTTAATTTCCAATACAATTGTTGCGCCCGAGAAATAAGAACAGGATTGATTCGATTGATTGAAGGATTTTCCCTTAGTATTTTAAGTCTATGATTTGCGTAACAAATCATGCATTTGGTATGTGCTTAAACCTTGTAAATAGATTATTAGTCGTTAATTAAAAAAATATATATTCAAGATAAAAACACAAATTCAAATCAAATACGTATTTCATATTTCAGTATACATTCGAGTATGCTGTACTCGTTTTCATGTCTGCAACTTTAGAACAATATATTAAGGGAATTCAAGATTAAAAAAATAAAGTATATACAACAAGTACCCAAAACCAAAAATATCGACAAATAAAGCCAATTCCTATGCCGATAATCTATACTGAGTATGTAAAAGGATATACATAAAGTACTTAGGTTTAAACACTGTTTTCGAGAATAAAAACAAACAAACAAACAAAAAGCTATATTAAAACAAATGATCTAACACATTAAACGATATATATATATATATAACGTCTAAGAATGGGACGACTATATTCGCTACACATCTCAATCGGATTAAATTGATACAGAGAAGGTAATATAAGCTTATAGAAGGGTCCGAAAAAGTCCCAACGATGTTAGAAGCGTCCAATTTGCGATGCAAATTTTCAGTCGTTCCCTCCACGGGACTCGAACTCGTACCGCTGTGACATCTGTAGCAACGCCGCCTGCACAAAGTCCAGCGCTCTAGACCATTCGGCCAGCTAGGCTATATAAAAATATAGCTTTCGCTGACCGGGTCATTCCTCCGCGTAGGATTAATCTAGGCTTGTTACTTCGTACACGATGTATGGTAGTACGGGACAGCTCATCTAGGTGTTATTATATATGATAGAGGATCAGGTTAATGATGCATGTCACACCAATTTAATATTATACATCATCTAAGAATGTGACGACAATTTGCTACACTGCTCCATCAGATCAAATTGATACAGGGAAGATAATGTAAACTTATAGAAGGGGCTGAAAAATATTTCCAACGATGTTAGAACTGTTTAAATTTGCGATGCAAATTTTTAGTCGTTCCCTCCGCGGGACTCGAACTCGCACCGCTGTGACATCTATGGCAACACCGCCTACACAAAGTCAAGCGCCCTAGACCACTCGGCCAGGTAGGGTATATAAAAATATAGATTTCGCTGGCCGGGTAATTTCTCCTCCGGGATTAATCTAGGCTTGTAACTTCGTACACGATGTATGGTAGTAAGGGACAGCCCATCTATGTGTTATTATGTAGGATAGAGGATCAAATTACTACTTTATAGAGATAATAGTTTTTAACTATCTTTGCCTTCTCATAATTTCAAATTCTGGAGCAAAATTAACGAATAAAAGTATGACACAGAAAATTCACCATTAACATTACCATACATGACTTATTTGTCATATGACAAATTGTTAAGCGTAATACATTTCACATTTATTGGATATTAGCGTCCACATTGAGGTATTATTAAGAATTGTTACAATGCTTGTTACTTTATGTTTTATATTGAGTTGCTAATTACGTTTTGTAATACAAAAGGGAAGAATAGCGTTGCAATAAGAGGAGTACTTTGTAGTTTGCTAAGAATGAAATAGATAGAAAAAAATGACAGAGCCGTAATAGCATTATTCCCAGGGGATATTACTAATAATAACGTCTGGCTGTTTCATTTACATAAAGGTGAAATTGTTTTATTGACAATAAAATATAATGCAGAGCAATCTAGGAATAAGTATTTTGTCGTTCCGTTGAGATAATATAGATTTGTCAATGTCCGAAGATTAAAAGCTTAATACATTTATGAAACACGATGTGATACATTTTTTCATCCTTTATTGAAATTGCCAGATTTTTTGGGATGTAGTTGTGGGTTTCAAGAGTGTGGTCATAAACATTTAGCATTGCTCGTGTCGATGATTTCGAAATGTTGTTTGAGGAACTTGAAGAATTGTGTTTTTTCCAAAACTTTGTCTAATATTGATTAGAACTATTGGGTATAGGCCCAGTTGAATTTTTAGATTTGTTCTCTAGTTACGCTTTAATGAGCCTTTGTAAACACACTTTGTTATATAATGATTTTAAGTTCAGATGTTGACCGGGTATTGCATATCAACATTTTAGTAAATTATATAGTATCCAATTTGATACTAAAATAAAGATATTTTGCAAAATAACCAAGGTTTCCATAAAAGCCGTATATGAACCATATCTGCAACATTGTTCATTAGAATTCGTTTATACGCTGGACTATAGTACACATGTATCTAAGATGTCAAGATGATATCGGGTATAATATGTGAATATTTATTATTATTTTTTTCATTTATTTCTAAAGCTTCGACGTTAGACAGTACTTGTTAATCAAGTTAACATTGCTTTGTTGGTTCTTATTGGTATAAAATCAATATCCAACTTTTCAAAGTAGAGCGTTGCAAGAAGTAGTTACACGAAAATAAAAAAAGTGAAGCAATATACTCATAAAAAGTATATTTTTCTATAATTTCCATAGGCTAAGAAAGTCTTGTTATGTGGCTCTGTGGTTTCACGAAAATGGTTTTAAGCTACCATCCAAATACATAGAGATTTGTTATTTACAGAGCGTTGAGTTTAGTATTAAAATCAGAACATTGTTCTGTATAACTATACCGAAAACAAATTACAGTTTATGTTTCTACATGATAATTATAGAAGAATTTGCATTGCAATACAGCATTTCGAGATCACGGATGTAAATAATTAAATGAAGAACGGTTCAACTATCATGAATCAATATGCAGAGGAAGCTGTCTAAACAAACTCCTTTTGTAGTTTATATATGATAAAGTTAAGACAAGTGTAATGTTTACAAAGGTTCAAACTGAATTCGGGAAAGTATTTAGTATTTCAGGGTTTGGTTTAAGGAGGTAGACATAGGGTAAGGAACACAACTCTTACAAATCATTGGAACGTTTGTATTCAGCATTTTACATCAAGCTCATGTAAGCATCAAAGTAACTTGGACTATTTCATTTTGTTTCAAAGGAAAGCTTGAAAAGCTTAAGCGAAATTGAATAAGATACAAACATATCACTGATTTTAAGAATTGCGTCCCATACTATATGTCTACCTTCTTAAACAGGTTTCACTATAAAAATACAGATATTGAATACATATATCGATGTTTATGCACATTGCTTTTGAGTATTCATATATTTGATTATTTAAGCAGAAGACAGTTCATACATCTTACGCAATATCGGTAGACAGAACAACCAAAGAGAATAACAAAATTGATCAAAACGTAAAAATTGTCAACAATATGAATAGCTCTGATTAAATGTTCTGTTTAATTAAGTATCATTTACCAATTCGCTGCTAGTTTGATTAAGATATGCTCCTGATGATAAAATGCATGCCATGGTCAACAATTGCTATATGCTCAGCGAAGAAAATGTCAATTATACATACATATACCATATATATATAGTTTTGCGTTCTCATGCTTTAAATATGACTTTCGAGGGATGAAATTGCGTTCTCATGCTTTAAACATGACTTGCGAGGAGGAAAAAGTCATCTACTTTACAATAAATAAAGTTACTACTGAAGCTAAAATTTATGTATGGTTTTATATAACCAATAAAACAACCCTTCTAGGAATTCATCAATTTCTTGAGAAGAAACTTGTGTTTTCTTTTGAAAAGAGGACAGGAATACATTAATCATAAGCAACAGAATATAATAACACGTTCAGACAATTCTCAAAAATCGACATTAAAATGAAGCAAGACATATAAGCCCAATTTCCACATTATCAATGGTATTTTTTAACTAACTGTTTTGTTTCATTTATATAAAAATAACAAACTGATTGCCTCGATCAAGACTACGTATTCTCTACATCGGAAGTGATACATTAAGCGAGGAAGATAATAACAAAAATGTACTAATAATGGAAGACAGTGCTATGAGAGAGATATTTTGACTATTTCTATTTCAATTTACTTTGATTCTGTACAATTTGGGAGCACTATATATTGGTAATCTGTACTTTTTTTTCCTTTGATCTTGTTGACAGATATTTTTCTATCTACCGTAAACGAAAACATCGGGAGTGATTATGACGTCATTAGACCTTTTCAGAGCTTGAATGAAACTGATTGTGGTCGCATTACAAGGTGTTTTGCTTAAAGTACGTTGAAATGATCAAATGAACTATTATTCTAAATTTCCTCCGTTTTTATTGTTTTTCTATGACAGACAGATCATGACAGACATGTGCACGCGAACGTATCTGTCATAGGTAAAATAGCAAATTGAAATGTATGTTAATATATTCAAATTATTCAAAAACCTAAAAATCAATACGATAACAGTATTTTCGGGGTGACAACTGTTAAACTCACGTGCTTTATCAGCGCTCAGTAACACGACACATACGTTATGCAAATCATTCATTGACCTTCATGATAGTTCCTCATCTTTAGGTTGTAAAACGGAAGAAATACGTGCTTACACTTGTCACTCATTGAAGAAACTGGATTTCATCACTCGTGTGAGAAGTTCGTCGTTTTTTATTTGTCCTGCTTCGCTCTATTTGTCAAAAGACGGAGTTTCTCACACTTATAATTATTTCGACATATTTAATCATTAACAACCACCTAGAAAATCTCCATTCGGTTTATAAACATGCTTTCAAACAGAATTGATCCGCCCGGGAGGATTATATTGTACCAATCTAACTGTCTCAGAAAGCCGATTGATTGAAAACAAAACAAAAATAAATGATAATTTGTATTTCATTGAAATTAAATGAATGAAGTTGGCTTTGCCATAAATAAATTATCAATAAATATTTGAAAAAAAAATTGTGACAAAGAGTAGTCAAGGGAAACAAGATATGCGATACACGATAGCACTATTTTTTCGACAAGCGCTGAATACCCATAATGCAAAATGAAATTTTGAAATATAAAACTAGAATTTTTGTTGAAAACAAATTCATTTTTTTATTAATTATGCGTTCCATTTCATATCAAATAATACCTTTTCTATTAATATTACAATGTCAGTCTATCAATGGCATCTGAATCATACTATATTTTAATCATGAAAATAATCAAAATAGTTGAAACACGGCAATAGCGAATTTTGTATGGAAAAGAAGGCCCGAGGTTCAGTCATAGATAGACCTGTCATTGAATTTCAATATAAGCCTATGTTATCAGAGCAGCGAATGAGTGATTTAAAATAACATATAGTCATCCTTCTTCGTGGATGCATGAGATAACTTTTGATTAATATAAAAAAAATCAAAAGTATACAAATTTGTTTTGGCCTGAAAAATGCTAATTTTAATAGCAAACACGAGTTCTTGGCTCATTTGCTTGACAACATTATTATCTCGTAATTCAGGTGAAAATATAAGTATTTTGGCTGAATCTAATTACTCTTAATTGGTAAAAAAAATCCGAAATATATGTTTTTAGTCTGTATAATGCCAATGAACATGTCTAACAGTTTTTTTAATGAAAGGTATCAAAGCAATAACATTTCTCAAACTTTTTGTAAAAACATACCATACTTGGAAAAATGTAGTACTTGAGGTGGATGGGATAACTCTTAATATGTCTTAAAATCATTCATGTTTTTATTATTTTTGTCCAAAAAATGTCAAATGTCACAAGACACAGGATTTCGCAATGGAAAGTTTTCAAAACAGAACTATGTCTCAACATTTCTGTAAAAGACATATCATATATTGGGAAATGTGGAACTTCAGGTGGATGCGATAACTATTTAAATGTCTAATACTGAGAAAGTGCTAATATTTGAGGGTATCAATTTTCGTGATGAAGGGAAAAGCACAAGATCGTGGATTCTTAAATACGTGGTTTGGATGAACCTGTCATACAATTTAAAGTAATTAATTCTTTTCGTTAGGAATCATGTCTTGTGGTTTGCAACGAACAATAGTGCGTTTACAGTTATCCAAAATGTCTGTTTTTAGTCGGAAAAATGTCCATTTTCACTGCTCCCGGGATATTACGAACTGATTGAAAATTAGTATAATACAATTTTACAAAATGTTCGTAAAACCATATCATATTTGAAAATATGCATTACTAAAAGATGAATGGAATAAATCTTTATGTGTCTAAAAATATATTGTTTAAGTCTAAAAATGTTAATTTATTCTGCACACAGGAAATTGCGAACAGTTTTTTTTCTGGTTTGAAAGTCATCATAACAACATTTTTGTAAAAAATTATCACATTTAAAAATTTCCATATTTGGAAAAATGTAGTACTTAAGGTGGATGCGATCAATCTAAATATGTTTGAAAATCCAAAAAATATGTTTTTAGTTCGAAAAAAATATTAATTTTAACTACACACGGGATATCGCAATTGAAAGTTATCAAAGCAGAAATTCTACACTTTTTTGTAAAATAGTTATCATAATTGGGAAATTGTAGTACTTCAGGTGTATGCGGTAACTCAGTATGTCTAAAAATCCAAAATATATGTTTTAGTCTGAAAAAAAAAATGTCAATGCACACATAATATCACGAACAGTTTTTCTTTATTGCAATCGAAACAACAAAACATTTGCAAAAATATATCACATTTCGGAAAATGTAATACATCCGGTGGATGCGATAGCTCTCAATATGTCAAAAAATCCTAAATGTTTTAGTACGAAAATGTAAATTTTCACTGCACGTTAGATTTTCTCAATTGAATTATCATAACAACACAATGTTTCCAATGTTTTGTGAAAATATATCGCATTTGAAAAAAAATGAACTATTTCAGGTGGATGTCATAACTTTCGAAATATCTAAAAATTGATGATAAGTAAAACAAAATGGTAATTTATACTACATGTAGGACATTGTAAACAATATTGCTGTGTTAGAGGTCAGCAAGACAAGAAACTTTCTTAAAAGTTGGGTAAAATAAATCCATTTTTTAAAGCTATAATGTTGCATTTCGATTCATCTTGTTTTCTCTCAAACCCAATATTTCATATTAATTGTCCGAGAAGTTTCATTGTACATAATATTTGAATTCACTTACAATATTTCTTTTCAGTTTTGTGGCAGCTGCAATAAGTGGTTAAATTGGTCCAGTGGTATTAAATCAAATTCACAAGTAGCAATCACGATACACGATTTACGTTACACAATGAGCTAAACACGATGTACGATATACGAAAGAAAGGTAAGTTTACACGATCGAGTACTGTAGAAAATAATACTTCTTTAAAACAACATGCATTGTATAATGTTTCTACAAAAACGCAACAAATATGGATCGCTTTCCAATTATGCAATTAACTTCGAAAATTAACTTAAGAATAGTTGTTATTCTGACGAGGAATTCATTAATGGTTGAATCATTGCTATAACATGCAGCAAAATTTGCAATTAAATAGAAGGGAACATGCCATTAACAATGCTTAATTTAAGTTGAAATTTTTACAACCGAAGTAAAACAAAACTTTATGGTTGATATCAGATCCATGAAAGTAATTAGGTTACACTACTTAAGAAGGTAGACCTAGAGTAAGGGACACAACTCTTACAAATCATTGGAGCGTTTGTATTCAGCATTTGACAATCTCATGTAAGCATCAAAGTAATTTGGACTGATTTCATTCTGGTTCAAAAGGAAAGCTTGAAAAGCTTAAGTGAAATTTAATATGATATAAACATATCACTGATTTTTAAAAAATTACGTCCCATACCCTAGGTCTGCATCCTTAAATCATATGACCTGATTTGTAGTTTCCATTAAACAAATGGAACATTCAACATATTAAAGAAGAACGTATTTGTTTTTATTCTTACTCATTTTTTTTTTAATTTTCAGCCGTGCAGTATTGTTGTTTGTAGACGCTAGTCTAACAATTTTAATAAAAATTTGCAATTCCGTTTCTTCCAAAAATATTGGTATATCTTTATAAATCTTTCCGTCAGAGTTCTGAGAACAAGAAAAGACCTTTATTTTATTTTATTCCATAATGAGATATCTACGTTGTTTTTTTAAGTGAACTCATGTTATTCATTAGACTCACCAGGTTTTTTTTTATCATACTATACATGAGAAGCACAGATATTTCATTAGTTGTCTATTCCTCTAACAATGACATACTTAGGAACAATATAGGTTTGTATTGGCAGTGATGACTTTAGGAAATTACAAAATAATTACGTCTGGGGACTTCATCAGCATAACAGATTTTATTGTCTTCTAGACCCAGTGATAATTCAGGAAATTGTTGATAGCGTAACCAGTACTCCTGGCTAGTTTTCTTATGTTTTTTTAGACACAATTGCAAGTTTCTTATGTTATTATAGCATCTTGCAATACTGATATGGAGGAATTTTCTATCAAGCAACAATTGTTTGAGATATTTATCAGACTAACAGCCGATTCATATAATAGATACTTTACTATATTTTTAATATTATAAAACTGAAGATCGCAGAATTTTTTTTTAATTCCCTGTATAACATAGATAGAACATGTTTGCTCTGGATTAGGCTAGGCTTTCTGTTTCGGTATATTTGGTTTATCGCAATAGTCCTTTTTCAAATGTACTGAATGCAAGCCATTTTAGCAAGTTTTTCAAAGGGACATTACCCGCCAACACCCGACAACCTGGTTGGCGGTCTCATTGGGGAAATGGAAAACAGTAAGGATTTCGCATGGGAACTCGGTAAGTACCCGGATGGTTTGAAATAATTCATTTAAAAGTATTTAGGTGTTTACCGCGGCTCTTATAAATTGAATATTTGAATTTGAAGTCTACTGCTGTACATTGCACGAGTTTGACCGTAAACCAGTCTGTCGGATGACAAATATGTAGAAAGTTACTCCCCTTTGCTTAAAACGAAGCCAAAGTCGGGAATACGAAAAAGGACTATTCATGTATACACTTAATTTTGGGTTAACATTATATTGCTGCTGGTAGGTTACTCCTTCAAATACATGTACAGCATAACTGAATTTAAATACTAACATTAGTGGTATTTTGTATTTTGTTTCAATTGATTCGACACAACCAACCTAAAGAAAGAGTAATCCAGGAAACAAAGGTTATAGAGGTAATCAAAAGAATGTGACCAGACATGGAAAACAGACATACCCAACAAAGAACATAAAGTAACTAAAATCATGCATACAAAATAACAAAAGCAAACGAGCAACTCGAACTCCACTAAAAACTGGGAGTATGGACCAGGTGCACCGGTAGGGTAAGCGTCCTCTGCTTTTTTTGGAAACACCCGCCGAGTTGCTTATAAAAAGGAAAGTCCGGGGTAGACAAACGAAGAAAGGAAAACTATGACCCGTTGATGATGCAGATGGATACACCATAACGATCCACGAGTTCATGATGACGACCATAAAACTTCTGTAGTGATGACTTCAATCTTGTAGCAACATAACCCTGTTCCAAAAGCATATTTGTTAGAGTTCTAGCGCGATACAAAAAGTCTGCGTAATTTCGGCAAGCTCTGGCATAACGTATGAGTTGTGATATGAACACTCCATACGCAGACATATATCTCATTAATAGTTAATTAACTAGACATTTTATACAGTAAATGAATAGATATGAATAAACGTTGATTTTAGAAGAAAAATATTCCTACAAACAGGAGCGGATTGCATGTAACTAGTAAGTAATAATGATGACAAAGAATAAAATGTCAAAAAGTTAAAACACACTTAAAAGGGTCAGCTCAACGTATGCTATTTAAAAAGGAGTTTGTTTCATCTGATATAAAACAGGAATATCTTAAACAAAGTTATATATTATTTAAGGTGGTAGACCTAGGGTAAGGGACACAACTCTTAAAAGTCATTGGATCGTTTGTATTTACCATTTTACACCAATCGTGTGTAAGCATCTTATTTACTTGGATTCATTTTATTCTGCTTCAAACAAAAGCTAGAGAGGCTTTGGTGAAATTAAATACACTACAAACATATCACTGACTTCATGAGTTATGTCCCTTACACTAGTTCTACCTCCTTAATATTATATTTTTAGCTACGTTTAATAGTATGGGAAAAAATACAAATTAAAAAAAACAATAATATATATCTGCAAATACAATTAAAACATGTCCTCGGTGAAGTCCTCATTTGGCCATTGTTATTTAGCCGTTTCAAACCGGAAACAGCAGGACGAAAGGACGTGATATAATGCAAACAATTATTAAAACAGTGAAAGTACACAATTCATAAGAAAGATAACTATTTTGACTTGAGATGTATTTTTCTCATAGTTTCATACTAATAACAACCGGTGTTTGCAACATTTGCACTGGTCAATGTGACTATATTTACCATAGAATGGTTTTGACGTCAACTGCTACAAAATCGATGTAATTTTGTTCTCTTTTGTTCTTTTCTGTTCCCATGAAACCAATACGAAGAAAATATTCATCTATAACAATTGAAATAATGGGTGTAAATATATGACAACGGAGATATGTTTGTCATCCGTTTTGTTCTATGACTTATCATTTTTGTCAGGCAAGACTCTTTGATTGTTTTATCCGTCAATACATTGTAGTCAACACTGACACTAAATCAATATTCCTGTATTAAGAACAGGAAAATGTCAGAAATAATAATTTGTTGAAAACATACATGGTACACCGACTCCTCTAAAGGATCTTTTGTAGCTTCGTCATACATGGAAGAATTATTATGTAAATTGAAGACGTCCGTATGTCTCACAAAAATCACACAAAACAAAAAAGCATTGAATATAGCTTTGAAGTAAGTTAATATTCTAAAGAAAACCCCTTTTAGTAAACCGCTGTGTTGTTACCTACATCGTGTGTATAGATCATATATGTTTCTTTTTTTTTTAGGCTTTCAGTGTATTTTGACCAATATTCAGTACCGAGTCTTCAGATAGTAATACATTATAAGAAACGTATTACATTTTTGGTTTCAGCGAAATATATAAATATTTACATAAAACTAGTGATTCATACATGTCTATTATTGTTTACATTATATAATAGTCTCAGCGTCTACATCTGACCGATTGAAAATACATTTGATGTTATTATGCAGTTTATTATTGATATATAATATAAGAAAGAGGATTAATATGTTTTCTCAATTACCGTAGTAATATATTACTGGTAAAATGACTATTATGTCTTATCAAGCTTGACTTCGTTTCAAATAAATTAGTTAACAGCAAATTCAAGGGTCAGTGATGCATACCTAATATCCATTGCTTTGGCTGCTTTACAAAAAAAAAATGAGTTATCTCTCTTTCATCTTAACACATAACACATGCACGTGAATTTTGTTATTTCCCTGGTGTTGTCGGTTTTGAAAGAAGTAGTCAGATTCATGAACGGCAAAGTATTCATCAAACAATGATAATGTTTAGGAAACGCATTTTTTATGACAGTTTCTAGTTTTTTACTCAACAAAATTTACGGCTTGTGATGTGTATACAGTATATAACATTAATGAATGTTTTCGAGCATCTTACAAAGTGTAGATGTATAGAAAAGTGTGTTACTTTGATAACGTTAATTTATATAGATATATCACATCTTGAATATAAAAAAACGAATAAAACACAAAAAAGTAAGAATTTCTCTATGACGAAAAAGCTTTTGGCAAACATTTGCATTGTAAGCTACACACACACAAAAAATGATTTAAGATTTTTATTTTTTTTTATGGAACTTTGTAGTCCGCAAATAGAATCAGATTTGTTAAATTTATCATTTGTTTTTTATTGTGCAATGTATTTAGATTCAAATGTAAATGACCAATCAATAGTTTCGTTTTGTGTAGTCAATACTGTACTGTGTTAAATTGTAAAACTTTGCAGTTACGTGATATTAAAATTGTAAAGATCCTTTCCATTATTTTTGCATTGGGAGTTATTTTCAATAGTCTATGTTAATGAATTAATTTGAAATAAATACTGTTATATGATTGGTTAGCATAATATTGTCATATCTCAATGGATAAAAAAATATTGACACGCCCCTATTCAGTTAAATTCAGTGCTACTTTTCTCAGGTTTAAAGATAAAAATATATTTTAAAATTAATTTATAAGAATTGGCTATGATAAAAATATAAACATTTTGTCATAACATAACATAAATTTTCCATGTGCATATTGTTAATTTATCATTGCCAATTCTTAAACCTTAAGTTTAAAATCATTAAGACGAACATTATTTTGCATTACCATGAAATCTAAAAGAGTAATCAAGGTTATAGTGGTAATCATAAAGAATGTAATCCATGGACAAAGACCAGACATGGAAAACATAGATTGAGTTTACTTTCTATACATCAATTTATATATGCTTGCCATATTTTGTACATTTATATTTGAGAAATGCAGTTAATAATTTAATGACGGTAAAGAAAGTGGATTTTGATTTGATCTAAACCCTGTTGATGTAGAAGTGCTCCGTCATTACATTCAGTTTTGCAAATTGGGGAGAACAACATACGTCAGCCAGCTTTACGCCAAAAGGAAATACTATGTGCTATTCTAGACTTCTGGCCTATCATGAGCATTTTACTTCCTCAAATACTGGGCGATACAGAAGGAAGTCGAAACGATGCTCTGGAAACATCTTCGCCTTATAAACTGTCCATTGGCTGATAATGAGAATGGCGTTCATCTGTCAAAAATAGTATATGACTTGGCATTTTAGATTTAAAATGTTTAGAATGATCTCTGTGTTTTAATGTTTAGGTTTGTCAGTAAATTACGTAATTGAAAAACCCACCAAACAAACGATGTTTTTTAGTCTTCATATGCTATACTTTCACATAACAACAATCTTTTCTGCATTCAAATCTGTACTTTTAAGAAAATCATATATTCATCTCCCAGTGAAATCAACCAAATGAAGCCAAATCAAGAACAATAACTCTTCCAAAGTGCACATTTCATGTACAGTCTATATGATTTCTATCTCTAAAGCGCAACAACCTAATGAAAAAATAAGACTGGTTATGTGATGAGTAACTGTTTATAAACAAGAAATAAGACTGAATTCGGTGGGTTTTTAACATGCATAGATCAGTTTCTGTCTAACATTTATAAAGACTGCTACTTAAAGTAGTGATAAGTCATACAACTATATGTACATGTACCGTTAATAAATAAAACCATAATTTAAAACTCATTCAATTATCCTGACTATTTTACACCTTATTCCAACAAAGACTATTTGTACGTTTGGAAGGCATAATCAAACAGGATTATATGTAGACCATTACGTGACATCATGCGTAATAATATGCACAAATCAAAGTTATAAAAAAATTCGTAATGGTTTAAACAGAAAATTGAAATTCGCTCTAGCTTTCCATTCATCAATCAACAATTTAGAACCCAGTAACAAAGTAATATAGCATTTTTTATCTTCGGCTTAAAGATTAACAGTGCTAGTGGATGTGTTTTTATGACATGAAACCATGTAACTCCGACGACAGTTTTATTGTACATATAAACATTGAAAACCTGGTTTTACCAGCAGCACAATGAAAGGTTTGATTGTTACTTATGCCAGGAATCAGTTAGTGAGAAAGGAACATATCAAACTAAGACGTACTCATTTCATTTATACGACTCTATAGATGCAAATGTTTACCCTGGTTATGCTCAGGTATGGGAGGCTAATACAGGGGAATAATTTGATGATTTCAATAATCCATAGCATTGTGCGTTATCATCAATTAAAAAAATGTTTTTTGGAAGCAACTTGGGTCAGCATTATAAATGTCTTTGTCGGAAGAACTGGACATCGCATTGTACAAAAGCAAATCGCGGTCTCTCTGAGGGAAGGAATGGATTACTGTTTGTTTGTTTTGTTTGTTGGGGTTTAACGTCCGAGAAGCAATATTTCGGCTATATTCAGACAATGAACATGAAATGGATGATCAAATGAACATGACATGAAAAAAAAGGATGGGTCACAAGGATAATAGGGTCGACAAATTTTGATTGCCACTGGAAAAAGGGTGGGTGGGTGGGTAAGGTCGGGCAATTTAGCCTCCAGTGGCGGAGCGCAAAGGTTCCTACTCCTATCGAATACCACAGCAGGGAATGTATTACAGGAATGGATTACAAGATTACAAGATATGGCAACCAGTATAACCAGAAGAGAATGTCATATTGAATCGATTGCGTCAGATATATATTTCAGAGTAAAACTGCAATGGATACTGTCGTTTTAAGTCGCAGATCATGAACTTGTTTACACATTCAATCATTCCTAGTTCTTTGCGTAAGGCTTACTCATGGTGGACCAAAAAGAAGTTATAAGAAGATAAAGCGCTTGAAACACTGAACATGTTTTATTCCAATAAATTAAACATGTTCTGTTCAGGGAAACATCCTGTGAAGATTTGACATTAGAAAGCATCATAACTTGCTGTAATTTGTGCCTCATATAATGTGCTATGGGCAGAAACTATTTAAAACACTATTTTGTTCCTTCATTTGTGCTACAAGCGTTGCAGTGGAATGAACAAAAAACAAAAAACACAAAAAAAAACACAAAAAAAACACAAAAAAAAACCAAAATGTTGTTGACACTCGTGTGCGATATAAACGGATAATAATCAAATAAAAACAATTGAAATTATACTGTCGTAATAATGTTTTATTCATGGCTTATTTGAAACATATTATTTAACGAAGAAGATGTGTTGATGGAAGAATTGCATATGTAGTAAAAAGTATTTCGGAACTTACCATATCAGAAGTCATTGATCCGGGTGTCAAAAGAATAGAGCTGCAGCAGCACTAAGCTTGTCGTAAAAGGCGACTAAATAGTGCTCAGAACCCTAGCGGCGCTCTGCCCACAGAGCAACTGGGATGTGTGCCCCAGGTGGTGGAATGGGGTACCCCTGGCGTTTTACATGCTGGGGTTGTAAGGCTATAATACGGGAAACCTGATTACAAACCATAGTGGTGCACCGTGTTGGGAAAGATGCCACGTTCCTCGCACGTTAAAGAACCCTACTGTGGTATTCTCCCGGAGTAAGAACCATAGGGCTCCGCCACAGGAGGCTAAATTGCCAGACCTTACCCACCTCTCCCTATTTCCAGTTGCAATCAAAATTTGTCGACCCCTTTGTCCTTGTGTCCCATCCCTTTTTCATTTGATCATCATTTCATGTTCATTTTATCATCAATTTCATGTTCATCGTCTGAATATAGCTGAAAATTTGCTCCTCGGACGTTAAACCCCAACAAACAAACAAACAGAAGTCATTGATACATGTAGAAATGAATTTCCGCATGCATTGCTTTAAATAGAGACTTCTGCAATATACATTTCATATGATTGATTGTGATCCTGAGTTTACTTCACACAATTTATAATTGACCTTTTTATGTCTCTAAAAGAGATGCTTTTTTCTAACATTTCACTATTTATATGGCTATATCAAGAATATAATTCTAATATTTGTCTGAGGTTTCAGAAGTTTGTTCAATTAAGCTTGATTCTACCAAATCATCTGTATGATCAGCTCAGACATCATAGAAAATGCATTGATCCTTATTTAGTATCATTACTTCATATTTTTGACAAAAAACTAACACGCGGTATTGTGTTTCCACTTCAGTCTCATTTGCTTCCACATGTCCCGTGGCACATTCCAGTTCATAAAAAAATTAATATAGATTCCTTGTATGTTCGTTGCTGGTTGTTATCGTTACATATTTGGGAATTTTATCAGTTTGCTACAATCAGATGAATATGTTGAGCCGTTGGGATACGGTGTTTAAGATAAAGTCACATTTGGTCCAAATAATCACTTAAATTTTGGAAGAATATGTTTACAATCACATAGTTATCTCTTGCTAGCGGGACATAATTTGAGAAATAAATTTTTCCCGATGTTAGGTTAAGTAATCGAAACTCATTTTATGTCTGACAGTGTTTGTGAAATGAAAAGGTACGTAAGATAATAAATGGAATTAATCCTAATGCATCTTAGCGATGTGAGAAAATGTGTAGGACATACCTTAGAACATCGAAGCAAACGTTCTTATGAATTATCTTTTTTTTGTATTTAGACATAACAAACTATCCCAAAACGAGCTTTACCTAGTGGTGATCTGCAGAAGTTAAATTGTTTGTTCGGTCATTGGCTTTTTGTGGATGATATCGGCAATTATACAGCATCTACCATATTTATATTTATGGAAGTGTAAATTCGAAATCGATATTAAGTATCTAAACTGGAGTCAATAATAAACTTCAGTTATGGGCAAAAGTCATGCCATGTAGCAATCTGTAAAAGACACAAAATTGAATGAAATTAAATAATTCGTATTAAACGATAATCAACTCAATGTAAAGAAAAAAAATCTTAAACTAATAACAATGACCATAACAAACATCGACAACCACCAGACTACTTGCTTGAGACAGGAATATAAAGTAAATGGCGGGGTTAAACATGTTTGTGAGAGGACAATACAAGAAGAAAACGAATTATAAAAATCTGTAGAATTCGGAATTAACTCTTTAGATTGATAGAGAATACTAACACTCTAACAAATAGGACAAAGGACAACAAGCTGTATCCATCTAGGGAAAGTACTTGTTCTTTCTGTTAGCTAGTTCACAATCCAAAAGCATCTGATAAGCACCCCATGTTTACTCAAACAAAACAAAACAAATACAATAAAAACATGTACAAAAGGATTATGTAAAAATATATCATAAAATGTTTAAGTACAGCAAGCTGTAGTAGATCTTTCTGCAAGTGTCAAGATGAACATAAATGGCGTTCACATCTATATCATAATAAAAAGTAATAGAACATCCGCTTCCTGTAAGCTCTTATGTTTGGAACTGTGAGAAGATAACTTAATAAATAGTTAAACAATAATGTTTATATTGTATTCATTTTTGTTGCATGACCCATCCTTATTTTGACCATTTAAAGAGTAATTAATGGAAACAAGGTTACAGCGGTAATCAAAAGAATGTAATCCAGGGACAAAGACCAGGCATGGAAAATAGACACAAACAACAAAGAACATAAAGCAACTAAAATCATACAAACAAAATAACAAAAGCAAATGAGTAACTCAGACTCCACTGAAAACTGGGAGCATGGACCAGGTGCTCCTATCGGGTAAGCGTCCTCTGCTTTTCTAGCAGCATCCGCCGAGTTGCTCATAAAAACTCAAGTCCAGAGTAGACGAAAGAGGAAAGTAAAACATTGACACGTTGAACAAATCAGTTTTCATGGCTCAGATGGATACACCGTAACGATCCACGAGTTCATGATGACGACCATAAAACTTTTGTAGTGGTGACTTCAATCTTGCAGCAACATAAACCTGTTCCAAAAGCCTATTTGTTAGAATTCTAGCGCGATACAACCATGGAATATTGATATGAAATTGAACTTGTATTCTCTATTTTCCAAAACCAGTATCGAAATCCAAAAGGTTAAGCGTTGTATCGTTTCGAAAGTTATAACATAAAAAAGTATTTTTTTTAGATTAACCTTGCTAAGTTATAAAGATAATTCATTGAAAAAAAATATTTCGTAAAAATCTCGGAAACCGTTTAAATAAATCAAAAACAAAAACCTGTATATTTTTAAGAAAAAAATGCAATAATATTGACAAAGTTTCAAAAAGTTTCTTTTGTGCCCTGTGTAGTGTTTAAAGGGAAACTATCGGATATCGGTTGTTCCCTTAAAACTTCTAAACTGTAAGTTATATAACTTTGGACCCTCACTAAATGATGTTCAATTTTATTTTGTATGTTTAAGTATATATATTGTGTATATGTTATTATTTGGTACATGTTGTTACTTATCATTATCTAAATTGTACAAGTAGTTACTCAGCGAGAATAGCAATAGCGTAAACAATATACATTCCTCACACATTCGATAATTCAGGCTTGCATTTTCGGATTCACATTGCATCCTATATTAAAAAGACAATACATTCATAGCATATGAACTAGTGATGTTTGATAATATTACTAGATGCATAAGAAGTCGAACATTTCATTTTCAATGTTACAATGATAACATGATTCCAAATTGATTTTTGTAAGAATCGTCTAAACCTTCAAGAAATCACAATTCACACTGTAACTTTTTTAAAGACTACGTCGGCAAAACAGGGGATTTTGAAACCTTAGAAGACATGCCAGGAGTAATTAAGGGAACCTTGATTCTCGCGAAAATCAAAAGAATGTAATCGAGGGGAAAAGACCAGACATGGAAAACAGACAAACACGACAAAGAACATAAAATAACCAAAATAATACATACAAAGTAGCAAAAGTAAATGTGCAACTCGGAATGATAAGTTAAGAACTCGCACTGTACCTATTTATTTGATCTTGAGGAATATGTACTTGAAAAAAGAGACTTTGTCAAAATGCATGTATAATCACCAGAAATTTACAAATAAACACTAACACACATTTCACTCTGATACATGTAGTGTTTTGCTAATGAATTTTTAATCTGAATATATGATAGTTCTTTTCATGTGGATTTGAATTCGGCAAGGCCACCCAGCTGATCATAATGCAAGCTATTATAAAAGAAGCTTATAAGCTATCATAAAATGGTTACAATTTATTATAAAAAGCTTATAACAAAATTGATTGGATAAGGTCTTTGGTAAGATGTATTCATTTAATATGAAACAAATCATAAGCCTTTGAAACAGTGTATATTTTTAGTCTCATGATTCCATAAAATGATAATCCATTTTATTTGTTACTCTTTCCCGAGATTCTTTATTGATAGTACTTACAATTAGTAGAGTAATAAGTACAACTAAAGCCAGGAGTCCTGGTCTTGATTTCACAAAAATCGTACATGTAAAGTTGATCGTAAGTAATGACATCATAAACTAAATAGCATTGTGACGTCATGATTAACGATCAATTTCACACTTACGACTTTTGTGAAACCGACGCCTGAATTTATGTCCATGTACAAGTTCTGGATACGTTCGAAAAAAAGTAATTACGTATACGAAATTGTACGTTATAACTTATGTAATGTAATTAAACAAGTTACAATTTGTTCGATATTTTCATACAAGTAATAACACGTGTAAAATAATAAAATTAACACAACATAGTTAACGATTACAAAGTTTATAACATCATTAAAACATTCTTAACATATGATAATTAATAATGAACTGATTGACGTCCAGCCTGCCCAAACCATTGTAGGTTCTGATCACTTCTTGTTGTATTTTGTTTTAAATACAATTATCAAAGAATATTTGAATAATCAGGCAGCGTTTGTTTAATAACATTTTACTTAATTATAAAATTGGTAATTCGAGATAAGGCTAATATTCATGCCAGGTATCTTATGTGTTTCACAACGTCTTATGTAGGACATTGTAGCTGTATGATTGTGGTTTGTTGATGCATATAATGTGACAAGACGTCACTTAATTAAATACAACTTGAGTTCAATATATTTGTTTGTTTGATGAAAAATCAAAATATTCAAACTTTTTTAAAAACTGTTTTAACACCTTTTTTTGTGTCTGATGGCTTGTATATTTACAACCAACTGTCACGTAGTATGAATATTTAGTCCTTTTTCAGTGGTTATCGAAGCCTGTTCAAACATTTATCCCACATTTCCACCTAACACACAATATAAACTCCTCCTTCCTTTAAACACATTGCATACAATGTGTCTTGTAACCAGATGGAGCATTTCCCTATGGCACACTCTTGACTGAATAGAAGTTATTGTATTTAAGACCTCCAGACCAGACGTAAAAGTTGTTCCTCACCTATGCATTTGCGCCTCCATTAAGCATTGCATTAATCGATTTCTTACAGTTTCGACTGAATACCGCAATTAGTTGTTTTGATATTTTATGTCGTGGAGTAATTTTAAGTCCCATGCAGGCAAATCGATTGAACTTTTATAAATAATCCAAATCATTATGGTTATGCTAAATTAAAGTTGTTTAAAGTAAATATCTCGTGTAGTACGTATAATATAGTTGCACAGTAGGCGCAAATGTTCGATTTTTGTCTTTGATAAAAAAAAATGAATAAAAAATGATATGAAGATAATATAAACTATTCATCATCTGCTGATGATTAATGTTTAACACAGGAATACTACAGATCAGCGTTATGCAGTCATTGGCGCATTGAATGTTTTATTTCGAGGATATGGTGCGCACAAGACAATTTCAGAAATCCGCAGCACAATTTGTTTCTTTAACAATTAGAATAACGTTAAGCGGGACGACACAATCCGGATTTATCAAATTTTGCAAATGATAGATATACAAACCGTCTATTTACCGTTAATAAAACTCGTCAAAAGGGTCCTGTTCGTTTTTACCCGTTTCCGTTCCACTTATTAACTGACAAAATGATCTCAACCACTAAAACGAGTTTTTAAAGTATTTTTGTGTTAAAAGATTAATAATCCCAGCCCAAATGATTTACTTCCTACTGCTATAACAACATTAAAGTGTCAAAATGAGGTCACAAAGTGTGATTCCATCCAACTCTAATTAGGTTCTTTTGAAATGTAATGGATTGCGGGCGATATGTCGGTCTGGGTCCAGATGCTCCAACAATATGATGCAATAAGAGTGTGTGTTGGATCATTTAAGGTGTGGATGCATGCGAGCAAAATGAACTGCGAAAAAAAAGTGTAACGAAAATAATTGTTGTCGCCTACGTTATATATTTTAGCTCCATTATACACAGTGTTTTAAATGTTATGCATGGGTGGACTGCATAAAAGGTTTTGTAGATGAAATAATCATACAACTTAGTTTATATAATACAAAAGCACGAGTTTTATATAAACCGAACCAACTTCTTTTTAATTTTTTGAATCGGTAAAATGATATGTTACAAATGGTTTAAGAATAAAAGCTTTGAATATCTGTACAGCGAAACGGAAGATGCATACTGAAACTTTTTAAAAAGGTGGAATAAAAATTTAATCTTGTTTGTGGTGGTATTAGTCTGAAGACAGAAATGACACTCGGATGGATGCGTAAATTGGTGTGATACAGCAACTTACACTAAATAGATGGAAGACGGTTTACATGCATTAAAAAGGAACAAATATACACTAAACAGGAAATTGTAACAATGATTTTGGTCTGTGGATTTGTCATCAATGTCATAATTACCATAAAGGTATGCTATGCTTTCATATGCTTTCATTTTTATTTCTTCTGCATATGTAGTTCCATCTTCTCAATCAATTGACTATGTTTAATTCATTTTACACTATTATAGTTTGGTATAATATCCACATCGAAACTATGTTTTAACTTTAAATGAAACCCGAGTTGACAATGAATGCTTTTGCAAAAAGTGAAAATAATGTACATGTATCAATCAATCTTTTGTATGATTCTGACCTGAGTAAGTTTCAAAAAAGGAGTCTGACATCTGGAAGAAACTGTAAAGCATTGGTTTTATTCCAGTTTTAACATCACTGAGAGATTGCAGTCCTTATATCTTCTGAAACATTATAATTCTAATTATTCACGAATTAAGTAGATTAGACAAGAAAAAAGTAAAACAAATTTCGAATAAATAATAATTACCATATGACATTGTAATTTGCAAAAAGCCACAATCCTTTTATATTCGATTAGTTTTTAGATTCAAAAGCAAATGGGTAATTCATATTTTAATTTATCCTTACAGCAATATCTACGAGATACCTGAATCCGATTTTTAATTGAACGATATTTTGGGATCCCTGATTTCATACCGAAATATTAATAGTAATGAAAGTAATTCTATCAAAATAGATCTTTCTTTCACCAAACCCCTAAAAATAAGCATTATAAATCATCGTGAAAAATCCCATTTATATCCATTCAGCAACAAACGAAAGAGGTTTTTAAAAATAACCATTACGAATGAACACAAAAAAAACTTTTATATTTGCCCTTGTCCCCGATAAACGGCGTTTATAATTTTTCAATTCATCATCAGGTCAAGTCAAGGACTTATTACAAGCTATTTAGTAATCGAACACTTTATTTAATATAATAAGCCTAATCTGAAAAGAATAATGGATAAAAACAACAACAGATGAATAGTTGAATATTGCATTAAAAAACCGACTGAGGGTTCATGTCATTTCATCTAACTTCCATGACCTCACATTTAAAGGTTGGTGGTAAAAGCCTTATAAAACTGATTTAACCCTACCACACATTTCATACAACTCTTCACAGAACCAAGATACTAGTCAATAATGTTACTTTTGTCGTGTATTCCTTTTAAATTTGAAAAGTGTCATTTTTTTTTTAGAGTTTTATTAATTTTGTTGTAGGAACCTTTCCGAGTTTACATAAAATAAGTGTTTACACTTGTTTAAGACCTTTAAATTATCTTTGAAATTATTAACTAATTGGGTTTAGGTTCATTTTTTGCCTTTAGTCCTTACGAAAAGATAACACATGATCTGCGCTCGATAAAATATCATTACAATTTTAGCGGTGAAGATAAACAAATATAATTCATAAATAAAATTAAATTACAAGACAGGCTATTTTCTAATTACAACATTGTACAACACTATGAAGTCAATTAAAACGTTCTGATTGAGTGCACATTAGGTTGATACAGACTGATGTCATCATGAGTGCCCAACATCAAAGAAAAATGCAATTAAATTAGTTTAAAATGACGATCTTATCTACAAGTATTTTTTACTCAACTGATTTCTAAATACTTTTACAATTCGAGGGGTCAGTCGATCTATTGCAATTGCCGTTTCCTTATTTTTAGATAATTTTCGGCAATTTCCGTATTGTTTACACAAAGAAATTTTGTGTGATTCGTACATGGAGTTCCCACCTTGTTATCAGATGGATCTCGTTGTAACTACGCTGTAACAGAGCCTGTAGGAAACTTAGATTGTTTGTAGGAGTTTAAATTACTTTAATTTATTATTCCCTGTGATGACTTGATTTTTCTTGTACAATACTTGTATTAAAAAAACTTCCCACTCGATGGAATATTGGGTGGGAAATGGGGAATAGAAATGGTAGATAAGAATGTAAATGGGGAGGACGGGAATATTGTTCTTAAGAGTTCCGGTATTCATGTGAAAAGTGTATTAAATTTGAGATTTAAAAAAAAACAGTTTAAATATTGAAGAACTTTGAATTTAATTTGATAATATACATATTTGATCAGAAATTTGCACTGGGGATTCTATAGGGGGATTAGATTAGGTACTGTCAATAGAGAATCGGGGGATGGTACATGTATATTGAGTAAGTGGGAAGTTTATAACATTGAAGAGCTGTATACTAGTATTCACTTTTAACATGTAACCTATGCTATTTGCTGCATTGTACATGTATCTGTATTGTCATTTCTATTGACGCTTCGGTTTATTTCGCCGATATTGAACGTAATTGTATCAAATGCGGTTAGCACATATATTCACATATTCGAAAAGTGATGAGTGCTCAATTTTGATTTTTGATAACATTTTTTGTTATATAAATGAAATTTAGTTCCTTGTCAATTATATTTATTTATATATATATATATATATATATATATATCATATAAATCTGTCCTTAACTAAATGCGAAACTTAAAAAAGGACTTTATTTTTTACCAAATATCAAAACTAAAATGGTAATTTGATGTTAATATTATTTATTCTGTGTATAGATCAACTAAGCTTTTGACTTTATCTTATTATGTTACATTTTGTCAAGTTGCATTTGTTTGCCGTTTTAATAAAATGACAGCCCTCTCTTTTTACAATAGCCATACGTTACTATTTGCAGACATCATGTAACGATCGTATTATGATATGAACCGAAAAAGCTAACGTGTTTATATTTTTATCATCTATACAATGTAGCATACCAATTGTAAAAGATAATTCATCAATACATTTTTATTTGATACATATTTGGCCATATAAACATCATATAAAGCTCAGTTATAAAACAAAGCAAAATTCATATATCAGAGACAAGCTTTTAATCGATAGATACTTAGTGGGCGGGTTGTGGATACGCCAAAGTACTTTAAAGACAAATCACGTTAACCAGTTCTGACGTTAATAATTTCGTGAAATTTTAATGGAATGGTCTCAAGTATAAAGGCATTGAAATAAGCTTCTAAAAATATAGGTCACCGTGCTTTTAACAAAGATGTAGCATTTCAAACATTCGTAAAATCGGGAGTTTTTGTCATTTTCCGAATTCAATTCAGACGTCTCTGATCTTGCCAATACTTTTTATGAATGACACATGCCATACACCAGTAGATTGGACATTGTCGGTATTTCATTCATAAAACATAACAAAAAAAACATAATACAATAAGTTTTATCCGCCTGAAAGAATCTTTTATTGTTTCCCGCCAAAAGAACCATATTCACAGTAATCTTAAATACTTCTCACGTTAAGACATGTTTTCAAACTTGCGGTATGAAAAAGGTATCCATTAGCTGATGTTATAAACTTTTAAAACGTGGGGGTCACCGATCAAATTAGATAGTTAATCACATATGTGTACCATTACTGCAGAATGTTGTTTGGTTATTGGACGTTTCCTACTCCAAATATGTTATGTTAGATGACGTTACGTCATGGGCAGCGACGGAACGTCTTTAGAAAAAATAGAATATCAAAACGGCAATACAAACAGTGAAGAAATAAGCCGGAAACAAGGATTAAGACTGGAGATAACAGAAAATTGGTTATTAGGCGATACATTTATCACAATGTTTATTTATAATACTTCAACAGCAAATGACTAAACGGGATCTTAAGTTCAACATTTACAAGTGTACGTGGAACATTTCAACCGTTAGTAGTAATATTTGTACTGAACAACAGGAAGAAAATATCGCACAACAGTCGCCGGTGAAGTAGTGTTACATGTAAGAGAGTGCACCTCCTATATGTACTTGTTCAAGTTTGTGTCTTCTTGTGGCGTACTTTGTGTCAAATTTGAAATAAAAAATCAGGATTGAAATTTTCATGAAATAAAATGGCACTATCTATTATTGCCCTAATATTTTTCGTTTACATTTAAAAAATATGTCGGCGCTCTATGCGAAAGAAAAAAAGTTTCTAAAAGAAGGGCAGGACAGAAAATTTGATCCTAGAATCAAAGAGAATAAATTGGCAGGCCATCATTGTCGGTAAACATACATACTGATTGTAAGCCTATACTATTTTTCCAGTGTTCTTACTCTGATACTGCATAGATATTTTTTTACAAATTGACGACAATCAATCATTATTTCATACAAAAAAGGTATCCTCAACTTTTAATGGAGGAGCATTCGCCAGATCCGCCCCTCTGCATCCGCGCCTGGATTAGATACTCCGCATGAAACTTTTTGTACATTCATTTTTACCTCAGTAAATGTACTAGAAAATTATGTTTTATTTGCAATAATACGGGACTATCTTAAATATTCCTAATTTAAACATCATGTCGGGATCAAGAAAACTAGCTCACATTCTCCAAGAAAAGAACATTGTTTCATCTCTCCCATCCGATCATCACTAAAATGTATGGTAATCAAATTGGCATAACTCCCTCTAAAACTAACGGATAATGCTGTTTTTTTTTCTTTTTTTTGGCAAAGTCTAAGTAGTAGTAACATTTGGTATAGGTTTCCTTGGAATCCGTTGTGAAATTGTAGTTGTGAGTTTGTGTAGGACAGACGGACGCCTGGCATTTACGGAAGATTTTCCAAAGCGGACCTTGAATCTCGACGTCATATTTCTTCTAAGGTCAAAGAGAGATAAATCGCGAATTTCGACGTCAAAAGCGACGTCACGAATTGCCGACGATATAATAGTTTGCGTCATACAATGCGCATAAACAATAGTGATTTGTCTTTAAGTCCGCCCCATTTTTTTGCGCATGTCCCAAATAAGGTATTTTTTGGCCTCAGTGTGCATTGTTTCGTTTTCACCTTTAGTTAATTTTAATGTTACTTTAGTATATAGGGATATTTCATTCGCTGTACTTGTGCTGTATAATTTTTTGGGGCCAGCTGCATTCTCCCCTATAGTGGGATGGTTTCCTCGTCGTTCATTGAAGACCAAAGAGCGATCATGGACTGACATTTTTATCAAAACGAGGTTGTTGTCTCTTAGTCAAACTCACCATACCTGTTTTCGTTATATATAAATGACAATACACTGTTTATACCACCACTTACTTGGGAAGAAGGTGGTAAAATGTAAATTAATAATATCGTGCAGTTCAATACAGTAACTATAAAATACGCCTCAATTGGGTTGGCTGTTATATCTTCTGCCTCGACTTCAAAATTGCCGTTTTTTCTGCCTATCATTTAAAAAAGAGCTATTTTCTATTTCTAGAGACTTCTACTTCTTTCATATTTGAATAACTGTCTATTCCTCAATATGAATGATGTGTTCTAAGGGTTATATTATTTTGTTTTACAGGCAATGTCTGTCCCTGAGAGTAGTCACCTTGATCAATTTATTGAAGAAAGAAAACTTCGAGACGGTACATGTACTGTGTTTATTTTTCTTTTGTCTAGGTAGTAACAGCGACACTTGATAAACATGATAAAAACGCTATTCCTAATTAGAATATGTTATCAATTGTACTGTGAAAGGCATCAGTAAATTGTCAACCTTACTTCATGACTTGCCCTTTTATTTTGTAGTCCTTTATATTTTATAACTGAGGAGAAATATGACAAATATTATATTATAACCTGTTTCAACATCAACCACAAAAGAAAAGCAATAACAGAAAACTTACATTTTTTTTTGTTTCAGCTGGATATACTCATTTTGAGCTTACAACAATCAAACATTACAAAGACAAAGATATACAAAGGTAAACTCAAATTTGTTTAAACATTTTATTTAATTTAACTACAAGTAGAAAACGAGATACTATAAATAAGAAAAATGGCTATAATTTTTTCATCAGTGTTTCCTCTATTTCGTTACAAACATATTTCAAGAATACTTTATATGTTGTTATGTTGTAATATTCAAATCATAGATGAAGCTGGTGTGATAAAGCTATTGTCATACAAACCATTTCTATGTTTTATCCTACAGGATATATTCTTTTATTTCCATATGTAAAAGATAAGAATGAAAAAAAAAAAGATTAATAAAGGAATCTCACGTTTGTTTTGAGAAATTCATTTGTATCTACTTTTAGTTTTTAATAAACCAAAACACTTTATTTAAGCCTCGATGCAGCGTCGATTCATCGACATCGAAGATCAGTAGGTAGAGAAAACGATTTCTATAACGTTAGAATACAAGCTTTTGGAGAACTTTACGAAATGCAGTTATCTCATTCAAAGTCTGTGCTACATCCATTGGCTACTATTGTGACAATTGAGAGTGAAACAGAAACTCAATATGAAGAACAACATCCTGAATGTTACCTTACAGGGGATGTTCATTCTCACAATGGAATTGTTTCTGCATCATTTTGCTTTGAATTGGTAAGTTGGGATTATCTTTTATACATTGTTGATCATATTAATCAAGTCTCAAAATTACACTTCATACGTTTCTCTCATTTTAGTCTGTTTTATTTAAGATATACATATAAAAAGGTTATGCACAATGATCTATAAAAGTAGTCCACTTAAGTATGGGCGTAGCCAATACAAACAGCTCGAAATTGTGTTTCATTGAAAATGAAACATTCTTAATTCATAACATGTGAAGCCAATCTTATGAATTTAGCGTATTTATAAGATATTGGCAGTAAATATATTAATTCGAGTATCATTGCTTGGATCTAGATGTCGAACTACTTTTTTTAATTCGTATTTCTCTGTCATTAAGGTTTTCTGTTCAATGTACTTATGTATTTTAAAAGACATATTCAATGTACAATCCAACTTACTATTAAACAATTTCGTCCATGGATTTAGTTTTTCAAGAATTATTTTCTATGTATCAACTTTCTCAATTCTGTTATTCTAGAAAAGCAGAGGACGCTTTCCCTACCGGTGCACCTGGTCCAAAATCCAAGTTTTAGGTGGAGTCCGAGTTGCTCATTTTCTTTTGTTACATTTTATGTATTGTTTTGGTGAGTTTATGTTCTTTGTTGCGTGTGTGTTTTCCGTGTCTTGTCTTTGTCCCTTATTATTTTGATTTCCGCTAGAATCTTGATTCCCTTTTATTCCTATTTAGGTTGTATAGAAACTTAAGAAAGACCAGTTGTCATATTTTGTTTTAATTTGTCATTCAAAGTGGGACATATGAAAGATCATTTCAGATTTAGGAGCAATTATTCAGTTTTCATTGATACTTGTTAGTATTGATATTCTTTAATTGCTTGATGATATCTACCAGCTTATAATTTAATGTGTGAACTTCGTCAGAATAAATTTTAAATTGCGTTATATTCTTTTCTAAATTGACTAAAAGTTTTTTTTTGTTTTTTGACTAAAAGATTGCCTCACAGGGTTAAAATTTCTCATTACGATTTCTTCGAGGGATTTATGACGATATATGTAATGTGTGTATATCTATATAACTGTAGACTGGAATGATTGGTACTCCAACACACGAGCTCCATTTTGAAGTATTGCCTGCACATATAAGAAAAAGGAGATCAACAGGAGGACACAATGCTGTTATTTCACGAAAGACGAGGGAAATCTCACTGGAAGCATTAATGCTTGATACTGGTAGGACAAAATATTAAAAAATGAAGATAATCATTAATTTTGTTCTGTATGATGGTGACTTTCATTTAAAATGTGTTTGTGATGCTATTTGTAGTATTAATTGAATAAGGAGACAATTCCTTTAATAAAGGAGAAGTAAAAATACAGTAAAATCAATAATAAAGTCAAACTGATACAAATACGTTTTGATGTATTTAAATGTTACTATTATTCAATTTTCATATACTTCCACTGAATACGATGAATTAGGTGCACTGGTTTGATAAGCTTCCTCTTTTGTATATAAAAAACATATACAAGAAAAGAAAGGTGACGACTTTGATTCAGTGAATGTGCAAGTTCTTAGAACTGTAACGAATACTGTAAAGAGGTTTTTAGACATTTATATTTGTTTCAGATTATATAATAGTCAACGAACCGGATGAAAAAGGACTCAGGCAAAAGCGAGCTGTACCGTCTACAGATTTCGACATAGAAATGGCTGTATATTGTGATTCTGATTTTCTGGGGTATGATCTTACGACGCCTGACGCTACAAGACGAATTGATAACATGTTGATTAAGTATAATGCAGTAAGTAAAGTTGTTACTGTGTTTTGTTGTCTTCTATCCACCGAATGATTTTTATAGTGATAAAGTTCATGTTAAAACTCAATGATGAAGCATATGCCCTGTTTTATAACCTCAATATGTAGTTAAGTACGTTATCGAATAAGAAAACTTGGTTCAAGTAATGTGAAGGACAAGATTTGTTTAATTCAATACTAGTACTCTCTTGGTTGGAAGGTGTAATGTTCGGTTGGTAGTCAATCCGGTAAGACTTCGAAATGTGTTAAAATATACTTAAACATGAAATAACGACACGAAGACTCATTGATGACCAAAATCTCCGGACTGTGGATATGCAAATTTTGCGACGGGGTTAAACTAATTTTATTAGGCTTCCCCTATTGATGAAAGGTCAAAAATAAACTTTGAGCAAATATGTCAACAGTAATTGAATTACAGGTTATTTATTTAGAAATATTGGTGTTAGAACACTAGTTTAAGGGTGAAATAAAACTTGTTTTGACCGGTTTTTTATGAAGTTTTGGTATCCAGTACAAGGTTTGAACGGTCATATAATCGATATTAGTACACACCAAAGCAGCTGATTGATTATGTTCTTTAGTTATTTCACTCTCTGTAGACATAATAGCTTACAGATTTAACGCGCACGGAACAAATTCTGTTATATCATTGCGTTAATTCGTCGGAACTGATGATCATAATTTTGTTATTCACTCTTTCGAATTAATTATTTTTCTTGTCTCCATATTCTATCCATCTAATATTACTCTGCACAATCGAACTAGTTCGTGTTCATTAAATCATCCACTTCATGTTCATCGCCTGAATATAGCTGAAATATTGCTGCTCGGTCGTTAAACCCCAACAAACAAACAAACACAATAGAACTGCCCATGTTACAATTTGCACTTTTTTCTGTTTGAAGAAGCATTTTGAGTGGGGTAGATCAAGCACTGTTTTTCTGTTTGACGGTGTGGTTTGAGTGGGGTAGATCAAACACTTTTTTCTGTTTGAAGGTGCAGTTTGACTGGGGTAGATCAAGCACTTTTTTCTGTTTGAAGGTGTAGTTTGAGTGGGGTAGATCAAGCACTTTTTTCTGTTTGACGGTGTGGTTTGAGTGGGGTAGATCAAACACTTTTTTCTGTTTGAAGGTGCAGTTTGACTGGGGTAGATCAAGCACTTTTTTCTGTTTGAAGGTGTAGTTTGAGTGGGGTAGATCAAGCACTTTTTTCTGTTTGAAGGTGCAGTTTGAGTGGGGTAGATCAAGCATATTTTTTCTGTTTGAAGGTGCAGTTTGAGTGGGGTAGGTCAAGCACTTTTTGTCTGTTTGACGGTGCAGTTTGAGTGGGGTAGATCAAGTACTTTTTTTCTGTTTGAAGGTGCAGTTTGAGTGGGGTAGATCAAATCAACTGAACTACAATATCACGATTTCAATAAAATACATGGCGTTCTTTGACACAAATCCAGTAAGTAAACATTAAGTAAAAACAGAAATCAAAACCTGCTTATTTTTGATGAATTCCCCCATTAAATAATTGTTTTTTATGGAATAAATATATTGCATCATGCCATTATCATGATTGACGCATTCAGCTAACTACCTATGAACGGCAACCGTTATTTTTTTCAACCAACCGTCTTTTTAACATAGATGATTTACAACAGAAACTGTTAAAGTGTAACAAGCATATTCTAAATACATGTGTAACACATACAAGCCATCATTTATCAATTTTGAAAACAAACTAAATACTGTATCTTATCCACATTGTATTTACTGTTTGTACATCCAGTAATTATTGATTGATTATTTTGTTTTCATAGTTATGGTACAACACGTCGTCTTCGCTAGGTGTTCCTCTGAGAAATGTATGTGAAGGAACAACAAGCACAAATTATGACCATATACATATGCATACAGGGTGAGTTAACTAAATGATCATATACATATGCATGCACGATGAGTGAACTTTATGCTAATGCACATATGCATTCAATGTTAGCAAAATTTAAGACCACATACATGTGTATATAGAGAAGGTAAACCTCATGATCATGAACAGATGCATCTCAGGTTAAACGAACTTTATAATAATTTAAAAACATATAGTGTAAGTAAATTTTACATGAAGGCGAAGGATAGCGGACTTTTTGCAACGATTTACTTTGTCATTTGTTAATTCAATTTTACATTGTCGAGTTCGTTTTTGACCAATTATTTAGTTAATGCAGACATGGTGCACAGTCTTTAGCTCCTGAATTTTTTTCCAGTCATTTCCGAAACATCGAAGCGAGAAACAATCTATATTCCAAGATTTATTTTGTGAGACAATTTAAGCATAGCATGCATATGATGTTTACCTTGGTTAGATGATATATTGTAGTATGCATGTGGCTAGATATCGAGTTGCATAAAGCAAGTTTGCTGTCAGAGTTTATGGTGTTTATTTCATGATATTTGTCTCTTATGAAGGGTCCCAAGCCCAGGCGTTAATGGAATTGCCTGGCAGAATAAAGTGTGTAATCCCAAATATAGATGCGGTGTTTCGGCAGATGGTGTCATGACATATGTAACTACTGCTCACGAATTAGGACATAAGTAAGGTTGCTATTTGTTTTATGTAAAACAAAATTGAAAATAGGTATTCGAAAATAGCTCTAAATCTGTAAAAGTACTATGTCTCTAAAACAACGTCTTTAAAAAAGGATGTGCTCACATTTTAGTATATATATTATTTATTTATTTGTTAGCTCGTGTTTTGGCTCAGTACTGTGCACAGTCAATTGTATATGTATGGAAAATATTACATGATGATTGCTTTACATAAAAACAAACAAATATTCGAAGGGATTTCAATTGAACCAGGATTTGAACGGTTGCATGTATCAAAAAGAACATAATTCAAGGATAACAGGCAGGCAAGGAAAATGTACACACACAATTTTGAACACATCGTACCAGAAATAACATGCACATACATGTAGCAACTAAACGTAAGTGAGCATCCATCGAACAATTACTAAATTTTGTACTCGAAAAGTTTCGAAATTTCTATATTTTCGTTAAATTTTTCAAGTGACATAATATGAAAAACTATGATGTTTATTTTTTGTTTTTTTTTAATTAACTTTCCTCATCATCAGTTTGGGAATGTACCACGACTCGGACCGGGGATGTACGTCACCTGATGTCGGTTTGATGGGAGCTGCTGGAGCTGGGTGGAGTACCTGTAGTAGAAATGATATGGATACCTTATTAAAGTGGGTAGATTTCTGTACCGTTACATATAGGAATTTTAAACTTTTGTGCTATAGTTCTTTGCTCTGCTCTTCACTTTTTATAGGAGTAAGCTTACCATCGTAACCTTACATTGGGAAGGAAGTGTGAGCCATAGTATGTCTAAAGTCACATACTATTTGTTACCTTGTTGAATCTAATTAGAGCCCCAATTGTACACAAAATGCATTTTGTCGTGATTTGTTTATTTCTCGTGGTAACCCCTGTCTTGAAACAATTATTTTTACTAACGGCATGACCAAGATTCATTTGCAGTGAAAATTTCGAAATTAGTAAAAATGTAATAAAATGAAAGCAATGTAAATCGTTTCTCTCGCCCATCTATTGGAACATTAATGGTGGAATTAAGCGCAAAATAATGATGTAGGCTTTAACACAAAATAAAGATTCTGACGTAAACATCAATACTTCTTACTTTCGCTGTCTCCGCTCGTAACGAAATAATATTAAGACATACATTTTCAAAAAATAAAACATAAAACTATGTGATATTACCAATATTTGCTATTAATGTAATTTGGTTTGGTTTACTTAACCTTAAATATGCTTCGTTCTAAGGTCAGGAAGTGCAGATTGTTTGTGGACAAATAATATTCCAGATAATGAAGTCAGTACGGCTCAACTACCGGATAATGCTTTGGATCCTGGAATTCCCGGTTCGTACTTTATTTATTACGTTTTAATTAATGCAGGCATTTAACAAAAGTTTGATAAAACAGATGTCTTATCTTCACTTATGTGTATCCACTAGAATACCTGAATAAATTGTCAAGTGAATAATCACAAATAAATATAATTTGAATTCTTTTTAGACGGTGATTTAAAGGAATAAATACATCAAAAAGGAACACTGGCAATGCATTTATTTTGTTCTTCTTGGTATAAGTAACACACAGTAGGCCATTACTAATCTTACACTGCAAGTTCTGTATCAACATTCATTTCCACGTTTTACAGGCCTTTAGTGTGCTTATGCATTGGCATTTTTGCTTAAGATTCATCATAAAATGTAAAAAAAACCATTGTATCTCTCACAAATCCATTGCCAGGTTCCATTCAAAATTGCACACTTTCGCAATGTTTCCAATATAAGCGGTCGTACATGAATGTATGCAGACGTCCATCTGTGGTATTGTCAAGTGTGATTTCTTTCTAGGACAGAAGTATTCTGCCGATGAACTTTGTGAATTTAAGTACGGATCTGGTTGGAGATACCGAGAATTTCCGCACGTTATTGTAGGTGTTTCTATTAGAAGCATTCTCATTTAAATGATAAACATTAGGATTCGTATATGGTTGTGTTTTACAATATTTAAAAAAAAGAAATATTCGTAACATCAGAGTGAATATTTATATACAAAAAAATAAGTGTTCTTTTAAGTATTATTATAGCATAAGGTTTGCACATGTTAATTTCACAACCGAGTTGTAAGGCAAAGTATTCAAAACATATCTATAAAACAAGGATTGATTCCATTTATACAAAATGGTTAAACCCATGGCAGTAAATATATCTTTTTGCCGACAAAAAGCATCCCTAGTCAACTTTGAAGTTAAAGGCAGACAGTATTGATTCATAAATTATGGTCCTCATCTCAAATACATGCCGAATAGAACGTTAAAAATGAGCATGTACGGTAGGTATGGAAGTAATGTAATTACAAGTTTAATCAAGGGAACCAAGTTTTTGGCTGGAAGCAAAATAATGTAATCCAGGGGCAAAGACTAGACATGGAAAACAAACAATCACAACAAAGAACATAAAGTAATCAAAATTATACATACACAATAACAAAAGTAAATGAGCAACTCGGACTCCACTAAAAATTTGGAGCATGGACCAGGTGCACCGGGAGGGTAAGCATCCTCTGCATTTCTAGAAACACCTGCAGAGTTGCTCCAAAAAATCAAGTCCGGTGTAGACGAAAGAGGGATGTAAGACTAGGACACGTTGAACAAATAAGTTTTGATGGTGCAGATGGATTTATGGATTTTTTTCTTATGCTTCTCAGCCTACATCATGTAACATCCACAGTTGTGTAGATACGAATCAAGGACCGCTGTATGGTAGAATGATCAAACAGACCAACTCAATCAATGGGCTCTACTGTGCTGACAACAAAGTAAGGTCAATTAATTAAAATTAAATGAGGTCAAATAAAAATAGCCTTATGACTGTAGACATCATTTAAAGGCCATGTTCTACGAAACTTAAATATTCTTACATATGTACTCAAAGTTCTCTGACAAAGGTGAACCAATAAGCACTTTGTAGCGCCGAATGCTGGACAAAAAATTAAAAAAAAAACCAATTAATCATATGAATAAATGGTAAACAGAAAAGTAGAATAAAGGCTTAGATAAACATATTAACATCGGTGTATGTTACTTAATCCAAGAAATAAATAAGGAACAATAAGTTTAAAATCGCCAAAACAAATGCCACTGTATGGTGTATAAGTATGTTTAATTTTACAGATACCCACCTTTTAATAATTCACTCATTTATATTTTATTGGCGTGTTTTTCTTTGTTTGTTTGTTTGTTTGTTTTTTTTTGTGTGTGTGTGTTCGTTTTTTTTTTTGTCTGTAAAAGTGTGTTTTTAGTACATTTGCATATTATCAGTTTGTTTTGCTTTGTCCCCGTCTTATATCTACAATTAAGTCTACATGAAGCCGAATATGTCGTTTTCTCTAACCAATTTTGAAACAGAACATATCAAATCTACGTTTTCGGTTGCTAAAATTAATTGGAGTTTAGATTTCTATCATATAAATCATGTGCTTTCAGATATGTTTTGATGGGTCTTGTCAAAATTTCTCAGCAGCTCAAATAACTGATCCTCTTATAAGACATGGTAACTGGGCCGAGTGGTCTAAATGGATGGGATGTAGCCGGACATGTGGGCGGGGTATCAACTATCGACGTCGAAAATGCAACAATCCGAGGTTAGCATAAAATAATGTCAACTTTCAGATAAAACTTTTGTGAGATGTTTTCCATGAACACAATTGTTTGTTGGTAAACAGAGTATGATTAATTGTTACTAAGTTAATAACAGCGGCAATGCAATTTTTCAAAAAGTGTATCTAGAACACTTTATAAGAATTAATATGACAACGCTGCTAAATTTTATTGTCATGTAAATTAAGGGTAAAACAAAATTACCGAACTGATAAAATATTTGTAGTAGTCACGGAAATAGTCCAAAAAAGTCGGTATAACTAATGGCAATATCAGGACAAAAACCGGAAAGTTCGAAAACCACTGCAACAGTCCTGACAAGGCACAGGCATAATCTGGTTCCCCGCTCCATATCATAAGCGACCCTAGGATCGCTAAAATATAGACTCAGGTCACCTCGGACGGATATGCACAATTTATGAGTAAAATAAAATGAAATAAAATAAAAACAAAAATTAGATTATGTAAATTAGCTTTATGATTGTGCATTTAAATCTAAAGATGATAAGTAATTTGAAAAAAAAATTAAACGTAGTTTTCTTTAAATTTGAATATTAGAACGTAAAAAGTAAATAAAATAACGTCAAATTCGCTCGGCCAATCAAAGCACAGAAGACGTCACAGGTGAGGTCTGAGGTTATATTTGAGAGAAACTTGTGGAACGAAATATTACCCGGCCTTCCAGGTTAGGCACATACATTTCAATATGAAAGGTTGTTTAAACCAGGTTTTGAGCCTGTTAAACCTCCTGCTTCCAATACGGTTCATTATTTTCGGTATATTTCAAATGTGTAGCAATAAATTGCCACAAGTCGAAATCGGTAAATCCAGCAGTCAAACTTGTACAGAAGATCCAAGCAATAAGTAAAACAATAAATACAATACACGATTTTTTTTAAAAGTCTTTAATTTGTATGGAAGATGCATTAATTTTAAGATAAAATAAATATAATAGTATTCATGTAAAAACTACGGAAAATGTAATTGATTATCTCTTTTGGTCAATTTTGTTTTTGCACTTTTCAGCCCAATAAATACTGCAGGTTGTGAAGGCAATGAATTTGATGCAATAGCTTGCAATACAACGGTAGGTATTTCTTATACTTGAGTAGTATGCTGTTTTCTTTTTGTAGGTGCTGTGCGTCAGATGTTTTCATGGCAATACGTTTCCTTGAAGCAGACCGTTAATTTATTTTTTTTAACTTACGATTAATGTTAAGCAGAAAATAAGAACATGTATTTCAGGCATTCATACAGTTTAAGCCTACATATATATACTTGAAACCCTTTAAGGGACAGTCCATGCGAGGCCAATCATGTGATATGGGTGGCACAGGACAACTTTTATCCCACTGATGTTTTGTTCCATCGTAATGCATAACCATTTGTATGTCAAATTGTAAAAAATGTGGTTTTAAATCGGCAATGGATGGCTCAGAAAATGATTTTAAACAATGATTTTAAAGTTCACTAAGACAACAACCTTTTGAGACAAAGAATTTGAGATTTAAAAAAAAGAAAGAAAAGGAAAAGTGATGAATCTCTTCTGCATGACTGTTGGAAGAACTATACTTAAGTTTTATTAAGATTGTTACCTTTTTTTTGGTCTTAAATGAACTTAAAGATTTATAATAAAAATTATTAAATTATGAAGTGGATAAACTTAAAATTCTTTGTCTCCAAAATGTTATTAATAGAAAATATTAAGAATGCTTTGGAAAAAAATATGACTTATTAAATAAATTAAGATTAAAACAAATAATACAATATTGTACAGCCATGCTCGAGTGATAGAGGTACAACATCGGCCCTCATTTATCAAAGAGCGAGTGAAACTTGTCAGAGGATGATCGATAACGGTGTCATTAATGGAACAATATACTCAGCAAATGGATCAATTTATTCTTCATTCAGTAAGTCAGATTTTCTAAACAAAACTACATCCTATGTTCTCGTGAAAGAAGTCCTTATACATTTCATATGTTTAAGTGACTTGCTATTTTCCCAAAGAAATAAATTGTACAATTGAATATATTTCGTTGAAATAAATTTGTATAATAAACAAAAAAACATTTGTTACATATAAGCAATGTCATAAGACAACTAAGTACTCAAGGTACTGAGGACAATCGTAATTTTTAAACCCTAAAAATGGAAATTTATTTGTTAAAATTGTAGATTGGGGAAATTGTGAAGTAGAATGCGCACCTAATCCTGGTTACACAGCACCTGCACAACATCGATATGGTTTGATAGAAAATGGTACGCCTTGTTCTGGTTCTCTCTCTAATGCAGATGCTAATCTGTATCCAAGACGACCTGGGTATTACTACGCATGCCTCGAAGGATATGGCCAGGTACATGTAATATCAAATTAACCTTTATTATTTGTTTTGAATTATCATTGGTGTTTTTATTGAACATTTCGTACAACGCTGTTTGGAGAAATTTGTCTTTTTATGAAGTAAAAAAAAGAATCATTTTTCCAGCGTAATTCCTTTATCCTGGAAATTAATTATATTTGACGTTTGTCGATGATAAAATGTCTAAGTAAGAAATGGTTAAATTTATGTGTCTTGTCCTGTTATTCTTATATTTAATTCCAGATTTTAAATTATTTAACCTTTAAGCTATACCTATTATACTTTATTGTTTTATCAAATTTAAAGTCTTCTTTTGTTTTTTTCTTTTAATGGAGATACACAAACACAATATCTCCTTGTTTTATATTTATATATGTTAAACTCTCAGTAACTTTAATATACATGTACGGGAAAAAGACCTTATGGACATTTATGGTATATTCGTGACCTTAAAAAAAATCTTAAGTCAGACCTTCACTATTGGTTAAGTATTTATTTCGCGACAACAAAAGTATTATATACATACTAACATTATCATTATCATATAATTTGTAGAGATTTGATTGCAACGACACTACTGGTACGTCTGAGTTTGATTCATGTGGCGTGTGTAACGGTGACAATAGTACCTGTATTGTAAGAGAGGGTACCTTTAATGAGACGCTTTCACAGTGTATGTATTTAAATAAATTAATTCGTTAAAAGCTCCGACCGGAACACATTGAACTTGGTCTACAAAAAATGAACAAATGGCATATTTTTAAAAGAAGTCTACTGAAAGTTTAGTTTTTGTTTGTTTGTTGGGGTTTAACGTCCAAGCAGCAATATTTGAGCTATATTCAGATGATGAACATGAAATTGATGATACAATGAACATGAAATGATGATAAAATGAAAAAGGGATGGGACACAAGGACAATGGGGTCGACAAATTTTGATTGCAACTGGAAATAGGGAGAGGTGGGTAGGGTCGGGCTATTTAGCCTCCTGTGGCGGAGCCCTATGGTTCCTACTCCGGGAGAATACCACAGTAAGGTTCTTTAACGTGCGAGGAACGTGGCATCTTTCCCAACACGGTGCACCACTATGGTTTGCGGTCAGGTTTTCCGTATTATAGCCAGCATAACTCCAGCATGTAACACGCCAGGGGTACCCCATTCCACCACCTGGAGCACACATCCCAGTTGTTCTGTGGGAAGAGCGCCCTAGCCATCGGTTAGAGTTCTGAGCACTATTTAGTCGCCTTTTACGACAAGCTGCTGCAGGCCTATTCTTTCAACACCCGGAGTTTAGTTAATTTCCGCATTTTATTAAATAGAAGTATGTTTCGTCAGCTAAATTAAGGGGTCTTCATGGATATCTTTGAAAGTTCTGACAATTGAACAGCTTTTGAAGTAAGCCCGATAATGAAAATACTGGGAGAATTTGTCGATGTCTTTATATCAAACAGTTTTGATATATGGAGCCGATACAAAGTCGTCTAACAATTTAATAGAAAAAAACTGCTGAACTGAGACGTTCAATGTGCATGGTCCTTGTTGGGAGTTCTGACTGAACAAATAAATCAGCTTAAAGTTTAGAAAAAAAAACAAAGAAATTTAGCGCAGTTTTATCAAATATCATCATTTTAATTAATCACAATGTGCATGTTTAAGACAATTTACTGATTTTCAATATCTGACAATTAAGCAGTTTTTGAAGGAACCCTTGTTGTCAAAAAATGGGGACATTTCTAAAGTACTTCTACTTAACAATGTTGATATATGAATGTATGAAAATAGCCGGTGCACTGGCGTCTTGTAATTTTCAAGGAAGAGAATTGCTGAAATAAGTAGATCGAGATTTGCATGGTATTTCTTAAGGTTATGCTTGGTGTTGTATCGTGTTTTGTATATCGCATAATAGTGTTTTGTTTTGTAGAATGTTGCTTCCCATTTGTACACATCATAATCCTTCATTGTAAAAGAATTTAACAAGAGTACCATCTTTACAATATATTAAAGACTTAACTTGATGTAAATAAGTATGACATTTACAGGGACAAGGCATGAATGGACTGAAATTCCTGTTGGAGCTTTCAATATAGAAATATCGTATACTTGGAAAGACATGAAACAGTACTATATAGGTATGTGTGTTATGCCTCAAAATCCGAAACGGCAGCGACATCTTATACGCTTTGGTTAAACGCGACTTACCACAACCTCGCTGCTATTTCGGAGTTTCTGTTATGCCTATGACAACGCGCAGATTTGTTTACTTACTTCTAATAATGTTTCATATATCTGGAAGGAAGTAGATATAGGAAAAAATAACCATATTTTCACACTTCCTGGGTTTATGCTTTCTTTAATTGATGTCAAAATGAGACGTTAACAATGGTTTCAAGCCAAAAATTACGGTTTTTAAATTAAAAAACGGAATTAGTAAAGATTTTTTTTATTTTGTATATTTTAAACAGAAATTTACACAAAAGAGGACCGCCCTATAATAGCGAGTAACATAGTAGGCGATAGTAGGATATTTGATACTGGAGACAATCCTGTAAGCTACGGTGGAACGTTTTGGCACTTCAAATACCTTACACAAATCATGCATGCGGAAGGGCCACTTATTGCACCTGTCATTGTCAAGGTGAGAGCTGACGGAAAAAAATAACATATGGTTCAGTCAATATTTACGATGAATTACTTTGTGTAGTATTCGAAAATCAATGACATTCAATTAGACCTACAAACATACCAGGTGGTCATTGATTTCTTACATACAACATATTTTATCTTTATCTCACTCCCTAAAAACATTTTAATCGGTTATTCTACTGTTTTGAATTTAATGTTATTTACATAGTTTATGAAGACATTATTTGAAAAAGTTGTATTTGTACACGTACAAAAATTCAGTATGTTTCTATAATTTTCAAAGAGTGCGGGAGGTCTTGGTTTCGATTCATAGTCGACTTTTATATACAAACTGTAAGAAGTCACTTCGTAACACCTCTTACATATTTGATACAGTCACTATTGGTACATCCGGAGTCAGACAAATTATGTCCGAGAGGCTAAATTCCTTATTTGCGGAATTTTGCTTATGTGAGTTAGCACAATAAAGATATGACTCGATGTGTAGGACAAGAACAAAACTGAGTCATTTCGATTGGTCAATCGTTTTTGTCCTTAAATGCATGAAATATCAACTTTAGGACTTTAAACCACATCAATCATTTTTCGTCAACTATACTGACAATTTCCGCTGATTTTTATGTTATAAACATGAACTATGTAGGTTATCACAGACAAAGTGCCGTTGTGCCGGCATAATTTTAATTCCTACACACCTAAAAGTTTCGTGAATTAACTCGTGGATCGTTATAGTGTATCGTTCTGCACCATGAAAACTGATTTATTTAATGGGTCATAGTTTTCTTTCCCTCATTTGTCTACCCCCGCACTTGACTTTTTATGAGCGAATCGGCGGGTGTTAATAGAAAAGCCGAAGACCTTTACCCTACCGGTGCATCTGGTCCATGCTCCCAGTTTTTAGTGGAGTCCGAGTTGCTCATTTGCCTTTGTTACTTTGTATGTATGATTTTAGTTACTTTATGTTCTTTGTTGCGTATGTCTGTTTTCCATGTCTGGTCTTTGTCCGTGGATTACACTCTTTTGTTTACCGCTATGACCTTGGTTCCCTTTTTTACTCTTTGTTTACCGCTATAATCGTGGTTCCCTTGATTACTCTTAGCATATAAAAGTACTATGTATACATTCTATTATGAAGATGAAACCATCGGTTGATTATGTTTACAAGCATGCATTCTCTGTATTTATTAGATATATAATCTTAGAACGAATGCCAATACTGGAATTAAGTTAATATATTCGGTACCTATGAATGGCAAGTACCTTCATTTATATTTGTTTACACTATCAAAACAATTGTCTCATTTTCATTGAACTTACAGGATTGTTACAAGTAATATAATTGTTATGGTGATAATTACTTGCATTCATAGTTGATTATATGGAAAGTTTTTGAATAGTTACAGTCATAGTAAATATATTTCACATTTTAATGGATCAATTAAGAAATTCGTAAAACACGTATTGACCAATAAGGAATGTCAAGAACAATAGCAATCCAATCATGAATGACATACATTTTTGAAACGGTCCATTAAAAAGCACATTTGGATACATAAATTATTCTTACTGCATATTCGGTAGTTCCTTATTTTGAATATATTATAATGAAAGCGAAATACTAGAATGAATGAAAACGGGACAATTTACCTCAGCACTCTTTTTTTTTTCTTCGCCTTTCATATTATTTCATATAACAAAAAATGCTAATTCGTTAAATTAAAATTCTTAATTATAAGGACATATTTGTCCACAATCCATAGGTTTTTCCTATTTTGCCTAACCCCAATGTTACATCTTATATGAAACTTGGTGAGTATTTTAAAAAGCCGATGACGCTTATCCTGGTCCATGCTCCAAGTTTAAATAGGAATACGGGTTGTTCATTAATTGTGTTAGTTTGTTATTTTTGTTTTTGTTTTTGTTTTTGTTTTTTTTTTTGTCTGCTATATTGTTATTTCTTGTCATTTGTTGTTTGTGTCCCTTTTTCTTTCGTTTCCATTGTAGAGCATTTTAATGTTTATTGCTCGTGAACTTTTGTTAATAACCGTCTGCTTTTCTGTTATGTATACCATCTTGATTTTCATATGACAATACTGAAAACAATGTTTTATGATAAATAATGATAAGACAAAATAGCACCTTAATAGCTCAGATATTCATGTTAATCGAAAATTTGTTGACAGATACTTTTTATCTATCATACATGACAATATATTCGAAAATATCCGTCAAGACGTTGTGATGATTGTGACCTCACTAGACATTCTTTAGAGTTTTCAATTAAAATGACGTCAAGCATGAATTCACATTTTGTGGTCGCATACTACATTTTTTGTTTAAAATATACCAAAATGACCAACAATATAATAAGATTACCTATCAAAGAACAATAGTAACGCGTTCGTCAAGATATTCCACATGATATTGTCAGTATCAGAATCAAAAGTAACTTATTCTATATCTAGCTTAAATGGTACATTATCATGATTATATCGCTTTTAAATCTTTTCTGCATTCGCGTATAAACTACATACTGCTGTGCTTTATTCCAAATGTATATAATGTTAATATCATGCCAAAGTTTGATAAACATGATTAACAAAAGAATGTTTATACACTACAGTTGAGATTCATATGCATATTGCCTTGATGTAACGCATAATCCTTTTGATAGCAAGAACTTCCTTGCATTATATATATTCCATGATTCGATTATGTAGCGTCGTGGAAAGTGTTTACATTCTGAGACAAGTATATGGTATTCATTGTATGTGACTGTCCTGTAGTACTTTCTGTATAAAAAATCCAGTAAATGTAACAAATTACAATCTTATTTTTTATATAACGCCTGGCTCGTGGTCTATGGCATGAATTAAGTGCATCTTGCCAACGAGTTCAAATATACAATCGAGGGAATGACCAAATATTTACTTTGGAAATTATATTTTTCTAACATCTTTGAGAAGTTATATGCAAAACGTATCTTCTCTGAATTATGAAAACACGATCCTATGCACCAATGTAGCGAATAGTTTGATCAGATTTTGAGACTTACATTTGGATACTGATACCTATGAACTTTTGCAAAATAGACCGAATAGTTAAATAGAAAGTGGCCTCAAACGTAATCTCAATGTTATTACAAACAAATCTGTCTTGCGCCACTTTTAATTGTAAACTATGTATGGTTAATTGCATTTTTGCTCTTTTCATTTGTATTTTTTAAATTAATTTTTATATTACGTTAACATGCAACAAATTGATTCAAACTAACATCATTTTCCATGCAAATCTAGGAAGGCTGATTGGATATTTAAATATATGTTTCGGCGTGACCACCTTTAATTTCACTAAACACTTTAGTAGTCGTGTTGAGACAGTTATGTTTAAATATGTAAAATTTAACGGTTTCGGGTATGTATTTTACAACTGGAAATATTGTATCCAAACGATCGCGGGTGAATGAACAGAATACATTGTTACTATGTAAGGTGAAGTTCTACCTAGAGATCTAATTTAGATGAAGAAGGTCCGCCTTCATCTTTTACGTGACGAAGTTTTCTTGCACTTTCTGGAATGAACTAGTAGATCAGGCACAACTATCCTACTCTCATGTCAAGATGTTGACCGTATTGACCTCTGTCTTTTCACGTATTTACTTCATTAATAAATGGTGTCTTTACTACATCATTAATCGTCTGAAATATGTTTTATGACATTTTACTCCATCGAGTCCATTAAGGGGATACGTGGAAGATTAGTGTTATATTTTGTTATTAAAAATTTATTTTATACCAAGTGATTTTCATATCTATTTTCTTTCTTATAGATAGCACATTGAGTTATTCAGTTGAAACGACAACAGATGCTACAGACTTCACATCGAGAAAAATTACAGACAATATTATTAACAAGAAATCCACGAGTACAAGCCCTCCTGGTGTGTTCACTAGTAAAATATATATAATAATGATAATAATAGTACTAACGATCTCCATTTTGTGTTTTGAAACTAATCTCTTTGGTTTCCTAGAAAAAAAACATGACCAGTCCTAACCGAAGCATACGCAATTTTCGAGCTATACAATACATAACATGTAAGGTATTGTTATTAATTAGTTATTTACAAGTTTGATCGTAACACAAATATACGAACATTTCTATGAAGTGATTTGAATAGCTTTCTTACAGTGTGTCCTATTATCACTGAATACATGATAGACGTTTTGACATATGTTAAAATATGTATAAGAAAGGAGTTGACATCTTGAAACACTGTGTCCGAAAGTCGCCCAGGATTTGATAGGACATTGATACAATGTGAGACATAGTTATTCTACTTAGAGAGATGGTTGAATTGGTACGAAGCCAACATAGATTTGTATTGGACGTTGTTTTATTTCAATACAACTTTCCATGAATTACAGAACATTCCACAATTTTACGCCAAATAAAATTCCTAATAAAACGCAACACAGCATACGACCTCTACATTGTCGAAGTTCTGCTTCTTTTATTTTGTGACGAAGCATTTTTGAACTTCAAATTCTTGTCTGAAGATCAAGCACAACAATCCTACACTAATGCCTAGATCCTATTCAAGTAGATGGTAGGAATTTTTTCTTGTCTGCAATATGTTTACACTACTTTTGTGCTAATTTGTATCTTTGACCTTCGCAAAAAAAATACATACATACACAAAATAGTGTTTTTTGTGCTTTTCCATATGGATTTTCTCTAAAAAGCAGTGAATAAAATGCAGTTAAACAAAGAATACATCCGCGAAATAAGTCATTATGCAACATGTTCGGTTTTATGGAATTACCGAATTTTTTTTTTAAATGTTAACTGATTCCAAAGCTGTGTAATCTTTGAAAAAATGTTCATTATTATCAATCTAAAACGTTAATGTTTTTCAGAATAAGTATTTTGTATTTTTTTACACTCCCTGTATTTCTTTTTTTTTATATAGTAAGCAAACTCGTTTTCAAGTGTATAAACTTTTTCCGACTATATTTCAATTCAAAACTTAAACCTAGCAGTTGTCACAATTTATTTTATTTTTTTTTAAGATACGGCTTCGGGATATACAATTGACACGACCAGGAATGCTATGGATTTGAGAACGAAATTGATTACAGATACTTCTACAGAAAGGCAATCAACGAGTACAAGCCCACCTAATTCAGATATTACTACCAAAAGGCAGTACACGAGTACAAGCCCACCTAATTCAGATACTCCTACAAAAAGGCAATCAACGAGTACAAACCAACCTAATTCAGATACTACTACCAAAAGGCAATCCACGAGTATAAGCCCACTTAATTCGTCCCAGATTGTTCTTGTGACAATACTTGTCCCCACGTCCGTTGCATTTATTTCAGCGATAATAATATTCACTTTTGTATTACGACGACACAAAAAATCTAGCGCGTCTATATCTAAAGGAAAACATTCTTTTGTATATTATAGCTCAAGATTAGAACAGCCGACAAAGCCGCCATTCAACAATTTGTGATAGTCTTGTTCTTATGAGTTCACCAAATATGTAGGCATTGGTGTCAACATTATGACAACAGATCAGAATGATTCCTAATGGAATAAGATTTACATATTGGAAAATTTGTCGGATATTGACCGCTTGGATGTAATTGGTTAAATATAACACAGCTTACAGCATGGTCTCATCATCTTTTCCATACTTTTTTTTATATTTGTCAATGTTTCGCTTAAAATTACATGTTTTACCTCAATTGACGATAAATCGATTCAAGGTAAGAACAGAGAATAAAACATTTGTAATATACATATGCCCATATGGCCATCGTCGCTGTCAACAATTATTCAAATGTCTTGCACTACTGGAGCGAGCAAATAAAACCACACCTATCATGAATGTTCCTTATGATTTCCTGCACAGAACTGATGTTTGATTTTTCTTTTATGTCTAAACAATATGGCCACTATTACTAAAATTGACTATAGGGATGTGTCACTGGTTGTTTTCTTTTGCTTAAAAAAACCGTAACTAAACAGAAACGAACTCAAATATCTTATGATCTTTAATCACACGATATCAATCTTCGCTGCAATTTGAAGTAAATTTTACAACCCGTTGTAAGAGTTATTTCTTCTATTATATCATTCTTACCATTTTGCGTTTTTCGGTTATCAACTTGAAAATTATGGCAGTTAGTTTATAGAGTTAATCTTCTATCCAAAGGAGGATATGACCTTCATCAAGCAGAAGTTATGAAAAATCGATTTGCGTTATATTGAGTGAGTTTTTGTTCCTAAAATAGGATTGTTTTACATTTATTATTGTTGATTTTTTATATTATTTCTAAAACATTTCCCTCCCTTCTTTGCCGGCCAAATTGGAACCAAATTATTTATGAATATTCCTTATTCTTATGTAGGGGTTTCTTAACCGTCGATTACCATGGCCATTGTTACTAAAATAGAACGAAAGGGAAGGTACTTCGAGTGTTCAGCAAGATGAAATATAGCAATAGTAAACTTTTGTGACATTTCACTAACCTATGTTGGGGGTATTGCCCTTCCTGACGTTTCATTGCTGTTTTCTTGTTATCGTTTCCAAAATATATTTCTCTGAAACTATAAAACAGATTATTTCCAAACTTTATAAACATGTTGCAATGTTACTGTGGACAGAACATTTGAAGGATTTTTGATCCGATGACAAACATGACTGCAATTACTAAAATTAAACAGTAGGGGTCAAACAACAGTTTTTTTTTAATTGAAAATAAAACGTTTGGTTTTAACAAATTCTGACTTGGGTTTCAATATTCACCGTAATGTTATCTAACCACGTCGGCATTTATTTTTGTTCTCATGTTTTTAAAAATAACACCTCTCACGTGCCAATGCTGTGAAACTTTATAGGGAATTGGACCTCAATTCGCTTCTCAAATGATCCGATTCTTGTGTTGCTCAAATATATCAGTCGGTAACACTAATTATATATGTATATATCGTCTTTAATTGATGAAATGATTTGTTCCAAATAATAGGACTAAATGTTTTCACATTTCCGAGGTTGGCGATGTAGGCTCTTTTAACACTCCAGTTACAAACGTTATATACCCACGATAAGGATTGTTTGCAAGTGATTGAAAAAAGTACATGATATTCGTAATCTTTAAGCATATCAAATTTGCGAAGCTAATTTGTTGTCGTTCCTTTCGCGGGACTCGAATTCGTACCGCTGTGATATCTATAGCAACACTGCCTGCACAAAGTCCAGGCCCTAGACCACTCGGACAGCTAGGCCATATAAATATATAGTTTTCGCTGACCGGGTCATTTCTCCTCGTAATATTAATCTTGGGCTGTACACAATGTATGGTTGTACGGGACAGCTCATCTAGGTGTTATTTTGTAGGATAAGGATCAAATAAACGATACATGTCACAACAAATCAATATTATGTTTGTTTGTTTGTTTGTTGGGGTTTAACGTCCGAGCAGCAATATTTCAGCTATATTCAGACAATGAACATGAAATGGATATAATGAACATGAAATGAAAAAAAAAGGATGGGTCACAAGGATAATAGGGTCGACAAATTTTGATTGCCACTGGAAAAAGGGGGGATGGGTAAGATCGGGCAATTTAGCCTCCTGTGGCGGAGCGCAAAGGTTCCTACTCCTATCAAATACCACAGCAGGGTTCTTTAACGTGCGAGGAACGTGGCATCTTTCCCAACACGGTGCACCACTATGGTTTGCGGTCAGGTTTTCCGTATTATAGCCTGACAACCCCAGCATGTAACACGCCAGGGGTACCCCATTCCACCACCTGGGGCACACATCCCAGTTGCTCTGTGGGCAGAGCGCCTAGCCCCCGGCTAGGTTTCTGAGCACTATTTAGTCGCCTTATACGACAAGCTTAGCGCTGCTGCAGGCCTATTCTTTTATCACCCGGACCTGCACGGGGGCAAATCAATATTATATCAATATTATACAAACGTCTCAGAATGTGACGGCTCTATTCGCTACACTGCTCCGTCGGATCAAATTGATAAAGGGAAGATAATGTAAGCATAGAAGGGTCTGAAAATTTCCCAACGATGATAGGACTGTTAAATTTGCGAACTAATTATTTGTCGTTCCCTCCGCGGGCCTCGATGTCGTACCGCTGTGCTCAAATCGGTCTAGGACGCTGGGATTTGTGTAGGCCATGTTGCCATAGATGTCACAGTCGTACGAAAAATTTGACAAACATCCCAAAATTCTAGTTTTAAGCAGTGATATTGTTAAAGATAGAGCTAATATTCATGAGTTTGTATGTATGATTTTAGTTACTTTATGTTCTTTTTTGTGTATGTCTGTTTTCCATGTCTGGTCTTTGTCCCTGGATTACATTCTTTTGATTACCGCTATAACCTTGGTTCCCTTGATTACTCTTTCAGTGTATTTAGCGCTAAATTTTGGTCCGATTCGAACTGTGCTCAGTGAGAATTTGTGCGAAAGGAATTATAAATAAGGACAATATATGTCTGCCCTTACTTTATTTGAAACAACCTTTTTTCTATACTAATTTATTTATACAACGTCGTATGGCGGACAAAGCACAGCATATTTCATGTACTATATGTTATCCGATTCTTACTTCTGAAATGTTAACAAAGAAATTTGCACTTTTTTATATCTGGAGCATACATTAAATGAATTTTCTCCTTTCTTTATATAAGCTAATATATATAGCAACATTATTTTAACGATATCGACGTATAGTTTCGAGATATATTTTGTAACCCAGTACCCTTAGTTTACTTCTCAGGCGCTATTCGTTGTGAACACAGAAAGGTAACTAGATTTTCTGTTGGTGGTATCAATATGGTTAATCTTCAGAAGAAGGCAAGAGGCTTTAGCTACAGCAATGGGCATACATAAATATTTTTTAACTCCATTGTCTTACTAGGGGGTTTCAACTGTAAGAATATGCGGGACTTCATATAACACATGCTGTATGTCTGCGTTAGAAGTTTAAACAATTGCGTTATACTTGCATTTGTCATTTATAAATGTGTCACTTATGACAGAACAATTTTTAACCATTCAGGTGTTAGCACATGTACACAGGCAAATGTGCAACACATGAGAACCTTGTGGTTTGCATCATGTGATTATCATATGAATCGAGCACCATATGATAATCATATGTTTCAGTTAACATATGATAATCACATGGTTATCATATGATAATCACATGTTTTTCACAAACATATGATTATCATATGTTTTCAAGCCCATATTTTCATATGAGAATCATATGATAATCATGTGACTACCACATGATAAATTTCATATGATTTTCACATGATAACCGTATGATTATCATATGTGGCACATTTGGCTGTGTATAGGAGTTCGCTGATACTCGGTTCCTATTATGTATTCAGTTTTTTCTGAACGGTTTCGAACGTATTACATAGTGTAGGTGCAATATAACAGTTCTACACGCGTAGTGGGAATATGCTACACATATGTGTTACAATATAATCTACAACAGAGATTGAGTTACATTTCTTTGTATCTATGTCGTGTTTTTTCGCTACTTAATATTACTTAGACTTTAAAGAGAAAATGTTGACGAACTTTTTGGTAAACAAAAATGCTCAAAAGAGTGTATTGATTCAAATTCTTGTATAAAAAGTCTTCATTTTACTGGTAAACATCAACGGCAATTCCAATGAGGAACCGACAATTCACATTTATTTTTTACCTATTTAAATTGTTTTTTGTTTTTTGTTTTTTTTGGTGGTAATTCAGTGTATTTACCACCTATAAAATTCATTTAGTGAAAATAATGTAAATTCAAAAAGCCCTGTTTGCCGTTATTCATTTGTATTAACGAGATGTTATAAAAGATTGCTTAGTCATGTGTTGTGTCATAAGTATATGAAAATCGTTTATTTCTTGTAATAATAATCAGTAACCATTACCTTGAGGGTAATATGTTTTATAAATAGTCATATAATCTCACTTTGCAATGTAGGGGGAATGCACTTTCGTGAAATGTAAGGGAATTGGAGATGTTCAAAAATGGTTTATCTTATTTATATATAAATAAAGACTTTAATAAACGTTATATTGTGTAGCAATTCAAGTGAAAATTTGTGCTGATCATTTTGTGGGTTATGAGAGATGATGAATATAATTGCAATTTGTTTTATTTGTCAAATATTTAGCGATTTACAATATACGTTACTCTGCAAGATGAAACAAGATATATGAATAATATAATCTCACAACGTAAAGTATAGCAATTAGTGTAACATTTTATAAATTATTGTTAAAAGCGACAGTGGCTTTAGGTAAGTTATGATTAATGTTGTAATATTTCAATTTAAAGTTGTTAGAATCTTATAGACTTCTTTTGCTGTTAATATGCCCTTTCCTGAAACACCGGTGTCCCCTACGGTATCATATAACATTCCTGTGAGTAGAAAAATTGCAACAAAAACTTTCCTTAAATGTGATATAACGGTTGTACGCAAATTTATCAATTTTATGCCACAGTTAGTTTTTAAAACAATATAGCATACTTCCTCTTATAAAACATTTTTAATGAAACTAGGTAAACAAATTGCAATCATCCATTCAATATCGTTGTGACTAAAAGCGACCAATTTAATTGTTTTTAATGGTAATACTTCTTACCTGTGTAACTGTATAATTTTGGCCGTGTTTAAAGACACTTAAACATTTGAAATGAAATCTCAAAAAGTACCTTTTTGCCAATGGTGGAACTACCATATATAGCGGGTAATTTTCGCAGGTGTCAAAGTTTGCATTTACTTTATAAATAGCTGAATTATATTTCACATCTTCAAATTTAATGGAGTAAAAAGTGAATGTAAAATATTTGGACTTTAATCAAAATTAATTTTGCGTATCTCTGCACTTCGCGAATGTAGCGAAAATTAGTACCTCGCGAAAATGTTCCACTGTACGGTATTGTTTATTTTTTTATTTTTTTTTAATTGATAGTTTTATTATCATTATTCTGTTGTTATTCTTTGATACATATAGACTTCATTCTTCATCAACAGAGTATTCACAAACACAAAACATTTAGATATGCACTGAGTCACTAGAGTGCTATATTTATCGAAATAAGTGACTTTAATTTAGTAGTAAATTGTACATTTTGTGTGTAGAAAACATATTCTTTCTTTAAAGTAACTTGAGTAATGTGTGATCATTTTTATATCAACCACTTCTCAACTGCAAAAATTTAAGCTACTTATAGTTTCATTATTAATGTTTTCTCAGCTTGTAAAGCACAGATGTTGCAACCATCTCCCTCTAAAAAAATTTGCACCGTGTAGAACATTTTGTCCAAAGGAATAAAATAACTTAGACAATTTATCAAATGCAACATTGTTTTCACTGCTAGGTAAGAAGTAAGATGAGGATAGGAGTAAATGTCTTTTCGGGGTGTAATTACCAGTGGCCCTTATATGTAAAAATGTTTAAAACATAATATTTTCAAAATCTAAATATGTCCAAGCAGCACCTACCTATATATTTATTTTTTTAGTTGGATGAAATTCAAGTCAATAACAATAGTAAAAATTGATGGATAACTGACTTCTGACTTTTGAAGTCTAATTTGTGAGGCGAACAATTTAGTGAAAGAACTGGCACCACTCTCAATCCAGTATCTTAACATTGTTTCGGTAGATATAAACTGTCATATATGTTAGCATATAATTCAGAAATAACATTTTAATATTACATTTACATATAATTATGTTTTTTTAAGTTAAATAAACGCTTGTTTAAATATAATGACAATTTTGAAGGCTTTACGGTAAATATAAGATCCAAACTGAATTTTATCAGTTCGGCATATCAATACAAAATTTATCACTAGTGTATAAAATGTTAAATGTTCTCATCATCATATATAACATGTTTAAACCATAAAACTATCGTTTGAATGCAATAATTGATCGAGTTTCCAACGAAAACATTTCACGAGCATTTCTTATTGAAAGAGAATGTCTTGTACCTTCATAATGCGAATAAAATATAAAAAAAAAGAAATCCGATAGAAATTAGGGATTTGGAAAACAAAATTTTGTAAATAAGAAATCAAGTCACCGTCATAGTCAAACAAAATTTAAAGTCATAGAGCAAAAAATAACTCGACCCAGTGGTTGATAAAGAAATTCAGAAAAGGGGGAGTAAACGCCAACTGACCAAAAGGGAATTGTACTTTAGTGATTTCCAGTTTATTTAAAATATCAACCAAATATTTAACGTCAGGTTTGCAGGCCTCACTACCTTCACCTTATCCGGCCTTCGTAAAGAAACAGAATATTCTATTCAGCCACACTAGTCTGCATCAAAAAATCAAATTATGCATGTTTAACATTTCCGATATTAACTATATATTGATATTGTATTAAATGTTCAGTGGTAAATATTTAATATCCACTTACTAAATGGTCGAGTTTCACCCAGGATGGCTAATTGTACCTTGTACATTGTGCTTCTAAAAGGTTTGGTAATTAAGCAAACCATTTATCACTGGAGAGCATTGGACAGAGTTTTTACTTGTGATACCATGTACCATGCTCGGTTTGTTTGTTGTCCTTTTTCCAGAAACAAAGACTCTTATTTTTATTGAACTCCAAACAGAGGATATGTTTACATTCCCAACATATCACATACAACGATCAGAATGAAAAAAATATATATATAATATTTTTATATTGAAAAGGAGATTGCACAGCTCATAAAAAACGCCAACAAATTATAGCTAAAGGTTCTTTTCGTGATTCGTATATCTAATACGTTTTGCCAAATTTCGGGGTATTGTGTCTATAGAAACATATTTGTTCTGAAGAAGGACATATAAATTAACTTATATTTGTCATTGATATCTTGTTATTTTCTTTATTTATATGTATATAAATTGATTTCCTCATCGCTGTGTTTTTATACAATAAATTTGTTCTTTCATTTCAAGGCTTTAAAATGAACACTTACACAATCTTCGAAATTTGCGTCATGATTATTGAAAACACCAAAACAACTCAGATGTCAGATGTCATTTTAAAATAACTATAAGCTGTCAACTTAATCATATTTTGTTCTCCATTTGCAACGAATTAAGAGTAATTTATCAGTTTATAAAGACAAATTGAAAATTATTAAAACTTTTACAAATTCCTTTGGAAAGAAAAACGTCTACATATATACTTTACTAGTACTCCAACTAAGAATCATGCAAAATGTGATACAAGGTTGGAAAGCTTATATATTTTCATTTTTGCTATTTCGTTTAAAAAGTTATAGTAAACAGAAATTAACTTGTGGCTTTTCATCGAAACCGTGCTCGTAGGAGATGGAAATATTATATAAAATATGCTGTATAATTCAAAATTAAGGGAGATAACTCTGTAAATGATACTGAAACACAATAGGAACTGTTGACTTTTCAATGTGAATTATCTTCTACGAACAGACAGATTGGAATGAATAATTATACATTTCATCATATAGACTCATATATAACAACATAATAACAAAAATAAAATCAGTAGCCTTTTTAGGGTACATAATTGCACGATTCTGACAAAAGCTATTACTGAACCATTCAATGTGACCTTTTTAAGAGAATAACAAGTCTTCTGTTTATCACTTTCGTTTTGACCTCTGTTTGAATATACAATAAATTTTCATATGCATATCTCTGTTGCTAAACAGTAGATACATGCCATAGTTTGATGTGTCTTAATATATGAATAAAACAAAAGAATATACAATATCTTCTCTATTTTACTGTTGAGTGTCTTTAATAAAATTAGGATTTTATCTGCGCCAAAGGGTGTAACTTATCTTATTTCTTTGTTTCAGCCTTAATATCACTTCACCGACTTTTAATTCGTTAACTAGCTTCACAACTTAATATAAAAATGTAAACTATAATGTCGACCGCTCAATCATATTGTAATTACGTAATATTTTAATTCTGATAATACTTACTACTGTGTAATTCATATCACTTTAGCAAATAACCACCACAATCTAATTAATTGCTATTTCTAGACGGGAAATATTCAATAAGTAGAATTCATTACAATCGAGGTATTTTTCCCGAGGTAAATAGTTATTTGTTAGGATAAAAAAATGAATAATTTAGGCATCCTTTACCTTTTCAGCTAATCAAACCACGAGATAAACGTGGTGTTTTTTATCAGATACCACAATTTACAAATACTACATATTTTAAAAGAAGGAAATGAAGCAGAGTTGACCAACTACTGTGAAAATACTATTTTTCGTGGGGCACCACTTTTCGTGGATTTCGTGGGTTTGGTTAACCACGAAATTTGGCTCCCAACGAACAATATATTCTGTTGGTTTGTATGACAGAGTTGTCAAACCACAAATTCAAGAATTCACGAACTGATCTTTTTACCCTAAACCACGAAAATTGGTACCCATGAAAACAGATATTGTCAAGCCACGCTACTAATATCTAAATTGTTGTTTACCAAACCCTGAAATACCTATCACAAAGCATTATAATTACCGTAAAATGCCCGTCATACATATTACTATTAAACCAATGATAAAGCAGTTGTTCTAGACATTGACATACTGAATATCCAGTCAGTTTTAGACAAAGATTATAATCATACACTAAATTCTACTAACGATGAATATTAGCATGATTAAGATATTACTATATAAACATATAAACTTAAGAATTCGATTTTTAAAGCGTTTGGACGATTTTATATTCTCTTTATTTAAGAATCCTTTGATATTGATAAAGTACTTTCATTCCTAACGTTATAAAGTTAATTTCATCGACAGAGTGTTGTGCAGGTGTGAGTATAGAATCCAAAATAGTGTCATTCCTTAAATAATTAATTGGACTTAAAATACAATTACAACCATGTTTATCAGGACGGGCTATCATTATTTTCCTACTCAATTGACAAAATACAATATATAGTGAATTTGTATAAATCATTAATTTATATCGCGGTTTCACAACATATTAAATTGCTTCAGGGAGGTAGACCTAGGATAAAAGAAATTTCACCATAGCCTATCAAGCTTTCATTTGAAACAGAATGAAATATCAGTTACTTTGATGCTTACATGATATTGATGTGAAATGCTGAGTACAAACGTTAAATGATTTGTAAGAGTTATGTCCCTTAATCTTGGTCTACCTCCTTAAATACATTAAAATATAAACACAAATGTGTACAACATGCTATCAGAAAATTTATAAGGAACACGTGTGTGTTATCGCTACATTATTTGGATAAAGTATAAAAATAATACAACAAACGTAGGTAACAATAAATGAATTAATAAATAAATTAGCTTTTATATAAAAACCTAGTTACAATCAGAGCCTGTCAATGGTCTTATTTTTTTCCAAGAATTTTAACATGACATTTATAAAGCAATACACAGAGAATACTAAATGACAAAATTGATATCATCCGAAGATATTGGTCGAGGGTGATATGGCATTTCATGCATAATTTGCCATTTCATATGCACTTTAACATACATTGGAATATGAAAGTATTAGAATATACAAATGAATTGTCCGTCAATTCAGCAACGGCAAATAGCAAAACTGAGAAGGGGTGCGAAAAAGGTTTGACCATGCGATAAAGCGATTGGCTAAATTGGTGTCACGTCATATGTTTTATATGGGACAACCATTTTAGGCACAACGTGTATAAGATTATCAAAACTGTTGTATTTGCTACTGACTAATATCTGAACATATATAAGGAACTAAATATAAAGCTTGTTTGTATATTTGATAAAGGTTCATGCAGTCTATTTTTATTAGCTACAATGTATCGCATATCCGTATCTAATGGCTAAACATGTATCGCATATCCCGCATCGCAAAGCAGATTCGTTTCACAATTTGTCCTTTAATAAAATACCTTCTCTTTACATTTTGTAAATTAAACACAATATATCTTTTTCTTTGCATTACACAATCGTGCAACCAACACTTTCTTATGTGAAAAATGAAACTGATATTCGTGCACTACATTCAAATTTGGTTAAAATTTAGTGCCTTTGACTTATGTCAAAGTTCATTAAAATACTTCCCTGGAATGTGAATAGCTTTTATTGAATAAAAACAATGACTTTAGTAAGTCCTATTGATCACTGTCTAAAAGAGTAATCAGAGAATCAAAACAAATGTGCGGAAATCAAATGAATATATTCCAAGGATAATGAGAAGACAGGGAAAATTGACACTCACAACAAAAACATGAAATGAAACAAATACCAATTACAAAGAGGCCAAGCAAATAAGCAACTCGGACACCACTAAAATCTGGGAGCACAGACTAGGTGAACCGGTAATGTAAGCGTCTTTTGCTTTTCTAGAAACACCCAATGAGTTGCTAATACAATGTCACGTACTGAGTAGACTTAAAAGGAACAGAAAACTAATCTATGGTCAAATTATCAATTTGATATAACAAATCAACAATTTAAGTTAACAAATTAACAATTTGATAAAACACATTAACAACTTGATATAACAAATTAACAATTTGATATAACAAATTAACAATTTGATATAACAAATTAACAATTTGATTTAACAAATTGACAATTTTATTTAACAATTAACAATTTGATTTAATAATTTAAAATATTAATGTAACGAATTAGTGAACAAATCGGTTCTCGAGGTGCTCATAAATGTTCCAGTTCGTGAAAACAAGAATACCCAATCATTTTTACTGTAAATTACGATATGCTGTACACGTGTTTCAAACGTCGTGATGACAACCATTAAACCTTTGTAGTGATGGCTTAAATCGCGTAACAGCATAACCTTGTCCCAGAAGCCTAACAGCATAACCTTGTTCCAGAAGCCTAACAGCATAACCTTGTTCCAGAAGCCTAACAGCGTAACCTTGTTCCAGAAGCCTAACAGCATAACCTTGTTCCAGAAGCCTAACAGCATAACCTTGTTCCAGAAGCCTAACAGCATAACCTTGTTCAAGAAGCCTAACAGCATAACCTTGTTCCAGAAGCCTAACAGCATAACCTTGTCCCAGAAGCCTAACAGCATAACCTTGTTCCAGAAGCCTAACAGCATAACCTTGTTCCAGAAGCCTAACAGCATAACCTTGTCCCAGAAGCCTAACAGCATAACCTTGTCCCAGAAGCCTAACAGCATAACCTTGTTCCAGAAGCCTAACAGCATAACCTTGTTCCAGAAGCCTAACAGCATAACCTTGTTCCAGAAGCCTAACAGCATAACCTTGTTCCAGAAGCCTAACAGCATAACCTTGTTCCAGAAGCCTAACAGCATAACCTTGTTCCAGAAGCCTAACAGCATAACCTTGTCCCAGAAGCCTAATTGTAAGAAGTATAAAAATGTCTTAGCGTGATGTTGAGTTATATAGTATGAATACTCCATACGAAGGTACTGAAGGGATGTTGACACTTATGATACAGTATATCGATACATTGGTCTATTATTTCACAAGAAAATAATGTATCTGATGATAATGTTCAGATGGCCCTTTGAAGATTGAGGATAGTCCAATAGATCCGTTGTTTTTGTTGTTTTTTTTAATATACAATGGTTGTATGATTTATATTTTGTAAATAACGAAAACGATCACATGTAATAGTAAATTCGTGTATTCTTATATGATATTTGAGAACAATTACGTCATATATTGAATAAACATATGAACGTCAGTCTAGTTTATTTAGATTCAGCAAACACAAATACAATTTTATGAAAGAATATTGTGACCCGTGCGTTGTAAGATCATTATATTTATCCCATCTACATGCATCTTTCAATTTTATATAGATGATTATCCAGTATCAATTACTGTATTGTTTGAGTTTTTATTAGAAATATTTAATTACTTGCAGAGCACATTAAGTTGGTTTTTTGTTGGTTTAGGAAAGTTGAAGACAATAAAGCATAAACTTTGTGCTCCCTAGGGCAGGAAAACAATTATGGATATTGGTAGGTTGTATGGGTAAAGGTTAAATTAAGGTTATTCATAAAGGCAATGGTTGACAATGAAGAAAGCTAGTTCTATGTTCCATTTTGATAAATAAGATGTGTTGAACAAATTGAAACCAACGATGTATAACAATTGGTCAATCCAAGTACATTACCTGAACGTGGAAACTGGAATGAAAATTCATCACGTTTTCATAACGTTTCTATTTCAAACAGCCTGTATCGTCTAAATACAGATTAAGGTCTAGGTAGGAAAAGACGGTGTGTCATTTCTCTCTTTCATTGTAACTGCATTAAGGTCGATTAGATTATTCGGGTATCATCTTGACTACTAAAACTGACATTGAAGGACTGTGTTACGCGCTGTCTCTTTTCTGTAGTAACCCTTATACAAAATCTGGCTTCAAAGCAGTGTAGAATCAGATCGGCTTAGAGTTGCCCACAATGTGTTTCCAAGGGTAATTAAATGGTCTTCTGGAACACTGTTTAGTTTTTGGATTCATTAAAAACATTCGTCAACTTTTCAAGTGTCAGTATATGTAAGAATTAGGCAGATATCAAAATGATACAGATATCAAATAATTGTCTTTTCAAATAGAGAAAGCATCCTTGAGTGAAATCCTTTTGTCAGATTGGTTGGATTTTGCCATGCACGGTTCTGAATTGTCCAATTTTGCCCGATTCTTTAGAAAAAAATTACACTTGTCTTTAATGAAAATACACCGAAGACTGTCTATACCAATTTAGTTTTAGTGTGTAGTCTTTGTGTTCTTAGTTCAGGTATCAAATTGATATGAAAAGACGGACTCAAAAAGAAATGTTTCCGGTTCCGGTTTTACTGTATGCCGTAATCTTACATGGTTGTTAAAGTTATTAATGCATTCTTATTAGACCAATATGCTCATACTTACAAAAATGTAATTCATTTTACTACAGAAAAGGGTCAAAAGTTGTCCATATAATTTTATTTTCCAAAGTATTACATACAGAATACTGTAGAAAGATCACTTAAAGCAAAATATTTTCTTTGCCAGGGGTATTTTTTATCAGTAAAGTAAATAACCAAGTTGAATGTCTGTTGAACCGTTTCTGTTTTAAGATCGATAAGTATGTAAAAGTCTTTAATCACGTACCACGGTTTCATGCATTCCAACAAGAATGAAAGAAGAATGAGACCGATATTAATACTCAATTGACTAGTTGTTGATTCCTTAGATTTTGTAAAAAAAACACTTGTATAGAATGTACTGTAGAATTCAAAATTAAGGGCGGTAACTCTGTAAATGGCACTAAAATACAATAGGTTATGTTGGATTTTCAACGTTGATTATTCCCTAAAAGCAGGCAGATTGAAGTGAATGATTATGCATTTCATTATAAAGACCTATAAAGCAAATGAATAACAAAAATGAAAATATGTAGCCTTTTCTTTGGGTGTATCACATATTGAAGAAACTACATGATTCTTAAAAAGACTCTATATAGGTTATCGTATTTTTCAGGATTAGTTTTAGACAGGTGTCGATGTATTGGTCACACTGCATTCATCGTCCACTTTATAATTATAATAAACTTCCTTATTTGATAGACAAGCTCTTAAAAACACCACAAGAAGTATTTGTGAAAAAGGAGAAGCTGCAAAACCTTCTTTTGTACCTGTGGAAATATTTTTATGCCCATCCATTGTTCCAAATATTTACAGGGTCACTTATTTCCACCCAGTTAGTACTATGACATCCATACCTTTTCTCTCGTCTGAGATAAACATTTACATTTTGTGTGATAAACAAAAAGCCTTTACATTTAGCTGTTTTCCCTTCGTTTAAAGTACTTTCCATTATAGAACAACATACCTGAAGGACAATAGGAATTATTTTTATGCTTAAACTGAACAAAAATTGGAACAAAAACCCTTTGCCCAATTCTGATATATTTTAAACCTTGGTTTATCAAATGGTTTATGCGGGTTCCAGTGTAATTTTAACTGCACTGCAATGGTGATTACACATAACATGATGCAATGTATTCAACAGTTTTAATAGAAAAATAATCATGTACATTATAATGATAAACAAATCAAATCAACAGGACTGAAGTGTCAACAAATAAATGCATCAATCTGTGTTTTACTCAAGCACATGGACGGAATTTAACAATGTAAAAGCATCTTAAACGATGAAAATAATCGTGTAAACAGTATATATGGTTTTCATTAAATGGCAACCACGTACTGTTACCAGATAATGTATACACGTTAACATAATACTAGTATTAACAAATAGATTCTGAACATCCTTTGTCTTCTAATTCAGACTGGACATCTTAAAAGGCAGAATTCTTTGTATTTCATACTCACTCTAAATGCATTCATCATTTATATTTATCGAACTCATTCCATAAAGGGCTCCCATTTCATTATTGTATAACATGCAGCACTTTGCATTCTTTGGAAAACCCAAGTAACAAATCCATGCATTCTAGGTTTCCATTTCATTATGGCATTACTTGCAGTATATTACATCCTTTTGGAAATCCAGCAACTTTAACCTAAATTTAATCTACCACATTCAGTTGTGTTTATATTGAAGCTGTAATACATATTTTTTTAAGAATTTGATAGACAGTTAATCATAATTATACAGTAACAATCGTATATAGACCCTTCCAACCTATTGAGTACCACACAAATATGCACTTTATATTAGAATCACACGCTTACTATATAAATATTCTAATATTATTTGTTCAAGGTTTAAACATTAAAAAAAAACGCTCAGGTACAATATTATATACACTATGACATTTATACCCCTTTAATGGACAACACAAATATGGTAAAACAAAATCATAGTATTTTTGTAATTGAAAAGTAACATTATAGTTCAGCTTTTTTTCTGTTGCCAATATGGTATTAAATCAACTAATATTTCACCACATGAGGAAAAATCAAGAGTGAAAAAAACTTTATCTTTCGAAAATATAGCATCTTATTGCTTCATGGTTTCCAGCATATTTTCTGAAAGGCTTAATACATGAATAGATCTACAATGGACTTTTACTTGACTGGTATAACTTGAACTCTTAAGTATACGTTATGCTGTGGTTATTCATGAGACAGTTTTAGATGAAGAATAATCGAAGAGGTGGAATTTTTTGGTGCTACATTGTAATTTGAATATAGTCAGTCCATTCAAATTAATGTGTATCTAGGGCAGCTTATTATTATTTTCTACATATTCATGATGAATATTAGTTAAAAAAAAACATTTCTTTTTGAGATACGAAAACAAATAACAATTTCCTTCGCTAATCAGCGTAAATAAGGTATTAAACCTGATGATAGCGGTCAACAAGAAACTAGCCCAGTCAAGTAGCCAAAAACAGTGATTGCTTCATTGAAGTAGCAATATATATCTTTTTTTAAACTTAACCAAAAAAAAAATGGAAAGAAACAATAATACAAAAACGTGAACAAAACAACATAAAACTCGGCCACATCTGTTAACCCAAAAACAAAAACAATGACTTTTACAAACGGAGCAACATAATACATGACAAAATTAGTCCACTAAACAAGCAAATTGATGCACAATAAAGAATGATTTCGTATTAAAAAAACATTAAAAAAACAGAGTAAACAGAGATATCACAGATAGGCATTACATATTAAAAACAATTATAAATGCATAATTATACAAAATTATGTAAAACTGAAAACCATTTTATTTCATTATACGTCATCATCAGTTACTCCCCCTTAGATAGACTTTAATTCATTTCCGGTCAACAAAAACTACCTTTGCTGTTACACAAGGAGTGCAAATACTGTAAAAGTATAAATTTTCGCTAGTTTAATGGTGAACACAAAAGCACGAAACATGTACCTGCGGTATTGATTTATCACGATTATCATTTTGTAAACCGCGAAAATGGATACCGGCGAATATATTCACCTGAGAAAATCCATGAAAATTAGCACCGGCTGAAGTTTATACATTTACATTATGATTAACTCCTCATTAATAATTAATCATACTATCTAAACTTTTCGAGTTATAAGTTTTGTTTAAAACAAAACAAATGTTGTAAACTATCCATTTCTGTCATGAAATGCAGTGTATTCTACCATATGACTCATATTATTGGCTCGTTTAATAACTTGCTGAGCGCTGTATCAAATATTGTAAATAAAATGATTCACAGTTTTGACATTTATCACAGAAATGCATTCTTCAGCAGAGTAAAAAGTTTAAACTCGTTGTTATTAGTACAAACTAACTAGTAGAGTCATTGAGGTGTACCACAAGCCATTACGACTCATGGTTAAATGCCATAGTTTTAGTCATATCTTCAGTCAGCCATCTGATAGATTTAAGACCTTTTTTACCAAGGATATTTTGCATGTAAGTTTAGCATACGTTTCAAGTGATGTACATGTTGAATTTGCCATCTTTAACAATAATTTTAGTTTTCACAGGTATGTTATCAAAATGGCAACATTGTCTCGTGAGCAATATTTTTCACATTTACTAAATATTTTTTTTTTTGACATCACGTGGTCATAGGCTGACCTGGAGCGTTTTCCTCTATGTTTAGCTGACTGTTATGTGCATTATTGATAGTAATCCTGTGATCACGGGATTGTTGCAATTGTGACGGATGAACTTGGTTTCTACCAGATATACTTGTTTGTCTTTGCACCTGCTGTCTTTGTTGGGTGTTTTGTCTATTGTTCTGTTGATTGTTCCGAGCTTGTTGGTTGTTCCTAGTTTGTTGGTTGTTGTGGACCTGTGCAATACTTGGCTGGTTTTGTTGTCTTGGGGGCTGTTGAGGGGGGCCTTCGATATAAGATGGCGGGAATGATATAGTGCTTATTTCACTTTGTCCTCTATTGTTGTGGTATTCTGAAAAGAAAAAGATTGAAAAGAACCTTGAATAAATTTATATCGTAATTGAAGTTTACTTTACGCTTTGCTGGTCTATTATTTGCAGCTCATCACAAGAATGGAGCTCTCAAAATTGTTGATAAAGCAAACATACACATACATTAAAAAAGGACGCTATTACCTAAAACAGTATCAGAAAGTTTAATTTGCTTACATTTTGGACATAGTTGTACTGATAAATTTAAAACAAATTAAATTGTAAATGTAATTTCACTAAAATTTAAAATTCATTTCAAAGTAATTCAAAGCGACTATTCGGTAATTCACGTGAACTCCCCAAAACCTTGAAGGCCTATTACGTAGTGTATTACAAAAAAAACCCCTTAATTTTACATAAATCATCACTATTGCTCTACGTTTGTATGACACTGGTATTTTTAAATAATTCATTGCCATTTGCTACACAGATAATTATCACATTAATAGCCATGCATGGAGTGATTTTATGATAAGAGGAAAGTGGTATACAGTGCCTTGGGGGTTCTTATAATAGCTATCATTAGACAAATATTGATCTTCTCTGATAATATAAATCCCAGTGGTTTTTACTGTATCTATGCCAAACAATTTAAGTGTACGTATTTGTAAGAATCAGGCAAAATGGGAAAAATCAGAAACATGCATGTCAAAACCCCACTGATCTGACAATGCAATATCACTCAAGGATACTTTCTCTATTTGAGAAGACCATTATTTGATCTCTGCATCACTGACTTTGTGCTTAAATTTTTCAATAGAATCTTAGAAGAAAATGAGATTTTTGACAAAAATTGACATGTTTCACCTACTGCCTGATTCTTACAGGGACTGACACTTTAAATACCCTTTATGTCGAAATGGGAAAAGGTGAAGCAGCGTTTTTAATATCAAATGTATATTTATACGAAGATAATTAGATAATGAACAAATAGACGTTATAATGTTGATAAAAGTTGTATAATGAGCAATGAAGATGTTCAATTATAAAACTAACATAAAACTAACTTCAAACCATTAACTAAATGTAATTTTTTTTTCTTAAATAAAATAAGTTTTCTACCTACATAGCTATCATCTTATCTTTTTTCTTATTGGAAGCAGGAAAAGGCTATTATTATTTTTTTTGCCTACTAACAAAGCAGGAAAGAATAGTTTTTTATTGTTGCTTTTTTTATATGTTTGTTTACTAATAATAATAATAATCATTATTGTAATACTGGATTTTGATTGCGTTCTTTTTTCTCACTAACCATGCATGTCTGGATATTATCAGAATAATATTAAGTGTTACTTTTATTTTAAATGTCAAATTATATAAAAACGATTAATGAAATCAATGTGATAATAAACATTATTTACGTTGACATGATTCTATTGTTTCATAGATAATTCATGTTGTATTTTGAGCTGTGAAATGGGTAATGTGATTGGTTTACATAACATATCTATATACGTATCTATTAATGTATCTGTATAAAAGCCGATCGTTTCTTCCTGTATTGCAGCCCATTATCTACACCATGCTTAAAATTATAGGGTTGTCTGTTTGTTTGTGTTTGTTGAATTTTAGATAGTTCTTTATTGTGATATTTGCTGGTTGTTTTTATTACGTACGACACTGTAGATCTATAATTGGAAATCTTCGACATACATTGTCTCTGCAAATTTAATCAGACGCACACAGGCAAACAATTTTCAGGTGAAATTCATGTAATCGAGGTTCACATGAAATTTCTGTGAAATTCACAATAAACTAATATGAGTTTCATGTGCAATTCACTTAATATGAATTTTATGTGAACATTTCACGTGAATTTCGTGAGAAGGCTCAATTCACCCGAATTCCACATGAATTCTGTCACAGTTTATGTGCTCAATTTGTGTGATAAAAACATGTGAAATTAGTGTGAAAACCATGTGAAATAATTTTGCTTCTTTACAGAAACGTGCTAAACGTATTTGGTCACTTGTAATTGTTCATTTGTTTATATGGAAAATCATGTTTTTTGACAACAAAAATCAGTTATTTCTAGATTATTTTTTATCATTCCAAAAATAATAAGAGAAATATCTGAAATTTTACCATTTATTAAAAAAAGAATTTTTACTTAAACTGGAGTAATATTTCCACTTAAATTACCAAGACGATCGATGACGTTACAAGTTTACACAAGTTTTCAAATGAATTTATGACACTAATATTTTTTTAAGTCTTATTTTTGCATGTTTTTCTCTTTAACGGTAATTTTTTTTCAAAATCAGTTGAGCGTTAATTTTTTTTAAGTATGATTTTACATGAAATAGAAATTAATGGGAAATTTAGGAGTGAATGAATATTTTGGCACGTTTTTGTGTGTTCCGTAAAGCATACCTTCCATTTACTCTACTTGTTTATTTTTTTATGTTTTTTTTTCAGTTGAGATAAATTCACATTACCAAAACCGCTAACACGTTTACATGTAAGATATCAGACAATTACACAATTATTGATACTTACGGCTAATAAGTCTATAATCTGTGACATACCCTGGGGGTACGGGAAGACTATCTTTTATAGCATCCTCATAGGACGGAGGTAACTGACTAGGCTCAGAATATGGTGGGGGATTCTGGGGTCGGGCAGCTGAAAAAAATATATGAAAGCATGTTCTTGTCATATTTTTTCAGATGCACAAATAAGCATTCATGCAGTCGACTTAAGGAGGCAGACCTGAGTTAAGGGACATAACTCTTTAAAATGATTTGAACGTTTGTATTCAGCATTTTACATCAATCTTTTGTAAGCATCAAAGTAACTTGGATTGATTTCATTCTGTTTCAAATGAAAGCTTGATAGGCTTTCAAATTGGTGAATTGAATATGATGTAAACATATCACTGATTGTAAGAGTTGTGCTCTTACCCCAGGTCTACCTCCTTAAAATCAAACTGGAATCTTCACATCGGTTAATGAGAACAAAAACGTTTGATTCCAAAAGTTTAGCAACTACATATAAATAAAATTTAAATAAAACCAATCTGTTTCAACAGTTAAAGGGAATTTAATTTTAAACAGAAATTAATTAATTTTACAATATTAAGAATTCAGAGTATGTCGATATTTGCCGACCTAACTGGCGTAATGGTCCAATGAGTAAGACTGCTGTAGTCATGAAGAGACAAATAAAATAGAAGCCATTAACCTGCTCTGACCTAATAAGTACATCCGGGGTCTTAAAATGACATTAGTGTAAAGTTTCACGTTGTTAATTGATATTTATGTATTGGAAAGCAACGATCATTCATTACATTGTCGTATAAAGTAATAATCTATTTTTTACTACCTCAAGTCAGGGTCGTGGTTTAACCGTTTAGGTTATTTTAAAGTTCTTTGTAGTACGATGATACGATGAGACTTACAATAAACTTCTCTACTTTTATCGGCTTCATTTATATTGAAGGGTAGTGTGTGTGTGTTAATACAGCTTATAAGATAACAATTTGTGCTCAAGCTCCAAAACAGCGTCTGATGTTCGAAATTCACTCTAGACCCTGCTGCCAACCATCTCAGAAAATGCAAGAATCTTGCAAAGTAGTAATCTGGTTCCCTGGTCAATATCATAAGCGACCCTAGAATCGCTAAAAATATAAACTCAGGTCACCGCTGATGGATATGCACAATATATGAGTAAATTGCCGCTTATGAAATAAAATGAAAACAAAGAAGAAAGTATCTAAATTAACTTTATTATTGTGCATTTGTATCGATAGATTATATAAGTAATTTGAAAGAAATATTTTAATGTTTCTTTTTTAAATTTGAATATCAGAACGTATAAAAATAAAATAAAATAACGTCATATCCGCTCAGCCAATCAAACGACATAAGACGTCACTGGTGACCAGGGGTTATATTTGAGAGAAACTTGGGAACGAAAATATTACCCGGGCTGCCAGGTTAGCAAAGTCGAGAATTTACGCGACGTTATCCGATTGTCATACGACCTTTTTTTTTTAAAGTGTCCGATAATTTCGAAAGGTCTGTTAATAAGAGAGGAAACGAACGTCTGTCGTTGCGCGGAGCTTGACTTGTGCTATCGTTGGATGAATAATTTGTTATACAGTGTACAATTTAACCTTTCTTAACTGTCCTTTGAATAAACAAAATTCTGTCCAAGTCCTATCTTATCAGTTTCAACACTTTCTGAACATTTTGAATCTGTGTAAACATCTTCCTAAACCACACAATTCTTTTAGTCACAATAGGGTTGGTTTAGACGAGAATCATCAAAATTCACTTTGACACCGATTAACAGCCTATAAACTATGATTATTTATTAATGGACTTAGTGGATACTCAAGATCATAGTTCCTGTTCAATGGATTAATATATTGATTACAATGAAATTTTGCATTATGAATTATGTATTTGAAGCCACCAGGTAAGGAGAATAATAATGATATTGATATGAAAGCCCATTATATCTGAAATTATTCGTTCAAAATTCTAATTTAAATTCAAATGAAACTTAACAATACAATCCATCAATTGACTAAATATTAAAAAAAACAAATTAAGTAAAAGAAATAAAGTATTCAAGGAGAATGAACATTTCGCGTATGTGCCACTTCAAATTCGTTTTAAGTCTGTTCGCTGCTTTGTGTTTAAATAACATAGCCTTCAAAGGGCTGTGAAATCTTTGAAAGATCGTTCATGCTAGAAAAATATATAAGAAGACAAAAGTGACGGGCCAGTGTGCTTGTTTTTTTTTTATATACAATGTAGAAGCATTTGAAAAACTGCCCCGGGAAAAGGATTTCTCTTGATTTTGCACAGATTTCGTCTTAGTATGACTTCGTTTATCTACATGTACACAAGAACGTATTTGAAAACAAGAAGACAAATAAGGATTTCATTTAAACTTTAAACAAAATAACGTGTAGTTAATGAAATTTTGAACAAAAAGTGGGGGTGAAAAAAAAAATATGCTATGAAATGGATAAAACCAGAGGAATCCCAAATTCTGACCAAAAAAAATGCTAACTATGAGCAGCGAACCATACCAAATCGTGTATGTCAAAACGTACCTGATAATCGTCGTACCCTAGTCCTGTGTCGAGATTTGTGTTTATAGTAAAAAACCATAATAGTAATCAATACTGCTACAAATAAGGCTAATGCCACCCTGAAAAAAAAACAAACAAAAAAGGCTGATAAAGTAATGTTATTACTGTAAAGTATATCGATTTGTTTATGATAATTTATATCTATAAAATTCAAATTACACTAGAAAAAACAACTTACAGGGAACAAATGATATGATTCTGTAGGCTTTGTCTATGACGAACGGAGCTATTCGTGTTCAAGATTCAAGATTCAAGATTCTTTATTTCACTCAGACACAAGTTATGGGTAACATGAGGCAAATACAAATACAATTAATGAAAATGGCAAAGTACGATTATTTTTTGTTGCAGCGGCATGCTGCTACGTGCAATGCATGATCCAAAGGAGATATGCAAGACTTTATATAACTTCCGCTCTATGGCTGTGGTTAAAGTTCCAACAATCGCTTCCGAATTGCATACGGCATTCCTAACAGAACAATTGTAAGTCATATACTGTATGTTTCACAGCCTCATATTAATATAGGATGTAGTAAGTAGTGGCTAGTATGTTTATTCTTACATGTATGTGTTGCGTATAAACGGTTTAAAAGCAAAGAGCCGATTTAATTCATAACAGAGTGGACTACTTCTGACAGTATTAGAGTTAATCAACGGCGCAGGCGCGGATCTAAGTACTGGTGTACCGGGTGTACCCCCCCCCCCCCCCTAAATCGGTAAGAAAAAATTGTTCACCACAAATTTCATACCACGGCATTTAATTCAAATAACAACCCCCCCCCCCCCCCACCCCTAAACTCAAATCCTTGATCCGCCCCTGTGACGTCCCTCAATTTTGTTTCGTTTCCACCAACATTGCAATTTGTAAAAAGTAGTAATAATGACTTTATCGAGAAAAAAAAACGAGTTTATTAATACTGTCCAACCTCGATGTGAAGAGTTGAAACAAAGCAGTATGTTACATGTATGAACTTCAGGACTTTTTCAATGTAGAAAATATGAAAATGAAATTTTCCTATCACAATCAGTGCCGTTCAGTATTTGAAACATGATATACAACACACAAGAAAAAAAAACACTTCCGATATGAAACACAAGACATCGCGTTGTACCCTATAAAGGGAAGTAAATCTACAGGTACAAGCACAGCACATGATATCAATACAGAGGCAATCATGACCAAACTATTTCCGGTTGATATTCAACATCGAATGACTCGAACCTAGGTTAAATCGAACAAATTTGCCTGATCCCTTCGACATTGACTTAAAGAAGTTCAATTGTAGGTCGCATGCCGTACACGTTCCTGTCTTTTTAAAGAGGGTCTAATTTAGCCAAGTAATTTTTGATAAGGTTTATATAACACCAATCTCCAAAACAGCGTCTGACGTTCAAAATTCACTCTAGACGCTGCAGCCAGCCCTCTCAGAAAATGCAAAAATCTTGCACAGTTGACAAAAAGTGAATGATTTTACGCGACATTATCCAATTGTCTAACGACGTATGATTTGAATAACGCCCGAGAATTTCGATAGGGCTGTCTGCAGCGGTTGTAAGAGATGAAACGAACTCGAGTAGTATTTGGTCATTGTAGTAGTACTCACCATATGTACCAAAAGGTATACCAACAAGACTCAGATGATTTGTCGTATCCGCAATCACATTGTACTTCCTGGAAATAAAAATACATGTAATTAAAGGGATGTACACATTACGGAGTTGTTCTAAACGATAAAATATTTAAAAAAATCGTTTTGTTTCCTGACTTGATGGTCTATTCAGATGCTTTTTATCATCAATATGCCGTTACGTCAATGATACTCATGCATCCGGAATCTAAAAAAAATTGGACGTTATTCCAAGTCCTATTTCTGAAGATTGTTTGATCAAACAAATAACAGGTTAAATAACTTTTGGGAGTTTACTTTCTTTCATCATTGAAGATAATGACCACATGATTGGAGTTAAATTGGTCCAGGCCTCTGCAATGTGATAACAGTTAATAGTCTAACGTCAAGTGACGTTGTATTGACAGAACAATGATGATTACGTGTTTACTTTTCTGTAAGATCGACGGTTTTACAGATAGGCGAACGGACGGACGGACGGCGACAAAATAAAAAAATAAAGTAAATGTTTTTTTTCTGTATCGTAACAATATTTTGTGTTGGAACATACATGTAACATGTATGTTTTATATACATTATACAGGATATTTGAAGAATATATTAACGTGAAACCTTTCTAAAGTGAACTAAACCCATTTGGACTCCAAAATTAGTTCGGTTTAGTCAGATTTTCGGTTTTCACAGGTTTCACAGTAAGCTTTTTTACAGAGTCTGCTCAAAAGTGTAATTCATTTTTGTGAAAGGATTTTTAAACATACTCAGTACATTGTATAAGGTAAACAACAATTTTCGATGAGACGCACTTAACAATATCTTTTTCAACACAATGGCTACACTCGTCATGTTGTGGAACACCCTGGATCAATAGTATATTTGTAAATGTACTTCTATGTTACTTTTTTTTCGATTTTTAATAAAAACAGACACAAAAAGAACGCTTATCCATTAAAGGTCGGCTTATACATTGAACATTAAGCTGTGTCAATGTCTCGGATTGACACGTTAAACTAAGTCTAAATCAAAACAAAATGGCCTTTATTCCAAAAATATCTAAATTCGATACCAGTAAATAATTGGTCTAGATTTATCAAAAGGAAATTATTTTTTGTAGAACTTTAAGTGCTGTACTATGAGTTTAGACTCCAAAGTATGAAAGAATCCATTAGTGAATATTTTTGCAACTTCTGCATGCATTACATATTTTGAAACAACGATCATTGTAGTTGTAACTTAGCAATTGAAGCACTGTTACAAAACAAATAAACTGTTTTTGAAAAAAAATCAATTATTCGGGTCGTGTACATAATGAAAGTATTAAGTTTTAATGAAGGTTCATGTTAGAGACGATTAACATTTGGCAAGTTTAAAAAACCACCTATATTATGAGCAAATAGATACTAGATAACTTTAGACAAAACTCGATCACAGCGGATGTCGGTAAATATACAAAGTGCATTTTATATTGTTTATATTTCATTAATATTTCATATTACAATTGGTTTCATGTTTCCATCCACTCGGCATTGTGAGTTTTCAAAAGGCTGAAAACTGCAAAGCATTGGATGTGAGCGCTATATAAATTATCTAGCACAAGTCATAACGGACTCATATTATAAACCAACAGTATGAGATGGGGCTACGTGTATAGAATACATTAATCAAAGTACTCATGTACTGAATCAATGTATATCGAAGGACATTACAAAAAAAAAAAACACACACACACACACACCAATATCATAGTGCATCGTAGCAATGAGACAGTTTGCGTAATATTCAGGTTCGATGCCGGTTTACATGGAACACCTAGATAAATAAATACAAAACTCTCCGGCATACCACGTAATTTAGCTACAAGTACAAACTACTAGCTGGTCTTTCCAAATTTCTAAATATTTTCAAGTTAATTTTTCAATTAATCTATCGACCTCCAGGTCGAAACTGTCTGACAAATCATTCAAACTTAAGCTGCCACAATCATTGAAATAAATTTTTAGATACATGCCCCTCTTAACTAGCTACATTCCCCAGTTGATATAAGCTTTATAGCTTAAGTGCTACAAGTTATCGCATAGACACCCTATGTTTCAATTACATTGTTTAGTTTCTTGGGCATCTAGTTCCAGACACACGTACATTAAAATAAACGCCAAAGTCTTAGAATACAATTTCAACAATTATGTATCATTGTTAAGACAACACTAGCTATGCATGAAATATCAGAAGATAGCTTTAGCATTCCGACTATATATATCCCCGCAGGCTATCATTCCTATCTATATGCGTCTAAAAATAAATAGACAGCTTGAATGTATCGACAGTGAACCACTGATTGCATAGTAATAAACAGGTGCTGATAAGTGATTAGAAGTCAACTATTTTTACTTGGATCGTTTGTACAAATGTACAATCCTAATTAATCAGCATATTAAGTTCGCAGTAAAAGTTGTTTATCAAGTGTGTTTATTATGTAAATAACATAAAACTAAATTGTAGAAATACTTAAAAAGTAGATTTAACTAACTGTATTTGAACCTATATAGGATATGCCAATGGGACTATTTTACTGCGGCAGTGTAAGATAATTGCAGATGCTATCAGGCTTTACAAATATAATGTCTCTGCTGACTGATATATCAATTCTGATCTTCGATCTAGATTGATAAAAAAATATTCGCATAATATATAACCATACTGAAGTTTTCACTAATATGTATGAGACCTACATGTTGTGTAATATAACACAGTATTCGGCAATAAATGATATTGTTATCAATCATATTTTCTGCATTATTAGATCCGCCATTACTTATACTGAGTGTCTTTTATCTTTATTCAATCTGTTTTAGATGTGCATGAAAAGTAAGCCAAAATATGGATATAATTACGACTTTGACATTGTTAAATTATAATGCATGTCTCTTGAAAAAAATTATTTAAACATTTTTGTATAGCAATTATTATCGCCATGAATTTATTGGAAGAACTTTTAAATATATCTACCTTGAATACATGCATTATTATTGGCATTAATAAACTTACAAAATATCTCACCAACATGTATGCTCTAAAACATTAAAGAAGCAATCTTTATGAATGTCAGACAGGATGTAACTCATGCATGCCACTAATTCTACAAAATGCACTTTCTTTTCGATTCAGAAACAATTACAGATCACGTGACCAGTCTTTGCCATTTTGTTGTTGCACTTCTGAGATTAAAATTGTAAACATTGACACTTTGCCAGAGTTGCTTTTCTTGATTTGGTTGAATTAAAATGGAGATAAATGCGTGGTTTTCTCCAAAGTACAGAAGCGTACACAGAAAAGACTTAAGTAGCACTCCAGATAAGGATCATGCAAAATGTGATTCATTGGTGAAAAGCCTACATATTTTTTTGTTTGATATTTTCCTTAAACTGTTATAGGAAACAGAAATTCACATGTGACTCGTGTTCTTTGGGGATAAAATTCATATAGGAAGCACTGTATTTTTCAAAATTAAGGGAGATAACTCAGTAAATGATACTAAAATACAATCGAAACTGTGTGATTTTCAATGTGGATTATCTCCTAAGAGCAGACAGGTTGGAATGAATAATTATACATTTCATCATATAGACCTATAAAGCAACTTAGTAACAAAAATAAAGAGGTGTAGGCTTTTTAAAGGTGTTACATTTTTTATAGAATTTAGAAAGACTGCTACTAAAATAAAGTAAAAATATGGTTTATGTGGATCGACAACATTTGAATCATTGTTCGGTGGGTTTTTCTGCATCCTGAATAATTCTACCATTGGTAGTGTCTGAGTTCTCAATGATATATGGTATATGAGTACTTTAAATTTCTAAAACTGTTACATATTCTAACTGTTAAACCCCACTTTGTTTAACCCCTAACGCATATTTTATGATTTTGGTAATTCATGGTTTTTCTAGTGCCGATGTTTAATTTACGGTCATTTCCTGGGGAAAAATGTGGGTAGCGTAAGTAAATTTACCCGATAAATAATCCATATGCAATATGAATATTCGGTGCCAAAACGGTTGCTTGTCTACTGAGGTAAAAGTGTGTCATTTTTCAATCACTTGTGAAAAGCAAATATAAACAAAGCAAATTTGCTAAATTTTGCTCTTTCTCCTTTTTCATCTGTCAGGAAGCTCAAATACATATCGGGCACCCATTTAGTCAACCATAGATTCGATGAACCTGCATTAGTCTTAGAAACGGTGAACCCGTTACGAACAGTTTCAGATTCGATTCTATAGTCAGTTCTATAGTTCTGTATATTTTCTATCCTCTGTTTAATAAAATTTGTAATTGTTCAAGAGATTATAACTAGTAATTACATGTATCTATACATTTATGCTATAATTTGAATGACGCTTTCATACATTGAAAAGATAAACACAGTCGTACACATGTACATTTCCTAGCACCACAGAAAGCAAGCGACCGGTGTACGATATATTAACCTTCTTCATGTAAGGAACTCTATGAAAAACATACAAAAATGTATGTTTATTATAAGGACAAATAAACTAATCCACGAAAAAAAAGTAAACTAATAAAATCAAAATTTAATATTGTATTTACTATATTTTGTCATGGGACTTCAATCATAATGTATAAAGTCTTATATTCGTGTATTTTTAAGGAAAAAAACATATATTTTCGTGTGTTTTTATGCAAAATAAGAAACAATATCCCTAAACATATGTTCGAAATTCCACAATTAAGTTCTTTGTCATATGAAATCATTTGTTGCATTTTTGCCTATGTATATAAGCCAATATTATTGAAGTGTATATTTTTTTTAATAAAACAATGTTCAGTTTGGCGGAATGCAAGACCATTCTGAAAACAGGAAGCTTTGGAAATACTGTTCATAACTTCCTAGATACAATATTTTGTAAAGAAGTCGCTAAATCACAGACTTCCCTTATCCTTAAAATCTACGTTTATATACATATTTCAAAAGTGTAGTGTGTTGTCAATATTTGCTCAGGTAATTGTACTGAAGTCGTAGAAGATTTAAAAACATAGTCGGTACATTTCGTGATTCGGATAAAGAATGGCATAAGTAAATATCAGGCAAAAGGGTGGGAATTGATATAATTGGATTGATTTGGTTACATGTGTATGTATACCTATCATCAAAGGGATATTTTCAGATAAATGTGTTCGAGTTGAGACGTCATTCTTCGGACGACTGTACTATGGTATATCGCTGTCCGTCTGCCACGTGTAGTACATTTTTATTTTGTACAATTACTCAGATACAGTTCAGTGATTTTTTTATGATTTTTGTACTAAAATAAATGTGCGTCATCATTGAAGTTTCCGTTCGTTTTCCTTGCATTTTTTTTTAATATACAAGTTATATAATTTTCATCACTGACAATATAGGTACAATGTACATACGTATCATTCGATTATCATTATAACAAGTAAACCTTACATGCATCTGTTCATTAACAAACAATTAAACAAAAAAGAAACAAAATGAATTTGTTCATTTACATGCACATTGTATGTGTTACCATGCTCCTACTTATTATAATTATAATTTAATAGTAATAATAATTTAAATACATTGCAATCGGCCTAGATACACTGACTTGTAGAAAAACATAACTTAAATATATGTAATCGCCCTGAAATGGTCATCGCTTGTATACATGTAGTTTACTTATTGGGACGTGGGAATGCGCAAACCCGAGTGCTTTCAAAGGCTATATAGAAATTGTCTTCTACTACAAATGCAACTCGACTTTGTAGTATGTTTATTGGAATATGGGAATGTGCAAGATTAGACGTCATTTGAGTAATCTTTTGAAAGGATATGACTTATTTTGTGTTCTTGTGCACTGTCTGAATCCTGAAACATGCAGAGTGAAGGACAACTAACTATGTTTCTCATGTGTACACTGAATGCGACGAAACCTTGTCACAGTATTATCAAATCTTTAATACGCTTTCATAAAATAATAATCTCTTCAAAAAAACGAAGATAAAAATCAATGTAATCAACAATTCAGCCGTCGGAACGTAAAGAAACAACTTCGTATGACGTCTGGCTAAAGCAGATTGTTAATTCAGATCTATTACGGCTATGACAGATTATAGCAATATCAATTTCTGGTAATTTTGATGCAAGAATCACGCCGTTTTATATCAGAGAATTTCACTTCGGTTAAATTTCAATTCAAATAAGTGCACGTTTTTGTGATGTAAAAACCAGAATAATCAAGCAATGGAATGAAACTTGAACCATCTCGAACAGACTGAGGGATTTTCAACGTGAATTAAATTCTAAACATGCTGCATTCAGCATTAAAATGGCTCCAAGGAGAGTCGGGATTCGGAAATACCGCTTTAAGTGTATAATCACATGGGAAGCAACGACAGTAATATGGAAACTAAAATCTAGCCTTAAACCCCATTGATCAAATCACCGAGAAACTAAGTCATATAAGACCATACATTCAGCAACAATTTCACCTTGAAATATAATTCAAATTGATTGAAAAATATATTTTCAACCGACAAAATACGTAATTGAAATTTGCTCATTACATGTATAAAAGATAGTTTGAGTAAGTTTTGATAAAAATCAAAGACAAACATGAAAACTGACCACCAGAATAAAAAAAGACGCACAGAATAGTTCATGATTTTGTATGAACATCCGAATTCCTACTTATAATAAAAAAGACAGACAGACGGACAGAGGCATATATAAATTGACTGGTACATATAAATAGATCATTTAAAACGTTGCGGCTTTTATACAGTTTGAGGTGAATTTCTGGACTGAAAATGTTTTTTTATCACCAGAAAGATATGATCAACATGTAAGTACAGTAAACGTGCTCTGCTTCGAAGCTTTTATATTATATCATATAATATATTTAGATTACAATATACCTTTTGTTTAAACCCTATATCCTTTTCAAAAAACCGCATACCCTGTTTCACAGCCTAGACCTATATCGCATACCCTATTTCACATTCTCAGACTTATATCGCATACCCTATTTCACATTCTCAGACTTATATCGCATACCCTATTTCACATTCTCAGACATATATCGCATACCCTATAGGTAGAACTGTACTATTTCTCATTATTTTAGGTTGGCTTTTTGTGTACCCTACTTAAATTAAGTAAATACTTCCGGACACTGTGATTGGACAAATTGTGCTGATACCCTTTTCTTTTTTTATTAATACCAGGCTCTAGCATTACTATACTTTTAAAAGATTGCATTATATTTTTTGAAAACCATTTTAAATAAATATTTTTTTTTATGCGTCATTCACAGAAAAGGGGGTGGGGTCTAGTCTAAGGTTAGCCTCCCCACATTGTTGGAAAAGTTTATTTCCTGCATAATATGGGCACAAATGAGAAAAATTACCTTGAACACCCCTTAATTTTCTGGAATCCATCTTGAATCCCTCTTTTCAAGGTCGACGTATACGTATCTTCCCCTGCTCCAATGTGTACAATCGTTCAAAGGACAATAATTTTTAAATGACAAAAATTTACATTATCCCTGTAATAAATCTAGCGTCGAAATGTTCACGTGATCATTATTGACACTAGAAGGAAAATCTAATTATTAAGAACAACCACTTGCATATGTTTATATACATGTACGTGGCCTCTATATTCAAAATTTATTTACATAGAACAACCATAATAAAATAACAAAGAGGATTATGGAATATAGACATAAATCAAATACGTTTACAACACAATAACATAATACGACTACACGGTTGCTCCTCCCGATTTAAAGCATGCATTCTTAACAAAACAAAAGGATTAAGATTTTAATTCATACATTATATATACAAGTATTAGGTATATTTTGTTACAAATGTACATGTATTATTTCATTTCTTGATAAGCTACATGTACGTGTAATTCGGCTACACTTTTATTCGTGTAGGTATGTAACACGTGAGATACATTTCTTTAGTTCAAGATTTAGTTAAGTCGTAAATGATCGGCAGAATACTGGTACATTTATATAATGCAGACTTTACCTACCTGTACATATATACATGTACATGTACCAATGCAACATGTACATGTATAGACACAAAATGAAATATGATTCACAACAAGTATAATACTAAATACACTTCATGTGTGTAGTTTTATAGTATATATTAGGATATAAATATGTACATGTGAAATCTTAAAACTACATGTACATATTTAGCTTAATGCTCACTTTTGTATTTTTTAAATTTGAACAAGATACATGTACCATTCCATGGAAAATCTAAGTAAAAGTAGAATTTCAAAGCAAGAAGATTGGTGAATGTTAAATTTTAGTTAACAAAATAAGCTGTATACAGAGGCGGATCCAGGATTTGAGTTTAAGGGGGATGGGGTAATCGAATTAAATGCAGTGCATAGCAAGGCAAAAAACATTATGGGGTGAAACTTGTGGTAATTTTTTTTACCGATTTAAGGGGAGCGTACGCCCGGTACGCCAGTCCTTGGATCCGCGCCTGGTATACATTTGAAGCATATGTCGTACAGAAATCATGAGGTACATTATGCAGAATTAGTAAACATAGTAATATAATGTTACCGATCTGCATTTTGTTACATTGTAAGGACTTAATGCCAGACATTACCATTTTAGAATTTTTCAATTATTTTTTGTTGAAAAATGACAAGTCAAACATAGTTAAAAATTCAAGTTTTTTTTCCCAAAAAAGTTAATTTAAAATTCGGTACAAAACTTGTTTTTCATGTTTATGATGCCTGTGCCAATGCAGACCCATCAAATCTTCAGGAATTCTTAATGTATGTCAAAAATCCCTTCTCTTATTAAAATATCGGGATTTGCACCTAGGACCCTTTACTTCGGTGCTAGATTTGTATCGAGGGCCCTTTACTTCAATGCTGGATCTGCACCGACGGGCTTTTACTGCACTTCTGTGGTGGATGTGCACTTTGGGCCTTTACTTCAGTGCAGCTTTTTAAAATAAATTAAAGGAATTTAAATATGACAAAGTTTGACGTAGAACGATTACAGTACATGCACATTCAAATGTGGCAGGCAATTATATATTAAAATTCATTTCAAATAAAGTCACATTTCTTATTTAAAATGTAAACAATGTAAAATTGGTTGTGACGTAAAAGGCTATGCAAGGACTCTTCAATGTCTCACGTCCGTTTTATATGATTATATATAGATTTTCTTGAATTAATTTGAGTAAATTGACTAGACAAATAATCTATATTATCAATATCGTCTCCCCAGGAGAGAAGAGAGGACAATTTGATCTCAAATCGTGAGAATGACAACATTATAACTGAATTCAAAATTTTGACATACACGTGTCTGAAATGGTTTGAGATTTATCCCCAAGATAACCTTGCTTGTCAAACAGATAACTCTCACTAGATTTCCAGTACTGTAAGTAAGTCGGCCAGGGACGTAGTGTACTGTCTTTGCAGCCTTTTTCTCTAATACATTAGCGTTGAAACAATGACACTGTAAGACTTCACATTAATGTAATTTGTGTGCCCGGACTTGGTATTATCAATTGTTTATTAACCAACTACCAAAAACACGTTAAAATATGTCAAAAACTGACCAATTGATATGATTTCAAATCGGGCATCTATACGGGGCCAATATGAATCGAACCAGGGCCAGTACAGCATCAAAACTTCCGGTCGTTTGACATCGCCATTACGTAATTTCATATTGGCCCTGGTATAGGTTTGAGGTCCGTCATATTAGTCGAGGCGGTTGTATTGGTCCCGAGGCATCGCCGTGGGCCAATACGGCTGTCGAGGCCAATACGATTGAACAAAACCTATCACAGGGCCAGTATGAAATTACATATTTATTGACAATTTTATTAACCAACTCAACTAGATGATTTGTAGAACAGTTGTTTTCGCGTTTTACCAAAAACATGTAGGTTTATTTGCATTAATTAGTCTTAAATATCCTTTTTGTTTAAAATGGAAGATTTTTTTGAGTTTCTGCAGCTTTTTGTCCTGATGATCAAAGTTCATGAATTCAATTCTAACTCAAAATGGCGGTGTTATACGACTGGAAGTTATGTAGCCGTATTGGTCCTGGTTCGATCCATAGTGGCCCCGTATAGATGCCCGGTTTGAATTCATATCAATTGGTCAGTTTTTGACCTATTTTAACGTATTTTGGGTAGTTGGTTAATACAAAGTGATAACACACACACAGGATTCAAATGGGAAACAAAAAAGAATTAAAACAAACTACAATAATTTATTGATAAAATCAATACAGTCTGGGCACATTTACTTTACTTTGAAAGTGCGTTGAATATACATGTAATTCTCAGTCCTGCATGTATCAATTACCCCATTTCTCTCCCACTTCCTTGTTAAAAATGAAATTGGAAACGCAAAACAATTAAATACCTGCATGTTCTGTCGGTACGTGTCCAACTAGTTCCGGCTCCCCAATTCCTTCACCTTAACTCCCCGTCCCAATACTTCCTAGTATTTTTTTTATCCCATGTCTCCTCCCCTACCAGAAAGGTAGAAACGTAATACAAGTATTAATATCAATTTATTTGTTTTATCAGTTAAACGTTTACAATACAATAATTTGCTTATTTTTGTCAACCAATTCAAATGAATAGCGGGTAAAAATATGAATTGAGTGCCTGTTCGTCCGTTTTTGGTATTTTATCAACTTACTTCCTTCCCTGTATCAATTTGATCCGATGGAGCAGTGTCGCGAATAGAGTCGTCACATTCTGAGACGTTTGTATAATATTGATTTATTGTGACATGCGTCATGGATTTGTTCATCTATGCTACATAATAACATCTAATTGAACTGTCCATCGTGTACTAAGTAACAGCCCTAGATTAATTCTACGAGGAGGAATGACCCGGCGGTGTTCCCAAAGATGTCAGCGGAGGGAACGACCAAAAATTTGCATCGCAAATTTGACAGTTTTCACATCGTTGGGAATTTTTCAGACCTATATATATAATATATATACCAGAAAGGCCAAAGTTTTCGAAAATCTTCCTTAATTTTTTAACCAGTATGTTCATGTATTTATAGTCACCTATGTATGATATTTACATTATTTTTTAACTTCAATTGATTTATTTTCACGTAGGAGTCAAAGAAAAAAATGTGGACCGAGTTGACGCGTACACAATTAGAGTATTTGTCATTGAAGTTTAAAAACATAAATGTCCATTCAATAATCTATAATTCTATAACACCCCCTACAAAGTTAAAACCATCGAATAGCAAGCAATATGCAATGTAGATCTTTGAGAAATCTTTGTACACTTTTTAATCTTAAATATCCTGATGTTTCAGGGCCCATATCACAAGATACATGTATAACTTATTATTAACCAACTACCCAAAATACGTTAAAATATGTCAAAAACTGTCCAATTGATATAAATTCAAACCGGGCATCTATACGGGGCCAATACGAAAAAAAAAGGACCAATATGGGTCAAACCAGGGCCAATACGGCATCAGAACTTCCATTCGTTTGAAACCGCCATTTCGAATTAGATATTCTCACTTCATTATCCTGCTGGATTATTTATGCATATGTACCTTAACATGTATATAATTTACTAAACAAATAAGAAACTTAGAATAAGGTAAGAAAACTTAATTTTGATTTGGCGTGTCTTTCAAATACTATCACAAGCTCTAAGGAGCTTCAGATCAAAATATAATGTCTAAAACAAAAAAACATAATATATCTTCAAATGCACATTTGCATATCTAAAATGTGCTTTCAGAATTGTGTTATTTCAGCAACTTTGATCACCAGGACTAAAAGCAGCAGAAACACTCAAAAATCTTCCATTTTACAAAAGGATACTTAAGACTGATTAATGCAAATTAACCTACATGTTCTTGCTAAAACATGAAAACAACTGTTCTACAAATCATCTAGTTGAGTTGGTTAATAAAATTGTCAGTAAATATGTAATTTCATATTGGCCCTGTTATAGGTTTCTGTCGATCATATTGGCCTCGACAGCCGTATTGCCGCTCGGCGATGTTTCGGGGCCAGGACGACCGCCTCGACCAATATAACAGACCTCAAACCTATAACTGGGCCAATATGAAATTACATATTTATTAACATATATTATTGGAATCATCGTGCATTCGCAATATAAAGCTATTAAATATAAATCATTTTTTGACAGTGACATGCTAAGCTTGAAATTTTTTTTATCCAAACTGTGATGCAGGAGTGGATCCAGAATTTTAGGTTGAAAAGGGGGGTGGCACACAGTGAAAATTTTTTAAGGTTAAAATTTGGAAAAATTTTTCGAGAGTGGGTGCAATGTAGATATCGTTTGTGGTAAAATAAGCGAGAAATTAAAGTTTCAACCTAACACCGCCTAAATCAACACTTGTTTACCCATGCTTTGCAACTTTCAGTGGGGGGGCGCATGCCCGCCACGCCCCGCCTGAATCCGCCCCTGTGATGGACTAATACTTTTGTTGTACTTGAACATTATATCATATCTTTTAATTGAAATATAACTATTTTTTAAAATGTTTTCTACATTTTAAGTGTTTGGTTAAACCCTATATCGTCTACCCTATATCGCATACTCTATATTACAGCTCTGGACCTATATCGCATATCCTGCACCCTAGACAAATATGTGTATATTCTATACCAAATCCCTAGACCTATATCGCATACCCTATATCACACCCCTTCACATACTATGTTTGAAGTATGGTTAAAGAACATGATACATGTATAATGAACATGACATATTAAAATCTGTATCACATGCTGTATCAACCCTAGCCCTACATGTATATCATCCCGCGAGCCTGTGGCTCTTCGATTGATATAGGAGTCTCGGGTTGATACAGCATACGATACAGATTTGACTTGTAATATTCAGTATGTACCAATAAGACACCTTTCATTTGAAAGGTATATTTATTTTACACTTAAAATAGTAATCCACAATTTTATAGGACCATCACTTTCACCATCAACATAATCAAATCGTTTGATCTCAACTATGGTGTATGTAACAGAGGTTTCGCTAGTCATCAATATTGCTTATTTCATTTTCCGTTTTGCATCAAAATTTCATAGACTGCTTCTGAATTATTTATTGTATATTTTACAAAGTTTATCAGCGCATTTCAAATATACTTTCACTAAACAAGAACACCTAAACAGGACGACATTCTTGCCAATCTTTTTAGATATGCGTATACTGATGTTCGTCTGTTTGTCCACATTTAGAAGATGTTCTATAGGAGTTATACATTATATTTGTTTTAATTAAAGAGGTAGACCTAGGGTAAGGGACACAACTCTTAAAAATCATTGGAACGTTTGTATTTAGCATTTTACATCAATCTCATGCAAGCATCAAGGTAATTTGGACTAACTTCATTCTATTTCTAAGGTAATCAAAAGAATGTAATCCAGGGACAAAGACCAGACATGGAAAACAGACATACACAACAAAGAACATAAAGTAACTAAAATCATACATACAAAGTAACAAAAGCAAATGAGCAACTCGGACTTCACTAAAAACTGGGAGCATGGGCCAGGTGCACCGGTAGGGTCCTCTGCTTTTTTAAAAACATCCGCCGATGTAAAAAGACAAAAAGGTTGATTGAAGTTAAATTAAAGTTATCTTTTCTAAAAAGACCACCAATGAGAAAAGTAAACATCCATTTAAAATTACTTTTAAAAACTCTTCTTCAGATTTTGCTTAATGGTTTGTTTTATTGTCAAGAAGTCACGATTGTGGACTCATCTTGGCACCGTTATTCTATTTATATCATTGTTGTTCTTTGTCCGTCCGTTTGTATCTTAATTGATACAGGTATCTATTTCAATAATTTGCAAAAGTTTTGTAGCTATCAACAACTAAGAACAGAGTTGTTTGAAACTATTTACTGCCTGGAAATAAGGAGACAGCCATGTTAATTGAGAAGTTCCTGGGACAACAGTACAAAACCAGTTACACGTACATGTACATGTACGATATGCGTATATGTATATGTTGCAGTTGATCCACGCTGTTAACATACATGTACGCTCTGAAAACTCATTTTTTACATTGCTTTATTTTTCGGTCGGATATGAACAAACTAAGAGTAAATCAAGAGAACCAAGATTCTAGCGGAAATCAAATGGAATGTGATCCAGGGACAAAGACCAGACATGGAAAACAGACACTAAAAACTGGGAGCATGGACCAGGCGCACCGGTAGGGAAAGCTTCCTTTGTTTGCTAGGGTAAACAAAGACGTTATATATATTAGACTGTTTATGACAGGCTGGGTCGGTATGTACTTCTTCTAGGTAAATGGTACTCCCATATAAGATGTAAAAATCTGATAGTCTTCAATCATATGGGAATATGATGCACTTAATTCATGATTGTACTATCTGAGCGTGCTAAAAAAATTAAAACGAAAATGTCTATTATATTCAAAACCGACCCTAGATGACATCATTGACAACGCGGTAATAAATAGAACATATTGGAAATTTTAGGTTCAAGGTTGAAATGGCAATGTCTGCATATTTATATATGTACGTCAAACCGCTTTAACTTCCTATGTAAATGTTTGCATAACCACTAAATGATCGTAATAGTGGACAAAGTCCTCCCAATGGAAGGCAATGCAATTATAACCTTTGACTTTAGAAGCACCGACAGCCTGATTTCAGTCTAACAGAAAGTAAACTTGCACATGTAATACCAAGTGTAATATAAAACAAGGATCCTTTTAGTTTCGTATCTTCATCAACATTAAATGTTAAAAGCTTGCGTCTTGAAGTTTTGTTAAACTATTAAGAAAAATAAAATAAATCCAAGTTGATGTGAAACTGTAAAAGGCATTATCATTTAAAAAAAAAACAAAAAAAAAACAAAAAAACAAAAAAAACATCAATTTCGTCCTATTACAGGTTACACCCGTATCATATTAAAAATAAGTTCATATCCGTATGCTTAATTAGGTATTTCATGGATATTAAAGTTATGCTATTGAATATTTCTTAACATTGTGCTTTCCATTGCTATCTCATATTTCTTATACTAGGCCATTTAGTTTCTTTTAATTGCTTTCCTCAACCACGCTGAGTCCCCCCCCCCCAAAAAAAAGCATTGCTCTAAGAACTTAAGATGGACTTTGACCGTCTCACTGATTTTAAACCAACAGCGTATCGACTTCTACATGTAATACTCAGTACATACCTGTAAAAATAACAAATAAAAAACTAGAAAATTATAAATTAATTCCATTTCACAAATAGATTATTTCCTATCTGGAACATTGTTCTTCTGTTCATATTGAAAGCGTATCCATTCCAACTTTTGACCACTTTAAGATATTCAAGAAATGCCAACAATATCCTTATTTTGTGTAACTCATATGAACGTTACGTCTTGTATTTCACACATATGTGTATTTACTTAGGTTTAAATTTTCAACAGAAGAAAAACTTTAAATTGTTACGGTAAAACACAGGTTGGTTTGAGTTAGGACGGAACATGTCGCCTATCTCTGTACCGTGTTTGTTACCGTTTAAAGTTCTCGATTTAACTGTAATAAACTTTATTGATCAATAAATCAATCGGAGATTTTCATTTGAAAAGGTAGGTAGTAGCTCGATGCTAACAGTTTATTTAAATCCCTTTAATACTAATCCGAATAAAACTTATGCGGCGAGGTGTTCTACGCTACATTTAATCTGTCTAAACCGAATCCTGAATAATCCGAAAACATGTCTTAACCAGACACTTTTGGATGTCACATTACATCAATTCAATTGTATTTCAAATATTTTGTTCAGTGGACAGGTGTTTCAATCGGACACATTGTAATGTCCAAAGAAGGTTTTGATCTGGATAAGTTTCACTATACAACGAGTTGCAAAGACTCAACCAAGCTTAAAACACACACATATACAAATCTTGGTTTGTATAAATGTAATCAAGGGAACCAAGATTCTAGCGGCGGTAATCGAAATAATGTAATTCAGGGACAAAGACCAGACATGGAAAACAGACATACACAATAAAGAACATAAAGTAACTAAAATAATACATACAAAGAAACAAAAGCAAATGAGCAACTCGGACTCGGATCAGGTACACCGGTAGGGTAAGCGTCCTCTGTTTTTTTTTTTTTTTTTTCTAGAAATACCCTCCGAGACAAAAGAGGAAAGGAAAACTTTTTCATTTACACCATATACAAGCCCCACATTCCCATTCTCTCCATCCTCCTTCTTCATTGAGAATTCATCATTTCCCACCCCCAATTGAATCCCCATTGCATTTTTCTTAATCAAGTATTTACATTATCAAATTGAATTTTATGAATTATTCGTCTATATAACACTTGTACAATAATCTTGAATTTCGATTCGAGAATCAGCAATTGTTTTAGTTGTCTGCATCCGCCCATTGGATGAATAGGTAGATAATCCCGATATATCACCATCTGCAGGACACTTTATACCGATATGTTCGAAATATCGCCCGCTTGATAGGAAGTAGTCTTCATGATATCACTGCTAGAGCAAAATTTATTCAGTAAAATACCACATAGTACATGTAGCATTACACACTCAGACATGTTTTACTTTTGACCGCGTTTCGAGTGACTTATTTTACTTCATGTGGAGTTCCGGTACACTCAACTGCAAACACTTTACCTTGATTATACTTCATACAAATTTCAATTATCTGAAACATAACCTTGACATTTTGGTCTCGTCCCTTTCACAATGATGGGATGCTAATAAATCGTCTGATAGAGCTTTACGAAATTTCACCATCCTCAAGGTATACATGTATTATCATGCATCTAGGATATACATGTATATCAGTCGGAACTAATCTACTTGGTCATTTCCGCTACAGTAATACTAAAAATACCTTGGAAATAGAATAAGGAATTTCTTTTTGAATTATTTGCCGGACTTTCAGTGTTACACGGTCCAAATTAGTTCCATCCACCAGGTCGCGCATACAATTTCAGTTGGATATCACTTGAAATAAGGAACTCTAACTTTTACAAGAATTTCTTCACAAGAGAGGAGCTTCGGAAAAAGTAATGGAAAAAAATTCAACCAGTCTAAGTATAGTTTAAGAATCTGATTGCACAGGTTCTTCCGCCTAGTGCATTTTAATGGGAAAGTTTGAGTAGTTCCAATTGAATCATCCTCTAGACAAGAAATTTGTTTGCCGATTTGTAATCGCAAATATATTCAATAAATTAACGTAACTAGTAATGCATATAGTCAAGAGGTCGTTATGCCCTCTACCACATAAAACTTTTGGATACTTGTAGTGAGCGGTACTAAAACTATAAAATTTAAGCTGTTACATGTTACGAAACGGAATTATTAATTACTTTTCTTTATATCTAGCCATGGTGTTTCTACCTAGATATATAGACACGGAACCTGTAACTATTGTCAGGGAATCGATTTCTTCATTTGATTGTACTTAAAATCTTTTCTCGGGAGTTAATTCAATAGAATTATTCATTGGGAAAATAATGATAGAAAATAACACTGACACGACAAGAACATTCACTAAATATCTGTAGCTGTATCGACTCAGTGAAAATGTAAGCTCGAAGATGTTAATCTCCATAACATGGCTTTATACACCGACAAACAATTAAAGTAGACTGAAGCAAGGTTTTTGACGGCAGGTCGTTGACGGCATGCATGATGCGTTTTAATTGAATATCAGAGGAGGACAAAATAGACCATATCGCTGCAATATTTGGTCAACATGACATTTATGAGTATACTTTCTTATAAATAATTATAACCATACTGTATTTTTGATGATATTTAAGGAGGTAGACCTAGGGTTAGGGACACAAATCATTCAAACGTTGGTATTCAGCATTTTACATCAATCTTATGTAAGCATCTAATTGACTTGGATTCTTTTTCTTCTGCTTCAAACAAAAGCTTGAGAGGCTTTGGTGAAATTGAATATAATGCAAACATATCACTGATTTCATGAGTTATGTCCCTTACTCTAGGCCAACCTCCTTAAGGAACCATTGATAAATATGTGTGTGTGTGTGTGTGTGTATGTGTGTGTGTGTGTGTGTGTGTGTGTGTGTGTGTGTGTGTGCATGTACGAGGTTATTGACAAATTCATAGGTTATGCACATCTCCATGAAAACACATTTCCAATAAAGCATCCAACGTGCCCCATGGTTAAAATGTCCCGTCGTTAACGTCCCTTGGTTGACTTCACTCTTAGTTAACCCGTCCCTTGTTCGACGTGTCTTTTGGATAACGCGTTCTTTAGTTAACCTTTTCCTTAATCAATGTGCCTTTTATTGGTTTAAGAGTCTTGTCGTTAAAATCCATTGGTTTATTTGACTCATGAGGATTAGTTAATTTGTCTCTTAAGTTAGCGTGTCCTATGTTTTTTTAATGTGTTCCCAACATGTCCCTTAGTCAACATATCCCTCAGTAAACGTGTCCCTAAGTTAACTTATCCCCCGGTAAATGTGTCTTTTACTTAACCTTCCCTTGGTAAACATGTCTCTTAGTTAGCGTGTCCCTTGGTCAACGTGTCCCTTGGTTAACTTATCCTTTGTGCAACATGTTCCTTGGTCAAGTTCAACGAATCCATTTGGCTAACGTGTCCTTTGGTCAACATGTTCCTTGAAATACTTTCTTTTAGGTGCATGTAACCGGTCTTTCGGTCTTCCTATACTGAAGAAATAAGATTACTACACAAAATCCCTTACATCAATAAAAACATATAAACTACTCCTATATGTTACATGTACTAAGTATACATGCATTCGTGAAAGCGTACACAATGTTATATCTCGTTTGACAATGTGACGGATCGATTGCTTTAAAAGGCGACATGACACCAATTGTAATAAGATACAAAGTACATAAATCAGTTTTGTCATCGAAAATATAAGTAACTGGTATGGTTTTCAATGCGTTTTTTTTTTTTCGCGCAAGCGCAAAATTCTATTTATCTAGATATCTGTAGCAACCGAAATCAATATTTTTATTTGAAAATCTGCCTTGTTAGGTAATCGGGAAATACTCAATTAAGGATTCTTTTTATTTTCATTTTTTTAATAGCCGAGTAATATTTATTTCCTCAAAATTTTAACATTATTTTTTTCTTTCAAAAAAGATCCCAGGCCCTCCCTCACTAATAAAATGCCTAAGGATACTTGGTATACGTTTCCAAATTATATGCATAGTCTACTTTTCTAGAAATGTACTACAACTCCTTTAGTATTGCCGGTTATATACAAACTGTACATTGGTGACGAAAGTAATTACGAATGGACGAATAATTGTCTTCTTCAGGTAGAATAATGAAGTTTAGTACTATTTTTCCTGATGGACATAAATTTATTCCCAACAAGTGAAGTTATCAGTATAAAATTATATTAAAAGAATAACAAAAGGCAGACAATTGAAATGGCAGTTGATTTTTTTTTATTGTTCGAATAATTTAATGTTTTGTAGCTGGATTTTCAGTGATTACAGGTAAAATAAAATTACACTTAGTTCATTTTCAAGAACATAATGAGTAGCCATCAAATCATGTACGACCTAATATTCTGTTGGTATTTTCTTTTCTGAAGGAAGAAGACGTAGGGTAAGGGACATAACTCTTGAAATCAGTGATCATGTTTGTATCATATTCAATTTCACCATAGCATATCAAGCTTTCATTTGAAACAGAATGAAATCAGTCCAAGTTACTTTGATGCTTACTTGAGATTGATGTAAAATGCTGAATACAAACATTCGAATGATTTGTTAGAGTTCTTAAATGCGGATTAGTCTTTGTGTACACTAAATATTTACTTCCGCGAGGAAAATTTTTTTGTTTGTTCCGACCAAGCCCTGTCTCCTCAAAATACACAAAGGTTCAGTGATATTTGCTGTAAATGACTTTTTTTTCATACGATGAGTTGAATAAACATAAGAATTTTTAATGACAGAAAATCAAATTTAGTAGTAAACTGTTACACGTTACTTTATAGTTTCGTTTACAGCTAGATCTTGAACTACATGTGCATGATAAGTGTTTTCAGTAAGAAGTCTTCTCCTATTTCTCAATCCGTCTCTTGTTTCTATCACACATACAACAGAGCGGTGAAAATCTCGGCATATCACAGAGAGATGATCCGGTTTTCTCCCTCATTTTTCTGTCAAACTCTACACAGGATGTTCCAAAAACTTCATCTGAACAAAGAGCGTTCTTTGGAGCACTGTTTACAACTGAAAACATACGAGCAGACATTAAAAAATAAATAAATATATAAATATATAAAAAAAAATTGAAAAAAAATAAAATTAAGCAAACAAACGAACAAATGATCAATAACAAAAAGACAACATAAAAAAAAACAAACAAAAACAAAAATTTAATTAAAACAAGCAAAAATTGAAAATGAAATTACATGTACATGTATAGATCAATAAAATAATGATGATAGTTGCCCTTTTTGTGTTTTCAACAGATTTTCCACTTAGTTTTTAAAGTATCGCTCATAAAAACAACAGACATTACTATTGGTAGAGGTTATTCATGGTATAGAATAGTTATCCTCAATCCACATATGTTCCCATGAGGGATCGTATGTGGATCGATGAATGCGTTATCGTAACCACATGTACATGTAGGTGTAGAATACCCCCACCAAACAAACGATGCTTTTTCGGTCTAAAATGTAGTACATGTCTTTTTACGTTCAAATACTTCCTATATTCAGTTCTGTATTTTTGAGGAAACAATACATTCATCTCCCACTAAAATCAACCGAAATCAAACTAAATCAAGAACGATAACTCTTGCAAAGTGCAGATTTCATACATAATCTACATAATTCATTTATCAAAAATGCAACAACTAAATGACAAACTAACTTAACAGACAGGTTACGTGGTCTGTGACTGTTTTTTTACTAGAACGAATGTTGTCTATAACGGGCACTCAAAAAGGAAAAAAAGTTTTGCTACATGTAAATAACGTCGGGTTTATACTTTAACTTTAATGTATGTACTGGATATATGAAAGACAGAAAGAGAATGTCCAAATTTGTTTTTAACCTTTACTAGCCTTACTCATCTTTAAAAAACTGACTGAAAGTGTAAAAATTGTTTTGTACATTAGGTGACCGCCATTAAGGGAATAAACAACGGTCGGGTCTACAAGTAGCAAAAAAGTATCATACATGTACATGTACAGAAAGCAACAATCCGATGACAATCATTACTTTAAAGTATAATTACATTTTACAGTGACGGATTAAGAGATGTGATTCTGACCACTAGAACCATCCTTTTATTGGAAATTCAAACAATTTCGTGCCTTCTTTGTTATTGTACATTGTATGTATAATAACATTTGCAAAACTATTCATTACAGATGATATATTGTGTTTATATTGAAATTATTGTGACAATTGTATTGAAGGGGAGAAGACCACGCAAGTTGGAAAAAAACTCGTGTTATATCCTCGTTTGTTCTTTGAGCAAATAAAAATGTTTAAAAACTAAACAGAGAATACTTTCAATGTACAAGTACATACATGTATTTCCTAGGTAGTTTTTTTTTCGCGATTGACGATTTTCCAACTTTTCGCAAGTACTTCATTTCGCGTCATTATGTTGAAAATTACTATTTACTAAACGCTATTGATATGCATACTCGCGGGTACTTATTTTTGCGAAAAATATCTGAACGTAAAATTTGTGAGAACAAAATACAAGTGGAAATAAGTACAATTTCAGCATTTCATAACTCACCTGAAAACAAAATTAGAATTCCTGTGAGAAATAGTTTCATCTTCATCGTTATGTAGTTAACTCTTCAACTTCAGACAAATAAAATGACTTTGACGCAACAGATAACGACTGTATTCAAAAGAATGACCTTTCATATACCTACCCAGGTTCTCGTTTATGGTCACATTTAACGGTGATTTGATATATCTTAAGTTAATTAAATGACCGATAAATGACACAGGTGTTCTTCTTTTTCATTTCATGGTCAAAAATTTTGGTTACTTGGTATACATTGTATTTGAATAATTGGATGAAGAAAATTTCGAGAAGAGTTTTGATTAAAACCAAGAATCGAAACCAAGAACCACCCATGGTAAAAGTAGACCAGATTCCCGGGCTAGATCTAACAACAGCGCAACAACCAAATGAAAAACTAAGACTGGTTACATGTATGTGACTAAAAAGTGTTTCTGAACAAGAAATAAAACTGAATTCGATGGGTTTTTGACATGCATGAATCACCTATGTCTGATTTTTGTAAAAACTGCTACTTAGACACGAATATATTCAAAACGTGTTTTGTTAAGACAGTGGTTTTCGGTTTTTTTTGGTTCGGTTTAGACAGGGTTTTTGGTTTTTCGGTTAGGTTTAGACAGGACTTTTGGTTTAGTTTAGACAGGGGTTTTCGGTTTTTCGTTCGGTTCAAACAGGGATTTTGGTTCTTGTTCTGTTTAGACAGGATTAGCCGTATTACATTTTATATGACGAAGTAAAATGGGTTACTTGGAAGTATAAATCGCGTGGTGTTACATGGCAATCCCATCAAACCTTTGGTCACGGAATTCAAATATTACATGCAGAGGAAAGACCAAAAAAATCAGGGCTTTGTCTTACTGTATGAAAGAAATGTATGAAAAAGTTATACACTAACTTAATTAACTTCATTTTCCAACAAAACGTGTTCCATCTAAATTCGTAGCACCCGCGACTGAAAATTTCATGACTTCCTTATTCACTGTAACAAGACGTGGGGGTTAGAGTTAAAAAAGAAATTCGAAAAATGCATTCACCATTTCGCTGTACTTATGTGTAATGTTGTTTTTAGACCAGTTGCAGCCTGTCCTGTGGTTTGAGGGTTTCCTCGTCATTCATTGGCGACCCATGGGTGTCCTTGAGCTGACATTTTTCATCCTGGTGGTGTTGTCTCTTTGACATTTTTACCATTTCCATTTTCGTTATATTATATTTCAATATTCGACAATATATTTGCTTATGTATCACTCTTTCGTTGTTAAGGAGCTGAAAACGATTTACACCTGGAATGGCAACCAATTATGTTCATACAGTTATAGTACACCAGGTATACCTGTTTCTTCCAAAACGGTGGTTATCGCAAATACGGTTGTTAAACAAGTTCACAAAAATGGACACAGGGAGTAGGAAAACGAATATTTAAGGAATGTGGTTATTGTTTTCAAGGCAATCATTAAACCAATCCCTCGTTTAAAGGTCTCCACTATAGAAAATGATTCGAATATTAAAATAAATCATGCAGATTTAGAGAGTTTTCAATTGCCCTTTCATTAACATTGTCTTAGTTATAAAAACTCAAAGAAACATTATCAGTTTCATAAAATTGAGTAAAACATATTATTATTTTTTATCTGAAATCTTGATGTTTTCAAAAATTTTACCAACAAGTTTTCTTATCTCGCTTTGCACGCCATTTAATTATACCCCATCCCCTTTTTGCAACCTGAAATCCTGGATCCACCCTAGTTATTTCTAATCAAGCACTAAAAACAACATAACGAGATTACACATATACACTTTTTACTGGCATCTCCTGATTGTAAAATATAAATGAGAAAATATAATGTGGATATTTGTACATGCTGAAAAGTCATTATGCACGGAAAAAGCAGTTTTCACACATTACTTCACATCTTTCAAGGACAAATAATGATTTAATGGTAACAATGTTATTTGGTATCATCCCGATCCATTATTTCCCGATATTTAGACACATACAGCATGGCGCTGGAAGTTCTTTATTGTCACATATTGAGGTTCCATAAAGGTCTTGAGAAACTTTCTCAAGTTCCTCACAGCTGCTGCTGAATACGTGATCAACACATTCTGAGAATTCTGTTGTTCCAAATGTAACATCTAAAATCAAAAGAAAAAGAAAAAAATATTAATCAAGTACATGTATCTACTTCGTAGGTGGATTGGTATGACCTACAAGGTTACATTTTTTGTACATGTACATATTAAATCGTGTATTAACGTACATGGACATCTTATCGAACTGTCTAGATAACCTTACAACAGTTCTGTATTTAGAACATTTACAAATACAGTTAAGGGTTGATACAAAGATTTTGATCAGGTGTTTCAAAAAGGGGGAAGTGTCAACAAGGGAACAATTCAAATACACCATCATTTGAAATCAAACTACATGACGTGAAAACAATAAACAGATGAATTACATACACAATGTATATGGATTTATCAAGGACGTAAACAAGATAAACAAGACTTAACACAAGAAACTAAAGCACTAGTTAATGAACTCCCACACATAAAAAAAAAAACGTGTGACATCAGGTGCTCTGGAAGGGTATAAGCATGATCTGCCCCACCAGCGGCACCCGTCATATTGAAAAAAGTGTATAATCCGGTATTAGTATAGCAACACTAATGCAGCTCCCCCATACACTCAATACTGTAAAGTTGTTTTTAGAAGAACCTTCTTTTTGTGCATATTGCGAATAGTAGAAGAACCGCATAGAGTTAGGAAGAGTTGTTTTTTTCAAGTGTTATATAAGACACGTGTTCTTTTTGTTTTCTGTGGAACATCAGACCGTATCTTGCTTGTTCACATATACATTTGTATACATTGCACATGTCCGAAAATTTAAATGTTGGGTTACATAATAAACAATTACGATGCAAAACAAAACATTTGACGTGAGCCGTAACTACCCACATGTTTGTGTCGTGTTACAAATGTCAAACTTGCATTCATACCATCAATTACATAATGATGATATTTTACATGCAGATAGTAACGTGTAAGATGCGGTGGAAATAACCTTTTTGAAATGATTGGTACGAAAACAATCTTTTCTAACGCACTGAAAACCACAGTTTGTGCTTTACTCACTCGAAAGGAAGCAAACTCCACACACAACTATTAACAACAATGAAATCTTCATTTTAACGCCTGCCACACAAGAAAATAAATTACAAAATAATAAAATAAAAGTATTAATGTTGTGAGAGATTTAAGCCTAATCTCTCCGTTAATTACTGACATTTTTGAATCGTAATCTTTTTAAACTAACTAAATCGCAGCTAACTTTAAACCATAATACACACGAAACGAAAGGTTCTTTATTTTTTTAATATTAAACTGATAAACCATTTAAACAAATCATAACTTAAATAATGTACAAATATGGAAAAAGAGAGACAATCCTTGTCTTTCATTACATGTATTTCATTGATCAGACATTATATGTTAAATAATTAAAACACGTTTATTATATATTTAGTTAAAAATATACCTTTTTTGTATATCCATTGTAAGTGTTTGTTTAAACCCTATTGTTTACCCTATTTCACACCATTAGGCCTATATCACACTCCTAGGCCTATATCGCATGCACTATATATCACACACTTCTAGGCCTATATCGCATACACTATAACAGACTCCTAGGCCTACATCACAGGGCTATATTACATACACTATATCACACCACTAGACCTACATGTACAATGTATATCATAGGGCTATATCGCATACCCTATATTACACCTCAAGACCTATATCGCATACCCTATACATGTATCATATCCCTAGACCTATACCCTATATCATACCCCTTCATGAACCATACTTAAAGTATTATAGTTAAATATATGGTATAATTAACATGTAATGTCAAAATCTGTATCACATGTCGTATCAACCCTCGACCTATATCACCCCGCAGGCTGGTGTCCATTTGGGGTGATATAGGAGTCTCGGGTTGAAACCTTGTGTGATACAGATTTTGACATTTAATATTCAGTATGTATCATGATTATCAAATAGACGCTTACTGAATGTAGGAATACAACCTGATGCTATGAAAACATCGTTTATCAATTTCTAAAGTAACATGAGTGCATGTCAGACAGACACTACTGAATACAGGAATACAACCTGACGCTATATGTATATGGAAACATTGTTTATCAATTTCTAATGTATCATGAGTGCATGTCAGACAGACACTACTGAATACAGGAATACAACCTGATGCTATATGTATATGGAAACATTGTTTATCAATTTCTAAAGTAACATGAGTGCATGTCAGACAGACGCTACTGAATACAGGAATACAACCTGATGCTATATGTATATGGAAACATTGTTTATCAATTTCTAAAGTAACATGAGTGCATGTCAAACAGACCTACTGAATACAGGAATACAACCTGATGCTATATGTATATGGAAACATTGTTTATCAATTTCTAAAGTAACATGAGTGCATGTCAGACAGACACTACTGAATACAGGAATACTACCTGATGCTATATGTATATGGAAACATAGTTTATCAATTTCTAAAGTAACATGAGTGCATGTCAGACAGACACTGCTGAATACAGGAATACAACCTGATGCTATATGTATATGGAAACATTGTTTATCAATTTCTAAAGTATCATGAGTGCATGTCAGACAGACGCTACTGAATACAGGAATACAACCTGATGCTATATGTAAATGGAAACATTGTTTATCAATTTCTAAAGTAACATGACTGCATGTCAGACAGACACTACTGAATACAGGAATACAACCTGATGCTATATGAAAACGTAGTTTATCAATTTCTAAAGTCAAAGTTTCATGAGCGCATGTCAGACAGACGCTACTTAATTCGGGAGTATCTAATATTTGCAAATTTACCGATTGCAAGATGTCTATAAGTTTAAAACCAAATAGGAGATGATGGACATTTGGTGCATGACGCTTCAGTTTCTTTGGTTACGTGTTCCTCTGGGTTTTGGACGTGGGCTATAAATATACCCTTGGCTTTGAGACTACAACTCGAACAATGTTTTTGGATAGTTTATTTGAGTTTGTTTAAAAAAGTAAAAACTGTACATGTTCATGTATAAAAAATTCCAATATTTGGAGTAACGGAAATCGAGGTTCGTACCTTCGGTGTACACTACTTCTTACTGACTTTAATAAATTAAGACACTCTACTTAAGATTTGTTCAACGTAGACCCCCCCCACCCTTTTGTTTTGGTGATTCTCTGGGTCTGCCACTGAAGTATACCGCAGATACCAATAAAGCACTGGAAATTTGACTTGATGTATAAATACAAAATGTAGTGTAACATAAGCCTTTATTGACGTCGAAATAGGGATGGGAGAGTGGGTAAAATTGCTGCTGAAAGCTCTAGATAGGGCGCAAGAGAAAATACTTAACTAAGTAGTGTTCAAAAATCTAAAATGAATTGTCTCCCTTGTTCCACAATTACCAAATTGTGTTCAATCATATGCATTATAAACGCATGTCAAAAAGCCGGTATGGTTGTCGCACGTTGGATATGTGTCTTCATAACGTGGCGGATCCAGGAGGCAATTTGGGACCGGATCGAACCCTCATCATTTTGTAGGACATTTTATTTACATTTCTTACAAAATGTCGGCAAAAATGAACATATAATATACATGTAGTAGAGTATTGGAAACTCCTTTTCTTGGTCCCCTCTGGAATCCCTTTCAAAATTACTGCATGGTTCGCCCCTAATACTGAACTTGCAGATCATACATACTCTAGCATTTCGTTGTCACCTGATCTGATCGTGAATAATCATGCCACATTATCTTGTCACCAAATTAGACCGACCTTTGTTTCCTATATTCCTGACTTTGCGATGGTCTTCTTATCTTGTCCAAGAGCAGCATTAGATAGCCGTACATTATGCACTGGATAATACAGGGGCTGCTTACGTCACTTCTTATAAATTTAGGTATGCACAAATTTTTCAGTTGAAAGTAATTGTAAAACCTCTATTGGTGTTGTTAACTGTAATTTATGGTGCATTTTGGAAATATCACGTACAAATACATGTATACAGTGAATCCTGTCTAAACCAACACCTGAATAATACGAAAGCCATTCTAATACAGACACTTGCTAAAGTCCGTTAATATTTATTGAAATGTATTTTAACCATGGTAAATCAAAGATTTATTTTAACCGAACCACTTTTAAGTAAACAAAAAAAAAAAAAAAAAAGAAAGAAAGAAAAAAGAAAAAAAAAACGATTTCAACACATTTCAGAATATTATTTGTAGCTACAATTGTCTGTAATATTTAATATTCTGCATGTCAGTGTAGAAAGCGAAAACTTGATAAAAGTCTTGATATGTTGATGAGATTTAAACACAATAGAAAAGCCAGCACATGATCGCTTCACGCATACACGATCTCTGTGACTGTTTTATAGACCCTTTTGTGCTTACTTTTGAATAGTCTTCGAACATGCGCAGAGCATGCTCAATACAGGCTTCCTCGAGGAAATTGTTTTGTTCCACCCTGGCCCTACCTCGCAGAAGTGTATATTGGGCATTCTAATCAACTTTCCACAAAAGGGTCTATTTTTTTGTATTTTCCAGTGTACACATTACCAATTACAAGAGATGTAGAACTTTTTGGAATCAAGTTTAAAAACCCTGCAAACATGCAGACGCAACTTGGGACTAACACACATAGTGGATCAGCAAAAAATACAATTACTAGCAATACAAATCCCGCCAACTTTGCAGCAACACTTACCGGTACTGGAGCACTAAATAGTACTAATGTAGGAAACATAAACCCTGCAAATTTTGCTGCAACTCTGACTGGTCCTGGCTCCCAAAATATTGGAACGTCTAGTACCGGCGCAAATACAGGAAATATTAACCCAGCAAACTTTGCCGCGACTTTAACTGGGACAGGGACCCAAAGTTCATCAAATAAAGGAACATCGACAGGGCAAAACCCACATAAACAGGTCCCTGGGGATATGACGGCATATTTGGATCAATATAACAGTCAGTTTGGTAACCAGGCGGGCACTGTTCAACATCAGTTACACGAAAAGCCAGGTACAATAGCTGTTTTAGATAGTTATCTAGTTTAACATGTATCTGAAATAAACTTTGTCCACTGACAGCACACAGTCATAGACTTGAAAGCATTATTCCAAACCCTACTTTATTTTCAAGTGCGCAAAATAAAAAAAATAAGAATCCAAAGTAAATTTCTTATTTTCGGATATTTAGTCTGACAGTAAAATTGTGAAATATTTACATTTTTAGTAGCATCATGTGGAAGAGAATAAAAAACAGAATCGTTGATTTATTCATGGTTTTATGGCGAGTTAAATAGTTAATTTAACTTCAGGGATTACAGTTGAACCTCCTACGGTTGTTTACTGCACTCGATAACTGACGCAGTGATTCAAACTTTCACAAAATACTAATAAAATGATTTAAAAATGTAAAATTTCCTAGTTATACGTAGAAGTCCAGTTAACTACCTAAGGTATTTCTTCAGGTGATGAAGTATAATAGTCTAAAGGTCAATTCAGGCAAGTGTAGACCAATACCATTCCCTGACATATATACACGTAGTATATAACACCTAAATAAGTAACAAGGACTAAAACATGTACAAGATTCCATTATTTTATTGTCGTCAGTTCTAGGCGGAAGTGGTCTTTCGGCCATCAATGCACAGAATCAGTTACCAGGAACGTGTGTTAACTCCCAACCAGACAAGTGTCCAATGGCCTGTCAAAGTTTGGACTCAGTGACAGGATGTATCGTCTGCAAGTCGGGATGTCGTACGTTTTAAGCTTATATGTGGACCGGTACTTGACTGGCGTAAACACGACTTTAGAAGACTTAAATAGAGCATTATTTTCCCGTCATCACCGTATAAGTAGAATATAGTGATAATACCCTTTATCTCTTTAATCATCCCTTTTGTATAAGCAAACATTTTTTTATATGCAGTGAGAACTTTTTTTTAATACATATCCGTGTGGAAAAATTTGACGAGGATTGGTCCAACATGAAACACGCAATAACTAAACAGTAATTCTTGCAATGTATTTATAGCTTTGGAGGACAATTCAAAAAGATCCTACAAACAATTTTCATACATTGGATACAAAGACAAATGCGCTCAATAATAATTAGTCGAGAATTCATTTTTCATCTTTCATATTATTATGCTGACTAATATCCCTATATTTTTTTTATTAGAATCTAGCGTCAATATTGGTAATGGAGCGGTACAAATCTCATCACTAAGTACAGCCCAAACTAACAGACCAACAACCGTTGCTACAGTAAAACAGTCAGGTCAGTTGTTATGGCCTTAAAATACACAAATGTGCACCACCATGATAGAAAACATCAACACAAATTAAACTTCAGCGAAAGTTACCCGAATAATCAAGTCGTTTAATTACGTTCTCTACGATCACTTGATTTCATTTGAGAATAAAATGGAAAGATCTCAATGTTCCTGAAATAAAAAGAAAGACAGGAAAGGCCATAAGGAAAATGATAAAAGGCAATGAGCCCTTATTTTTTTTAATATTGATTTTTAGAAAATATTTTTGACGCTTTTCATCGAAGAAAAAAGCAGGAGATACATGTATATTTCCTCAAAATAATTATAATAAAAAAAATAGAAAATTTCATCTTCTGTACCCCCTAAGGCCCATCCAAAGAGATTTGAGATATTTTCCAAATTCCCTTTAAATAGACATGTTACTTCACGATCATTTTAGGTGTCTGTCCAGCTTTTCCAACTAATTGTCCCAGGGGCGGCGTGGCTATACAGAATGGTTGTCCTGTATGCACAGGTACTATATTGTACTTGTTCAAAATTGTTTTTGTCTTTACGGAATCTGATAGTCGTTTTTCATATTTACGGGATACAAGCCATTTTAGCAAGTTTTTCAAAGGGACGTAACCCACCAATACCCGACGACCTGGTTGGCGGTCTCATTTGGGAAATGAAGAACAGTAATCATTTTTATTTGAAACCTACGCTATTTACACTTCGGTAAGTACATTGTAGCTAAATGGTTTGAAATTAGTTATTCAAAAGTATCCAAGTACTTACCATGTACAGCTACAGTAAGTCAAATATTTGAATTTGAAGTCTACTGCTGTCCATTGCTACAATCGGACAGTAATAAAGCAGTATGTCGGGTTGGATGGCTACTTCCCTTTTCTAAAGATTAAAAAACGACGTCAAAGTGGGGAATATGAGTCCATTGCGTTTGAATTCTTTTAAGTTTAATGCATGAACGCAGACATTTCATGTTAACCGAATGAACGAAAATATATGTACGAAATAATAAATGGCAAAAGTTATGACTAGAACCTGTTTGTGAAAAACACAAAACTTACTGCAAATTTACACAAATGTAATGTTTTGTGAAAAAAAAAAATATTTGCGAATGACTGCACTGTTTGCGAATAACCATTTGAATACTTGTATAATACCAGTGATCAAATATTATGTAAGCACTGAAACAATGTAAATAATCAAGATAAGATCTATTTTTTTTTTTGCAAACATTGCACTACAATTATTTTGATTTCTTCACATTTTCTACATTGACCCCATTCATATGCGTTTTGTACCTTGGTAAATGGCATACCTCTACAATTGTTTGCAATACTGAAGTGAATCAAATTTGGTTTATGTGAGCATCATTCCCCTGATAACATAATCAACTTATGCAATATCGGGATCAAAGGTCAATTTCAACTGCACCATTTTTTTTTTATTTCCAATGCCATTAAATGTATCTACAAGGCCAAAAGAAACATTTATGAGAATCATGTGAAGTACAGGTATAACATAAGTATGATTATTATATGAATCGAGTGTTATATGATTAATTTATAGATGATTCAGTTTTCATATGGTCATCATATACATATAATTATGAACAGATATTTCATGACAGGGAGGGTTACATGTGCATGTATTTGCGGAAAATACCAGAATACTAAATTTATTGTGGGATAGGGCATGCGAGGGGAAAACATGCCTTTAAGTCATAGCACATATCATGGCTGAGGAGGAAAATAGCACAGTCATGTATTACATGTATGCCTATAACCAGGCAACCGTAAAAATGACCGAAATTGTAAAACTATGTTTAAAATACACTAGCTATCAATCAATCAATCAGAATCCAGTTTGTTTATATACGGTATAATTATCACAATCAAATGATAATTACATGACTTTCAAACATATGAATTTAACAACATATGGTTATCATATGTGGCATGTGTGTACATAGCAATCAGGTGAAGTGTTCTGCGTCTTCGGCCTCACAACTTTAGTTTATATTTCACTCACATTTCAAATCATGCTTTTAGCATTGCAGACACAACAACCAAGTTCCACAAAAATAATGACGACAAATGCACCAATTACCAAAGCTCCAACTAGTCAGTCTGTCGTCACAACGACAACTTCATCACCAGTCACATGCTCACCTGTTCGATGTATAGCGCCATGTAATAAAGGAATCAAATTTGATGCCAACCGATGCCCGATCTGTGTTTGTTAGATAAAAATAAATTCGGTAGAAATTTGAATTTTGTTATAGAGGATCTTCATGTTCAGTGTTAACAGTTGAGATGTTTTGATATACAGTATTTCCTTACTTGTACAATGTATATTAAATAACAAACAAACAAAAACGAAATGAATCAGTACAGAACAAAACAAAGAAACAAAGAAAAAAAACAAAACAACAAAAACAAAACCCAAACAAACATGTTTTATGATTCTTCATTTGTTTGTGTTAAGCGTATACTCATTTTGATGAAAATCTAATTAAGGTATCAACAATGAAAGAAAAGAAACATACACCCAATACCGCAAGTACGATTGAACATAATCTGTTTCCTGGTCAATATCAAAAGCAACCCTAGGATCGCTAAAGGATACAAAAGCGCAATTATTTGTAATGCATTTTCCATAGGGTACACTTCGCACAATAAACAATATGCACATAGAAAATTTATGTTTTTTTTTTCATAGCCAATTCTGAAATGAAGATGCATTTTCTAACTTTATCATGTAATTTTTACTTGCTGATGATAAGAGGTACCAGAATGACAGCAACTAATTTAAATTTGCTTGTTGTTTATCCTATAAATAGTGCTAAGACTGATTTTTTCACATCAACTTGTACTGTAAAACAAGGGTATACAATAAAATTGCATCAGAGCACACCAACACATATCAAAGCTAAATTAACAGAGTCAACATTTCAAATTTATAAAATGTCAGGATTCAAAAAAGAAAATAAATACACATTTAAATCTGAATTTACCTCACAACAAAGCAAGGACTAAACTTTCAACAGTGAAAAGTGACTTAGAAACACCTAAATACATTAGACTTACAAGAAAAACTCATTAACTGGTTGTTAATGATCCATACACTGATCCTGAGGAGAAGGCAGAGCGGTCCAGTCGTGCGGCCAAGTTACTGCGACCAAGATCTAAATCTGTTCCTGTTGCTAGGAGCTAAAAAAGAAAAAAAGGAAGGACATGTAATAATAAATAATGTAATTAACTTACAATTAAACAGTTTATTAATGTAGATTTAAAAAATATATATATATACCATATGTGTACAATTTTCAAACTATTTAGGATGTTTTTTCTTAAAACTTGCAAATTTATTTCGAAGAACAGAAATTTTTGCAATTTATATATTAATTAACCTTTATTTAAGTTGTGAAGTATGAACAAATCAACTAGATATCAGCAAAATATACGTAGATGCTCCATTAAAAAAAAAAATCATTAAAATTAAGGGGGAGATAACTCTAAATTGTATTTGAATATAGAAGTAACTACACCCGTATAGTGTTAGTAGGACATTAAATTTGGTTTCTTTTCTAATTTTCAGGTTGAATTCTGATTTCAACAGAGTGTTGTACCTTTACAAGTCAGAAGACATGTGGAACTGTGTATTTAGAGAGCATATGATGAAAAGTCCAGACTGTGATGGTATTTTACTATACGATTTGGGCAAAGTACTATATGATTTGGACAAAGAAGAAAAAGAGGTTCCTCATCAATATATCGACTTATTTGCGCATCGTGTAAATACTTTTCAAAGATGTGCGGGTATACACAGTATGAGGAACTTGAAACTGGCAGATCGGGTAGAAAACCCTCAAAATTAACAACTGGTGTACTGGTTGGCCTGAGTCAGACTCAAATCGGTCCTACAAGCTTGGGAAAAATCTTTCTAAGTGGTAATATCTCAACTCCAGCAGCCTCTAGCCTGCAAAGAAGGGCAAATAAAGTATATATAAACATTGTACAAATTGTGAAAAAAGGCATGAAAAGAAGGGAAGAATTATTAGTTGAAATAAACTGCCTCCTAGGAAAGAAAAATCCACAATGTATTAGTGTTCAAATGGATGGCATGTACACAGCAGACCCTACTCAGATGTTGGACGCACACCGTTCCAACTAGCTAATTAGGTTTTCTATACATCAGCTGAAAACGTAACAAAAAAACATAATATTGTAAATTTGGTTGACAATAAGGTATGTTCAGAACATTCTACACTAGATGTTGATACTGACTCAGGCCAATTCCACCCTGAAAGTACTGATGAATGTAGTACTAATATTCGAAGTGGTAAAGAGCATTGGTGATGAATATGCTTGGGCCAGGGAGTGCCTTGAAGACCTTTTAAAAGGCAACATAGAAGTAGACTATTTAGTTACTGACCCAAACAGTTCAGCTTACAGAGCTGCAGTTGATTGGTATGAGGAGGGAAAATCAAAAACTGAGCCTCAGCATTTCATTGATACAAGGCATTTGTCGGAAAATATGCGAAAAAGTAGGAAAAAAGACAAAAGTCTCCTAAAAATCATGCCGGCACGGACACAAAAGCAACGCCAAAAACTACTGAATAACTTTTCAATAGACTTAACTGAAAGGTGCAATTCTGAATTTGCTGTATGTACTATGCAATTTGGAGGAAATTTTAAAAGAGTTAGATCAAAGATGTCTCATACAGTTGATGCAGTTATCTGGTGCTACATGGGAAATGCAAGAAACATTCTATTGTATGTTGCAAGAGTGAGTGACTCAAGAGGAGAAGTCTACTACCAAAGACGTACAAAATCATACACACTCGTGAAAATATGGATTTTATTGGTATCGCAATAAATAAGCGCCTCGGACCAAAAGCACTTGAGAAGACCAGGCTTAATATGAACACTAACTTTGTCGAGGGTGTGAATCGTGGCATAAGGCGTTTCTTACCTTCAAATGTAACATACAAAAAGAACTATTCTGGAAGGGCACACTCAGCCATCCATAATGTAAATCTTGGTCCAGGTGAATCCATCCTTGAGTTACACTGTGATATTCCAGTTGGGAGTACAGCTTACCAGGTTCTGAAGTGTGCAGAAATTAGACATTTTACAAAAGCAGCATAAGCAAACAATGGAATATAAGAACTATAGAAGTGAAAAACGTGAAAATTAGTACAAACTGTACATTTGTATGAAAAATTAAGTGAAGTTATTACGTAAGAGAAAAACATGCTACTGAAAAGTGAAAAAGAACAGAAACATTTTTCTCGAAACAAACACACGGACCATTCCTACAGTGTAAAAAGGAAGAAAAGGAGAATTTCTGTTAGAAAATAGTTTTTTTATTTATAAAATTACATATTAAACAGTATGGTTTGTGTGATTTTGAGCAGAGGCCTTGATTTTTCCTGTGTATTCTTTTCTGGTTAAACTCATGTTGTTCTCTGGCTATGTGATCAGGAGCGTAGCTGAGAAATAAACCATGTGCAAGCAGAATACATTTAGCAAGGGGTCTAGGGACCGCTCAAAGTCCCCAGCGGGTCCAGGGCAGTGCCCTGCTAGGGGGTCCATGGGGGCATATCCCCCAGAGACTCTGAAGACCTGACGATTTAGAGGGTTGTTTTTTAACCCCTCCCCCCCAAAAAAAATCATGGAAATCACTAGTGAGCCTTTGCTCACAAATTTATATCAATGTTTTTGTAGTATGTTTATGAATAAAAATTTTAAAAATACAATTTATCAATACAAATAACTAAAAATTATGGTCAGTGATGTGTTTTTTGGGGGGGCTTCACCCCTATGGACCCTCTACCAGGGCGCTGCCCTGGACCCACTGGGGACCTTGAGCGGTCCCCAGACCCCTTGCCGAGTGTATTCTGCTTGCACGTGGTTAATTTATCAGCTACGCCCATGGTATTTCTTTTAAATTTGAATATTAGAGAGTACAATGTATAAAGTAAAAAAAATAACGTCATATTCGCTCAGCCAATTAAATGACAGGCGTCACTGGTGACCTTGGGTTATATTTGTGAGAAACTTGTGGAACGAAAATATAATCCGAGCTGCCAGGTTAGATTGAACCTAGTTTAACCACAAAGTGACACGAACAACATAGAACCCGAAAAAAAATTGACGATGTATTAAATTTGGAGGCCTATATATTGCACTTGCCCCAAGCTAGGCTAGAAATATTTCCCTTTTGTGTAATATTAACCTTTTACAATTAATAATTGCACCTTCTTATTATAATTTGTACACATCCCCGGATGATATGCCTAAAAGAACACAGACTATTGCTTTCGTCACTAGGATTCAATACAAGGGCGAACGGATATGGTATGCCAAAAAAACTGCAACCCCACCGGGATAGTTAATGTCAAATCAAAGCGCATATGGATCTTCATTGAACGACGAGGAAACCCTCACACCACATAAAAGGCTGTACCTAACCCAAGATCAACATTATACACATGTACAGTGAATATTTGCCTCTTCATACCCCAGCAATAACTGAAAGTATAAACAATACAATAACCTGACTGTAGATAGGCGCAAAAATGCTGCGGGACTAAGTTTTCCGATGTGCTTAGTCATTAACACTGCATATGTCTTTCTACATACGGCTAAACACTTAATATTAAAAGACCCTTATACTTTATTTCAATTTTGTTACCGTATTGACAAAGTTTACCACGGAGTCCGGATAGGGACATACAAAAGAAAATTTCACTGATCGATGAGCACATGCGAAATAACTTCTTTTAATTGTGCGCATACGATTATTAATTTATTTTTATGTCACTATCAGGCTTCTGTACTTTACTACTGATGCGTTACCTATCGGGTACAATTTCTGTCTTTTCTATTTCCTTCAATAACATAACCGGTTGTGTGTCTAAGTATGAGTAAATTCAACTATAAATACGATTGGTCATTCCATGACCTATTCCAGAAATCTTTTAATCTTTGGGCGTGATACAATATACATTTTGTAATTAGTTGTAATACATAATGTACTTCATCCAGTTCTTGGTCCTCTTTTGTTTATTTTATATATAAATGACCTTTCACTTCATATGTAATACTGATCTTTACGCAGACGACTCAAGAATTTATTTATCTGGAAGATATAATCAAGATAAAACCTAAAATACAAGAAGACCTGGTGGAAATAGAAAAATGGTGCGAAAGTAATAAGATTTTCATAAACTGCTAAAACAAAATGTATGTTAATTTGGAACTAGACAGAAAATCTTGTCACAAAGTGATGCTCCATCATTTACAATAAACTCTAATATTATTCAAAACTCCAATTTTGAGAAGTTACTAGGTGTTATGATAGATCCTCAATTATCCTAGTCAAAGCAGATAGAAGACGAATGTCTAAAATATCCAGTCGTATTTATCTGCTATATAAGATAAAGAAATTTGTAAATCTTGATTCAAGGAAGCTTTTTTATTCAGGCTATATTTTACCTCTTATTGTTTATTGTATAGTTTTTTTGGGGTAACCGTAGTCTGGAGAATCTGAGCCGCATTTTTAAACTGCAAAAAAGGGCTGCACGACTCGACTAATCCTTGATACAGATTTCCTTGCACCATCCGCGCCCTTGTTAAAAAAAACTAGAATGGTTGACGGTTGAACCAAAAAAAAAAAAACAAAAAAAAAAAAAAAACCATTAAAACCTCCGTTGGGAGTATTCTGGCATGTGGACCATGACAGCTTGGATTACAGATTTCGAATAGCAATTTTCTACAATGTATTATAACGACTTAATTCTATGGTCTAGACAACTTCTTTTAAGAATGTCCTCTATGCCTACATTCCCTTGTTTGGCATTAACGTTCACCACACGTAAATCAAATTTTGTTTAGGTAGCGATATAGGAGAACTTTTTTTTATTTCTTGAAAAAAAAACAATAAAAAATATGAGACATATACATGTATTTATATTGTAAAGGTGTTTATTCCTCCTAGAGGAATAATTATGAGTATTTTTTTTACTTAATTGTGTCGCATATGCCTACATGTACAAAAATGTACTTCAAAAATACATTTTACACTTAATGCATTTCTGTTCGATCATTTTATATAACACCCGTTACGTATCTTATTATTAGATTATGTAAATGTAGGGTAATATAATAACAAATTAAAACTACCCCGTGCTAAAACAGCGTGATTCCGAACGACTATAGACTTTTCATCTGTCGAACTACACAAACGTTTAAGGAGGCAGACGACCGTCAACCCCGTATGAAATTGTAAGGCGTAAACCAGCTGGTTTTGAGACATAAACGCAATTTACGTGTCCCTACCAGGCGTAATGTAGCAGGACACGTAATTTTGCTTGTTCATGACCAGTAATCCGTGCATACTAAGCAGGCGTAATTTTCTTAACCAGCTGGTTTTACTCCATGCCAGGCGTAATTTTGGACAATTTTAACATCCCAAATCTTTTGAAAAACCAGTTGGTTGATTTACCAGTTGAAGAGACTAAGTAACAGGAAATTATTAACTTAGATATTTATGGAGACATTAAATCTTAGAAGTACTGTATGTAAGCTTGTGCCAACCAGAAAAAAGTTATCACCGGCCATCTCATGCGTATGAATATCTCACGTGACCTTAGAAGAAAAATTTCTGAAGCTGAAGGGGACGCCAAACGGGAAATAGTTTGATTATATAAGGTGGGTTACCGCACGAAAGCACTCCCTAATGTAGACACATTCTTTCATTACAGATACTATTTGCGAACAAGTTTTGATTATCTTAAGGGAAAGAATGGATATTTTTTTCTGTATCTGTAGCCCCGCCAGTACCCTCGCGTTATATCACCATCTTGGATTTCTCCAGTTGAGCATCATGACAAATCTAAATATATTCTTTAATTTGCCTGACAATATTTAGATGTACACTTGAAATAGTTGAAAATAGTATTTGAGAGACAAAGTTTTATATGTTTTAATATTGAAGGGAAAATGAAGCCTTTTCTCTCTGCCAGTCAACCCGATAGTACAGTACTTTTGCATAACCCCGCATGCATCTCAACAGACGAGCATCATGTCAAATCTTCTGTATTAATCCTGTTTAATTTTTTATAGCATTGATGTACAATATTTGTAAAATGTTCTTCGTACTTTCTTAGTTTATGATAAATAGGTATGGATCTATCATGAGCTCATAGTCCTGATAATTTAACCTTTTTTTGGTGTGAAATGTATGATTATAATCATGTTCCAAACTTAAGAAGGTTTGAACTTTTTGAATCAATTTATAATTATGCAACTACAGCTAAAGTATAGGTATTGCATGCTATACATACATTGTATGTACCAACAAATACTTGTAAAATATATTCTTTTTCCGACGCAGATACATGTATTTCCAGAATGAAATGTAGAAAATTATAAGAAAAAAGAACAAATTTTACTGCGTTGGCTATATTTTTTAAAGATAAGACTTGTTTACAATGTGTTACTTGTTAGCAGTACAAAAGCCTAGTTTCAATTGATGTATTCATATCATTGTTTGTCATCTTAATACATATACACATATTTACAATTAACAACACATGTTGAAAACTGTGTAACGTACTTGTTATTGTCTAAGTTTAAAATAGATAGTAAAAATGTTATTTACCAAAAGTTTTCAGTTTCTGTTTATTTAGAATATTTTGACAGCATTACATTTAATAGGGATGGGACTTGCTAGTTATCTAATTGAGCCATTATATGGGGTCCATTAGTAATGAAAGATACAAGTTGTTTGAATGGCATGAAAATTCAGATTGTTTCTATCACAGTCTTGAATACCCTTTTTGCGTTTTTCAGGACTGCTCCATTTTATGACTCTGTTAGTAATTTTATTTAGTAGAGGAGAAAGAACCTTGGTTTTGGATGAACTACTATGTTGATGCTTTGGTCAGATTATATGGTCATAATTCATTTTGAAAGTAATTAGAACCAAAAACACGGAAGAGTGAATTAACATGTATATTTTTGCATGTGTATCGTCAAATCTGTGTGTGTGAAAATTAAGTAAGAAGATGTTGAGTCATTTTCCCCCATTCGTCTTGTCAACTCAAGAAGCCATGGCTGCTAATAAACAATCTTTGAAATAAAATCGTCTAAAAAGAAAGAATGGTAAAAATATTACTTTCCCTAGTTTAAAATATTACAATCCTTTTTTATTATTAGAAATGTGATTGTGCAATAATAAACAGAGCAAAATATGAAGGCTTCATTGACTCAGTACTTCAGTATTTTGATTATCTCCTAAGAACACAGGTTATATGAAAAACTGATTATTAATTTCTGTTTACTATGGCTATTCAAACAAAATATATATATAAAAAAATATATGTAGGCTTTTTATCCTTGAATCACCTTCTGCACAATCCTAACTGGAGTGCTACTTAAGTTGTAGTTTTCTTTTTCGTACGTTTTTACTGTTTTTACTGAATATTAAATGTAAAGTTCGCGGTATGCCTTCCTTTAAAAAGATGATGTTTCATTCAGCTTCATTTTAGACACTACGCATAGTGGAGTGCACGCTTTATCAAGACATTGTTTTAATTTGTAAATAAAGTTAAACGAATGGAACTATTAATACGTTTGTGATTTATTCCAATTTCACATTTTACATACTGCCTGAAAAATGGCCAATTTTCAATTAATCATTACCCCTTTTTCGAAATGGACACAGCTTCAATTTCTCAACATCTGATTTAGTTCGTAGAACATTATTGAATTTTGATTTCAAATTTAATAGCTTAACATTTGATAACTTATTTTAGTTTTTTTACATCCTCATTGTAAATGCGATAATAAAAAATTGATTTATCAGACGACTCCATCCCTTAATAAACAAACCACTACCGTTTTTATTGTAAGCTCCGTTGTCCATATTTGTTCTATCCTAATAACTTGTTTGCCTTTGTATGAAATTGACGCGTTTCCAGGCCATCTTATAGAGCACCTTTTGGCACCTGTACTTGAAAGTAATATCGATCATTTACTATTTTTGTCCTATTCCAAACAATTTAATGTTGAATAAATCTTTATACACTGTACCATCTATATTGTCATGAAACCGATGTAATTGAAATAACATTGGAATGTTTTGGCAACTTCAAACACGTGATTGTGAACAAAATACTTCTAATTAAAAGAAAGTAGGTTTGTATACGATATATATATACAGATTATATACCAGTAGATTTAATATTTAGTAATAAGACTTGACAATATCTTGAACCATAACAAATTAAACGATTTGAATAACAAATATGGAGACATACAATTATCATTTTCTTTTAACGCTTTGCTTTACAACTATGACTTTAGGTTTTGTTCAAGAAAAATTTCGTTTCGTTTCACCTCAAAACGTGCAGAGTCCTTCTTTTATATCAAGTGTAACGTTGGATTCAAAAATATCCCCAAGGATAATGCAGTGCTGTTTGGATTGTTCCTCTTCAGATATGTGCAACTCCGTTTCATTCGATGCTGGACAGTGTACATTGTATACTGCTTTTCCGCCGGCTGATTCAAATTTGATAAGTTACTTAATGTATCCAAGTTGGTGCGATATACGCTCCGGTTTCATGTATATTAGAGAAACTAATGTGTGCTACATAGTTTTACCAGATATTATGCTTTGCACTGACGGTATGAACAGGTGTTCCGAACTTGGAGGAACATTTATGGAAATAAACAGCCAAGAACAAAACAATTTTCTTGTAAAATTGTTGACAGAGCACGATTCGCCAGGAACATTCATAGCAGGAATTCATATTTCAGGCAATGAGTGGAGGCGTCCAAATGATATGCCATTCGACTTTACAAATTGGGATTATGATCAACCTAATGGCATGAGAACTCCGACCGGTTGTATTGCTGTACCGAAGCAATATGGTTATACATGGCATGACTATGAATCTAATTATTATTTTCAAATAATATGCGAGAAAACACCACCGCAGTAGAAGAAAGTTTTTACCTGCTGTATTTTGTTTTCGGGAATAACTACGTAAATCATCTTTTAACAGCTTCAACACGTCACATTTCAATTATATTTCAATTCGGTTTCATATTTTATATATTGAATATCGCATCTTTCAACATTGGAGGATGTCAGTAATATGAAATATATAATCAATATGTTTTTTGTTCTTAGTAAGGAATAATTTTGATGTTTTATTTCATTTATATTTTATTCTATCATATAGCTGATTTTTGTACATGTTTACATTTTTTTACTCTTCTGGTTTACTTTTTACAACTAACAAGAATAAGGGTATGATGGGAGCCCCTTACACAGCCAAAGGGCATGATTGGAAAAAAATTGAATATACATAAACATTAGATTGCATAGCAAATAACGAATATGAAATATAAATAAAATGATTGCATATTAATTAACAAAAGTGAAACATTAATAAAAAGGTTGAATGATTATAAAAAGATTGCATAATATTAAGCAAATCTTACATATTAATAGACAAATCTTGCAAAATTATATTTTTGTTTGAACATACTTACATTTCAATAAATATTTGAAAAGAAAAAGTCTTATCAATGAAAACAAAATCTTGCATTTTGAATATTGATAAAACTATCTGGCATTTTTATACATAATGTTACATAATAATAAAAAAAATGCATTTTAATGGAAAATATTGTACATTTATTTATTGAAAAAAATAAAAATAAAATGTTGAATATAAATCAAAAGTGATGAATTTTGCAACACATCACTTGCCTTTCTAGAGTTTCTGTACAGCTCTTATTTATGTTATTACACGTACCCGTTCTTAGGTTTTAATAAAAAAAAAAAACATCGAACGTTATGTTGCCGTGTATACGTAGATATTGAGTCTTTGATTGCTGCACACTTATTCGCATGTTATTATATTTAGATAGGTCGGAGTTCTTTTTTCTCTTTGTGGAAGGGATAACTACTTGAGATATGAATTGAAGATAATGTCTCAGGGAAAATATTATATAATGAGGCATTGCAAAACACTTGTTTTGTTTTACTTATATTTATTTACCAAGTTGTGTTTTAAAGACATTGAAAGTTGAAGATTTATATTGGTATCTGAAAACTGCTTCAATAATTCATACATATTTTCAGCGTGTTGTTAATACTAAATAGTTTGAATTCCCGTATGTAATTTAGTTCTAAGTGTATCTCCTCGCTTAAGTACAATTCCATCTAGCATGTAAACAAACTGTATGACTGAATTAATCTTATCAGTATTTTATGTACCAAAAATGGTATGGAGTAAAAACGGGTTTTATCCACACCAAAACAATCCAATTGCGTCATAAAAAAATTCGATTTCTCAGTTTTTATTAATGGGTGAGGTACTTTGCAATGATATAAACACTACGCCCGTGGACATAAATGATATCTTTTAACGAAACATTTATAGCAGTAACACTTTAGAAAGATATTTGGGTTCGCCTAAACAGTAGGGCTTTGGATTGAATTAGACACCAACTCAACCTTACAATTGGAATATCCAAGATACCAGTGAGTGAATGCGGAATAAAGATAAATTTAATATGACTACGAAAACTCTACGAAATACGAACACAATGCTTTATTAACGTGAAGGCTTCATATTTGTTGCAGATTATATATGTTATTACGAAATGAATTTAGACATCAGTTCAGTGCATGATCAATTTTATATCAATAAAATAATAGTTTCTCTCTTCTTTGTTTGTATTTTAAGTTTTTTTGAATGTCCGTTTGTTATTAGTTTCTGTTGGCTATTTTTCTTTAAAAAAAGATGAAGAAATAATCAATATTGTCTTTATACGAAGATCCTAGATCCAGATATGTATATTTCCTTCAAATAACTTTATTGCCTTTGTATGCATTTAACAGCTATTATTTATTGTAATATTTACTGTATAATATTGAATGGATACTTATTCAATTCTATAGAGTAGAAAGGAACCCATAATGTGAAAGGTTACAAATGCATAAGTGTATAACCTAAATACAAAATTATAAATTCTTCAAGAGATCACCAAAAGGTGAGTGTAAGCACATCTTAACTGAAGTAGGTTCTGCAAGGCCCCGACAATAAAGAAATAGCATCCACGATATCTGAAAAATGACAATTCTTCAAAATCAATAGAAGTATCTCAAAACCAATATGATAAGCATAATGACATTGTTTTGACAAAACGGGCATTTTTACAAAATGCAACTGTATAAATGATCGTTGGTCTTTATATACGGTGCGTATAGATAAGACATTTGAGTAATTATCTTTAGAAATATCCTGAGCTACGACAAATATAAATGTATTTTCCCACAAAATGGTCACATACAAGCGTGCCGTTTTTCATTTTACACTTTGTTTCACAATTAGGAGTGTAGGGTTAGTTAAAGAAACGTTTGGTGTCGTCACGACGACTCAAATTTGCTAAGACCTTTTTTTTCTACCAAGAGAGACCTTGACTTAAAATATCCCCAAGACATATGCAATGCTGTTTGGATTTTCGCTTATTTTTCATCCTCAATGAGTTCATCCATGTATCCAAAGGCGATGTACGTTCCGGGATCATCTATATTGGGAAAACTCATTTGTGCTTCAAAATTTTACCAAACCAAAAGCTGGGGTTTTGATAAACCAGATTGCTTGAGTACTACGGCCGGCTGTATTGCTGTACCGAAGCAATATTGCTATACGTGACATGATTATGATTTTTTTCTATCCGTTTCAAATGATATGTGAGGACATAGTAGAATAAATGCAAAACGATTTTACCTGCTTAATTTTTTGTTTGATATAAACATATTGATCTATTAACAGCTGCATAATATACAGATTTAAGAATTGAGTCAAAATCGTATATAATTATACTTTCTTTTTCATATCTATTTTCCACAAATGACCTCATTCAGCGACCGTTATTGCAAAATTGTTATGTCTAATTATTGAACTAAACACAACTATAATTGGTATATAGGTTCGTTGCCAGATTTTTGTGACACTAAAATCATTTTAATATATTACTGATGAAGAACCTAAACATATTTTTTTGTCGTCATGTTTCATAATGTCTCAGCTTTCTAATGTCATGGAAGATGTAGTCACACTCTTAATATTTCAATTATTCATCTTTTTTAAAATGAATTCAAGATAAAAAAAAAACAAAGTAAAAAGTATACAAATGCGGCAAAACAGATATTTTGAAACAAAAATATATAAAATAATTAACCAACCAAACAAAAAAAAAAAAACAAAAACAAGAACAAAAACATAAAGCAAAAAGCAAAAAAAAAAAAAAAAAAAAAAAGAAAGAAAAAAAGAAAGGGACCGGCATCCTCATCATGCCAAACTCTTAAAAGCAACAGACACAACACAGAGTATCTAAAATCATACATACAAAGTAACAAAAGCAAATGAGCAACTCGAAATCCACTAACAACTGGGAGCATGGACCAGGTGCACCGGTAGGGTAAGCGTCCTCTGCTTTTCTAGAAATACCTGCCGAGCTGCTCATAAAAAGTCAAGTCCAGTGTAGACGAAAGAGGAAAGGAAAACTATGACACGTTGAACAAATAAGTTTTCATGGCGCAGATGGATACATCGTAACGATCCACGAGTTCATGATGACGGCCATAAAACTTTTGTAGTGATGACTTCAATTTTGTAGCAACATAACCTTGCTCCAGAAGCCTATTTGTTGGAATTCTAGCGCGATACAAAAAGTCTGCGTAAACTCGGCAAGTTCTGGCATAACGTATGAGTTGTGATATGAACACTACATACGCATGTTCTGAAGGGATTTTGCCCCAGATGAAAGGAAAGTCGACAATTTTTAATGGAAAGTCATCACGAATGTCGTAAAATTTGGTCAATAGTTTTCCTTTACCATCGATTTCTAAGTGTAGGTCAAGATATGAGGCTGACTTCACAGTGTCTGTAGTATCCTTTATCTCAAGTTCTTTGGGGTAGATGCGATGTATCAAATCCCCAAAATTAGGATTGTTTAAAGATAATACGTCATCTATATAGCGGAAACTGATAGTAAAGGATCTATCTAAACGATATTCTTTCTTTCGGATCAGATCAGCTATAAAGCCTGTCTCATAAGAGTGAAGGAATAGTCGGCAAGTAGAGGAGCACAATTTGTTCCTTTGGAATGCCGACCGTTTGTTGGAAAACAAGTCCACCACACTGGATAAATATGTTGTCGATTAAAAATTCCAGCATTTTGTAAACATCAATCTTCTCCTGTATATTTGGAAGATTATTTGGAATTATTTCTTACAAAGTATGAGGAATGTCTACCATGAACTATATATTTGTATCTAGGTGTACCATTTTTGGGAAAAAACAACGATGTATAATGTTTCTAAGTCGGGATTTTAACTGAGTATGTGAAATAGAAGTACAGTGTTGAAAAATCATAGATTTTAATGCTATTATATTCTGATAATAGTCTTGAACTGTTTGTCTCCAAAAGATCTTTCGAATTTTTCAGGATCCACATTGAATTAATACCACTACGGGAGTAACAAGTGTTATGGTAGGACTGCAAACCCTCTTTGACAGCTGTGAGTATAGAAGTTAAAAGTATTGAAAGAGGTTTGGTGGTATATTTTGCAGATCCAGCCATGTAACCTTATTTGTATGGATTCTTGTGGAGTTCAGTAATTCAGTACATAGACGGTCATCGTCGTTGGTAGAGAGAGCAAAAGAGGATAGCACAGATTTATGGTTTTCCACATTTTCTTCTTTGTAGAGTGTGATAGCAGTATCTAATCACTGCTATTATTTTCTACGTCTAACTCTGATAATAAACATTGGAAGTAAAATGTTTTGCAGACAAAACAATGTTGTTTTGGGCTTTGTCTGCTGGTACGACAACATAGTTGTCATGTATAGTAGACAATGTTTTTTACTACATGAGGGTTTTTGAAAACTGATGTAGCATTGGCACTCATTGACCTACTTAAAACCTTCATTCGTTTCCAAATTAAGGACCTCACGGATTTTAACCACTATGACAGAGAATCAATGTCTTCTTGTTCTCGTTTAACCATTTTCTTACGTAGTTTTCTACGGCATCCATAAGAACTTTAAAGTTATAATTCCAATTTATTGAGCGCGGTTCACGGAACTTGGGACTTTTAGAAAGGATATTACGCAGAGATTTGTTTTCGATGATGGACAAATCTGACCGGAAGGACGATATTTGAATGGAGAGTTGCTGCAAGAACAGTCAGGCGGTTTAGCCTTGAAGTCCTCACTCACGAGGTTCAGCAATAGCCTTTTATAATTGAAAATTTTGGATGCAATGGGTGAAGTATAGGAATATGAAATGATTGGTATGGATTTGTCTTTGAAATATGGGGGAATTTTGTTGGTAACGTTTTTGTGATGGAGGATGTTAGCCAAATTAATTGCATCTATACCTTTGTTGACGAACGGTAGTGGAAGAAATGATCGTTTTTCTTCATCTTGACTTTTCACCCAAAATGGTTTAAAGAGTCTGTGGAAAGCAATATCTAAAATGATGGCAACAAGTCTGTATAATGATGAGGTAGGGTAAAAAACAGGAATGTCAAGACTTGTTTGTAAAGGGAGTGTAGTAGAATGAGAGGTATAGAAAAGAGTTTGGTTCTAATATGATGAAGTTCAAGGGGTTTTTGTATGAAAGGAAGGAGAACATCTATTGAGACATCATGTAACTTAGGTGACGGATAGTGGCGATTGCCATGACTCCTTTTCCGTCTTGGAGTTTTGTCAAATAAATCCATCACATTTAAGCTATTGTTATATTGGCTTGAAAAGGTTTCCTATGCTTTTGATGTTGTCATTGCATCCATAAGGTATTGCAGTACCTAGTCAGCGTATCCAGTACTCCTCCCTTTCCCTACGATATTTTTTACTTAGAACGGAAATGTTCGTAAGATGGTAATTTTTTTTTTTCTAAAATACGAACTTTCATAGAGAGGATTAAATGAATTTGTTGATTAAAATGTATTTAAACTGTCTGGATTTTGGTGGTATTTATTCCCGAACGATGACCGTATGTTCTTTTGTTTAATCGTTCTTGTGTTTCACCGACATATATTAGACCGCATAAGTTGCATTCTAATCCATATATTAAGTTTGTTAATTTGCAACTTAAGTCATCGTGACTTCTTGTATGGAAATAAGTAAGTAAACAAGGCTTGCTCACCGTATTTCTAGTATTTCTTTTATATTGTATTACATGTGAAATATTACTACTTGTATGCTATTTCTTGAGGGGTGTTTTTGTTGGTTTCTAGTTTGTGTTGTATCTGGAGTTAATGAAATCGAAGTAATTTACGTTACAATATTAATTGATTAGGATTTTGTAAAATTGCAAATTTATTTAACGATGCATTATATCTTCACTATCTAACTTTGTATTCTGCAATAAATATTGCGAATCGAAATGCGTCAACTGGTGTAAGGCATTGCAATCTAATACAAGATTTAAGGTTTTTTCTATGGCTTTTATTACAAGCTTTATCCCCTTTTCTCTCTTACCAATATGTCACAAAACCTGTTTACATTGAAACATGACCTATTAGTATTTTAAATAATTCAACACAACCCTAGTCATGCTGACAATACATTTTTATGTCTATTTAAACTTCAATTACATTTTTCTCCACATGTCGCATTATGTCTTCCAAATGTAAACACATATAAGGTTTGTTTAAACAATACTGTTCAAAAATGTTTAAAATAGAGGCTATGACATAACATTACTTCATTCATATTTAATGGTAGATAATTATTGTTGTTTATTTTTTTCTAGAACTATCCATCGTTATAATCAAGGAAACGAAGTTTTCATTTTTATGAAATATCTTATGAAGGAAGACCAAAGATTTTCGCACAAAGAACAAATAATAAGATTTAACCAATTCATTTTATTTTTTTTAAGTTGTAAATTGTTATTATTTTATTTATATTGTAAATTCAAAGTTTTTTCTTTTCACTAATTGTTAGAATCACGAAGCTGAATATTGAAGCCTCTTAAAATGTCTTCTGTTAACATTAAATATATAAGTATTTCAATTAGAAACACTTAATCATATTTTGTATGTATTATATTTTTATGTTCTTTGTTGTGTATGTCTGTTTTCCTTGTCTGATCTCTGTCTATGGATTACATTCTTTTGATTTCCGCTAGAATTTTGGTTCCTTTGATTACTCTTTGAGAATGTAATATAACATTTCAGCTTGTTTTTAATAAAAGTTTGCAGTATCAATTGCATTATCTTTAAGATTTTGTCCATAAATTGGTTAGTACAATAAACAGCTTGATTCAAGTCAGCAGATAGAACGTTTGAACAGTTCCACATCAACTCGTATCTTATCAGAGATGTAATTATATCCCGATCGCACCCATACTTATGAGCGCAATTTAGATTCATTCGATGTAGTGTATTCGGGCTTTTCTGAATTGTATAAATTACTGTATAAACCCAATCTTCATATCAGTCAGATAAACTAATACATCTAGTTTACCATTTTCATTTTCAGAGTCCAAGCTAGATATTTCAAACTGGGAGTATCGTTAATGCAAGCTCCGACCTGACGCTGACGTTTTTTTATATTAAAAAAAAAAACGTGTGTTTTTCCATTATGCATTATTCGTTCTTAAACATAGTTTTAATATTAAGTGATTTAATCATTTTTATTTATGATTATGAATTTCGCTTTTCAAATATGCTATATATTTAACGTTTCGGACGCTGTTTTAAGAAATTGCTAGATGGATAAATAAGACATTAATGTTAAGTTAACATTTAGTGATATATATTAAACTATGTTCATGGTTTGGAATATTAAAAAAATCGTTTTTTATTTATCAATTTTTTTTTTGTTTACTTGATAAAGGTTTACAAGACTATGTTTTTGTCTTGTATGTGCATACAAGTGTGCTATAACCCCACTGCTTTGTTTGTGCCTATCCCATGTCAAGGAATTTTTGTTCTCTGTATGTTTTGTTTCCTTTTAACATTTAGTTTATTTTCTATATGTAACTTGAGTAAATAGAGGGATTCCTTTCGCTGTACTTGTGTATATTGATGTTTATGGGCCAGTTTACTCATTTTCCGACGTGTTTTTAATCAATTAGTAGAAAATTTTACATGAATTCATTTTTACAAAATTCTGTCAAGCAAACTATGAATGCTTTACTAAGGGAGGCAAGATTTGAGTGGAAGTCATAAGAATATATATCAAGACTATAAGATAAAAACTAAACAGCGGAGGCAGGCATACATGAAAATAACTTTGAAATAAACAAAATAACATGTACAAAGCAAAAACAGTACATAAGCAGCCTGGACTCTACTGCAAAAATGCATGGACCAGGTGCACAGGTAGGGTGAGCTTTATCTTCTTCTCCAAAACCACCCACCGAGTTGCTCATAGACTGTCGTGTCCGAAGAACACGAAAATGGAAAGGAAAAGGACAATTATAACATATGTAAGTTCGTTCGGTGCAACTTCTTAATGGCGACCAAACATTTTCTGTAGGGATGACATCAATCTTGTAGCAAGGTAATCCTGTTCCAAAATCGTAAGAAGGTTCAATGATTTGAGGGTCTTCAGTAAGGATAACATTGTATTAACTAAATGATACGTCACCATACAAGAACAAACTCACAATGTGTACTACACACGATCTTACTCCACATTAATACGTTCTTAGAAATTCAAGTATGCACGTGCATCTACTTCATTTTTCAAGGCAGTTTTAACAAACATTTTGATTAAAAACTCAAAAAAGGCTTTTCTACCCAGTTTCCATGTCTGGTCTTTGTCCCTGGATTACATTCTTTTGATTACCGCTATAACCTTGGTTCCCTTGATTACTCCTACCCAATATGACATTTACATTCAATCAATAATAGAATCCAATCAGAATCAAATAAATCACGTGTATGTAGACTACAAGATACCCAATCACAGTGGTGGATGGTATGGACATCATATTTGAGAGCTATTCATTGTCAGTGTCCATAATATCATGCATGTGTTCAGTGGTAATGAAGAATAATGTTGCGCTGTTTTCACCAAGACAGCATTTGAAATTACTCATTATCCTACCCCAATTTGTATTTAAATTGGAATCAGTCTATTTCTAAGAAAAAAGAAAAAAAAAAAAAAGAACAGAATATAAAGGATGAGTACCCATAAGGCTTTATTCTACATACTGGAATAATCTAAAAAAATATCATAAATTCGGAAGAAACTAAATAATAACGTAAATTATACTGTAAATATTCAATTTCATACATTAAGTTTGTAATTTAAAAAGTAACGATTGAGAAACGAATGCACATAAACCAACAGGAATGCTCTATTTTTCACTATTTAGCTACTTATTTTATAGTGAGATCCAGTGTTAACCAAGAAAAAGGTTGAACATGAAAGTGTGTATTTGTTCGTCCTTTCTATAGAAAAAGGAAATTTTCTGGTTAACGCTGGATTTCTATGTGCATGTAGCAAAAAAAAAAAAAAAAAAAAAAAAAAAAAAAAAAAAAAAAAAAATCTAAAATTAATGCTTAAAACTGCTTAAATTGACTGTCTAACAATACCTGTACATGTATCATGTGACCTAGCTAACCATCACATGGTTAAGCACCTGGCCACCCGTGTAATATACCCCTAAAACTCTAATTACACCATAGCACGTGAAGTAGCAATACTAATTAAGGAGCTTTTATCTCTACTTTATGCTAAAGAATGATCATTTTTTATCAAATAAAGTCTAGGATAATCTTTGATCAGATGGCGATTTGGTATAGCCTCATTTATACATTTTTGTGTGTTTAAAATCAAGTTGCTTACTTTTGTTGTATGTAATGTAACTTTTCTTTCGCATTTATTGTACACCTACACATACTGTCAAAAAGATATAACACTTATAATACCCGTGTCTATATCAAAACTGTTACCTGGTGTATTATTGTGATGCACCGCTCAAGAGGAGCATGGATGTACATGTAAATTCTCAACGTTCATGTGTGAATATCTGTGCTTAACAGCTTATGTGTAGTTTTAGTGTTTGTTATTAAAGGTCTAATCTAATATTTGTGCCAAGCGGTCTTGTCGTTCTAATTGTTATCAGCAGTTCAGCTTTTTGTCGTCTTTTCGAATATATTCGTGCAAATTTTAGCGTCTTGCTTTGTGTGAAAGAAGATGTCTCTTATTTCAGTCAGCTGCATCTTATCTTAAGTTTGTATTCAGTCCATGTCATTTCAAAATTTTGTTATTTTCCTCTTGAAAATCCCGGATGGTGATGGTGTGCGACAATGCCTTAGTTATAGGTTGTCAGTTATATAAACATGGGCTTTCCGTGAACCATCTGAGGTTCAGTGGTATGCATATCCACATTTACTGAAGATTTAAGATATGCCTAATGCATTTTAGCGGAGATACCCTTTGCAAAGATGTTTATCTTCGAAAACTCTGCAAAAGATGACCCCCTCTCAAAATGTTCCGAAATAGGGAGCATTTTCACGACATATTTTAGCTGTCAAGACTTTTTGTTATAAACAATACTAAATATCGTGACAACTTCTTTTTTCATCACTATCATTTTGAATGATGAATACCGACAATTTCGAAAGCGGCAGGTTTTAAGCTGCCACCCGTGGACGGACAAGACAGTCGGAGATTACAGAATGTATGAAGAAATATGATAAGTTTATTGACAATAACTTGTGCATGTACCTGCTTATCATGTTTCAGCCATTGTACTCATAAAACATTTTACACATTGTTCAGGGATATGTCTGTTTGTCTGCCTGTCTGTCCGTCTGTAGGTTTAACTAGTCATCATGAAGATATAGTCACTAATGTAGTACTACAATGTAGTCGATGAGGTAACGGTACCACATGATTTATATATTTGCTCTTGGTTTTCTCTGTTGATTCCGTTTTCAGTAGAACATACTCTGAGACTCGATGATCACTGAATTTTATACAAGTTTGATTTAAGTTAAACGCTATTTTATAGAACGGGAGACAAAAATGATTGGTTACCCAATGCTTTATAAAGTGTAAAAGTTAAGGTATAGATGCAGACATTCCTCACACGGCTAAATACCCAACGAATTATTATCTTTTTTTTTCATATTTATATCTATGCCTCCTTAATTTGAAGCTTTCATGCCTAATTCATGCGCAGACATAAACGCTACATAAAACATTTCTCTGGTCGATTCTAGAACGCAAAACCATAAAATATCAATATTACAAGTATGATATAGTCATAATTATCCTTTCACCTGCACAGTATTCTGCAATCCGAAGTCCATTCATCTAACATATCTAACACTAAACAGAAGAGACAAATTAATTTCTCATGCTGTGCATGCCTCTCTGATCAGGTTTTCTTTCACTCATTGTTACTATACATGGCTAACATATAACACAAAGGTGTACTTGTTTTTTTTTCTTTATTCAAAATATACTGATTGATTACGCATTCAACTTTGTTTATTTCACTTGTGAAAGAAAATAAATTATATTTTTGATTTTGTTAATAACGAAGATGGATTAAATAGTTTTAATTCAAAAAATGGAAAAAAAAGTTGAGTTTACTAAAGGGAGATAAGTTCATGTCTTTTACTGGTCTCTATAGAGCCTTATGTACACTCATCCTTAAAACTTTTACCGACATCTTGAAAATATATGATATGATTTTACACGGGTCATCTCTCAGTTGTTCAGTAGCAATTGAAACGCTTAGACATTTGGCAACATGTTAAGGAAATACATTGCTGTATTTACTTGGTCAAGGAAACTTTGCATCATTTTGTACGTCTAAATAATTTTAGTGGTCTTGAGCTGTGAAAAGAAATTCATAAATAAGTCATTTATTTTATGTTTTATTAAGTACTATTCTTTGTAAGAATCAAGCAATGAGTGGCACATAATTTTTCTCAATTTGGTCTTTTTTGCCTCAAATATATTCAAATACATCTAATAAACAACTGAAAAGCTATTAACATTTATCCTGAAGCATTGGTAACGTAAATATTTTGACTGCTAATACCATGAAAAAATTTTCCCACCATTCTTCCATAATGCATTTCCACTAAATTCGACTTATACATATCTTAAAATGGCAAATTTTCCAAACATTTTGATGGTTATTTCTGGTGGTTATCAGGTATAATTAATTGGTCAATGCAGATGTACTTAATTATTACAATTACATGTATATTAGTAAAATAACACTGGAATTAGTAAAGTTAATACATTGTAATACCGCTAACATAGTCATGGAAACGTACTTTAAGTTTATTGAATATGACATCTACAACTGTGTGTACTATTATCTACAAACTCATATTGATCTTGATTTCCTGGTTTTCCCGAACCTATATATATATTTTCTTTTATCAAATGTTCATAAATAGAATTAATCAACTTTAAACAAAAACTATCTTCTCGTTTTCAAACATTGTCATGTTTTATTATAATTTGTATAAATAATTTATTTAATTTTTATTTTTAAAAGTTTTCAACTACTTACGAAAAGGTTTTTACTAACCATAAGATAATAAAAAAAAAATGACATCAAGTCATTAATCAGTGTTATTTAACATGACGACAATCTTATAATTAAGCCAACAAGTATGAATTTATATGTTGCTTTTACATTTTGTGCAACAAGCCTGTGTTTTGGAATGCTCATAGAAAAATTTCGATTTAAATTCGCGATGCAGAGAACAATGACTCCTTCATTTGTTACAAATCAAGCCCTTTTATCAAAAAGCTATTTATCTCGAATGCAATGCTGTTCTTGGTGTGCTATGACTAATGAGTGCAATTCAATATCGTACTATGTCGGACAGTGCAAAATGAACATTTCATTTCCTTTAAGTGCATTTATGTTTCCTCAATGGTGCGATGTACACTACGGCTTCATCTATAACAAAGAATTTAATTTTTGCTATAGAGTTCTACCATATAGTATGCTTTGCTCTAACGGTATGAATAAGTGTTCCAAATTTGGAGGAACATTTATGGAAATAAACAGCCAAGAACGACACGAATTTCTTGTAAACTTGTTAAGTGAACACAATTCACCAGGAACATTCATCGCAGGAATTCATCTTTCAGAAAAGGAGTGGAGACGTCCAAATAAAATGCCATTCAACTTCACCAAGTGGGATTCCAATCAACCAGATGGCTTGAGAACTTCGACAGGCTGTATCGCAGCACTACAGGAATCTGGCTATACGTGGCATGATTATGAATCTTCCTATCCGTTGCAAATAATATGTGAAAAAATTGCACAGTAAATGCAAAATGTTTTTACATTCCTCATTTGGTCTTAAGTGTGAACTTATTCTTGTATACAGTATTTACCGATATGTGACATTGTCTGTTATATTTTTCGGTCTGTGAGGAAATAATTTCAATCATGTGGTGCACACTAAATAAGCATTGTTGTTGGTTATTTTAAATTGAAAACTTAAGGAATATTTCAACAAAAAAGGTTGATGACCTCATATTCACATTACAATATTTGGTCTAGGAGATGGTGAACACAATTTTTTATCCAATCGGAAAGCGTGTTACTTCTGAAATTGAATTATTATTAAACAACATTCTAACTAAACACAACCGTTAAAATCATCGTCCTTAGCGTTCGTTCCAACCATTTTAAGTGTATTCATAACAAGAGAAATAGTGCTGTTTTGATAAGATAATATTTTATTTTAAGGACATTATTAGATTCCTTTTTCTTCTTTATTACAGTTTGATTTGAAGACAAAGACAAACCCAACAACATTCAAGTTGCGTGTATTCTTATCATTGATACCTTCTTAATTTGTATGACCGACTTACTCATGCAACTTAAATACATGTACCATTGAAATTATTCAACAAATCGCAAAAGAAGGAATATTGAAAATAGATTGATTTCATTGTTCTCATATTAGATGCATATTTGCAATAATAAGTCTTACACGTTAAATCTCATTATATTGTAAAAAGTCAGTAAAATGATGTTTGCAATCTACCCATATGAACTTGAAACTATTTAGAGAACAACTGATACTACTTCGTTTGCTTTATATCTAGAACTTAATTTGTATATAGATAATACAGTACGTTTGAAATCGAAACTTTTTACAACCGTAATGATGTTGACTTCCAAATTATAAAATTTCCCTTTCTTATTGACATTATATCAACATCTTCAGCATATGAGAGATACGTTATTAGCGAGCCTGTGATCTGTACGGGAACAATCGCATAAGCGCAGATATTGTCCAATGAATTTTTCATTCAAGATTATGTTCATCCTTTACTAATATTATCACTTCAGCCGTTTTACAATTGACATCACTATTTGATTGACCAATATGAAGTTTCAATACCATAAATGATATTAGATGCCTTTAGTTATACTCGACATGTCACCGGATTGACATGGCCACAGTAACGTGAATCCTTTGGCAAGGCCAAGTGGATAGGTCATATGTTTCAGTACGATTCTCTTTTACAGTTATATTTCACACTGCTATCTTGAGAGATCAGATGTAGTTGTTCACTACCAGAAGTGGAGGCTTTTAGCATAGTCCATTACCAACATGACAGTGCTCTTGCATCAATGACATGGCTTTGAACGTTCTAAATACAGTTCATTTTGAGTTTTAGTCTTTACATAATAATGCAGTATTCTGAAATTTGTCATTTATTCGAAGGACACGAATATACATGCGCAAGTCCTACTATTATAAATATTGATATTTTCGATAAAACAAACATTTCATAAGAGAGAGAGAGAGAGAGAGAGAGAGAGAGAGAGAGAGAGAGAGAGAGAGAGAGAGAGAGAAACATTTCTTTTGAAACCTTCAAGCAAATTTTTGGCACGATGTTAATTCGTATCACATGATTTATTCATAAATCAAGTTCACGATCAATCAAGTTCACGATCAAAGTCAGAAATTTTCATAAAAATGATTCCTTATGGCATATGTGTTATGCAGATTTTTTATTACCTTAATCTTACTTTGTCAATTCCGGATACTCCTTCACAATATTCAGGCTATTTTACTACGTTTACATCTTGATAATTAGTTGAAATGAATGATTTAGCCCTAGTGTACATACTGTTCGAATAGATGTTTTATTGTTGCTTGATTATTACCTTATTACACTCACTTGCAATATGACGGCCTGTGGAGCAGGACATGCTAACCTTTTCGCGGTTCCTGATATCACTTCTGTTTTTTTTTTGTAGGAGTTCTTATTGCTTATGCTTTAGCTTTTTATGACGACTTATCTTCAGTTTTAATGTTTTTAAACTATAAGCGATCAACATGTCTAACCAAACCGAAAGCTAAAAATAGGAGCAATCGATGTTTTATCATTTCCACTTCTTTTTCTTAATGATACCGTGATTAATATAAGATCGTCAAAACGTATAACATACCTTTAAGTAAGCTCTGTAAGGTCTCGAAACAAAGTGGTAAAGGTCCGTGCACGTCCGGGTGTCAAAAGAATAGGCGTGCAGCAGCGCTAGGCTTGTCGTAAAAGGCGACTTAATAGTGCTCAGAATATTAGCCGGGGGTAGGGCACTCTAACCACAGAGCAACTGGGTTGTTTGCCCGACCCTACCCATACCTCCATTTTTTCTAATTGCAATCAAAATTTGTCGACCCTATTATCCTTGTATCCCATCCCATTTTTTCATTCCACCATCATCATCATTTCATGCTCATTTTATCATCAATTTCATGTCCATCGCCTGAATATAGCTGAAATATTGCTGCTCGGGCGTTAAACCATAATAATAAAAAAAATCAATCAAAGTGATAAAATCCACGGTAAACGAACGGAGACCATTCTTCAAAATCAAAATTAAAAGTTATATAGCGACACAAAGACACATCAATGACTACAATCCCCTGCCTGCGGACAGGCGCATGATCTAATTTTAGCCTTAACTAGCCCCTTTAATGTAAGGTCATAATTGAATTGACACAACAAACAAACCATAAAATTCATTCCTCTTCTTGAATCCATACATTATCCCAGACAGCATTCCTATGTTGGGCCAACGTTGGTTCAATGGAGTCATTTTCGTTGGGCCAATGTAGGGTACCCAATATTGGCCCAACGTTGTAAGTGCAAAGAGAGCCAACGTTGGCCCAACGGAGGCAAACAATGGTTGGGCCAACGTTGGCCCAACGTAATGCCAACATTGACCCAAAGAATCCCCATTGTTGACTCAACATAAGCCCAACCTTAACCCAACCATATGGTGAGACGATTGTATTCCTTAAGATATTAGAACATAATATTATTATGTATTTCCTGGTCATTTCGCAGAGTGCTAATGCTGTGCACTCCTTCAGAGTAAGTGCTCACATTTCCCCTCCGTTTATCATATAAATTCTTTACAGTAAGAATATACCAATGACAAACTGATTGTAGTTTACAAGATTAAAACAAGAAAATTTATTATAAAATTAGCCGATATATTGGTGTTTCAACGTTGGGCCAACGTTGACCCGACTTAGTATTGCAGTTTAGATCTAACACAATATTTGCTTTCATACATCCGGATTTGCTTTCTAGCTTTACTTTCTTGAGACCGACATACATTTTTGCATCAAAAATAATATTAAGTCTTTTTTAACATTTTTGTTACCGAAGCCGTTTCAACGTTGCTTCAATATTGGCTCTGGGTTGAACAAATGTAAACTATTGCAAATCGTTTAATCATGGTTTTGATTTAAAAATCAAAATTTAACAATACTCTCACGCAGAATTCGCTTCTAAAACAAGTGTTTAAAGAGAAACATAAAATGAAATGGTTGTTCAAATGTAGTAGGGCCAACGTTGGACCAACGTTGGGCCAACGTAGAACTCTTTTATGATATGAAAGTATTTAAATTTTCAAAATGTCATGTTTTATCATTTGGTTGTCAAGAAGAAAAACTTCGGATTACTACATTGGGCCATCCTTTGGCCAATGTTGTCTTGCCAACGCCAACTAAAACCCAACGATCCAACCATCAGTCAACGTTGGCCCAACGGAGGCATGTTGTCTGGGATATTTCTAGGCTGATGATACCCATGATTCCAGCAGAAATCAATAGTATGTAATCCAGGGACAAATACCATGAACAGTGAACCATCAGTCAAATGCCTTATGGAACTATTTTTTTTTCAAATTGTGGACTAGCAATACTAAACAGCAACCAACTAAAGTCAAAGATTATTGAAAAAGAAGTGCACTTAGATGACGGGTTGCGCGAGATATATATGCTTAATTCCAGACTGGAGTGGGTTTTGCGTGATGTATGTGAGATTTGGTACCAAAATGTGTGTCTGCCTCATAATGTTCAACCTGTTTTTGACTTCAGCATTGTCTCATTCTCAGAGTGACAATTTATGCATTGTTCTGGACAATGAAATAATGCCATATGATTAATGTTTGAAATGTAATTAATATCAAGATTATCCATATTGCCAGTTGATTGTATTATGTGTTGCTTTATTCACATGATGGTGTTCCTTTTAGGTAGGAATTAATGGGAAATATTAAAATCATTCTTTGACCATCACAATCATATTTACCGTCATGACCGGCTAATTGGTTTACATTGGAAAGTATTCATCGACTGACCCGTGCATTGGCACGGAGTTAGTAATTAAATAAATTATATTTCTTCATAACGTCCAGTTTGCAATGTCGATTATTTCAACAATTTCATGATTTGTTCGAAATTGTGTCCCTGCAAAATAACGTAGGTTAATGCAAATAGGTCATGTCAACCATAAAAACAATAAAATATGCAGGACCCGAACAAAACATATGTTGTTAGAATTTCTTGATATATTGGTACATCCTGAATTCTCACCACAAGTTAATGATGTTGAGCATAAATATTTCCCATTTATATTCCAATGCTAAATTTATTGCTAATTGCGTCCGGTGGGGCTAGCATTGTCGTTGTCCAGCAACACAATATAAAAACAATTTTCATCCCAGATATGGTCAAGTACGGAAAAGCAAAATACCGAAAAATGACTTTTTCTCATTCGTGCGTGTCTCTCTCTCTCTGTGTATGTGTATGTGCACATATAATAATATTCGACGCATTTACTGTACACTGTTTAATTTTGAAACATCTGAGTGAATATTTAAAACCTGTTATCTTTTTTTGTTCCTTCTTTTTTATTTAAACTTAATAAAACAATACAATGATAAAAACAACGACAGACATCATATTACTAATGTACATTAAACAGAACGGACCATTATTTTATACAAAGTCTTAAATTCAGATTATACGACATTGTTGCTGGGCTTTCCGCGCGTTTTTAAAGGTGTGTTTATACTTGTAAAAGACATTTTGGTTATCTCTGTATGTATGTACTATTTTGTTAAAAGTTATACGATGGTGCATTTGCTGTTTCACCATATATGTTCCTTTTGTTTAAATGTATACTTAGATTTCTTCAAATCTTAAAAAAAAAAAACATTTCAAGAAATATTACACATGAATGTGTAAAACATTCAATGAATGATAATTTTCTTGGATAGCTGTTTAATAAATCTTCTTTTAGCTGAAGCATTCATTTGAAAATCTTATGCTTAACACCAAGTAATAAAGAGTAACGTTATCCTAGAAAAGAATCGAAATGTTTGCTGCTTTCAAATTTAGATAAAATCAATTGTTTGATGGGACCGGAAATGTGTATAAAAATGAAGCTAAATTTTCACGTCAAAGATAACAAAATGCAGTTTGTTGAAACGCCAGTCGATAAAATTCCATTAAACGTTCGATTAACTGAAGAGAAAAAAAAGAAAAGAAATATATGTTGCGGAAGACTCATATAGATTTTATCTCCAAAATCGATCCATTACAAAGTCTTTAAAGTCATGCTTTCACATATATACATATACGTTACAAAGAGCTGAACATGCTTTGAAGGATTTCTTTTATTCTAGTTGTATAGTAATGTATGTTATTATCTTTTTTTTGTTAGGTTGTCAATCTTTCTTTTCAACAGAACTGTTTATTTAGGTATTTTTGTATGTTCAAACATCGTTGCAAGATGATAAGCAATAATTTGAAGCGAAAGGCTTACACAAGAGAAATTCTATTTGCCAATTGTTATTCATCTTACATCTAAACACTACTTCTGCTGGACTGCTTAAAACCAATTTTCGCGAAGTTCAAAACATCGACATGGGCAGTTTAAGTTGTTTTTTTATTCTATGTATCTATACTCATGCCTGTTTTGGGTTAGTGTTAAAAAGCGTCAGATTCGAATCTGTAAATAAAAATCCACCGTCATCACCAAGTGTTGATAGCGTAGAATTATCATCAAACAGCGTTCTTTCAAAAACACATTGTATCGTACAATGTGCTCTTTCCCCTACATGTAATGCAGTTTCATATGATTTAGGGCAGTGCAAAATATACAATATGTCCCCCCCCCCCGATGGATTCGTACAATATAAGCTTCTTGAAATCTCCTACATGGTGTAATTTAAAGGCTGGATTCAGCTATATTAGGAAACAAAATATTTGTTTCAAAACATTGTCACTACCTTTGAGATGTGCAGAAGGAAGAGTAGAGTGCTCCGACCTGAATGCTTCACTTGTTGAAATAAACAGCGAAGAACGAGACACCTTTGTGAGATCGCTAGTGGACCAAATGCCAAATATCCACGGTACATTTTTTTCTGGAATGTTTATAGGAAGTAACTGGGTGCGCCCGAATGGTATGGCTTTTACTTATACAAACTGGGACGAATCAAGAGGTCAGCCAGAAAATAACGGTGCTGCTGGAGAATGTCTTGGTATGGGTGAAAACTTTGGATATTTATGGCACGATTATGAACCAAGTTGGGCTCTTGGAGCTGTATGCGAGCAATTGCCACCATAGACACAGCAAAAGGTGTTTACTGCCACAAAAGAAACATGAATATTCAAAAGTGTAATGTATATATTAGATAAACTTTGTAAAGATTTTATTTCAGTGGCTATCATAGTTCGTTGGATATTTTGTGGAGTCTGAAATTCAAGGTTAGAAGTACAGCAAGTATTTTCTTTGATCAGATAGAATTTAACTTTTTAATGAAAATTGGTACCCCAAGTCCAAATGTTGAAACATACATTTTGCTCATATTTGTATATATGTGTAAAAAAACTATTGGAATTCTTGACAAATCTAAAGTTATAGCAACAGTATTTTCATAAACTATATTTTTTTCAAACAAATATAATATTAATCGTCATGATTTACATTATTATTTCATATTGTGCATTTGCTTTTATGTAATGTGTCACAACGTTTTTTTTTTTTTTTTTTTTTTAATTAGCAATATATCAAAGGAATAGAGCGACAAGATAAGACGCATAGCTCATGTTCATTGGCTTCCATGAGGTTTGAAGTCCTACATTCCTTAACTTTTATCATATCAAGCAACAAAATTAACATTAGTTTTGTCAATAAACTGCATTATCAGCAAATTTTATCAACTTCCGAGAAGTCAAAGTGTCGGTAGTTTAGATATTCAAATGATGATCTTAGAAAAAGATATTCTCACGTACTGAAAATGTGTTTTTTTTTTTCACACATTTGTGTCCAATGTAAAATATATGGAAATGTCCTTTTACAACGCACCACAGGAAGCACAGGGTTCATAACCGTAGCAAATACATATTGCTCCCTTAACGTACAGAATTTCTCTGCATAAGTTCCGTGCAAGCAAAATAAGTTTAAATTCTATTTAGAAATGCATTCCTATATACTATGCACTATTTCACACAATTGTCGGGGAGGCGACAGTTAACCTCAACTGGCAAACGACTTGGACTTGTCAACATGTAGTAAAGAGAAGGCTTTAGTGAACAATAACATTATTTTCCCATATTGGTGCTCATTTTCAATAACTACATTATCAAAAATGTTCTTAAGTAGCAGTCTTTATAAAAAAAATCAGACAGAAGGTGATTTATGCATTTTAAAAACCCACCGAATTAAGTCTTATTTCTTATTCAGAAACAGTTACTAATCACATAACCAGTCTTTTTCATTAGTTTCATTCATCTTTACATAGTTTTTCATTAGGTTGTTGCGCTTTTTAGGTAAAAATCATATAGATTGTACATGAAATTTGTACTTTGGAAGAGTTATCGTTCTTGATTTGGCTTCATTTGGTTGATTTCAGTGGGAGATGAATATACGATTTTCTTAAAAGTGCAGATTTGAATGCAGAAAAGATTGTTGTTATGTGAAAATATAGCATATTTAGACTATAAAAGCACCGTTTGTTTGGTTGGTTTTTCTGACCCATGAATCACTTTAATAATAATAATATGATGTGTTACCTGATTTTCACATGACAAAGTGCAAAAACTGCTTGTTTGCTTCAAAATCAATACTCAATTTCAAAATGCTAAATACAATAACATATCAAAGGAGAACTCATTTGTTTTCAAACAGCATGTTAATAGCTTGTTTAAATTAGCGATAACACAAATACATCAAACAAAAACAATGAATAAATAAAAAAAAATTAAAAAGAAATTAAATAATAAAAAAAAATAATAAAAAAAGATTTGTGAACTATTTGGCATTATTATTTTTTTCAACGTGGTTGAAATACATGTAAAAAGTAAGTTCAATGTAATACTTTCCATTTTCATAGGCCGAGACAAAACGTGTAGACACATTCTTGAATGCTAAGTGTAAGCTTACAAAAGAACAGCGGACGCTTATCCTTCCGATGCACCTGTTCAATGTGCTACCAGTTTTTGGTGGATTCCGGGATGCTAAATTAATTTTGCTTCCTTGTCATGTTATATTGGTTATTGTGTACACAAAAAATATGCCACACATGAAAATCATATGGTTTAGCATGGTTATCATTTGATAATCACGTTTTTCACAAAGATATGATCATCATATGTTTTCAAGCCCATATTATCATATGAGAATCATATGATTATCATATGATTACCACATGAGTAATATCATATGATTTTCATATGATTACCACATGAGTAATATCATATGATTTTCATATGATTACCATATGATTATCATATGAATCGAGCACCATATGATTATCATATGAATCGAGCACCATATGATTATCATATGTGGCATATTTGGCTGTGTATAGCTATTTTTCCTGATTAGTGGTTACAAAATGTATTTTGGGATTATATAAGGAATGGGTGTAATATTTTGTCCATCTATGAAGAAATAACCTCAATCACGTGGTGCACAGGTTTTTCTATGTGTGCATCTCAGACATTGAGGTTATTTCAAATAGACTGCAAACATATAACAGTCATTCCTTGTTTTCTTACTTTAGCATCAAAATTTAAGGAATAAACTGAAAAACAATTTGACAACGTCACAGTCACATTACAGATTTGGTCAATGAGATGATGGACAAAAAATTTTATCTAATCAGAAAATGTGGAACTTCGGAAATTAAAATTTGATTACCGGTCCGGGTTGCATTAAACAACTATTGAGTTTTCGCAAACAATAACGAAGTTAATGCTTCAATATACAACATACAGTACGAAAGAAATGAACTGTCAGGCGTCGCTATAAAAACGTTATGCATTGCAAATGTACTACACTGTTTTCAGTTCATTTGAAATATATCGTTTGAAAACGATTTTTCATTTCTTTCAATCAGAATTTGTATTTAATTGCAACGAAACCAGAATAAATGCACAGGAGATTATCCATGTAAGAGTTCTGATGCTGGATCGGCAAAGATTGTATCTAGAGAGAATATATACAAGTGGTGGTCTTTTATCAATACATATAGCAATATCAGCCGCTGGAAGATGCTTTTTCTTATGTCAATCTTCAATATTACAATTCCAAGAAACCTGATTGGCTTGCAAAACGAATGAATGCTTGATAAGTCTCTAAATAGATACACCAACGGTGAACTATTCGTTAAATTTAAGAAACGTACGAAAATATGTGTTCATAATTGAGGTCAAGCAAGTCATGTTCTCTTTATAATGGATAATTTTGCCTCATATATATACCCTTCCACTATTGATGTAACACACAAAGTGGAACTTCTTTGCCTCCCTCTTAACCTGACTTATATTTTCAACCTCTGGATGTAGATCTTTTCCACAATTTCATTGAAGAATATAGCAAGCTAGTCACGCAGCTAGGACATCACGTGACAGACATTACGAAAGATATGATTCCACATGTCATCAAACAGTCCTGCAACCGACTCTAAAAACAGCTTGAATCTGACACACAGGCTAATTGGTGGTATTAGAACATTTGCCAGGATGAAATAGAAAACACATGACCGATCAGTGATGTTGGTTAGTGCCAAAAGATTTGGAATATATCATCATAAAGCCAACAGAAAAAAGTTCAAACTAAGAGATCAACAATTCGACGAGCGAGAGTAATAAGTGACTGTATGTAACACAACACAAGGAATATTTCTCATGTAATGTTACTATTGGCAAAGAGACAGACACCGACAATGCTATACCTTCTATAAGTAAATCAGACACAAGTCAGAGTACACGTGGAAAGGAAAAAATGCCAGGCAAACATACATAAACTGTAAAATCTTCTAATAAACAACAATAAACTAGAGTCAAAAATGATATTGAGACTGAAGTGCACTTAGATGGGGGGGGGGGGGGGTGGTGCGAGATATGTATGTTTAATAGCAGACTGGGTTCGTTTTGATTTTTGTGAGAGAAGGTACATCTATGTGTGTCTACCTTGTGGTGTTGTTGAATTCATCATTTTCAAACTCTTAGTGTGACAATCCATCAACTGTCTGTTCCGGACAATAAAATAAAGCCATATGATGATTATCTATATTTTCAGTTCATTGTATAATGTTTTGCTTTTTATTTTACATTAACTATGCTGGTGCTCCTTAAAGGAAGGAAATAATGGGAAATATCAAAGTCATTCCTTTACCCTGTTACCATCCAGTTTTATTGTCATGGCTGACTGATTTGTTTACAATGGAAATGCCGCTTTTTGACGCATTTATCGACGGACATGTGAATCGGCATGGATGATAACAATAATTTTATGACTTGTTCGGCATTGTGTCCCTTCGAAGTGCGTTGGGTTAATGCAAAAAAAGTCATGTCAATCATTTATGATGTACAATATGCAGAACCAGATCAGAATATATGTTATTGGAGTTTTTGACCAATTTGTACATCATGAATTCTAACCTCAAGCTAATGATATTTCCATGTTAAATTATTTTGGGGTTGCTAGCAGTGTCGTTACTTAGAAACATGATATAAAACATTTAACATCCAAAATATGATAAATTATTAACCAACTACCCAAAATACGTTAAAATATGTCAAAATACTGACCAATTGATATGATTTCAAACCCGGCATTTATACGGGGCCGAAACAAAAAAGAGGGCCAATATGGATCAAACCAGTGCCAATACGGCAATACGGTTAATAACATTCGACACATTTATTGTACGCTGTAAAGTGTAAACACATCTAAGTTATTATTAAAAAAATCGTATGAAATTGTTTGTTTCTTTTTTTCAATTTGAAATTAACAAAACAATACTATAATAGAAAGAACGACTGGCATCACGTTTGAATGCATATAATGATTAATAATCATGTCCAGAATTACTATTACTAATGTACATTAAGTAACAGTCGTATTAAGGATCATGCAAATTCTGAAATGTGATGCATTTTAAAAAAAAAGAATACACATTTTTATTTTTGCTATTAAATAACTTTTTAGGTCTATTTGATGAAACGAACAATTTATCCTTCTAATCTCTCTGCTCTTAGGAGATTATCCACATTGAAAATCAAAGTTTCCATTGTATTTAGTGTCATTTACAAAGTTACAAAATTTTGAATTCTGAAGCACATTCTATTTAGCTTTTACCTCCTAAGAACAAAGGTAATATGACAACCCACATGTCAACTGCAGTTTACCATAAAATTTTAAATATCAAAAATAAAAATGTGCAGGCTTTCCAAACAGGAATAACATTTTGCATAATTCTTGGAGTGATACTTAAATAGTGAGTCTTAAATTAACATTAAATAAATTTGTTGTCGGGCTTTTGGTTTTTTTTTAAGATGTGTTTAGACTTGTTGAAGTAATTTCGGTGATCTCTGAATGTATGTTCTCTACTGTCTTAAAAAGAAACGCAACATAGAACATTTGGTAAAATTGTTATTTTTCTTTGTTTTAATGGGTTATGTTTTTTTTTTGTTTTTTGTTTTTTTGTTTTTTTGTTTTTGTTTTTGTTTTTGTTTTTTTTTATAAAATCTTATCGAAAATATTAATTTTTAACACATTTAAAGGTTTTCAATAGAAATATTTTAAATTCAATTTACGTTACAACATTTACCTCAGTACAATAACGATACCAGGAGCGGGATATCACCGTAAACTCTTCGGCAATGTGAGCAGGCACTACAGCAGGAGTGGCAAAGAATGCAGCAGGCTCAAATAAAGCATATGGTTGAGTCTATGCAAAGACGAATTACAGCTGTATTGCAGGAAAATAGAAGATATAACAAATATTGCGATTTAAGCTGTGTTAATTGACCTTAAAGTGAAAAATTCTTTGATCCTATGTGACAGTGACTGACAATAATAGTGCCATATTGTTACTCCCGTAGTGGTATTAATTCAATGTTGATCCTGAAAAATTCGAAAGATCTTTTGGAGACAATCAGTTCAAGACTATTATCTGAATATAATAGCATTAAAACCTATGATTTTTCGACACTGTATACTTCTATATCCCATAATTAGTTAAAATCCCGACTTAAAAACATTATACATCGTTGTTTTTCCAAACAAGATGGTATACCAATATATAGTTCTTGGTAGAGATTCCTTAAACTTTGTAAGAAACTATTCCAAATCATCTTCGACAACATATTTGTCCAATGTTGTGGACGTGTTTTTCAACAAATGGTCGGCATTCCAATGGGAACAAATTGTGCCCCGTTACTTGATGACCTATTCATTCACTCGTATGAGGCTGGCTTTATAGCTGATCTGATCAGAAAGAAAGAATATCGTTTAGATAGATCCTTTAATTTCAGTTTCCGCTATATAGATGACGTATTTTCTTTAAACAATCCTAATTTCGGGGATTTGATACATTGCATGTACCCCCAAAGAACTTGAGATAAAGGATTATACAGACACTGTGAAGTCAGCCTCATATTTTGAAATACATTTAGAAATCGATGATAAAAATAAACTACTGACCAAACTTTACGACAAACATGATGACTTTTCATTCAAAATTGTCAACTTTCCTTTCATCTGTGGCAACATCCCTTCAGCACCTGCGTATGGAGTTTGTCAAAACTACGCAGATCTTTGTATCGTGCTAGAAGTCTTAACAAATAGGCTTCTGGAACAGTCTTATGTTGCTACAAGATTTATGGTCGTCATCATGAACTCGTGGATCGTTATGGTGTATCCATCTGCACCATGAAAACTGATTTATTCAACGGGTCATAGTCTTCCTTTCCTCGTTTGTCTACCCCGGACTTGACTTTTTATGAACAACTCGGCGGGTGTTTCTAGAAACCGGTGCACCAGGTCCATGCTCCCAGTTTTTAGTGGAGTCCGAGTTGCTCATTTGCTTTTGTTACTTTGTATGTATGATTTTAGTTACTTTATTTTCTTTGTTGTGTATGTCTGTTTTCCATGTCTGGTCTTTGTCCATGGATTGCATTCTTTTGATTCCCGCTATAACCTTGGTTCCCTTGATAACTCTTTCAGATTTCTATGGATGTTCTTCCTGTACTACATAATGATTGCCATTTGTAAAGTAAATTTAATTTTATCCTATGTTGCGTTTCTTTTTGACTATATTGTGTAAAAGGTTCTACGATGGTCAATTTGTTTCGTTTTACAATATCAGTTCTTTTTTTTTCTAATGTATACTTAGATTTCTTAAAATCTTTAAAATTATTTTTCTTAAATAAGTTTGACACATGCATGTATAAGCACCGGTTTTCTGAACATTAAATGTAACAATCTTCTGAGACAGCTGTTCAATTATAGTTGAAGTTTTTCTTTTCGATGAAACTTTAAATGGTAAAATCTTATGCTTATCACCTTGTAATAAAAAGTAATTATGTTATCGTTGAAAACATCGGAATATTTTAAGATATTTTTTCAAGACTAATAATATCATCCCCGGGGTTTGTGCGTGTAAATTTTCCTCTTTTGCAGTTTTGATAATAACAGAGGGCTTCCTGTATGATATTGCTTTTTGTTTGATGTTTACAAATATAAATTGGTTAAGTTTGGTGGGACCGTAAATGTGTATAAATAATGAATTTTAAATGTACGTCAATGATAACAAAACGTAGTTTGTTGAAAAGCCAGTTGATAATTTCCTTTTAAGGTTTATGTGTCTGAATTACTTAATAAATGTCCCCGGAGACGCATATATATTGCCTGTTATCCCCCAAAAAGTCTTTTAGTGCAAATTCTTTTAAGTAATATGCTTTCATTTATACATTAATAAGAGCCGAATGTACACCGAAGACCTTGTATTGTAATTTGTGTCATTTTTATTATTTGTTTTTGTTAGCTTATCATTCTTTCTTCTCGACAACACTTTATATTCGTACGTATGAATATTGTTGCAAGATTATACGTAATGATTTGAAAGCAAAGCTTACACAAGAGAAGTTCTATTTGACATTTTGTATTTATTGCCAGGCTAACATCTTAACACCACAATTGCCAGGCTGCTTATGACCAGTTTTGTCGAAGATCGATATATCGACATGGACAGTTTAAGTTGTGTTTTCATTCTATCTATCTATACTCATGCCTGTTTAAGATTAATCTTAAAAAGTGTTAAAATTGCAAGTACTATTTTAAAAAAATGATGGCCGGACACATTGAAATTTTGTTACTTATAGTTTTCAACGTCTCATTAAAAAAATAACACATGACATGCAAGATCAATTTTCGGTACAGTTTTTTTTCGAACGCAACTGATTTAACAGCATTTGACTAATCGGGAAACAGAATTGCGATAAGGTAGCTAGCTTTGTTATAGAAGGGCGTTGTTAAGGTCAAAGGGTAAAAAGTGGAACTATGCCGACTGTGTCGAAATAAAACTCCACTGTGATCATCGACTGTTGATAGTGTAGAACTAACATTGTACTGCGCTCTTTCAAATCACATTGCATCATTTAGTGTGCTCTTTCCGCTACATGTGATGCAGTTTCCTATGATTCAGGACAGTGCAAAACATATAATAATATGGTCTCTCCGATTGATTCGTACAGTATAGCTTCTGAAAGTCTCAAACATGGTGCGATCTAAGTTTTTGGGTCACACCGTTAGACAATTTAATCTTTATTTTAAGTAGCAGTCTCTCTAAAAATCAGACACTGGAAGGATGGCATACTTCGGAGCGCTTCGGAAGCTAACTGTCCCCCTGATTTGATTGGACACGAGAAACGATGGAAATACATAACGCAAAAGAGGACACAAGAAGACGGACAGACATAGTTTCCAGTAAATTCGAGACACCAATGAAAACCCAAGGTCGACCTCTACCTAGTCTTCCAAAATGGACACATTATAAAGAAAAAGTAACGACTAACAGGTAATGTGTTAACAACATGGAATTGAACTATTGCTTTCTTTCATAACCTGGCAGTAACGTTTGGATCAATAAGTTTAAACCTAAAATTGACATTATAAAGGATCGAGAAACGATAACCAAAGCTTTGAAGCAGCTTTGAACACCATCTTTGAAGAAGGAAGTGTTCCCATACGGCTACAGACATTTAAAGGAACCGAATTTATGGATAGAGTGTTTCAAAAATTCTGAAAGAAGACGTTCGCTTTTTCACCACGTATATCGATGAAACAAAGGCTAGTATCGTAGAGCGTTTTAACCGAACATTAAAGACCAATATAAGGAGATGTTTTACTCATATAGAAACTGTAAGTTACTCCGGCATTCTTCAAGACATGGTAGACTCGTACAACAGAACAATTCACAGATCCATCGATATGCCAGCAGAAGCCGTCGTCTGGGCCTGTCAGACCGTCGACGAAAACCAAAAAAAAATTTTTTATGCCGCAGATAGAATCAGATTCGCAAAGTACCAACAAAATCATAAGAAGGGATACCTCCACGGCTGAACCCAAGAATTGTTCACGGTGGTAAATGTATCGACACAAAACCACCAATGTATGTCATGAAAGGTGATTTTGGTAAAACGGAACATTCTATACCCTGGAATTTCAGAAAGTGATCAAGAACGACAACGGACACTTTTTGCAGTTTAAAGACGACCTTATAAAACGCAACGTTAAATCCTGAACGGCTCGGTAATGCAGAGGACAACGAGCAACGCAAACAACTGGACAACTGAAATGGAAACACCTCGGTCATACGTGGTGTATTTGTGTCAAGTGTTCATACTCTATACGATACATAGTCAGCATTTACAATTTGACCATGGGGTCGGAAAACGAAACTTTGTGGACCGTATATTCAACAGCTGCTTGGAATATTTCTTACCCAATCGCAGTCTCAAGACGAAGCATGTTTTTCCTGACGCTCCCCAGTATAAACCCAATGAAATACTATCCCGACAATACCGTGACCAAGTATAAGACGAGACAAACGGTTGATTTAGACGTATCGAAATAGCTGGGATACAAAAACCTCATTCCTGGTACAACGTAAACAAATCTGGAATGAGACTTCACTACAGAAGAGGCAAGGAAACAAACTTGAAGATGCACTATTTCGATATTCCACCAGGTTTTACGCAAACCCGAGAAAATTGGTCCAAAATGGATCAGATGAGAGACAAGGCAAAGTTTGACAAGTATTTTCACGTCTCCATTACTGACGGCATCCCAAAAGTAGTTTATATCAACATGTAAAAAGATTGTTTCGTCACCATCAACGGCGAGTTGCAAAGGCCTTAGGATTTTAGTTATTGGCATTTAACGATTTAGTGCATCAAACAGAGAACGTGGCAGATTTATCGAGAGCACTGACGTCGCTGTACGTGTATTGTCCATTGGTAGAGCACAGAATGGTTGTAGATGCATGCGTTTTCGAATTTAGAACGGTCCCCGTGGAAGGCCGAGACGGCAAAAAATATCACGCGAGTCGTCGATTCGTAGCACTACGTTCCCTTCCTTAAACCACAATCCTAGAACGTGGACAAAGATAGAAGAGACGAGTCAGGGGAGAAGCTCTAAAGACTGGAATCAACTTCGCGTCGGACGTGACTGAAGGACAGAACCAGAGAAAAGCCTTCCAAAACAGGATAAAATTAATCAGACGGGACATGGTACTGAAAGTACTTACCAGTGTTGGACCACCAGTGAGAGACCTATAAAAGCCCAGACAAGATGAAAAAAGCGCAGAAGTCGTCAAACTTGCAAACGGATATCTTTACATAAACCATTCTAGTACACCTAGAATCATGTGAATGCGTCTAACCGGAGTTCGATTTGTTTGCTGTTACGCCTACGCAGATCATGATCAGCTTGGAACATGGGTGTTGGGAAAAAAACTATCACGTCGGCCTTGATGGATCAAGGGCCCGACAAATAAGTCGTCAGAGGAGCCGGAGACGATTACATCGATCAAGGAAACATTTATCTAACAACAGAAGCACGAATAGTCAGCAAGGAAGGAACAGACCTAGACACCGACAAAGGCGTGGGACCCGTCATTGTGGTTCACGGATACAGTAGGATTAATGGCTGACAGAACATCAAACAACAAGGGACTCACCAAAAGGAAGTCACGGACGTAGAAAGTAAATCGATACAAATGATGAGAAAACTTTACTTGGATCTGTTTTGTCAAGGCAAATATCTGCTTACCCACGTAGATTTTTAACTGAAAATGAGAGGAATTCCCGACGAATTTTCGCTGTCTGAAACGTCAACGACTATAAAGCATAAATTAAGAATATTTCGATATTTGTCAGAAAAGTATAGTTGTGTCCCACCATTGGAATTGCCCATGCCAGTGCACTGGGCTTAACTAGCGTCAAGTAACCAATAAAGTAATTAGAAGTCAAGAGTGACAGTACCAGGATGAAGTATGAGTAGCATACAAGACAACATGTTTCTCGAACAATTACCAAAAAGGCTTATCATAGGATGCAAAGACAGCGACGCTCTGAAAACGTCACAATTACAAATAATCCGTTCGATTTCAATCAAAACAAGCTCAATTTCGTGACTCGCAACATAGACGACGACAGGTTCAGGCTCAGTAACTACATCCCAATTTTCCAGCCGAAATATACATCAATAGCTACATCGGCCACTTCACCAGCATCAGACAAATGTACGAGGGAAGACTACGCCAAAGGATAAACGCTTTTCGCCTTTGATTTGACAACAGACATGTCTTAAATTGGAGCGTATCAACTGATGAAGCAAGCCATCCTGGGGGTAGAGATTCATTCTTCGGAAGCCCGTTAAGTCACCACCAACGTCGTATTGTACGCCGAATTCGATAACGTCATCGAAACGTGTAAGTGTTGTTAGACTACAGTTCATGATGAACAGACATGACGCCATACTGAAAAAAGCACTCGGTCAGCAGACACGTATTTAAAAGCGTGTATGCGAGGAACAGATTGCCTAGAGACATATACGTTCCATTTGCTTTAGTGGGACAAACAGATCCGGATAATCTCCCCGGCACACATTGGGTAGCCGTATACGTAGGAGGAAATTCCAGAGGAGAATATTATAACCCGACTGAAAGGCCACCGTTTCATTGCCCCAACCTGAATTTTATGAACAAAAGTTGCAGTAGTTGGACCTTACAACGCAGTACGTGTACAACAAAAATAAATTGAATTTCTAATCATGTAGATAAAATGGTTCCATGTCTTCTTCATCTAGGTGGACCAAGACGCTCACCACATCGTTCAAGTAAGATCTTACAAAATACGTCGTAAGCCTTGGGTCAACTTCTTGGCAGGGGTTCCAGTAAGGCCCCCGCACTCGCCGCTCTTGTAGGTTGATTCACGATCTAGGTGCTCTTCTTCGGATAAGAAACTACATTCTTCGAGATACGGTATGTTTGATACTGAGACCAGTTTTCTAGGAGTAGGGGTAATATATTTAACTTTTTTTTTTAAATCCTTTCATGACAATTAGTTTTTCGTGGTTTATTTATGTATAGAATCAAATTATCTATCGAAAGATGCCAAATTTGAGACGTTTTAGTGGAGCAATAACTTAAAGATTTGAATTTATATGACTTATAAATACTCTAAAATGTGGTGGGCGTCTTGGTCCACCTAGAGGAGAAAGACATGGAACTATTTTATCTACATGGATCGTTATGGTGTATCCATCTGCACCATGAAAACAGATTTATTCAACAGGTCAGTTTTCCTTTCCTTGTTTGTCTACCCCGGACTTGACTTTTATAAGTAACTCGGCGGGTGTTCCTAGAAAAGCAGAGGACGCTTACTCTATCGGTACACCTGGTCCATGTTCCCAGTTTTTAGTGGAGTCAGAGTTGCTCATTTACTTTTGTTACTTTGTATGTATGATTTTAGTTACTTTATGTTCTTTGTTGTATATGTCTATTTTCCATGTCTAGTCTTTCTCCCTGGATTGCATTCTTTTGATTACCGCTATAACCTTGGTTCCCTTGATTACTTTTTGACCAAAAAAATCAAAAATCACATTTTACGTTTTTTTGAATAAATTCTGATTACAAAAATCGCCAGAATTCATCCAAAGAATCCCAGAAGTATAAATTGTGATAATACTAAACAGAAATACGAAATAAGCCATTTTTACATAAATACTCTAGGGGTTTTGACAATGAAAAATATGTCAATTTAAGCGATTTGTCGGCGGGGTATGGGTTCATTTATTTTCATTTTGCCATAAAAACCCTAAGTGGTACCGCAACTTTCTTGATACCATTGTTAAGCTGAGATATTGGGCTATACGATGATAACTAAATAAATTTAGTTTGTTTACACATGCTATCCAAGGAAGACTAAGACACTCAAACAATTGAGTCACAAAAATCTTGGCTTTTTTACCCAGTTGGGTACAAATATATGTTTAAACTGAAAAAGAATCCGCGAATATTCTTAGGCGACAAATTCATTCGGTAATGGGAGGTATAAAGGTACCTAAAATTTCAATGAAGTTGATGAGTGGGGGTTGCACGGTGGACTCTCTCAGCCCATGGACTAATTTGTTTCCAATGGAAATGCAGCTTTTTAGAGCATTTATCGGCTGTCATGTGCATCGGCATGGATGATATCAACATTTTTATGACTTGATCGGCATTGTGTCCCTTCGAAGTGCGTTGGGTCAATGCAAATAAGTCATGTCAATTATTACAATATGCAGAACCGGATCAAAATATATGTTTTTGGATTTTTTTTATATATATATTGGTGCATCCTGAGTTCTAACCCCAAGTTGATAACGCTGAGTTTTCATATTTTTCAGTAATGATATTTCAATGCTACATCTGTTGGTAATTGCGTCCGGGTGGGGGGGTGTAGCAATATCATTACTTAGCAACATAATACAAAACAATTTCCATTAAAGATATGCTATAGTATTGAAGAGCAAAAAAAACCTTAATTTCTTTGGAGAGTTTTTGCATGTTCGTGTGCACATTCAATAACACTCAACACATTTATTGCATACTGTTTAGTGTAAACACATCTATGTGAATATTTTCAAATATTTTTAGTTGGTTTGTTGCTTCGTTGTAATTTGAACTTATCAAACAATACCAGGTAAAAAACGACAGGTATCATATTTAAACACAAAAAAAATAATTTTTAATCATGTCCAGAATTACTATTGTACATTAACTTGCAATCTAAGTTGGGATCGTACAAATCCTGTAATATGTGATACTCCCAAAAAAATAGATACACATTTTTTTTGTTATTGAATTGCTTTTATAGGTCTTTTTGATGGAATGTATAATTAATCATTCTGATCTGTCTGCACTTAGGAGATTATCCACAATGAAAATCCAACTCTTTTTATTGTATTTTATTGTCTTTTGCAGAGTTATCTACCTTAACTTTGAATTCTACAGTACATTTTTTTAATATATTTTTTATTTCCTAACAACAAAGGTAATATGACAAAACACATGATAATTCATGTTTACTATAATGTTTCAAACAGATATCTAAATTAAAATATGTAGGCTGTCCCATAATGAATCACATTTTGTATGATTCTTATGTGGAGAGCTACGTAAACAGTAAGGACCAACCTTCTATACAAAGTCTTAAATTCAGATTACATGAATATGTTGCAGGCTTTCTGGGTGTTTTAATAGGTGTGTTTACACTTGTTTAGGACATTTGGGTGATTTCTGTAAGTAGTTTCTATTTTGTTTTTGGTTATACGATGGTGCATTTGCTATATTCTGTTTTTCCTAATGTATTATCAGATTTCTTAAAATCTTTAAATTTATTAATTTTTTGTTTTGTTTTGTTTTGTTTTGTTTGTTTTTCAAGAAGTTTGACACTTGCATATATAAGCACCGGTTATTGTAAATATTAAATGCTATATCATCTTCTGAGACAGCTGTTTTATTAAAAATCGAGATTCTTTTTAATAAAACATTCATTTGCAAAATCATATGCTTAACACCTAAAGAGGAATTGTGTTACTCTTAACAAGCACCAAAGTCTTTTAAGATATCTTTTTTAAGACTGATAATATTATTACCCGGGTATGTGCGTGTACATTTTCCATTTTTTTTTAGAATTTTATGTTTATCGGAGAGTGCTTCCTGTATGATATGGAACTTTGCTTAATGTTAACAAATATAAATTATTCAAGTTTTTTAGTTTGATGGGACTGGATGTGTACTAATAATGAATTAGAATTTCTATGTCAATGATAACAGTTTGAAAGGCAGTCAACAGTTTCTCTTTTAGGAGTTGTGTCTGAAAATTAAATGTATATCTCCGGAGACGCGTTTTATCCTCACAAATTAAATTGCGAAGTCTTGAATGTCATTTTCTTTTATATATTCTGTTAAATAGGGAAAAACGACTCTTTTAGATAAATCAACACATTGCAGGGAAACATATCCAGTAAAAATGAGAGAATTTACCATATACATAATTGTTATTATACTTGGTATATCTGTATCTCGATGCGACGGGATTGTGAAGGGATAGCGATTTAATATTGAAAGTAAGGCTACCCAAAACCCATCATTTATTCAAAGTTACATTGACACACGTGACTTCTGATTCCAGAATTCAATGTTGTTTCGAATGTGCCTATTTGGATGAGTGCAATTCGATATCATACATCAACGGACAGTGTACAATGTACACAACATATCCATCTGCAGATACAAGCTTTTTTAGTCTCCTTATTTACCCGGTTTGGTGTGATGTAAGATCTGGATTCATTTACATCAGAGAAATAAATTTGTGTTTTCAAGTAATACCATCACCTCTACGCTGTTCAGGAGGAAAAAAAAACATATGTTCTTCACACCTTCGCATCCTTCGTAGAGATAAACAGTGAAGAGAGAAACACGTTCATAACCAATGTTCTACAGCATGACGCAATTATAAACGGTACATTTATATCAGGTAAGTTGGAAAGTGGGAAATGGATTGGAATGGATTTTGCGGTTGACTACTGGGCATATGGACAACCTAATAACTGGAATACTCCAAGAGTATGCATTGGACCAAAAAGGGCAACACGGATATTATTGGCACGACTACGAAAACCACTGGATATTAGGAGCTATCTGTGAACAAAAATCATTTTTAGCTCAGTAAGGCTAAATATATTTTATTCATTGTTTTTACCTTATAAATTAGATAATTATGTTATTTCAACATAGTGATAAAAAGACTAAATTCGGAAACAGTTATTGTTTTTTTGTTAATAGTTATGTAATCGATATTTGGTATCCGTCAATAGGGTCTTCGTATTTTCTTGTATGACCTGATCGGTGCTGTGTGCAAATGAAAATGTCATTAACATCTCTTTCAATACAGTTAGTTATGTATTATACCTATTTATTAAGAAAAATGATGTATTAACAAAATATCGAGATAACTGACCTTTTTTATGCAGGAGTGAATTACTTAAGCAACTGATTGGTGCTTCTAATGCTTTTTTCCAGTTTTGAATGGAGTCCGAGTTGCTCATTTACTTTTCTTACTTTGTATGTATTATTTTTGGTTATTTTATGTTCTTTGTTGTGTGTGTGTGTTTTCAATGTCTGGTCTTGTCCCTGGATTACATTATTTTGATTACCGCTAGAATAACCTTGGTTCCCTTGATTACTCTTTGATTACCGCTAGAATTTTGGTTCCTTTGAATTCCTTTTACACAACAGGACTGAACTTATCCTTTTATAAATGGCAATTTGTAAGAAAAACTTATACTCAACATTCATTTCACACATGTACCTTTAGTGTATTATCCAAGTTTTACCACACTCCCCCTACATTAGATATATTTCGTTCAAAAGATTTATCAAAAGTCAGATAGATTGTCTGATTATAATACAGATATTAAATTAGAAACAAAATTAAAAAGATAGTCGTTATTGTCATAAAAACTTAATACGATGTGTTTCCTGTTTTTTAACATGATAAAGTAGGTAAAAAGTGCTTGTTTGCTTCTTTTGAATGAGCAATAACATAAAAACAGAAACCAATAAAACAAAATAAAAACAAACAGAAACAAAGACGCAAACAACAGAAAACAAAATAGGACACAAAACAATGATTTGGCACTATTTCTTTTTTCAGTATGTCTGAAAATATATGTAATGGGCAAGTGCAATAGGAGAAGCACAGGAGGTTCACTAACACTAGAAGACGACCAAGTCCTAGTTATTATATTAAATATATGACTGAGGGTAGGAGGCCTAGTTATTGAAATATTGCCATTACATACCGGAGAGAGGACACCAGACAAACAGACAAGGGTATGGGTCCAAGTGACAAATGTTGTCCTCGATTTCGAAAGCGTCATCAATAAATTAAGCTTCGAATGCCAGACAGAGCATCAAAGACCTGAATGGCGGTCAAACAAGAAGAAGTGAAGTTGAGAAATACTTCAAATTTCTGCAGACGACGGTCAACAATTTGAATTTCCAGTATAAGCCAGAATGCATATTTAATTGCAATAAAACCGGAATAAATGGAAAGAAGATGAGTCGTGTGAGAGTTATATAAAGTGGTGGTCATTTGTCAATAAATATCAGCCGCTGAAAGATGCGTACATTTATTTTAATCTTCAATATTACAATTCCAAGAAACCTGGATGGATTGCCAAACGTATAAATGCTATAATAGGAAATAGAAACACACTTATAGAAACAAAAGTGAAGATAACCAAATACAATTCCTGTATAAAGAGGTTGCCCAAAACTGTATTAAAATATTGGCACCTTATTGGCGATGATATGGTTTCCAAAAACATATTCAAAGAAAAGCCAATGGTAGCTTATAAAAGGCACAAGAATTTAGCAGATCTGCTAACACCAACAGAAATAAAATAATGAGTTGTATTGAAAACATCATGAACATATAAGACAATCCCTGATGATGGCGGGCATATATGCGCATTGACTTAATTGACGTGAATAACCTAAATGGTAGGAGTCATAAATTACCGCCGAAACACTAGATTAGTGTAGGATTGATGCAAACAATAAATTATGATAAGGATACTTAATAGATTTTAGGTATTTAATACTAATTACTTTGAGGAAGTTCAATGAAAAAATAATGTAATCAAAACCACTGAAATAGCAGGAAAGTTATTGGGAAGCAAGGCATGGATGAGCGGTTTCATTCTTGTTTCAATTTTTCAAATGTCTTAAGGAACTCTTCATTCCGAATTTAGGACGAGCAAAGCATGTTCTCTTTATAATGGTTAATCTTGCATCGAATCTATGCCTTGCTACCTTTGATGTAACACAATAAAATCAATTGAAACTTCTTTCTCTCCATCCTAACTCGACCCACATTTTGAAACTTCTGGATATAAATGTATTTCACAAATTCAAAGAATAATGTAGGAAGCTAGTTATTATATAGGATATTCCGTAACAAGCATTCCAAGAGAAATGTTTGATAAGTTGAAGTTCTTCTTTTGTTTTAGATGAGGCATTCCGACGTAAAGTTTTATGCTTAACACCTAGTCATTAAGAGTAATTGTGTTATACTTGGAAATCATTAAAATCTTTTAAGATAATCATTGAAGATTGATAATACTATTATCAAGGTATATGCGTGTAACTTGTCCTCTTTTGCGATTTTGATATTTATCGGAAAGTGCTTCCTTTATTATATGGACCTTTATTTGATGTTTACAAATATAGATTATACAAGTTCAAAAGTTTGATGTGAACGGAAATGCGTATCAATAATGAAGCGAAAATTTACGTCAATGATAACAAAATGCAGATTTTTGAAACGTCAGTCGATAATCCCCATTAAAGATTTGTTTGTCCTAGAAAAAAGAAACTTACTATATGAGACGCATAAAGATCGCCTGTTATCTCTAAAAAACGTTTTATTGCGAAGTCATGCTTTAACATATACGTTACAAAGGGCTGATTATGCATTTAAGGACTTTTCTTCTAGTTGTATTGTAATTAATGTTATTAATATTTTTTTTAAAGTTTATCAATCTTTTCAATTGCATTATATTTGTTCAGGTATTTTTGTTAGTTCAAATGTCGTTGCAAGATCATACGTAAAGATTTGTAGAGCAAAGCTATCACCAAAGAAGTTCTATTTGACAATTATTATTCATCGCGAGTCATAAATCTTAACACCACTTTCGCTGCTAGGCAGCTTGTAAGAATTTTGTCGGAGTTGAATTTACCTTGTATATAATAAAATTTTTTCGACATGTTCAGCTTGAAGTGTTGTGTTTTTATTCTATGTATCTATACTCATGCCTGTTTTGGGCTTGTGTTACAAAGCGTCAGATTCGAATCTGTTAATAAAAATCCATCGTCATCATCAAGTGTTGATAGTGTAGAATTAACAAAAAACATCGCTCTTTCAAAAACACATTGTATCATGCAATGTGCTCTTTCCGCTACATGTGATGCAGTTTCCTATGATTCAGGTCAGTACAAAATATATATGGTCCCTCCGATTGATTCATACAGTATAAGCTTCTTAAAATCTCCTATATGGTGTTATCTTAGCGCTGGATTCAGCTATATTAGGAAACTGAATCTTTGTTTTAATACATTGTCACTGCCTTCGAGATGTGCAGAAAGAAGAATCGAGTGCTCCGACCTGAATGCTTCACTTGTTGAATTAAACAGCGAAGAACGAAACTCCTCTGTAAAATCGCTAGTGGATCAAAATGCCAAATATATGCGGTACAGGAATGTTTATAGGAAGTAATTGGGTGCGCCCGAAACTTATGGATTTTACTTTCACAAACTGGGACAAGTCAAGAGGTCAGCCAGAAAATAACGGTGCTGCTGGGGAATGTCTAGGTATGGGTGAAAAATTTGGATATTTATGGCATGATTATGAACCAAGTTTTGGTCTTGGAGCTGTATGAGAACAATTACCACCATAGACACTAAAATACAATTACATTTAAAAGTTTCTACTGCGAGATATAAAGAAACATGATTATTCAAGAGTGTGATGTATTCACTAGATAAACTTTGTAAAAAGATTTTATTTTTAGTGGATGTTCAATTTCCTTGATTGCCGAATTTGCATGAGTTCGTTGATTCGTAAATTCAAGGTTACAAGTATAGCGTGTATTTTCTTTTATCAGTTAGAATTGAACTTTGAATGAAAATTGGTATCCTAAGTACAAATGTTGAAACCTACAGTTTGCTCACAGTTATATAAAAAATAGAATTCATGACAAAGCTAAAGTTATAGCAATAGTATTTTCATAAACTATATTTTATGAAACAAATATGATATTAATCGTCATGTTTTACATCATTATTTCATATTGTGCATTTGCTTTTATGGTATGTGTCATAACACTTTTTTTCAATAACCTATATATCACAGAAATAGAGCCACACTTTTAAAAAAATCGGTCCTTTTCAATGGCTTCCATGTGTTTTGAAGTCCTACATCCTTACAACTTTTATTATATCCAGCAGCAAAACTTATTTTTGGTCAAACAGCTGTATTATTAGCAACTTTTATTAGCTTTTTTGCTTCCAACAAGTCCAAAGTGTCGGCTCTTAAGATATACAATGTTTCAACTGTTATTTTTGTATTATTTGCTATTATTAATTTATATATTTTCATTAATTCAATTTTCTATTTTTTCTTTCGTCATTATTTGTAAATATTATTATTTTCCTTTATCGTCTTTATCGTCTATCGTGCGTTTAAAGGTCTCTTACCAAATTCTTTTTTAGATATAAGTCCTTGGTTGGAAATACTCAGTTTCTTCAAAAACAATGAGTAATGATTGTTTTTTTTTCATTTGTTCTTTGACCTCTGCAGGTTAAAGTTAAAGTAAAGTCCAGAGAAGCCATTGAATACTGTGGAATTAGCATAGAAGCCTATGGGAATTGGGAAAGTGGTTTCTAGCCTTAAGCTGAAGTCATGAGAAAATGAAAAGTTTCTTGAAATAGATTGAAGATCTTGTAAACTTTGCTTTGAGAGAAATTAACTACAAAGATCCTTCAAAATATGCATTATAATTAGTTATAGGTCCAAATTATGGAAAATAGGTCTTTTTGGTGGATTTTTATGTTCCACCATGTAAAATGTGTAGAAAATGTATTAAAAATATCAAATATTGAATACAGTAGCAATCAGCACTTAAAATCAATTTCTGCGTAGATTTGAGCAAAAAGTTGGTTAGAAATGAGGAAAAACTCACTTTCATTGCTGTGGTTAAGGACATAGCCATTCCCTATGGCAACATGGGAATTAATCCTTGCTATGAGGTCCAACCTGATGACATGACTTGTAATGACGGCCTTTCCAAATGCTCCAGACTTAGTGCGTCAATAGTTGAAATAAATAGCCAGAAACGTAACAACTTCGTTCTTCAGATATTATAGAATGGGCCGTACATCGTGTACTAAGTTACAGCCCTAGATTAATCCTACGAGGAATGACCCGGCCAGCGAAAGCTATATTTTATATAGCCTAGCTGGTCGAGTGGTCTAGGGCGCTGAACTTTGTGCAGGCGATTTTGCCATAGATGTCACAGCGTTCGAGTCCCGCGGAGAAAACGACCAAAAATTTGGGGAATTTTTCAGACCTTTCTATGTATATAGAAATGTCTGAAAATTTCCCGACGATGTTAGAACTCAAATTCCACACAAACTGCACAAAGTCCAACACCCTAGACCACTCGGCCAGCTAGGCTATGTTAAATATAGCTTTCGCTGGCCGGGTCATTCCTCATCGTAGGGCTGTAACTTAGTACATAACATTATCTTGAAATAATGTTTCCTCTTACGCTATGTGATTTAATTGATTTTTAATGTAGTAACTTTTTAACTTTGCCAATAAATTTTTTTTTCAAACATTTTCATTAGACTCCAGACAATGAGTTGTTTAAGTATTTAAGTATTTGTTTTGTTCTAAATTGAATCATTTGTCGCAAAGCACAGTTGCATAAGATATATAACATAGATTTTGATAGAAATCAACTTTCTGTACTGGAGAAAACGACAAAATCTACTGAAAATCAACATCCAATTGTAAAAATAGTAAATTTACAAACGTTCAAAACCATTTTCTTATTTTATTTGACTCATCGGTGCTCTGGATTAACGAAAGCGAAATACGGTTGCGAATGTGTCATCCAAGACTTACCGAAGCCTTCGTTTATGCCAATTGTCACTTTGACATCAACACAATATTCTTCCCGATTGCAATGCTGTGAAGATTGTGCCTCACCATTCATCATTCATATATGATATAAAGAACATGACATGCTAAAATCTGTATTACATGCTGTATCAACTCTCGACCTATATCACCCCGCGGACCGGTGACCCTTGGGGTGATATAGGTGTCTCAGGTTGATACAGCATGTGATACAGATTTTGACATCTAAAAATAATCAACTTAATACAATGTGTAGATATATGATATCTAATGCAACAAAATATTACTCTAATTTTCAAATTGTCCTTCTGGTGATACTATTAAGATTAAGAATTAAAAAAAAAATTAATTATATTCTGCTGAAGCTAAACACGAGCGTTTGCAGATGGAAAGAATAAGTTTAGCCTCAAAATTAAAAGTTAGAAAAAATATCAAATTAATATGTTAAAATTGTTATAAAATGATAGTGCATCACAATGCTGTAAAAATTAATATTGTTATAAAATGATAGTGCATCACAATGCTGTAAAGGGTGTTTTGTAAAAAAAAGACATATATTTTTAGTGTAATGAATGTGATGTTTATATATGCCAAGCTGCACTGTATAATAAAAATATCTATATATCTATAGACTTTACTAACTTGAAATAGGCAGAAAACATAGAACACTACACACACTAAAATATCATATATCATGTACATGCTTTCTAAAAAGATTTTATATTATTTTTGGTTTTCTGAAACTACAGGAAGGCAATTTACAATTATACTGATGATGGCATACGTTTCGAGATTTATGGATTATAATGTTGTATGTACATGTATCATATAAAACTTAGGAAAATAAATCATACAATAAAAAAATTAAGACAGGGAAAACCAATCAGGAAAGGAACATACAATCAATACTTCAATAACCAGCCCGATTTCTAAAAGAAGAGAGAGTTAGAATTCCGAAGCGAGGTTAAAGGTTCTTTTTTTTTCAATGAAACATACCTAATTGCCTTTTTCATATCTTGTATTAGAAATTAATCAAGGAACTAAGATTCTAGCGGTAATCAAAATAATACATTTGTTAGAATGATAACGACCCGACAGGAAAAATACACACACACACACACACACACACACACACACACACATAAACGGAGGACAAAGAAACATATGTTAATGTGCAACCCGGATTAAAATCTGAAAATCTGAGAGTATGGATCAGGTGTACCAGTACGTAAGCATCCTCTGCATTTCTAGAGCTATTAAAAATCTTTCAAACATTGGCTATTAAAACGTTATTCCAGTTCTGTTTACATTCGACGGTACATTTCTATTATACATAGATAAACATTGCATTTGAATTACTAATCCTAGCCTCTCTACAGAGGTTATTCACGAATGAACTAAAAATCGAATTTTACTTTCGCTTGTGTATTAAGCTGAATGGCAGAGTCATTTTCTCATGGATACATAATGCAATATAATGAATGCAAATGGAATGGCATTTACACTGATTAATGAATAAGTAATGGTATTTATGCTGACATATATGTCTTTAGAGGAATTCGGAATTGAGTACATTAGTTATTCGCTAGCAAGATGTAGTTTGCATCAAGTAGCAGTCTCAGTTTGTCATTCGAAGGTTGCTCTTTTGAGACATAGGTTATGTTCGAAATAATACTCTAAAAATGTAGTTTGCTTTTGATTTAGTTATAATTGCAAAATGAATGTATGTTTTTTTATTACATAATATATTTAGATAAAAATATACCGTTTTTTTTATTGTACATTATAAGGGTTTGTTTCAACCCTATATCGTGAACCATATATCACATACCCTATATCACATCCCTTGACCTATATCACATCCATTCACGAGATCAAAATGAATTTAGAGCTTTTACGGGAAATTCATTTGATACCATTTCCGATTTAAGTTTTACACACACATTAAAACGCACTTTTCATACGCCAAACGGTCTTTTAAAGTTATTTAGTCATTCGTAACAATTACACAGAAGAAATGCATATTAGGGAAGTTAAAGACATTAAAGTAAATGCACAAACCTTAAATACAGAAATGATCTCCATACCAGACTGGCGAAGTTCAATAAGCACTGTGCACTAAACAATATCGACAGTTCGAAGACAGTACCAAAACTAAACAAAGGAAACGCGCCGAAATTAGAAAAATGACCCTGAACACTGACCCGTGAAAGCGACCAATAGAAACCCATAAACTTAGACTACCGCTGAAAGAAATAGGTATTAAACTGACATGTACTAATCATACAAGTATATGCAATATAAACAAATAATATCAATACAAGTACAATGTTACGGAAATAAAAATTATTACTTAAAACATGCAAACCATAAAGTTCATAAAGTTAAACTATATGGTATAATTAACATAATGAGTCAAAATCTGTGTCATATTCTGTATCAACCCTCGACCTATATCAGCCCGCGAGCCAGTGGTCCGTGAGATGATATGAGAGTCTCGGGTTTACACCACATGAGATAAAGATATTGACTTGTATTATAGAACGCTCAGTTTAAATAAAGAAATATCGCTTTATACAAATATCACATATGCATGTATGAACTAAATTATCATCGTTCGTTTGGTTGTTTTATTTTTGTTTTTGTTTTTTTTTCTAAAGAATAAATGACTTCTATCATAGGCAGTGTCCGTATTTGATATAGACTGCTGCTTCGGATTTTACAGCAGGTTCATATAACTGTCAATCTAATCTTAACAGAAATAACACAATGCAAAAGAATAACAACGACATTCTATATTTATCACCAAAACAGTTACAGTTGAATATTACACAAATGTAAATCAAATATTTTCTTATTTTCAAGTACAAAAAGGCATAAAAAAGATAAAATGTACATCAATTTATCTTCCAGATTGAATCGTACCGCTAATTTGGCTACCAATAACACATCATGAAAAGAGGAATCATGAATAAATAAAGGATGTATATTATACAAAATGTTAATTCCATAATCAAAAAGTAACGATATTTAATTAATACTTTGAAATATGAAAAATATCCGCTAAAATGGTGAAATTAACGAGTTGTTTTTCTCCTTGAATAACAGTGCTGGCATGTTACATGGTTAAACTTCAGTTCTTTAGCTATTAACATATTATTGAGCCCAATGAACATATCTATCTATAATAAATCTTCTCGCTTACGGATTTTGCTTACGGTTTTTTCATTGTAAAGGAGACAACTTTGATATCGAAAGATACACATTTAATATTTATCAGTATTTATCCTGGAATGACGTTATTTGTTAAACGAATAAAGGTATACGGTTATTTTTTTTGCTGAATCCGTACATTAGCAGGTTATCGACTTTCATGCTCCTCCCACTCGCGTGATCGGCGGAACTACTTTTTTTCTGGTATGCGTAAATTAATCATGGTCGCCACCATAGATACGATATAAACAAATTGCGATTGCGTATCCAGTTAATCTTTTTTTTTTTGTGCTGTTTTGTTTCGTTTTCACCTGAATGAAATAAAAGATTTTATGTAAACCAAATACTGATTTTGTTTGTATTTTTTTCACCGTCATGTATATGGAAAATCCCAAATCTCGTTCAGATTTGATTCATTATCAGTTTGCAGACGACTTCCCTTGTCAATTCAGTCATGTCGGACTCGGAGCCAGAGTGTCCGTCAAAATTTAACATAAGCGGGTCCCCACTTGAAGAAATTGAAACATTACAATATGATAAAACTCTTAAAGAGACAAAACACCAGGAAACTGTTATAGTCTTGGATTTATTACTGCCTAAACCTCAAGATAATGAATCAGAGGAACACTACATTATATATCTGCCCATACAACTGTCTCCTCTTCAAAAATCTCAAGCAAACATTTTAAATCCAAAAGAAAATAGTGCACAAATTTCACCCCTGAACTATACTGCCATATACCAAAGAGAAACATGTCAGCTTCCAGCTTCCTTGCGAAATTCAAAACTTTAATGTTCTTAAAAATCGACTTTACAACATTCAAAATATTTGTATTTATTGTTCATTTTACTTATTTGTCTCTGGGAATTGAATAAATTTTGATACATTGCTTATTTTCTTCAAACAGCTTTGACGGATTATATGGTGCGGATTGAATTTCAATGTTTACTGAGTCATGCGCCATGTGTATTAATTTTTTTTCTTCTGGTTTAACGATCGGGTCTCCTCAGGGGATATGCATTTTAAAATTTTATTTTAAAAATGAACACACGCACAAAACTATTAATATAACAGGATAAAAACAATATAGGTACATTGTCGAAAATTATTGCAGATATGTGAATTCGGCTTGGAACGGGGGAAATAGCTCGGCGGAGCGTCGCATTTCCTACCCGTTCCGTCGCCTCATCACATATCTTCAATAATTTTCGACAATGTACTTATATTGTATATGTAACTGTAGCATTTTCTTTAGATATGCCTATTCAGAAATTTCAGAAATACACAGTTTAAAATACCTATATCTATTCACTGTTGTTACGCGTAAGATTTTCTATATAATACTAAATTAACAAAAAATCTATCAACTCGAATGCTTGGCGCAAAAGGAAAAAGAACTGCTGTTTGTATCAAGGAAGTTATATTTGGAATATCCAAATAGAACATAGAGGTCTTGTTGGTATTCCAAAACGCTCTTATTTTGGAGCGCTTTTTTGTCATTTTCGTTTTCATTTTTTTTTAATAACAAACAGTATTGAGGACAAACACAGAGTACAACGCAAAGCAAAACAAAAACAAACAATAGCAGTTAACAAAAAAAGAGACTTTGATCAAAGTTTATCAGACAGTATTAACAAATCTCTCACCGAGCATATAAATTTGTCATCCTTTCATGCTATATTAATGTTAATGAACTGCTTTAAAACATAGAATTAAACATTTCCATTAACATGCAGGCATTTTGAATCATATCTTTGGTTTTCTTATTTTGAACGTCAACTCGGTGTTTTGGTGGAAGAACGGTCCTAACTTTGAGAAATTTGATTTTTAGAAACTGGGACGTAGGCCAACCGGATATGTTACAAACTGCTGAAAAATGCATTCTAATGTTAGGCAAATCTTTCATGTGGCATGATCTCCATCCGCATACTCCTTTTACATAATATGTGACTAAACATCTGAATAATTTTACATTCTATCATAGATATGGTTACCCGAAGTATTTTGCACATTTTGGCAAATGTTTGCTTGACATAGGGAAGGAATGCTACAGTAAAATGAAGTATAACTGTCCTTTCATTATAATAATGTACATTGACACATGTATCACGCTCACAAAGACGGAAGTTTCTGTAAAACGCCAAAAGAATAAGGAAAAATATGTTAAGATAATAAATTGTGTCATAAAATTTTACATTGTCTTTAATACTTATTGAATAAGGATATATTAATTTGAGATTTGGATAATTTACAAGTTTGTCAGAAAAACAAATGTGCACATATTGTGTACATATTTTGTTTCCTTTTATTTGATAAACATCACATAAATTGATCATGCAATATTACAATATGATTTAATATTTATCACCCGTTGATGCCATATTGTATGATAATTATCAATATATAAAGACAGGACATTTTTCTTTCAATTATCATAAGGCACATTTCATATTACATGTATGTATATTTCACCAGAAATCTCACTCAAGCGCTATAAGATAGTTAGATTAATTTGTATTACAATGTTAAAAGGGAAATTTGCATTATGGCATTCTGATATAAATGTTTTTGTCCTCGCATGGCTGTATTACAATTATGAAGTGTAAGTGTTTCTAAATATCAGGCTAAATGGGAAATCAGAAACAAGCATGACAAAACCCCATTGATCTGACAGTAAAATATCACTCCAGGATGCTTTCTCTATTTGACAAAACAATTATATGATCTCGGTATTATTGGATTTGATCAAGAATTTTTCAATAGAATATTAAAAAATGAATTTTTTGACAAAGTCATGTTTTCAATTATCCATCATGATATGGACAATCTTGCCTGTTTTCCCTGATTCTGATGGAGCAAATGATCAATTTACACTATCAAAAGATGTTTTTTTCCTACCATGTTTCATTTACTGCTTGATTCTTATAGAGACTGACATTGAATAACAAGAATCCGATTTACTGCATAAGTTATTTTCGTGTGACCGAATTTACCTATGGCTGGAGTAAACAAAAAAAAAATGATACCATGGAAAAAGGCTGAGTCACAAAATTCGACTAATACCAAACCTATTATTAGTCCAATTTTGTGACTCAGCCTTTTTCCATGGTATCATTTTTGTTTACTCCAGCCATAGATGAATTCGGTCACACGAAAATCTGCATTCAGATCTTCACTTTGTAGAAAGAGTAATCAGGGGAACCAAGGTTATATCGGTAATCAAAAGAATGTAATCCAGGGACAAAGACCCGACATGGAAAACAGACATACACAACAAAGAACATAAAGTAACTAAAATTATACATACAAGTAACAAAAGTAAATGATCAACTCGGACTCCACTAAAAACTGGGAGCATGGACCAGGTGCACCGATAGGGTAAGCGTCCTCTGCTTTTCTAGAAACACCCGCCGAGTTGCTCATAAAAAGTCAATCATTCTTTCATTACACATTTGAATCAATCAAATAATACTAAATCATGTACAGTCTACATACACAGGCAAATGTGCCACACATGACAATAATATGGTTTGCATCATATGATTATCATATAAATCGAGCACCATATGATAATCATATTTGGCACATTTGGCTGTGTAACTGTTATCTTAAAAGCGCAACAACCACATGAAACAAAGACTGGTTATGTGATCAGTAACTGTTTCTGAACAAGAAATTCAACTTCATTCGGTGGATGTTTGACATACATGAATCACTATCTATCTGATATTTAGAAAGACTGCTACTTAAATAAGTGTAATACTGTACAAGATAAGTTACACAGTCTCCATTTTCATACATCATCATTTTATGTACTCTAAAACATTAATTACAACTACGTGTATGATGCAACAGTGAATATTGTGATGGTTTTGTGTCCTTATTTCGATCAATCATCGTCATGTACTTCCTATTTTTCTGTTGATTTTGAATTGAAATTAGGAAAGTCAATAAGATAGCTCTGAATCAGATGCGTAATAATTTTTGCGGAGATTCTTTTTGGCATTTTGAAGCGATATTCTACAGGAAGTGGACTTAGAGGTTGGTTGCAAGTAACACAAATGCATGCAATAAAACGATAATATCTGCTTACATTTGTTTGTGCACAAAGCGAAGTATATAACTTTTATCACAATAGGTAAACAGTAACGAAACATAAATACCCACGCACTAAAAAAACTTTATAATGCACATGAGCATGTTATGTATTGGATCTCGACAACAATGAACTGTATGTTTAGACTAACAACGTCTAAAAAGATTGTTGATATAATGTACTAAAATATTCGTGTACATATTGTTTAGCCTGTAGATGACTAATTGTATATAACAATTATCTGAATAAGTTAGTTATATCTGCACTAGCATGACAAAATATTTGTAAATTATGGGATGTACAGAGATTACACGATCTTGGCTTAACATGAGTGGCATATTTTTCGGTGCAGAGTGTGTAAGGCAAGTTTTATGGATTTGGATTCATTGGTGCACTGTGTCAATAAATATGCTTATCCTTGTTTTTTAAACGTAATCATACTGACATGTGAATTAGAATTTTTCCTCTTCAATGCAGTCCTTTTCACGTGCAGAGAATTTATCATCTCGGGAGAAGCTTTTGTACAATAAACTTTCTGGGAAATATTGTTTCTATCAGTTACATGTAAGTACTTTTCCGTCTAGGAATCAGGCAAAATGTGTATAAGGTATGGCACATGAAGAAAAAAAACGCAGCATTATCCAAGTATTCATACCTGATAACCTAAAAAAAATAACCATCAAAGTGTTTGCAAAATGTGCCTTATTTAGATATTGATAGGTCAAATTAAGTTAAAATGCGCTATGGAAAATGGCGGGGACATTTTTCCGTACTTTTTCCTGATATGCTTCAGGATAAATTTAAATAGGTTTTTAGTTGTTTTCTAGACGTACTGAATATATTTCAGGCAAAAAGACCAAATTGAGAAAAGTGATATGCCTTCCATTGCCTGATTCTTACACAGAATAGTACTTAAAATGGATCTTAGAAGTAGTAAAGAACATGAATAAATGGAACCGTAGTTTTAGCTATATTTCCTTACGATAGATTGTTTGTTTGTTTGTTGGGATTTAACGTCCGAGCAGCAATATTTCAGCTATATTCAGACAATGAACATGAAATGGATGATAAAATGAACATGAAATGATAAAAAAGGATGGGTCACAAGGATAATAGGGTCGACGAATTTTGATTGCCACTAGAAAAAGGGGGATGGGTAAGGTCGGGCAATTTAGCCTCCTGTGGCGGAGCGCAAAGGTTCCTACTTCTATCGAATACCACAGCAGGGTTCTTTAACGTGCGAGGAACGTGGCATCTTTCCCAACACGGTGCACCACTATGATTTGCGGTCAGGTTTTCCGTATTATAGCCTGACAACCCCAGCATGTAACATGCCAGGGGTACCCATCCCAGTTGCTCTGTGGGCAGAGCGCCTTTCCCCGGCTAGGTTTCTGAGCACTATTTAGTCGCCTTATACGACAAGCTTAGCGCTGCTGCAGGCCTATTCTTTTAACACCCGGACCTGCACGGGGTCCTTACGATAGAATATTTGTTGAAATTCAAATGAAGTGCGCAAATTTTATATTCCCTTTTCTCGCTATGCATTAAACAAAATTCACACAAACATATTAAAAAAGGATGAACGTTTCGGGAACGGGTTTAAATATGCAATGGCAAAAATTAATTTCAATATATGTTATATTTCTAAATGTGAATAATCTTAACTTTATGATTTACAACTTTCAGCACATTCTACATAGTTTATAAATATTTTTTACACAAAACAGTGCACATGCCAAAACATCAGCATTAATTACAAAATATGTTTTTCATAGTTTTTTGCTAAAATTAAAATTCTTACATGTTTCTTTGTCACAATAACATACATTACATTAATTCTAAAGGTTTGTATTATTCCTTGAAAATTGTTATTGTAATTATACTGTAAATACCTGTATAGTCTTGCTACAGGAATATGGAAATCAATCAATGTTCGACCACTAAAAAATATATAAAGTCTGCACGTTAATTTGTAAAGGAAAGTCTACAAAATAAAATATTCTATCCACAATCAGAAAGTCCTGGAGATAACAGAAGGTGGTATGTATATTATGCTTTGTTTATTTTGTTTATTTTCTTTTCTTTTATTTTGTTTATTTTCTTTTCTTTTATTTTTTTTTAAATTTTTGTTTGGTTTTTGTTTTTGTTTTTATCTTAGAAGCTATATAAATAAAATTTGGTAATTCTATGTGGACTATAAACGTAGAATCTACTGTAGGAAAGAGTAATCAAGGGAACCAAGGTTATAGAGGTAATCAAAAGAATGTAATCCAGGGACAAAGACCAGACATGAAAAAAAGACATACACAACAAAGAACATAAAGTAACTAAAATCATACAGACAAAATAGCAAAATAGCAAAAGCAAATGAGCAACTCGGACTCAACTGGGAGCATGGACCAGGTGCACTGGTAGGGTAAGTGTCCTAGGAAGAAGCCCTATTGCTTGCAGTTAAGATCAATTCTGAAATTTACTTTGCCTTCAATAACGAAATTTTTTACTATATTAAAAAAGGGTATATAATTCATACTAGCTACATACAAGCTATAAACACTAGTACGGATATGTATCATTTCTGTAGAAACATTAATTAAATTGATACTAAACCGTTCTGTTTGAGCAGTAAAAATGAATTGACCGTATATTTGCAAGTTATATTAATCATGGGCTCTTTTGGCGTAACAGATGTTACATTGTTATGAAGGTGTCAGGATGTCGCCCGCTTCGAATAAAATAACGTTGTTTTTTTTTCTTGCTTATATCGTCATTTCCTTTACAATTTTGTTGCAGTATAAAGAAAATAACTTTACAAACACATTGATAACAGTAACAGTGTATTGACTTGACAAAAAATATATACGAATTTAGCCCGAACCAATGGAAATGCTTGGCACAGCCTTTGTGTTTCTGCTGTTCAAAGCCTAATTTTTGTCAAGTGCAATTTTATTGTCTAAAACTTTTCTACCAATTCCCATATCGTAACAATAAGGAACAATAAGGTAAAAGATACGAATGTTTTAATAGGAATTTGCCGACTTAATCACTTTTTTCTTTCTCTTAGGTTAGAATAGTAATAATTTTGAATATTTTGAGATCCAGTTTCTGTTTAATTGTCATCATCACCATGACAACAGCTAAGACTGTACATTTATTGCATGTGTTTCATAAAACGTTGATTACTTTGATAAAAAAATTCGGAAATGTAGAGTATTTGCACAGACTGATTTTTTAAAGCATTTCGGTCCATTTTCGACCGACAGGATGAATCCTCTCAAGGTCAATCCATCGGTCATCATTAGTTTATGCCCCGCTAAATGATACCACAAGAGCTTTTTTCTACCATTAACATTTGGTTTAAAGCTTTCTTAAGTTGATTTTTGTGGTATATATATTGCAATAAGGTAAAGCTTATAACAAATTCAAAAACTCGCTAACGACATACCAAGAACATGTTCAGCACAAAGGATGGGGCCCATATTCTGCCTACTGAAATAATTGGTAACAAAATGTAAAAATTCGGAAGAAAATTAAATAATCATTTAATTTATATTGTAAATTTCAAATGTATGTAATTAAAAAAAAGTAACGATTGACAAACGATTGTACAAAAACCGTCTTGAAGGCTATTCAGTAAATAAAATAACATTTTTCCACTCTTTTGCAACTTATTTCATGGTGAGATCGAGCGTAAACCAAAAAAGATTGAAACTGAAAGTATGCATTTATATATTCTGTTTACTGGAATAGGGATTTTTGGGTTAACGCTGGATCTCTGTGCATTTATTAAAACACGTTCAAAATTCACGCTACAAATCGCTTCAGAAATGACTAATTCCAACTTTACCTGTACATGTATCATGTAACCTAGCTAATTGTCACATGATTAAACACCTGGTCATCCGTGTCACCTAATTACACAATTTGTTTTCAATGTTTGTTTGTTTTAGTTTCCGTATTAAAATCTCAGTGTTCTACATAATGATATATTTTTGCGTGGACTGAAAGGCTTTTAAGAAGATGGTACATGTATTATAGAAACCAGCAGCACACTCTCTAAAGATACTATTGTGTGTATGTAGCAAAGCAGTCGATTTTCAAATATGATCCAGCAAAGTTAGAAACACTGTTCTAATATCAAACGCAAATAATGACTTAACACTCTCCTGTTCTTATTTTTGCAGCAAAAAACAAGCTGTGTTTATTTATCTAATAAAGTGATAAAGAATTCATATTCAGTATACATTTGTTTTAAAAAAACATATGCCAATACTGACCCGTATTTGTAATAGAGTTTGTGCTGTTACCTGATGAATTACTTTGCCACACTGTTCATGAGTAGCAATGGATGTACATGTAAATCTGTCTGTCTGTCTGTCGTTAAGCAAAAGGAAGAAACGTCTTTGGTATTTAACTGTTTATTTGAAGATATAGTTACTCATGCATTGCTGCTACATGCATGTGTCTGAGGAGGCAATGACAATACATGATCTGCTTGATTGTAGCTTTCTTATGCGAAGATTGAAGTAAAGATTCTTTACAGGGATAAGTGTGTGACTGTACAAATAGTTACTACCCAATATGTTTTTTTTTCTCACATTTATTTCAGGCACCTGTTCGCAATAACAACAACTAAAACAAAAAACAAAAAAACAAAGAACAAAAATATATATATATATCCACTTTAGACAAAAAGGGGAAAATGTCGCTGCCTGGTTTTACAATCCTAACCCGAACAAACCGTAACTATGTAAATCAAACAAATAGTGTCAAATAAAACCCCAGGGTGTAATTTTTTACCTTATTCAACATATACTGATTGAATACGCATATAGCTTTCTTCGTTTGTAAACGAGAACACATTTTTTTTTATTGTAATAAAAGGGTAGATAAAACGAATTGTTTTAAGTTTTAAAAAAATGGAAAAAATTTGAAGTTACTAAAAGGAGATAATTTCACTTCTTCTAGTAGGCACTAGAGAGCCTTATGTACCCTCATCCTATGTTATAAAATATTAAGCATGTATGTTCTTTAAACCTTTAATACTTTTCGCATGAATTACAATTATCACTCCCAAAACAAGACAGATTTGTATATATATATATATATTTTTTAATTTATATTTCGAAATTTTAGGTGTAGTAAAAATGTAAAAGTAGTAGATATATGACGTCTCAGGACGATTTTACCGAAAGAAACATTATAGATAGTAAAAAACATCTTCTTCTCGTTTTGCTTTTCTAATAAAATAGGTTTGGAGTTGTATGGAGAATGTTTGAAATTTGGTGCTTCAGCGGTGCAGCCAGATATACCGAATATTGATTGGTATTGTATAAATGTAAGCAGGTTTAAATACTGCCTCTTTTATGCTTGTGCATGTACAAATTGCGAGTTTCCTAATGCTCCAACCACAGGAATATGCAGTTACTGCAAACGTATGTTACGTTGTATAGACAAAAGTGATAAACTTGCTTTGTAAGCATATAAAGAGCCAATTAGTATTGTCATGTTTGAATAGTTCTTGAACACAATGTGTTGTTAATAACTGATTTAATATAGTACAATATGACGCTTTTCTACACTCAACATTTATATCAAATAAAGTCACTTATGTTAATATATAGAATTCATAGAAATATTAATTCTCATTTATATACCATGTTGTTTAAAAAAGTGTATTTAAAAAAAGAATTTAAGATTTGGTTTTCTGTTTCAGATACTTGTTCATATGGTGGTAACATTTATAAAGTTGGGAAGTCCTTCACATGTTTAGACAGGGTCAACCAATGCCGCTGTGTCGGGAACAATAACATAATTTTAAAACAAAAATTACTCAGAATCCTAAAACAATTTGCAAAGCATCAACAGATACCTCGGATATAAAGTAATTCTGATCTGCTTACTAAAACTCGGATATGAATTATCGACATATTCAATGTCTAATCCCTTTTGCTAATTTTTTAATAAAAAAATGAAACATTTCTCTCTTTTTTTTTATCATACAATACATTAGATTGCCAGTCCATATAAAATTCAAACACTGCCAATAGTAACGTGATTTATGGTGTAGAAAAACGCACTGAACAAACAATGGTTTTTACGTCTACCTATGTTATATGTTTACGTTTAGATGATTATATCAGAATTGTATTCTGTATCGTCTTTTGAGACAAGCCTACATTTCTCTGCCACTACAATCAACCAAATGGAACAAATTTAAGAACGATAACTCTTGCAAATTGTACATTTTATGTACATGTACAATGTATATGATTTCTCAATCTCAAAAGCTCCACAAACAAATGAAACACTAAGACTGATTATGTGATCAGAAACTACTTGTGAAAAAAAAAGTAAAACTGAGTTTAGTGGTTTTTGTTAAATGCATGAATCACCTCCTGCCTGATTATATTTTAACTAAAATGTTAACTCTTGTTCTTTTTTTCTTGAATACACGATGATTAAATGGTCAAGCCCTTACTATTTACAACAAATCAATCCTAGCAACACATTGAAAAAAAGAAAAAAAATGATGCCCTTTCAGGTAATAAAGTATTGAATGGTAGAAATAGTACTGATTTGAAAACGAAGAAAAATAAGTTGTTTATTAACAGTGAGTGAACGATGTGATATGTGGAACACGTTAAAATTTAAATTTGCTTTCACTGAGTAAAACTGGACAAGATACATAATGTAGACTCAACTGATATGTCATCACTATGTACTTTTAAACTGACGTGTATAACTCAATCATTCATATTTCTATGTTGAGACAGAGATCATCGTCTTAGTCATTATGAGTCGATTGCTTGTCGTTGAAGTACAATTTTAATTTCTGACCAAAAGAAAGCAAGAAATCAGAAGCATGATATATTTCCTCATTACTGGGTGTTCATAGATGATGCATTTAAACATGCTTTATCGTCCATATACGTCGTTTTTATTACAAATAACTCTTAGGCATGGAACAAAAAATAAATATCAACTTATGTATAGAATATGGAAGAGTATAGACTTTGTAACACATTGGGTAAACATCGAAAGTCCGAAAGACCTATGCAACACAAATTTATTTTACAGATCACATGACCATATTTGGTCTCCGTGTATCTCAATAACAATTAATTAATTGCAAGGGTGATGGTCAAAAAGCATTTTTGTTAATATAATTACCCATACAATCAGCCTTTTTTCGGTTGGTAGGTCATATTACAATATACACATAAAAAGTTTGAAAACTTGGGTGGTCTTCTAGTAATGCATAAATCATAAATACAATTTTATAAGTAGTCTAAGCAAGTGACAATATTCGAGATACGTCGCTCGAAAGGTGCACTCATGTTTGGCATAATGCTGGAACAGCGAAAGGTACAGTGAACACGATTTGTTATAACATTTTAGACTACAATTCATCGACAAAATATCATAGAAGTTAGATAAAAGTCTACCGATTTATAAACTCCTTAAGAAGTAATTTACAAATAAGATAACAATTTCTTGTAAGAATACATTGAATAGTTCGCGACGTAATAAAGTTCTTAATTTCTGACCTAAAAATTAAGATTATATTTGCGGGACTTTTTTTATCACCCATGAATCATAGACTAACGTGATTCAAACATTCGTTGTGCCTTAATAAATTCAATGATTTATTCATTGTGAACTATGATAATAAATCTACTATCGTTGATTTAAACCATAATTATGAGAGATAATTGCTAACTAATGAGTCTTTATCACTATATTAATGTAACCATATACTTTAATGACTATGGCGCTTATCAAATAGGGACATGATCCTAAAAACGAAGTCTTTTAAGACAATGTCAGTACAGAATTTAGGTCCCTTTAATAAAGGTAATGTGGACAAACTGAAACATTTTTCTTAGATGTAATCCAGGGCAAGACCAGGCATGGAAAACAGACACACAACAAAGAACATAAAACAATCAAAATAATACATACAAAGTAACATATGTAAATGAACTACTCGGACTTAACTATAAACTAGGAGCATAGACTAGGCGATTCTGTCTGTCGAACCATTCTAACCACACTTTCAAAAAGTGTGCAACGAATCGACATAGTGGTACAAACTTTTCAATTAACAATTATGGTTCATCTGATATAAAAGAAATAAAATTTGTCATGGAAGCCTCTTTTACTGCTCATATGGCTACAATTAATTTCTGTTAATGGACGAGACAAATCACCAGAAGTTGCGGATCCAGACACTTTGAAAACGAAGGGACAGCCAGGGTTCCTCAGAAAAAAAGGATGCTAGGACATTGTTTTCTATTTTTTCTCAATTTTACACATAGTTTAATTTTCGCGTTCGACTTTGATCGAGATAATGGCGGTGCATTGTCAATTAGGTTCATAGACTATTCAAGTAAACCAATATTATACTGGAAATCAAATGAATGTAAAACGGCAAAGCTAAAAAATCATACTAACCGGATCTTAAGTTGAATTGCGTCATCTTGTATCAAGTTATATCAATCCCTAATTATGTGCTTATTTTCCTACAAATTTTATTTATATTTATACAAATGACATGAAGTTAACATTAATTTCTTGTTCATTGTTGTTTCATATTTTCACTGAGATTAAAATTCCGAACATGCAGGTTATAAACGGACTTCATTACTTTGTAAAAGTAAACATAAATTAATCTTAATAGTTAGAACCATTTCCTGTAAAAGATATGCAGTGTTTTTAATGTTTGTCTAACAAAAATATACCTATGAACGATATTTTATGATATTAAACCTGCAGTATGGGAAAATCAGTTACCGGATTAATGAAAATCCGGTTTATTTACATGTTAGTGTTTGAGACAAATGTAAAATACTTTATCCTGGTACCTAAAACTTTGAACTTTAAAAGGTTGATAATTAATTTTAATTTTTCCCTCAAATGTTGCATCTATATAAAGATATTTTTCGCACTGCGGAGAAGTCACAAGTTATGTTCGAAGAAGTCCAATTTTAAACAGGTAAGATCTTTCCTTGTGTTTATCGCCAGAATATAGCTGAAATATTGCTGCTCGGATGTTAAACCCCAATAATCAGTCAATCCTTACGTTGAGCAACAACTTTGAATGTGTTTTTGACTGCCAGATGATAGATAAATTTACAGTCATTCTTTTAAAAGTAATTGTATAGTTATTTCTATCTGTAAATTTCGAAATTAATGAATTATTTTTAGGCTTTTCGTTCTTTATCATTTTAATTGATTGTTTTACATCAATAATTATTGTCTTTGTCGTTTATCATCATACATATAAAAAAATCTTGCAGTAAAATTTCGTACAATATGAGCAATAATAAAGATATCGCAAATGTTTACGACCCTTAGGGAGGTAGACCTAGGGTAAGGAACACAACTCTTACAAATCATTGGAACATTTGTACTCAGCATCTTACATCAAAATTTTGTAAGAATCAAAGTAATTTGGACTGATTTCCTTCTTTTTTTCAAATGAAAGCTTGAGTAAAATTGAATATGATACAAAATGTGCATATCACTGATTTCAAGGGTTTTTGTTTCTTACCGTAGGGTTACCTCCTTGAGGCGTTTCTTCCAGTACAGAATGTTATGAACAAAATGATTGTCATGACATAAAAGGAATAAATAATTCATACAAGTTACATATGCAATAATTGTTAAAGACATAGGTGCAATATCTCAGACATTATTTCCATGTCTTTTTTTACTTTATATCGTTGAGAAAAGGTTATGGAACGGAAAAAAAATATTTCGACTTTGACCAAGTGAACTTAAAATTGTTATTTGAAAGGCTGTAGATCCCTAAACTACTGCTGTTGAACCCTGATTTTTTTCTTAAAGATCTTAAAGTTGATGCTTACTGTCTTTTAGATCAGAATGAGATACATCTTAAAATCCAGTCTATGTTTTATGGCCATCATCACCATGTCAAAAAGTAAACTTATGTAAATTAGTTGCACATATCTCCTGATTGGATTTAGATGTTTTTGTAGAAAGTTAATTTTCTATATTGACCATATTTGCCACATCATTTTTTAGCATAACAATTTCATGCCTAGACTTAAATGAATACTGATCTTTTTAATCATTAATAATAAAAAGTCAAACACACGTTTAGTAGAGTGTTATTTACATAATTCATTTAAACATCTGTTTTCGAGAAGTACAAACATCCATCCGATGGATCAGGAGTTTCATTTGTTTTTGTGTGTACGTTGAATTGAGAAACCAGTATTCGATTTTGTACGGATTCGATCAGTTAAGCACAATAAGCTAAATGTAATAAAGCTGGTGATTATACAGTCTTGCCGGCGGTCAGTTTGTGATATTGCTAATTTTCAGCTACAAGTAACCACAATGAATTTTTCGCCTATTAATCTCTAATTGTAAGTCAGTTGCATTTAGAACAGTAATATGTTATATCTTGTTTCTATACAATGAAATAATTCCAGGAATTTCGAAAAAAATATACAAAATTCACTTTGTTTTCAAATTCATGTTCCAGGACACGGCAGATTGATTCAAGTTTCTGACAGATATTTTCTTAAATGGCACAGTCTCGGAACATATAATGACTCGCTAGTATCTTTATGGCACTAAACTTTTTTCAGAACGCTTACCCTACCGGTGTACCTGGTCCTTGTTCCCAGTTTTTAGTGGACTCCGAGTTGCTCATTTACTTTTGTTACTTTGTATTTATGATTTTAGTTACATTATGTTTTTTGTTGTGTATATCTGTTTGTCATGTATGCTATTTGTCCGTGGATAACATTATTTTGATTACCACTATAACCGCGGTTCTCTTGATTATTCTTTATTAATAGCCTGTAAAAGTAATTAACGTTTTAGGAAGTTGAGAGTAATTAAACAGGATTTTACTTTTTGTCAAATTGGGTTTCTTATAAATACAGGTTTGGAGATGTATGGAGAATGTTTGAAATTCGGAAATCAGTCGCAGCCAGACATACCAAATATCGACTGGTATTGTATGAGTGCGGTCGAGTTTTACATATTGCCGGTTTTACGCATGCGCATGCACAACATGTCAGACTCCTAACGCTCCAACCACCGGAAAATGCAAGTACTGTCCAGGTATTGTTCTCTATTACATGAAACTGATAACATCGCTTTGTATGCATATTGACAATTAATTGCATATGAATATGAATATGTATAATACACTTAGTATATAGTGTGATTTTTTTCTTCCAATAGAGTTTTTTTAACGGATTTTTTTTCTTTCATTCAAGATTGGAATAATCAAATTCTGAAAAGTCATATCCCTAATTTCAACACTTTTTGATTGGTCGGTACTGAAACGTCAAAATTTATTCTGTGCGACGTTTACTGCAAGTTTCCCTTTCTTTCAAAACATGTGGTTTACTTTTGTGAAAAAAAACGTGTTTACTACTGGGATCGTGTAAATTTCCCTTTCTGTCGATCGTTTATCGTACATCGTATAATTAAGAAATAAAACCTCGGAAACTCCATTTTATCATTGTTTTACCACGGGCTGACAAATTATGCAGCATTATTTTACCCGGAGCGATAGCAACTGGTAAAATATTGGCATAAATGGTGGTAAAATAATGCGGAATTAATGGTCAGCCCGTGGTAAAATAATGTTAAAATGGAGTTTTCGTGTTTTATTTCGGTTCTAATAGGACAATAACGGTACTTTATTTTACATTTTCGTGACCTATTACGGTGACTTTATTTGTGCACATTAGACATTCCGCTAGCCATGTCAGTTGAAATTGCCGCTAGTGAAACTTTGCCTTGTATTTTTTTCATATTGAAGGAAATGATGAATTAAGTAGCACGACGTTAGATATTGAAATAGTTGTTTGCATTATGAGGTCACAGTGTTCACACACGACATGGACGATTGTTTTTATTTGGTTTCATTCATGATGGCGCACGTGGCTTGTGACGAATGCTACCGAGTATGTGTGTAAGTGAAATTTACGGAATGTAATATAGCTTTTCTAACATATTACGTATGATATCCTAATTAAATATAAATTGATGTTCATTCACCCTACTGAAATGAAGAAAACAGCTAATACACATCCGATTATTACGTATTTGTTTATATGATTAAGGTCTCAAAGCCGGGGAAGGACGTCATATTATAATCCTGCATTGTACATGGTGTATCGTACATCATGCGAACGGGAAGATTACACATTCTGATTTTCCACACTTAGAATGCATTTGTTTGCGATTTTAGGTAAGTTGCATTTTTTTTTTTTTTTTTGCAGTACTAAGATCATTACAGTACGTTATTTTTACTTTTAGAGACTTGTTCATATGGTGGAGAGATTTATAAGGTTGGAGAGTCTTTTACCTGTTTAGACAGGGTCAACCAGTGCACCTGCCGAGAGAACAATAGTATAGTTTCAACGTTAATTGCCCAGAGTCCCCAAAAAATGTGCAGGGCGTAAACGGACAGAAAAGAAAAAAAAATATTGTGATGCTAAAATAAAATCTGACTAGAACATTCAACATGATTATAGCTGATAAATAATCTGTAGGTTTGTTTGTTTTTTTTAAAAATAAAACATTCTTACATTTTATACGAAACATTGTCATTTCGTATTTGCTCCCATAAATCCACGTCAACTAAAATCCCTTAATGCCCTAACTAATAATGGAATAACCAGAAATGCGTTGAAAACAATCAGTTCTATATTTATAAATTAAAATAAATTAAATGATGGAAACATTATCGAATTGAAAATCCGGAGTAACTATCTGTTTGTTAACTATAAGGGAACAGTATAGTGAATGATCTCTATTACAGGCAATGTCTGTATTTTATACAGACTACTGTTTTGACTATGTCTCAATTTTACAGCAGGTGCATTTACTTGTCATTTAATCTAAACAGAAATAACACGATCCAAAAGAATAACAACAGCATTCTAAATGTATTACCAAAACATTTAAAGTTGAATATCTTAACATTGTAACCCGAATATTTTCTAACATTCAAATAAGAAATGGAATAAAATGATAAAAGTATACACCAACTTATTATCGCCAGTAAATACTGCCGCTAATTTCGCTACCAATGTCAGATCATGAAAAGTTATATCGGGAATAGATAAAAAATACATATTTTACAGAGTGTTTATCGCATAATCAAATATAGTCTATGAGCTAGAAGGGTCCACCGTGCACCCTCACTCATCAATTTCACGGTAATGTTTAGGTAACTTCATACCTCCCATTACCGAATCAATTTGTCGCCAAAGAATATTCTCAGATTCTTTTTCAGTATTAAACTATATTTGTACCCCTCTGGGTCAAAAAACCAAGATTTTTGTTACTTAATTGTTTGAGAGTCTTGGCCTTTCTGTGATAGCATGTGTAAATAAACAAAACAGGTACAGGTATCATCGTATAGCACAACGTCTCAGCTTTACACTAGTACCAAGAAAATTGCGATAACACTTAGGTTTTTGCGATAAAGTGCGAAAAATCGCTTAAATTGACATATTTTTCAATGTCAAAACCCCTAGAATACTAATGCTTCTGTAAAAAATGGCTTATTTGGTGAAAGGTCATCACGTTTGTCACAAAGTTTGGTCATTAGCTTCCCTTTACCATCGATTTCTAAGTGTAGGTCAAGATATGAGGCTGACTTCACAGTGTCTGTAGTATCCTTTACCTCGAGTTCTTTTCGGTAGATGCGATGTACCAAATCCCCAAAATTAGGATTGTTTAAAGATAATACATCATCTATATAGCGGAAACTGAGATTAAAGGATCTTGCTAAACGATATTCTTTCTTTCGGATCAGGTCAACTATAAAGTCAGCCTCATAAAAGTGAACGAATAGGCCAGCAAGGGGAGGAGCGCAATCAGTTTCCACTGCCGACTGTTCGTTGAAAAACACGTCCACCACAATGGACGAATTTCTCGGTTACAAATTCCAGCATTTTGCAAACATCTTTCTCTGTATATTTGGAAGATGATTTGGAATTATTTCTTACAAAGTATGAGAAATCTCTACCAAGAACTATATATTTGTATCAGATGTACCGTCTTTTTGTTGAAAAAAAACAACGATGTATAATGTTATAAAGTCGGGATTTTAACTGAGTATGGGGAATAGAAGTATACAGTTTTGAAAAAAAATATTAGTTTTAATGCTATTATATTCTTATAAAAGTCTTGAACTGATTGCCTCCAAAAGATCTTTCAGGATCCACATTGAATTAATACCATTACGGGAGTAACAGGTGTTGTGGTAGGACTGCTATGAAACGTTGTTGTGTGGATTCCTGTGAAGTTCAGGAATCCAGTACATAGACGGTAAATCACAATCATCGTCCATGGTAAAGAGACCAAAATAGGATAGCACAGATTTATGGTTTTCCACAATCTCTTCTTGGAGAATGTGGTAGCAGTATAGATCTTATCACTGTAATTATTTTCTATGTCTACCTCTGATTATACGCATTGGGTGTAAAACGTTTTGCAGATACAAACAATGTTGTTTTGGACTTTGTCTGCTGGTACGACAACATATTTGTCATGTATAGTAGACAATGTTTTTACTACATCGGGGTCTTTGAAAGCTGATGTAGTATTGGCACTCATTGGCCTGATTGCAACTTTCATTCGTTTCAAAATTAAAGACCTCACGGCTACTGTAATGCTACAGCAAAATGACGCTCACAAAGCCTACATTATTCTCTGTAAACTTAAAAAATAATATGTTAAGATAATTTGTGTCGTAAAATCTTTACCTTGACTTTAATATTTTTTAATAAGAATAGATCAATTTGAAAATTTTAATAATTTACAAGTTTGTCAGAAAAAATGTACAGCGCATATTGTCTGTATGGCTTATTTCCTTTTATTCAATAATCATCACATAGATTAATCATGCAATATCATAACTGCTTTTTATATTTATCACCCTTTGATACTCCACTGAATAATAGTTAATCAACACTTTAAGAAAGGGCATTTTTCTTTCAATTATTATAAGACCAATTTGTTCTGCTACATGTATGGATAGCAATCTCACGCAAGCGCTATAAAATAGTTACTTAATTTGTATCATAATTTAAAAAAGGAAATTTGCATAATGACATTCTGATAAAAATGTTTTCATTCTCGCATGACTATTACAATTACGAAGTGTAAGTGATTGTAGGTATCAGGCTTAATGGGAAAAATCAGAAACATGTATGTCAACCCAACTGATGTGAAAATAAAATTTTACTCAAGCATTCTTTCTCCATTTGATAAGACCATTATTTGATCTCTGCATTACTGGCTTTGCTCAGGAAGTTTTCGATGGAATGAAAAATGAAGTTTTTCACAGTTATCTGCCCTTGAAATGTTTCGTTTTCAGTGCATTGCAATGCAATTGTAACTCAGTGATCCAGAATGATACGGAAAATCCTGTCTGTTTTCCTTGATTCTGATGGTAAAATAATCAAATCATACTATCAAGATGATGATTTTTTCATATATGTAGAGTGAAAAGGCATCGTTTGTTTGGTTGTTTTTTTTCTTCACCAGGAAACACTTTACCATAAGGTGTATCTGAATGTTAAGTAGACTGGTACTTAAATGTTAAAGTTCTATTTCATAACATAGGGGTAATGCTGTATCAGACATAAATTATTCTATTTGCACGCTCATGTCTCCTACGTCCATAAATAGCTTAAATACAACGAATGATACATCCATACAATGAAGTTGACTAAATAAAGATTTGAATAAATCATGCCTAGACAGTCTGTAGCCAGCCAATAGCCAGCTGCATAAAACAGGCATTTAGAAATTGACAAAAAACATTTCAGAGTCTTGCACTTGCATTTTCGTTGCAAGTGTATTAAAAAGTAGATTGGTAATTCCTCAGTGGATAAGTTTCTTATTGCCTTATCATTACTAGAGAGATTTAAAAATCGTATACTTAGTAACCACAGAAAAATTGAAAAGGATATAAAAATGAACAAGCAGTAAAACTTACTCGTAATATCAACAATCGACTTTCACATTCCTATATCACATGTATTGTCTTTATTTATTTTTTGTCCTAAAATAGTTATATATATTAACGTAATTTTTATCCTTATAACTTATAGAAAAACCCAGAGCAACAATTTAATAATTCATTGTACGTAAATTCAGAGGAGTAGAATATTTTCGATTTTCATAGGGCGTTACATTTGGGCTTGATGCTTAGGTACATGTTTATACCTGTTTTGTATCATTTTTCAGATAAATTAGAAATGATTCATGTTTTGAGTCTTACCAATTAGGACCCTAACTAATACTTTAGAAAAAAAAATACAAAACAAAACAAAACAAAAACAAAAACAAAAACAAAAAAAACAGGGATATGATTTTGATAAATTGAAAATTCATAAAAAAAGACACACACAATTTTGAGTTATTTTTTATACATAACTATTGTTCAAACTTTTTTTAAAACGACCTGAATTATACGCAGCATTAATACAGTAATGGCATACACGGAATAAAATAAAGCTTATCTAAAACATATTTGATACCTTAATTAGATACCTCTTTACCCATGTCCTAAGTTCTACGAAAACAAAGTGTGCACTGTCTGATGTTACAGAACTTACATTCATTCTTGCCGAATAAATTATTAGCGTGAATATGGTCTTCGCGATGTTACTCTGAAATACACGTACATGACATAAATATGATAATAACACGATACCCCGTGAGAATAATTATCTGTAATAAAAAGAATATCATATATCATTATAAACCTGAAACTTAAGTATGACAATTTTTACCATTTGAAGTGGTTTATTGTTGAAATAAAATACTATAAATTATATGAAAAAAAGTAGAACAAAACGGTAAAATGACATATGTATTAAATCAGATCTCTTTTTATTCAGTGTCAGTCCCTTTAAGAATCAATTAGTAGTTGAAACAGAGTATGTTATGACTTTTGCTGAACGATTCAGATCTGCACTTTGTAGAAAATCATACTTTCGTTTCACACTAAAATCAACTAAATAATACCAAAATCAAGTACAGTAAATATTGCCAAGCGCCAATCTATATAATAGAACCAAATGAATAAAAAGACTGGTTATGTGATCAGCAACTGTTTCTGAACAATAAATAAGACTTAACACGGGGGATGACGAATCATCAGCCTGATTTTTGGAGAAAAAAAAACTACTACATAAATAAGCGTAATACTGTACAAGATAAATGACACAGTCTCCATTTTCATACCTCATCTTTTTTACGTATTCTTAAACATTAATTACAACGACGGGTAAGATGTTACAGAGCTTACTGTGATGTTTTTGTTTAACGAGTTCATTGTCTTTATTTTTGCGAAGATTTTTGGGCATGTTAAGGTGAAATTCTACAGTGTTCTTAGATGTTGGTTGCAAATAACACAAAGGCGTGTAATAAAAAGATAATATCTGCTTACATTTTAGTGTGTACAAAGCGGAGAGGTATAAAGCTTTTATCGCAATAAGTAAACAATGAAAAAAAAAACATAAGTATTCACGTACTAAAATCACTTTAAAATGCACATGAGCATATTAGGTGTTGTATTTCGAAAACGATGCACTGTATGTTCAGGCTGACAACATCTGACAAAATTACAACATATAATAAATGTTAAGACTTGTTTTTAGCCTGAATCATAATTGACAATTCCTAACATATGAATTGGATTTTTTCTTCTTCATTGCAATTCTTGCACATGCAGAGAATTTATCATCAAGTGATAAATCTTTTGTACAATATCCTTGTTTCTATCAGTAAGTTAAAATGCACTATGGAATAATAGCGCTAAAACTTTTCCGTACTTTTTCCTGATATGCTTCAAGATAAATTTAAATAGTTTTTCAGTTGATTCCTAGAAGTACTGAATATATTTCAGGCAAAAAGACCAAATTGAGAAAAGTGATATGCCTCCATTGCCTGATTCTTACACAGAATGTTACTTAAAATGTATGTTAGAAGCTAGAAAAGAACATGCACAAACGGAACCGGAATTTTGTATATATCTTTATACGATAGAACACATGTTAAAATTTATATGAAAGTGCGCCAAGTTTATAATCACTATTTTTGCTATGCATTAAAAATATTTACACAAACAAACTATTTTACAAATCCATTGGCCAAAATAAATTTCAGTATAGTATATGCTACATTTCCAAATGTGAATAACCTTAACTTTATGATTTACAACTTTCAGCATATTCTACATAATAGATGTACTTATTTTTCGAGAAAAGTATTTTTACACATAACAATGCACCAGCCAAACCATCAGCATTAATAACAAAATATATTTTTCACATTTTTTTTCGTAAAATTAAAATTCATACATGCAACTACCATGTCCTTGTCATCAAAACACATTACATTAATTTTAAAGGTTTGTACTATTCCTTGTAAAGGGCGTGCAGTTATTTTTCAGTGTTTATTCTGTAAAGACAGCAATAGTCTTATGATTATGAATATGGAAATAAATCAATGTTTTAACAAGTATAAATATATAATTTCTGCATGTTAGTTTTGTAAAGCTAAGTCGAAAATGTAAAACATTCTATACATACAGAAAGTCCTGAAGATTACTGAGGGTGGTATGTATACGCATTATTTCTTTTTATTAATTTTTTTTATAATTTTCTTTTTTGGTTTTTGTTTTTGTTTTTGTGTTTTTTATGTGTTTTTTAATTTTTTTTTTATTTTAGGAGCTATATAAGTACAACTTGATAATTCTATGTGGACTATAAACAGAAAAATCTACTGTAAGAAAAAGCAATATCGATTGCAGGTAAGATCAGTTCTGAAATTTACTATGCTTTCAATAAGGAAATATCCGACGTTATAAATAATATATAGTTCATACAAGCTACATACATGCATTTGCATCTGTACGGATATGTTTAATTTCGGTACAATATTATTTAATTTTATATTGCAACACTTTTGTTTAAGCAGTAAAAATGAATTGACCGTATATGTACAAGTTATACCGCTCATGGACTGTTTTGGCGAAACATATGTTACAGGTATATTGTTATGAAGGTGCCAGGATGTCGCCCGCTTCGAATAAAATAACGTTGCTTTTTCTTGCTTAAATCGTCATTTCCTTAACAATTCTGTTGCAAAATAAAACATTGATAACAATAACAGTGCGTTGACTTGACAATATATTTTATATACGAATTAAGCTTAAACCGGTGGAAATGCTTGGCGAAGCCTTGCTTTTTTCTGCTGATCTAAACCTCCTAATTTTTTATCAAGTCAGTGCACTATTATTGTCTAAAACTTTTCTACCTATTCCCATATCGGAACAATAAGGAACAATACGGTATTAGGTTAAATAGGAATATGCCAAATTCAATCACTCTACACTTTCTCTTAGGTCAGAATGGTAGTAATTTTGAATATTTTGAGATCCAGTTTCTGTTTAATTGTCATCATCACCATGACAACAGGTAAGACTGTACATTTATTGCACATATGTCATAAAAATATTTCTTTTTAGGTTCATTTTCTTGATGTTTTATATATTTCTTTTTCACTATCGAGGTATGCAAATATTAAGGATTTTTTTAGTTGATTACTTTGGTAAACAAATCGGAAATGTAGTGCATTTGCACAGTCTGATTTATTAAAGCATTTCGGTCCATCTTCGGCCAAAAGGATGAATCCTCTCAAGGTCAATTCATCGGTCATTGTTTAGTTTATTTTCAACTAAATAATACCACAAGGGCTTTTTGACATTAACATATAGTTCTTACTTTTTGCAAGAATTACAATTATCACTTCCAAAACAAGATAGGTTTATACATATATATATATATATATATATATATATATATATATATATATATTACATTTTGAATATATGATGTAGCAAATGGGTAAAATTCGTAGATATATATAATGTTGCCTCAGGACGATTTTTCCAATATAAAGCTTATAGGTTACTTCAAAAAAATACTTTTTGTCGTTTTGCTTTTTTTTTTATACAACAGGTTTGGAGTTGTATGGAGAATGTCTGAAATTTGGGGCATCAGAGGTGCAGCCAGATATACCGAATATTGATTGGTATTGTATAAATGAAGGCGGATTTAAATATTGCCGCTTTTACGCATGCGCATGTACAAAATGCGAATCTCCTAATGCTCCGACCAAAGGAAAGTGCAGTTACTGCAAAGGTATGCTCCATTGTATAGGCAAAAGTAATAAACTTAAGCAGATATAGAGCCATAGAGGCAATGAGTATTATCATGCTTATACATAACACTTAGTATATATCATGTATGCTTAAATAGTTCTTGAATACAATGTGTTGTTAATAACTAATATATAATATGACAATATTTATTTGTATTTATTACAAATCAAGTCACGTCTGATAATATATGAATTCATAGAAACACAATATCTCATGTCTATACTTTGTTGTTTCACAAAAGCGTATTTATACGATTTGTTTTTCCTTTTCAGGTACTTGTTCATATGGTGGTAACATTTATAATGTTGGAAAGTCCTTTACATGTTTAGATAGGGTCAACCATTGCCGCTGTGCCGGGAACAATAACATAATTTCAACCAGAATTAGTCAGAATCCTCAAACTATGTGCAAAGCATAAACAGATAGCTTGGAAATAAAGTAATTCTGATCCACTTACTAAAACTCGGACATGAATTATCGACATATTCAAAATATAATCCCTTTTGCTCTTTCTTTATTAAAAAAAATGAACATTCTTCTCCTTTTTTCTATGATAAAATACATTTGATTGCCAGTCCATACAAAATTCAGACAGGGCCAATAGTAACGTGATTTATGGTGTAGAAAAACCCACTGAAAAAAAACAATGGTTTTTAAGTCTACTTATGTTATATGTTTACATTAAGATTATTATTTCTGTATTCAGAATTATTCTGTATTGCCTTTTGAGACAATCATACATTTCTCTGCCACTACGATCAACCAAATGAAACAAAATCAAGAAGATAACTCTAGTAACGTGCCCAATTAATGTACATGTACAATCTGCGTGATGTTTTATCTCAAAACCGCCACAAACAAATGAAAAACTTAGACTGATTATGTGATCAGTAACTGCTTCTGAAAAAAAATAAAACTGAATTTTGTGGGTTTTGTTTTGTTTTTTTTTTTTTTAATGTATGAATCACCTCCTCTTTGATTTTGTTTTTGTGTTGTTTTTTTTTCTATAAAGACTGCTACTTAATACTATTTTAACTAAATATTAGATTCATCTCTTTTTTTCTTGAATACACGATGATTAAATGGACAAGCCTTTACTAATTACAAAAACAAAATTAGCCTTTTGGGCACATGTAAAAAAGAATTGAACAATGGAAACAGTACTGATTTGAAAACGAAGAAAAATAAGCTGTTCATTATCTGAGAGTAAACGACGTGATGTGTGGAACATGCTAGAAACGTATATTTGCATTCACTCTTTCCCTTTTGTGTAGGTATCACTTATATATAAAATGATCGTTTGCGTAGTCCGTCTAAACTCGTAATAACCCTCCTTTTTTCGTATACTTAATTCATTTGTATCGTGGATAATGTTCATAATTATGATATTTTAAGCTCATTAAAGTATATCGACTAGAGAAAGACATATCATTAATGTGTTGCCCTTATGAGCAAAAACCATATCAACTCTGATCATTTTCGTCTTTCAAATTGTTTTGTATAATAACCTATGAGGTACCTTGTACATAACACGTTTAAGTTACTGGTGGCATGGACTATTTTATTAGGAGTGTGACATTGCCACAGTTTGCATTCTGCTTAAAATCTTATTAACTGTTAAGCTACACTTATTTGGAAGCTACAATCTACTGCCCATAGGAGAGTAAAGCAAACTGAGATGTGCAGTAGAGTAAGTTTTTCAATAATAATAAGCGTAATACTGGACAAGTTACAAAATGTAGACTCAATTGTCACATGTCATCATTTTTACGTACTTTCATATAGACGTATATAATGTAACCATTCATATTTCTATGTTTAGGCAGAGATCATCTTCTGAATCCCTAGTCGACTGCTTGTCGTTGAAATACAATTTTAATTTCTGACCTATAGAAAGCACGAAATCAGAAGCATGATATATTTCCGTTGTACCACACATTAATTTACAAACCACATGACCATATTCGCTCTCAGTGTATCTGAATAACAATGAATTACAAGTATGGTCTAAAAGCATTTTTTTAATTGCATACACACAACATCTTCGCATGTTCCAATATACACATACAACTTTTTAATTTGGATGGTATTAAGGTACCAAATTAGTTATGTACCGTGTCTGAAAAAAATGTTAAATCATTGTGGACTATGGTAATAAATCTGCTATTGTTGCTTTAACCCATAATCATGATCATTACTAACTAATGCGTTATTATTTTACTATAGTGTAACCATTTAAATGACTATGGCGTTAATCAGTTAGGGATAAGGTCCTAAAACGCAGTCTTTTTAGGACACTGTCAGTTACAAAATTTAAGTACTTTTAATAAAGGTATTATAGACCGTTTACAAACTGAAACATTTTTTTTTAGATGTAATCCAGGGCCAAAGACCAGACATGGACGACAGACACACAACAAAGAACAAAGAACATAAAATAACCAAAATATATATATATTAAGTAACAAATGTAAATGAGCAACTCGGACTTCACTAAAAACTGGGAGCAGATGGACCATGTGAACCTGTCCGTCGATCCGTTCTAACAATAGTACACATGTCTCATTATTAGTATAAAAAATCTATTAATAAGGTTCTCTACGTCTTAAATAGATGCAAAATTTGAGAGAAAAATCTAATTAATTATCAAGCTTTTAAAGTACAAGGTAATCGGTACCAGGATAAAGTGTTTTACATTTGTCTCAAACACTAACACGCAAATAAACCGGATTTGCATTAATCCGGTGACTTAATTTTGGGTTTGCGACTTATCTATATAAAGGTAACTTTTCGGATTGCGGAGAGGTCACAGGGTCTGTTCGAATAAGTCCACTTTTCAACAGGTAAGAAATTTTCTTATGTTTATCGCCTGAATAAGGTTGAATTATTGCTGCTCGGGCGTTAAACCCCAATAATCAATCAATCCTTATGTTTACGTTGAGCAAGAACTTTGAATGTGCTTTTTGATTGCCAGATGATAAATAAATGTACAGTCATTCTTTAAAAAGTAATTGTACAGTAATTTCAATCTGTAAATTTTGCAATTATTGATTTTGTTAGGTCTTTCATTCTTTATCAGTTTAATTATTTTTTTTACATCAGTAATAATTCTACTTCAATGTCTTTTATTATCATAAATATAAAAAAGTATTGCTGTAAAGTTCTGTACAATATGTGCAATAATAAAAAAAATCACAAAAAATACTACCCTTAAGAAGGTAGACCTAGGGTAAAGGACACAACTCTTACAAATCATTGGAACATTTGTATTCAGCATCTTACATCAATATAATGTAAACATCAAAGTAACTTGGACCGATTTCGTTCTGTTTCAAATGAAAGCTTGATTGGCTTTAGTGAAATTGAATTTGATACAAACATATCACTGATTTCAAGGGTTGTTTCTTCCCTAGGTCTACCTCCTTAAGGCATTTCCAGTACAGAATGTTATGAACAAAATGCTTATGTCATGAAATAAAAGGAATAGATAATTCATACCAGTTACATTTACCAAAATTGTAAAAGACATAGGTGTAATATCTCAGCCATTATTTCCATGTCTTGATTACCTTATATCGTTGAGGAAAGGTTATGGAACGGAAAAGAAACATTTCGACTTTGACCAAGTGAACTTACATTTGTTATTTGAAAGGCTGAAAGGCCCATGATCTACCGCTCTTGAACCCTGGTTATTTTTAAAGATCTTGAACTTGATGATCAGAATGGGATTCATCTTAAAAGCCAATCTATGTTTTATGGCCATCATCACCGTGGCAAAAGGTAAGTTGATGCACATATCTCCTGATTGGATTTAGATGTTTTTGTAGAATGTTAATATTCTATTATCCGTACTTGCCAGATCAATTTTCGGCCCCAAATAGCATAAGAATTTCATATCTAGTATCAAATGAACACTGATCTTTTTAATCATTAATTATAAAAAGTCAAAACCACATTTAGGAGAGTGTAATTTACATCATTCATCAAAACATTTACTTTTGAGAAGTGCAAACATCCATCCCGTAAATTGTGGATCATTTTGTTTTGTGTAAGTTGAATTGAGAAACCAGGATTTAATTTTGTACGAATTCGATCAGTTAAGCACAATTAGCCAAATGATATTAGGCAGGGGTTACATTATTGATTATACAGTCATGCTGGCGGACAGTTTGTGACATTGCTAATTTTCACAAGTAACAACAATGATATTATTTGCCTATCTCTAATTGTAATTCATTGTCTTTAAAACAGTAACATGTTATGTCATGTTCGATACGTGAAATAAATCCATGAAATTTGTAAACTTCACTCTGTTTTCAAATTCATGATCGATTCGGTACTGAAACGTCAATAATGATTCTGTGCCACGTTTACTGCAAGCTTCTCTTTCTATCAATACATGTGGTTTGTTTTTGTAAAAAAAAAAACAGTTGTTTACTACAGGCCATGGGATCGTATAAAAGTCTCATTCAATCGTTTATCCTACATCGTATATCTTGTTAAATTAAGAAATAAATCACGGAAACTTCATTTTATCATTGTTTTACCACGGGACGACCAATTATGCCGCATTATTTTACCCGTAGCAGCGATAGCGATTGGGAAAATATCGGCATAAATGGTGGTAAAATAATGCGGAATAAATGGTCAGCTCATTGATAAAACGATAATAAAATTGAGTTTTCGTGATTTATTTCGATTCTAATAGGACAATGACTGTATTTTTATTTACATTTTCGTGACCTATTACGGTAACCTTATTTGTGCATATATGGCTGTAAACTTTACGCTAGCTATGTCAGTTGAAATTGCGAGCTAGTGAAACTTTATGTATTGAAATAGTTGTTTGCATGAAATGGTCACAGTGTTCACAAATGGACGATTGTCAATGTTTGGTTTCATTCATGATGGCTCACGTGACTTGTGACGAGTGCTACAGAGTATATGTGTAAGTGATTTTTATAGAATGTAATATAACTTTTCTAAAACTTTACGTTTAATATATTTATCAAATATGAAATTGATGTTCATTCACGCTACTGAAATGAAGAAAACAGCTGATACACTTCGGAATAGTACGTGTTTGTTTACATGATTAAGTTATTACAAAAAAACAATCTACGCCAAATAATATACGTGCTGCTCATATAGCAATGGAAAATCGCCCACAGTTGTGGTCTCAAAGCCCGTGAAGGGCGTCATATTAGAAAACTACATTGTACATGGTGTATCGTACATCAAACATGATCTGAGTTTCCACAATGCGAATGTATTTTTGCGATTTTAGGTAAGTTGCAGTTTTTTTTTGTTTGTTTTTTTTAGTACTAAGATTATTACAATACATTATTTTACTTTAAGAGACTTGTTCATATGGTGAAAGGTTTATAAGGTTAGGGAGTCTTTTACCTGTTCACATAGGGTCAACCAGTGCACCTGTGAAGAGAAGAATAGCATCATTGAAAACATGTGCAGGGCGTAAACAGACAGAGAAGAGAAAAAGAAATATTTTGATTCTAAAATAAAATATGACTACAACTTTCAACATGGTTATAATTAATAATTTATCTGTAGGTCTGTTTTTGTTTATACGAAACATTGTCATTTCGTATTTGCTCCTATAAATCCTCGTCAAATAAAATCCCTTAATGCCCTAACTAATAATGGAATAACAAGAAATGCGTTGAAAACTATCATACCTATATGTATAACTACAAAAAATTAACAGGCAACCTTACTTGCGATGTGAGGTAATCAGGAAAGACGGGTATTCAAGGTTCTTCCCAGATATAGATGTAGGACGTACATACACACCCAAAACAATGTCTATATATTCCACAATACATTATAAAATTACGCGTTCTGGAAAGTTTTCATTCTTTGTATACCTAATAATGCACTTAGTAATAAAACTGATTTATTCAACGGGTCATAGTTTTCCTTTCCTCGTTTGTCTACACCGAAATTTTCATGAGCAACTCGGCGGGTGTTTCTAGAAAAAACAGAGGACGCTTACCCTACCGGTGCACCTGGTCCATGCTCCCAGTTTTTAGTGGAGTCCAAGTTGCTCATTTTCTTTTGTTACTTTGTATGTATGATTTTAGTTACTTTATGTTCTTTGTTTCTTTGTTGTGTATGTCTGTTTTCCATGTCTGGTCTTTGTCCCTGGATTACATTCTTTTGATTACCGCTATAACCTTGGCTCCCTTGATTACTCTTTTACTTTCTCATAAAATGTGTTTAATATGATTTTCATGCACATACATGTTTGTGAGTTTTGGAATAAAAAAAACATTAATAAACAAGCAAGGGAAATTGGTATTTTATTTCTGAATATTTGTAAAATGTCCGAGCTCCTTCGAGTCTTATTTGTATGGGTGAATACTTTTAAGGTGAAATAAATGAGTTCTTTTAGCAGGGAGTGCATATACAAATATACTCACCCAAGAAATACATAACAAAATCAAAATTCAATATATTTGGTAATTATGTGTTTTTTTGTCAATTCGAAAATTGGAGGACCTTAACACGATTTAAAAGTTGAAATTTGCATGTGCGTATTTTTGACTTGCCAGTTTATGTTTAGGAAGACAATCCCTAATCACCTAAAAGAATGTAACCCAAATGTTCATACATTTCGGACAATAAAAACAAATTAGGGAATCTGTATCGTACAAAAACTTTCAAGATAGTTTCAGTTCATTGAGAAATACCGACAATTTCATTTGTATATGTCTGCGTCCAAGATCTTGACTTGGGATGAACCATAACTCAACTTAATTTTCAATAAATATACAGTCGACAATGTACATAAAATAAACAAAGTATTGTCTTATCATTAATTTGTTTATGTCTTACTTTATGTTTTAAGTAATCAGTTTCATTTACAAATAGCATTAAAATAAAGTGAAACAACGATTATATACTATATATATTATTATAAAGTTGACGCTAAATAAACACACAGATTGGGAAATCCAAACATCACTACAGCTCGCCCATCGATGAATTTTATTTACCATTACATAGTTAATTTTCCTCTTCCGAAAAGTGTTCTTTTTTTAATACCAAGGTGAAGTTGCTGATGAAAGTACAAGTTAAAATAGGACTGTGTCGGGTAAACCATTTTTCATCGTTGCATTTTGTAGCCTGCATACCTTATATATTTACAGCTCTGTCACTTTTGTCTCTTCTACAAACTTATTTACGATCATTACCAATTTTCATCAATTATTAATGTAGTTAGTTCGGGATCGGAAACCTTTAGCTGATGGTTAAGTATTATACCGTCATCATGTACTAAAATATAAAAGTATAAAAGGCAAGGCAAAATGGGTGTAACAACTCTATTCCTTTTAAGCAGTTAACACCAAAGGTAAGGGACATAACTCTTTAAAACCATTGGAACGTTTGTATTCAGGCTCTTTATATCAATCTCATGTAAGCATCAAAGTAACTTAGATTGATTCCATTCTGTTTCAAATGAAAGCTTGAAAGGCTTCGATGAAATTGAATATAATACAAACATATCACTGATTTCAAGAGTTATACCCCTTACCCAAGGTCTACCTCCTTAAAAGAGCGTTGTTTATAGTATTAGTATACGGACGCAAAATTCATCAAATAACATACATACACCGTAATTATTTGTTATTTTGTGTAATATACAGTACTATTGCAAAGGTATTGACAAAACACGGCATATGATTTCAGCGGCTTTTTAAAGTATGTTTTATTTTTTATGATGGAGTTCTTGGTTGTTGCTGTTGCTTTGTTTTCTATTCGTTTGTATTTTGTGTTTTGTTTTTTAATTTTACCATGTTTCTAACAACAAACATTTCAAGTTGATATAACTTAGTTTATTTCAATCATGCTGATGCACAGTAACCGTCTTTAGCATGCTTTTAACAAAATTTAGCATCTAACCATGTAATGTAAAATTAATCGTTTTAAAGATAAATAATTACATAAATATTATATATTTATACCTGCTTTATATGCAACAATATAAAATGTCTAATGAGCATTATGTCTTTTTAATAACTAAAGCGCTATAATCTATCAAACTGCCGAATCCTTGTAAGACACATAATTCACATGGTTGATAAGATACATTTGATTAAAGTCAATATGAACTATTCAATTGAATGAGAAATACGATAAAATTTGACTATTTCAGTGCATCAAATTCAAATCTGATTGTGAATAACCCAAGCTTATTTTTTTGAATTTGCATAATACTGTAATTATGTGAAATTTACCAATTTTACATTTGTTGATTTTTTTTATAAAAAGTCATTAAATTCGGATAACGACAAGTACTTGTAAGTATTTCACCGTTATTGGTGAAATTGGAATTCGTAACATGTATGTTATTAACGGATATCATTGTTATATCAGCAACAAAAATTTACATATTTCAAGTGTTTGTACTGCGCTATGTAAACTTTATGTATGCTTAAAAGTTATTGTTGAAGTAAATTGTGTGTTACATGCATTTAAACAATGAATTACTTTCATGTTTAGAGAAAAAATATGATATTGACTTTGATAATTTCATTAAAAGAAATTGAATCGATAATATATGGTTGTTCATGGTATAGTTCTTGAACCCAATTCTTACGGTTCATATTCACACACACACAGTACCTGACGTTTACACCGGTTTTTTCAAACTTAGGGAAAATTATTTTAAGAGGATTTTACTTAGTGTCCGGCGATAGCGGCGAAGAGACAGTCGATAGTTTTTGTAAGAAGTGTTACAGCTTATACAGAGAGGTTTTACAGTGAAAAAGGTAAGGACATTCAGTTTATTACATATTTTTAATCTCAATAAATATTCTTCCTGACCTTAAGAAAGCTACAATGTTTTTTCATATTAAAGACCATGTATAGCTTCCATTGATTCTTGACCAAATTTGCTTCTATTTACATGTGCAAGTAAGAATAAGAAAGAAACAATGAAAATTCACTGATAGTTACAGTAACACATCAACTATGTCTAACATTCAAAATTGCGTGTCTTTCGTGTATTCTATTATCTATTTGGTCTTTACGTCGATCACAAGATATTTGTATTTCCGATGAATGAAAATTAATCGATCCAAATTTGTATTGATGTTCAATATTAACAAACAACCAACTTCGTAAGGTTAGTTTCCCTATTGAGAACGATATGATGCTTGTTATAATACAATTACGAGTACAAAAGTTTCATTTGGTTTAATAAATCAATAATAATAAATCAATAAACGGTTTAAACTAACTTTCTTAAAAGGGATTCATCGAGAACCTCTAAAAAGGAAGATGTAATAACATTAAAAAAACAAGAAAACTAATGTTCTTTTTGCAACGAGAATATTAACCACGATTAACATTCGTTTTGTTTGTAAAACATTTCACTGTATAAAATCTAAGACAAATGTGTTTGGTAATAAATTACAAAGAATATCAATATAGCGACAAACTATGTTAACTCACATTTGCAAAAAAGACACCCGAGTTGCTCATGAAGTCCGGGGTAGAAGAAAGAGGAAACGAAAACTATGACACATTGAACAAATCAGTTCTCATGGTGCAGATGGATACACAGGAACGATCCGCGAGCTCTTGATGACGACCATAAAACTATATGGATGACTTCAATCTTGTAGCAACATAACCCTGTTCCAGAGGCCTAATTGTAAGACGTCTAGCGCGATACGAAAAGTCTGCGTACTTACGGCAAGCTCTAGCCTAACGTATGAGTTTTGATATGAAAACTCCATACGCAAGTGTTGAATGATATTGTCACAGATGAAAGGAAAGTTGACAATTCTGAATTAAAAGTCATCAAGTTTGTCGTAAAGGTTCAAAGGTCAATATTTTTTCATTATATGAATATGAATATAAATATGAATATGCAGACAATACAGTGAAGCCATGAAATACATTCGGCGTAGTTTCAAATGGATAAAAACTCAAAATGTCACCATGAAAAGTGTAAAAAATGATTCTCTTTACATGTCTTGCAAAGAACATCGTGGTAATTGGAACCGCTCTCGCCGTGTTACGACCAAGGGAAACTAACATCGCTTCCTTTTCCGACTGACATATCAAATTCAAATCCCTTGTCAATATCATGGCCCTATAGAAGTCCAACTTTTTTAAAGATAACGTTAACTATTGTGTAGACTTTTCCACCAAGTGACAACGTACATGTACTTATATGTTCAAGCCATATTTCAACTTCAGGTAAAACATTAAATTGACGATGTCCATCTTGAGAGTTTCCTGTTTAGTAGGCCTTATCACCATTGCCACAGGTAAGAATTTCAATGCAGAAGGAAGTTTAACAAGAATTACTAGATAAGATTGTGTTTTTTTCATTTTTCATTTGACAGTAAAAAGTAAGAACATCGAAATGTCAAAGGGGATAAAACTTGTAGTAGCCATACCGACTAGTGATGTTCAAAAACCAAAACCAGGCATCATGCAAGAATTTGAGAACAAGTTTTAAAGGACAAAACAGCTTAAAAGACCGAGCAGAACAATGAACAAAAACTTCCAAAGAAAAAAAAAGAGGAATTGAACTCAGATGCTCTGAAAGTATTAAAATTCAAGATGAGAAATGATAAAAGACTAGTTTTGCTCACTTTCTCCATTTGTCTTCGACAGAAAGAAGTTTTTGTAGTAGAAATATCAATATTGTAATTTTTCAACACAATTTGCTAAAACTTCTTGTCATCGATATCTAGATTAGACCACGTATGGCATATATAGGTTGTGTGTCATATGATATACTGATATTTTGAATCAGGTCGTGCAGACAGCCTTAATCAATGAGCATATATCCTGGTCTCGATAGCTTTGCTCAAAACACTAAACGTTTAATAGAATAACGAGTAAACATAACCGAGATCTTGTGTATCGATTTTGTTCTGAACTTCGACTCTCGATATTCTTTAATTTCCCAAAGTTCTTGCGATACGTTCGATTGGCTAGGCAGATAATTCGTTTTTCATTTACATTTTAAAATTCCGGTAAAACATATCAACATGGTATTATTTGCGTCAGTCATTTTACATGATATCGTTTATGTCAGACGATAAGACGTATTAACATTGTGCCAGTAAGCAAAAACGCCTGGGGTCAGACATATTTGAGCGTACGAAATAGCTGATTCAAACCAAAAGCACATGCAATTGTGATAAATGGACATGAGAAAACACCTTGGAGGGAATTGACGGAAGTACAATATACTCTACTGATACGCCATATTGGAAAAATCTCTCTCATCCAAGTAGTTAGGCCGTATAAAGAAATAAACAAGTGAAACTGAAAGGAAAATAATTACCATTCAAATCAAGTAAATCAAATTTAAAATAAGTCTTGAACTTTGTGTGGAAGAGGCTTCAAGTTCAAGATGAAAACAATAATATACGAGTACGAATTATAGAAAGCAATATGTTGACACTATATAAATCCATCACATTATCTTGTTCGTCAGCAAAAAAAAAACATATTTTGAATGTAACTGGTGTTAAAAATCAAATGAATGAATGTACATTTCATTCCATTGTAAAATGGACCTTGCATTTGACTATGGTACCTTATTTCGTGAAAACCTTATTTACTTATTAATTCATTGCAAATGAAATTTAATAAGGGCATAATGTAATATTTTGACAAGTTCAGAAAATATGATTTATGTCAATTTCTGGTAATACCATTTGATTATGCTAACAGAAAGACAAAGATTCGTAGGTAAAAGTAAATATTTCATTAGACTGTACTTGATTGCTTATTTTACAAATATAGGTTTAGAGTTTTATGGAGAATGTCTTAAATTCGAGTCTTCAGAGATTCAGATGGATATACCAGATTTCGAATGGTACTGCTTGGAAGAAGACGGATTTAAGTACTGTCGCTTTTACACATGCGCATGGACAAACTGTGATACTCCTGTTATGCCAACCAAAGGAAAATGCGGTTACTGCCCTGGTAAGATGTTATGACAATACTCTGTTAGAATCTTCAAATTAAGATTCACAATTGCATTTGGCCATATATTTTCGGTAAATATGTTATGAATGATATTTATAATGACTCTAGATAATTCAAACTAATCATTAAGGAGGTCTTAGTAACTTTATAGATAGTTAATATAACAATTCAGAATGTTTCTATGATAAGGAAAAAGGTATTACTATTACAGTTTTAGATCGCAATAAGCATAAAAGATGTTGTTAAAACAGGACTACTTGCTATACATCAATACGCCGTACTACTATATTTGGACTTTTTATTTTTTTTAAATTGTTTTCCACAGTTAATCGTAACTTTGATGAAAAGACCCTTTTTGTTATTTTCATTCAGGCTCCTTATCAGTTGCTTATGTGAGCCTTTGATAAATGTACAATCACCCACAGCATACGGGATTCTGCTTCTGAATCTGTTTTGATCTTGAACTTTGTGAGTTTTATGCTCGTGAATTTTTGTGAGTTTTATGCTTATATAGTTTTATGAGTTTTATGCTGAGGAAGGACATTCGTTATCAGAAATATTCAATTTAAATTTTACCATCTTCTGATGATGTTAAACATACCTATATATACTTACGTCTCAGAATGTGACGCTACACTGCTCCATCGGATCAAATTGATACAGGGAAGATAACATTAGCTTAGAAGAGCCTGGACAATTCCCAACGATGTTAGAACTGTCAACTTAGCGAAGCAATTTTTTTGTGGTTCCCTGAGGGACTCGTACCGTTGTGATATATATAGCAACACCAGCTGCTCAACATTCAGGGCCCTAAATCGCTCGACCAGCTAGGATAAGCAATTTGACAGTTCTAACATCGTTGAGAATATTCCAAACGTCGTTAGAACTGTCAAACGTTCGAGGCAAATTTTTGGTCGCCCCCACCGTGGGTCTCGAACTTGTATCTCTGTGACATCTATGGCAATACCGCCTGCACTAAGTCCAGCGTCCTAGACCACTGGGCCAGATAGGTTATAAAAAATAAAGCCTTCGCTGTCTGGGTCATTCCTCCTCGTAGAATTAATCTGGGGCTATAACCTAATGTATGGTAGTATATGACGGCTCATTTAGTGTTATGTTGGATAGAGGCTCAAATTAACGACACATGTCACAACAGATCAATATTATACAAACGTCTCAGAATGTGACGATCCTATTCGTGACACTACTTTATCAAATAAAATTGATACAGGAAAGATAACGTAAGCATAGAAGGATCTGAAAAATTCCCAACTCTCGTTTAAAGGCATGATTTTCACTGTTTGTTAAATTGAGTAAATGACATTTTGAAAAAAAAGAGATGCATTTGTTAACATATCTTCAACCGGTAGCTCAACAAACAAATGCAGCTTTTCAATTTTTATCTTTTTTTTCATGTAGACCTGTGTTATCTTTATTAAACAGCACATGTAGTCTGAAATAGTTTGGTGTAGTTATTTAGACAATTGATGGCAGTAAAACAAAATATTGTTTTTTTTCTTTCTCTCCAGGAACTTGTTCATATGGTGGAAAAGTTTACAATGTTAGACAGGGCTTCCAATGCTTAGATGGGACCAACATGTGTCAGTGTGCAGCGGATAACTTAATATTTTCCACAAGGGTAGCTCAGCATGCCAAGATCATGTGTAAAGCTTAACACTGACACAAGGAGAGAACGATTTTTTCACTTCACCATTTAAAATAATTAAAGTTTAGTATTAGTATTATTTAAAACAAAATAATAATAATAATAATAATAAAATTAACTGATTTTCATTGTTTGTATTGACGAATATTTTGACACTCCTGCTAACTTCAAATGAGTCTTTCCAAAAATAAACGGCATGTTAAACTGAGTGCACAGCTGTCTGTTGTGTCACAGCTTACTCTGCCTACTTAGCAGCTCTAAGTCATGAACATTGTGGAAATAATTAACCTAGAAGTAACTGCATCTTGGAGAGTGTTTTTTTTTTTTTATTGAATTTCAGTTTCTTTTGGTGTTTTTTATCAACGTAAGTAGATAAATTATGTAAGATAATGGCCACGGTTTTTAATTTTATTTTATCTTGTTGAAAAAGGTTACACAAAATGACCTTTGTTGTAGCATTTAAAACAAATTAATAATGGAGGACAGACAAATGGACATACATGACGTTACTGTTAAACACTGTAAAAGAGTTCAACCCATAGCAGATTCCTGAGTGCTTACATCTTGTCATATTATTAAGTTTATAGTTTGTGGATCCATCAAATTAATCAAGTGATACGATGCACAAACGTAAAAACAAATATCATGTTGTAATTTCGGTTTGCTAAATGCGATTTAATAAAATTCTTCCTAATTTTATCTTTACCATAAAACATTTGCCACTTAAGAGTCTGTGAACATGAACCTAAAAAATCAGTTAGGACTTTGACAAAAATTGAATAAAAAATAAAGAAAAAATATCTAGTCTTATTATATAAGACATACGCCAAATACGTAATCGTGTCGTATTTATTCAAATAATGTGTAGTGAAGAATGATATGTGTTCGTTAATGAGGCATTTATGATAGTTAATGACGCAATGTGGTTATGTAAAGGTATGCTGACCCATAAACACCAAAATTGATAGATTTTCGAATACGATTTCATTTAACTGTTAGCCTTTATAAAAATTAGAAGTAAGTACAGTCCACGTAATCAGTTTTAGTTTGATCTGAGTTGCTGAACTAATCAGGTTCTAATATATGTTGTGTAAAATTTGCCACTTTGCAAGAGTTGTTTTTTGTTTTTGTTTTTGTTTTTGTTTTATTTGGTTAATTTATGTGGAAGAATAATGTATGACCCCCCCCCCCCCCGAAATACAGATTTGTATGTGGAAGGGTTTACTTAACTGAAAAACTAGCGTTTGTAGATCGGAAAATCATTGTGTGTTCGGTGAGGGCTTGCTTTGTATCACGAATTCTACCTTTTCCAGTACCTGAATTTTAGAAGTATTCGTACTTAAATGGTGTGTTTTACTAGATGAGCAGTAAATAATGAGATTTAAGGAGGTAGACCTATGACAAGGGACGTAACACATAAAATCAATTTGTAACATATTCAGTTTCACCAAAGCTTATCAAGCTTTCATTTGAAACGGAATAAAATCAATTCAAATTACTTTGATGCGTACATGAATTTGACGTAAAATGCTGAATTTAACGGTTTCAATGATTAGTAAAAGTTGTGTACCTAACCTCATGTCTACCTCCTTAACCGAATAATATCTTTTCCTACTAATTCCTTTTTTACACCAAATAATGCATTGCTGTTCAGTTATTAGAGCTAAGTACGCACGCCAAGGTCAGTCGTTCCGATTTTGAAACAATGTTTTTGTCAGCTGTTTAAGGAGGTAGATCTCGAGTAGGGGACACAACTCTTCAAAGCATTCGAACGTTTGTATTCAGCATTTAACATCAATCTCATGTAAGCATCATAGTAACTTGGAATGATTTCTGCGTAACAAAACTTTGATCAAAAATATTAAAGCACTTACAACAATTTCATTAAAAAACGATATTGCTCTTACAGGTTTTTGCAAAAATATAGACTATAAGAGTTATGAAGAGAACCAAGGTTCTAGCGGAAATCAAAAGACAGGGACAGGGACGAAGACCAAAAATGGAAAACAGATACACACAACAAATAACATTGAATAAACAAAAATTGGGAGCATGGGCCAGGTGCACAGGTAGGGTAAGCCTATTCTGCTTTTCTAGAAACACCCGCCGAGTTGCTCATTAAAAGTCTTGGAAGAATAAAAAGAGAACGAAAACTATGATACATTGAACGATCCACGAGCTCTTGTTGACGACCGTAAAACTTCTACATGGATGACTTCAATCTTGTAACACCATAGCTCTGTTCCAGAAGCCTAAATGTAAGATGTCTAGCGCGATACAAAAAGTCTGCGTAGTTACGGCAAGCTCTAGCCTAACGTATGATTTGTGATATGAAAACTCCATACACAGATGTTAAACGGATGTTAAAAGGATAAAAGGAAAGTTGACAATACGGAATTGAAAAGTCATCGGGTTTGCCGTATATTTTGGTCAATAATTTTCCTTTATCATCGATCTCAAAGTGTAGGTCAAGATATAAGGCTGACTACACCATGTCTGTAGTATCCTTTATCTCAAGGTCTTTGGGGTAGATGCGATGTATTGAATCTTTTCTGGATCAGATCAGCTATGAAGTCAGCCTTAAAAGAGTTAGGGAATATGTCAGGAGCACAATTTGTTTACACCAGAATGCTAACCGTTTGTTGACAAACGCGTCCATCACACTGGACAAATATGTTGTCAATAAAAAATTCCAGTATTTTGAAAACGTCTTCTTCTGTATATTTTTAAGATGATTTGAAATTGTCTTTTACAAAGTATGAGGACTCTCTACCAAGAACTACAAATTTGTATCTAGGTGTATCGTTTTGTTTTTGAGTTACAAAGATGTATAATGTTTTTGAGTCGGGATTGTAACTGAGTATGAGGAATAGAAGTATAATTTGTTAAAAAAATCATATGTTTTAGCTATTGCATTCTTATAATACTCTTGCCTTAAGGGTTATCAGAAGATTTGTCGAGGATCCATATTGAAATAATACCACAACGACAGTAACATGTGTCGTTGTAGGAATGCAGACCCTCGTTGACAGCTGTCAGTATAGAAGTTAAAAGTTTTGAAAGAGATTTGGGGTGGGGGACATTTTGCTGATCCAGCTATGTAACGCTCTTTGTATGGACTCTTGTTGAGTTTTGGAATTCAGTACATAATTTGTTGTTTCGGAAAGATTCGTTTTCGATTATGTTTAAATATATCGTAATGACGTGACCGGAAGGACCACATTTGAATAGAGAGATTTTGCAAGAACAGTCATGTGGTTTAGTCTTGAAGTCCTCAATCTCGAGGTCCTGCAAAAACCTTTTATAATTGAAAATTTTGGAAGCAATAGGTGAAGTATAGGGAACATGAAATAATCGGTATTAATTTGTCCTTGAAATACGGGGGAATTTTGTTGGTTGCGTTTTGAGATAGCAGATGTCAACCAAATGAATTGCATCCATATCTTTGTTGACAAAGGGTAAAGAAGAAATAATCGTGACCTATAACACAGACTGGTTTGAAGAGACAATGGAAACCAATATCCAAAATGATGGCGAAAGTCTGTATTATGATGAGGTAGGTTCAGAATCAGGAGTGTCAAGTGTAAAGAGAGTTTAGGTGAGTGAGAAGAATAAAATAGAGTTTAGTTTAAATGCGATAAAGCCCAAGAGATTTCTGTATGAAAGGAATACGACAATTTTGGGTGATGTATCATGGCGAATGCCATGACTCATGTCCGTCTAGGTTCTTTGTCAAATAAATTCATCACAATTACGTTATTGTTATAATGCACTTTTTTCAAACCATGGATTTAACAACTGTCCAAAACAGATTTATACTTAAAGGACACGACATTCAAATCATGGTTTATCCATTGAACCTTGTTTTAGAGATATTCGACCCCTAATTGCATTCCTGTGTAAAAACTAGTTATATATAATTAGCCAGTTTTGAGTATTGCACTACATCGAATCTAATCTATTTGGACATTTTTACTCTCAGTCCAGTCCACTAGAATTGAAGTGACCTATTATTTCGTATGCTTACAGTTGTCATGGTAATGTAAATCTTGAATATGTTTTGAGCTAGATTTCAGTACCTGCGAACGATAAGTGGATATCCTATTTTCTTTATGTAGTGTATGCTTAGGTGTGTCATAGAGAGATCGGGTGTGTTTTTAGGAAATTTTATGGAGTATTCATTTGGTGATTTAGTTCATTTTACCTTAATTTTAAGGAGATGGTTCAGGCTTTACAAATCTATTAAAACTCCACCGATGATTTAACACGACTATCCATATTTTGTGTTCTATATAGTGACTTTGTGTCATTATATAAATTTGTAATTTGATTTTTGGGTATATTACTCGTTTTGTTACATGTATCTCGGTTTATTTTTCGTATATTATCGGGGTATTCAGAGCATACTATACGTTGTGCTTACCCCGGACTTGACTTTTTATGAGCAACCTTGTATATATGATTTTAGCTATTTTATGTCCTTTGTTGCGTATGTCTCTTTTCCATGTCTGCTCTTTGTCCCTGGAATACATTCTTTTGATTACCGCTATAACCTTGGTTCCCTTGATTACTCTTACACTTGATGAGTACCTTTTGCTGAGTTCTGAAATGATAAGGTTATTCGCAGATGCATTTGTTGCGTTTGACCATATCCGTTTTGTTTTCTATGATGTATTGTTTGCACTTTGTAGAGCTTTGATAATATCCAAATTCATATAAATTAAATTAAGCATGTCGTATACATGTCTGCAGTCGGAACGACATATTATATGTAATTCAATAACAAAGTTAATTTATAGTACTTTTATCTTGTTTATCAATGATCATATAAAAAGTTTCTTTTTGTAAATAAATGAATAAAATTACTAATAACATATTTCTGGCATACATTTGCATGTGTACTACTGAAATACCGTAAGTTCATATGATATATTAGATAATACATATCTAATGGATAGTGTCCTTTAATTGACATCCATCACAATGTTTACCAAAAACGACATAAGATAAAAAACTTACTTACCTAGCACGGAAAGGCAAGGTCATAAATAATCAAAATGAATGTTGTGGTTTTTTCTTTGGTTAACATGATCAAAGAGAACTCGATTTAACAAATGCCTTTTTTCATCGTATTCTCTTTTATTTGCATTGTTTATTATCATTTAATATATTTTGATTTTGTTCAAATTGTCATAACCTTTACGTGTGACATGTTTCACTTGAGGTTAAGAGCACGAGGTCTTTTTGGTTAAAGGAGAAGATGGTTAATCGGCAAAAGGTAAGTCATTAGCTGATACCAGTTTAATATAAATTCATGTTAAGTTTATTCAATTTAATATTTGTATATCATTTAAGGTACTTGTCCATTCATGTGCATGTATATCCTACTGTGAGTATCGTAATGACAGAAATAAAACGAAAACGCACGTTGATGTGCAATTAACATTTCCATTAGAGTAAATATTGGACAATAGCATTCTATTTAAACATTTATTCTGCTATTTCCTGTCCTTGTACTTGTTTAAATATGATAATAGAAACACAATGTCTCTATCCAAACAGTAAATAATCGAAAGTTTAACAATTCGAAGTAAAGCGAAACGATAGTCCATACTTGCAAAAGATATTCTACATTTCATCTTTATAAATATCGCTTCCTCATTGAGTACTCATACCTGATTATTAATTTGATTAATTTAATTGACTACGTCACGTCATGTACATAGTAAGCGCGTTTGTCTTCAAATAATCAAACTTTAGTGTCTGTTATTAGATTGAATCTGGTAAAGAATTGTATAACAATTCGATCTTTTTTCCAACAAATATTTGTCTTCACGAAATGTATTTTATCATGATAAGATTGTTCAATACTTAAGCGATGTAGTACAACATTTTTTATTTGTAATTCCTTTATTTTTCCAACAAATCTTGGACAATTTACATTGAACAATTGTAAATTTGTAGATTCGTTATTTTAACATTGTATTACCAGTAGCATACATTTTCCTCAAAATGATTTTTTGATTTGAATTAAACTCGTTAGGTTTGAAGTTTTCCCTTTGCTAAACTATGATATTTTGAAAAGTTGATGGCATTAACATTGATTGGTCTGAAGTACACAGTCCTCAATTGAAATGATCAAGTACTAAAGATTTAGTTTGATAAATAAGCCGATCTTTATTTAGATTGTAAGTTTCTCGCAAGCTATGCATGGATAAGTAACTTTTTGACAGTTCAAACATTTTTGTAAATTAGCTAATCAAACATCTGCGACATGTACCTTATAAATGTAGATAAATACTGCAATATTAAGTATCATGCCAGGTAAATAAGTACCGAAGCGATTGCAATTTTACCATTTAAATTTTTTAAAATATCTTTAAAAAGCGGGTACGGTTATGTCAATTATTTGCATTTGTACCGAAACAACGAATAAGTCATCTCATAACAGTAAACCCTGCATTATTTTTAAATAGACTTGTATTACATAATTGAAAATTAAAATAATGATATCAATCAATATATAGTTTGCACTGTAAAACAAACACAGTACTTGATATCTTTTATAGCATTGTAATGTTGATCTCCTTTTGTAGTATGGAAATGTTGAAGGATATTCGTATACCTTTTTTATTTTTGCTGAATTTGCTGACAATACATTATATTGAACAGTCAGGTAAATAAATATATCATCATATTACATCAAAAGGACAATTAATAACACATGTGTCTGGACGAATCAAATGTAATGGATTCATTCTAAAAAATGATATGATGAAAAAATACAGCTGAGGTGAAATGACGCTTTTTTTGTATAATGAGTGTAATCAAAACTTTTGTTGGTGTTTTTTTTTATTTTTCATTTTTTTTTCTTTTTTTTTTTTGTTTTGTTTTGTTTTGTTTTTATTATTGTTATTGTTTTTGACTTTATCTTATTTTTGTTTTGTTTTGTTCTATTTTATTATTATTAATACATATAAAAAAGCCAACACAGAGCGTTCAAAAAAGTAGTCCGGTACTTATCAGGATGACCTATATCAAAAGCTGGAATTGTGCAAGGTCGAGACATGAAAAATTACTTAAAAGTCGATTCTCAAGTGAGATAAGCGTATTTTTAAGAAATACACAGTGAAGCCTTTGTTTCCTAAATATATTGATTGATTGATTGATTGATTGATTGATTGATCGTCCGAACAGCAATATTTCAGGTATATTGGGACGATGAACATGAAAATGATGATAAAATGAACTTGAAATGATGAAATGAAAAAAAGGGATGGGACACAAGAATAATAGGGTTGACAAATTTTTATTGCCACTAGAAAAAGGGAGGTATGGGTAATGTCGGACAATTTAGCCTCCTGTGGCGGAACGCAAAGGTTCCTACTCCTATCGAATACTACAGCAGGGTTCATTAACGTGCGAGGAACGTGACATCTTTCCCAACACGGTGCACCGCTATGGTTTGCGGTCAGAGTTTCCGTATAATAGACTAACCCCAGCATGTAAAACGCCAGGGGTACCCCAGTCCACCACCTGAGGCACACATCCCAGTTGCTCTGTGAGCTGAGCGCCTAGCCCCAAGCTAGATTTTTTAGCACTATTTAGTCGCCTTTTACGACAAGCTTAGCGCTGCTGCAGGTCTATTCTGTTAACACCCGGACCTGCACGGGGCTTCTACATTATACTTATATATGTTGTAATAACGATAAAAAGCTTTGTAAATGAATATCGACAAAAAAAATACCGATGAGTCAGCAGGGGAATGTTCAAATACGCCAAATGCAAAAACATAGCCTAAACATGAACAAATGAAACAAAGCCGATTTACATACACAATTTAATACAAAAAAATGCAAAGAAACTGAAGACATTGGAAAGAAGAGGTCACACAATAAAAGTAGAAAACTAACAACATAAACTCTCACAAAATGTCGGGAGTGACATCAAGTGCTCCGGAAGGGAAATCATTTCCTGCTCTGCCAGCGACATCCGCTATATTGCAAGTTGGTATAATCTATAATTGGATTTAGTTTGTTTCATGTAAAAACGTAGGAGATTTTGGTATATATACTAAAAAATCAACAAAGTCTTTAGAGGTATAATTACATCAAGAATGCCTTGATTATGAAGTACGTTCAATGATAGAAGTTTTAAAGGGACATTCGATTAAATTTGCCAAGAACAACAACGAACGCGATGCAATACGTCAAGAAAAACTACAACATATTCTCAAACTGTCTCAACCTATCTGTACCTAATCTTCACCTACTTCTACCTGGCCCATGACTGGACTATTCCATGTCAAGACCAGTCGACGCTTGTTCAAGCGTACGTAAGTACCAGCACATACAATTCAGACACTGCTAGTGTAAAAGTGATTCATGGTGACGGAAAACCCAAAAAAACAAACGATACATTTTCATTCTACATATGCTATACTTTTACGTAACAATTGTCCTTTCCATGCATAATCACATAACAACCTATTTCTGAATTCAAATCTGCACTTTTTAGAAAATCATACACTTACCTCCCACTAAAATCAACCATGTGAAACCATATTAAGAACGACAACTTTTGCAAAATGCAAATTTCATGTGCATTTTTTTTAAATTTTGTATCTCAAAAGCATATCAACCAAATGAGAAACTAAGACTGGTTTTGTGATCATTCTGAACAAGGAATAAACTTTATGTTTTTTTTTTCATGCATGAATCACATTCTGTCCTATATTTAGAATGACAGCTACGTAAAATCATGTCAATTATTCTTACAGTAGATTGAACAAACCGTTACAAATTACAAAAAAAGATTTGTGACTTTCAACACCCTTTAGAAGGAAGATGTAATCTTAATTGATTAAGTTTCATAAATGGCAATATAAATAAAGGTTAAGAAAAAAATAGGCGCAGAATTAGGAACATAAATTATAAATTTACATTTTTTTCCCTTCAATTTGCAGAAAGTTATGATTGCGATTACCCAAACTTACCTATGGAAAATGGAATGTATGTTATCCCAAATGCTAAGGTGGGTCATTAAGAAACAAACCGTATAGTGAAGGTAAAATAGTTATTGAATAATTTCCCAACACAACCCACTCTGCCTAAATGAAAATCGGTTACACTCGATTTATCTGATATTTTTATCATACGAAATTAATATGATTATAAACATATGCTAATTATTTGATGATCATATAATTCTTATGTTCAGATAATGGTTTGGTAACATATAAATATCAGGTCATAATCATAATAAAAGAATCATATATAACACTTGATATGAGTCTTTTATGTGTTTACCAGTGTGTCTAAATAACAAACAATAGAGAAAGGAAATTATCGTGATTAATTAATTGTAGGATGTAAAACATGAATAAGCATCTACGTATATTATTGACCTTCGGACGTTTATTACCATATCTTACGAACTTAACCAAAATAGTATATATATAAGAGGAAAGACCTGGCCAGTGAAAGTTATATTTTGTATAGCATAGCTAGCCGAGCTATCTGGATTTTGTGTAGGCGGTATTGCCACAGATGTCACAGCGGTACCAGTTCGAGTCCCACGTAGGGAACGACCAAACATTTGTTTCGCAAATTTGACAGTCCTAACATCGTTGAGAATTTTCAGACCCTTCTATGCTTACACTATCATCCCTGTATCAATTTGATCCGATGGAGCACTGTATCAAATAGATTTGTCATTTTCTGAAACGTTTATATATATACGTTACATAAAGAGCCAAATATTATCTAACAGAACTATGACAAAATTGTGTAACGATCATTTTTAAAGTTTAAATTGCAAACTAAATGCGGTAAGTTGTTTTGGTTATTACTAACTCATTTCCGGTTTGTAATGTTTTCAGCCACAGTACCGCGATGACGACTATGCTATTGGCACAACACCTAAAGGGTTTTCTGTCCGTTTATCAACAATTCCAAATGCTGGTCTTGGAGTATTTGCAGAAACTGCAATACCGAAGAATACCAGACTAGGACCTTACGAGGGTATTATATATGACTATCAAGATCCAGAAAAGGACTGGACATACTCATGGAGTGTATGTAAGATCTCTTTCTAACTTTCCTTTAACTGAACTTGTTTTTTTTTGTAAAATGTAGTTACACGCAGTATTCATCGTTGATATATGTTTATATTCACATATACTCCTTTATCAAAACAGATTACCTCAATTGTCCTGTCGATTTACCGAAAATAGGATGAAATACATGTAATATGGGGTTGATGTGTAAAACAAGAATATCGAATATCAGAACAACAATCAACAGAGCACAGATAATACTACACAATCAAACCTGTGTTCCGATTATAATTATACAATGATACGATAAAAAAATGGTTGATTTCTTGTCATTGTATCGAAAAAGTACAGCAAAAACAGAAATCCTCGTACAAAAAAAAAGATTGCTTAAATAAAAAATATCCCAGAAAATAAAAAGAAAACAATCATAATTAAAACCTTTTTGACGATTAATTTTCCATGCCGATTAAATTTCGATATCTACATGCATGCAAGCCTACTGTTACATATACCAGTGACAAAATATATCTCAAAGAGTTACACTATAACATGATTCAATGTATATTTCATATTTTAAATCGAGTATACTTATGTCAGACTGGCTTACCCATCCGGAGTACATGTGTATTCCCGTTTTTTTTTCATGTTTCATGCTGCTAGTGCTTTAGTTATCTGTGTGATGCCTTATTTACCATTTTAAAGTTTAATTGTTTTTATTTGCTTTGCTGCACTGTGCATATCATTTGTCTCTGTTTAATGCATGCACCTTTCGGTATTTTTTGGTGATGTATTTTTTATGTTAAAATATATATATAATAATCTATCTTTAGGTAAGTTATTCTCCGTATTACTCGAACGAATCAAAGCATCACGTAGATGCTATGGAGAAGGCGCATTCTTCCTGGCTACGTTATATCAATATGCCAAATACTATCGACCAAGAAAATCTTTATGTCTACCAGCTAAACTACGAAATCTACTACGTCACATATGAGTGTATAAAACCCGGAACAGAACTTATGGTATGGTATGGGGAAACTTACGGAAAGTATCTTGGCTTGAACAGAACATCTGAGGATTACATGAGACGGTTTAATGAACCATTTCTTCGATCTGAATATGAAAACCACTTGCCAATTGGTAACATAATTTGAATGCATACACAAATAAATGAGTCTGCAAAGGATTATAATATATTTGCACAAAATTCATATGATAATAATGACAAATTCTTGCGACATTAAATATTTACCGTATAACATATTTCATAAAACATTTTGAAATTATCAAACCACGGCTTAATTCTATGCATTTTGCAAACGCAATCGGTGTAAGTTAGTTGTTTACACTTTGTCCTTAAAATAAAGAAGAGGAAAAAGTAGATCACCTCATTCTAATTCTGGGACCCGGTTGGTCATATACGGTTAGCACAGTAGGGTAAATAAATTTATTGAAAATTTGAATCCGGTCTCATGTTAAAATATAGTAAAATGTTATAAAAGAATGAGATTTTACTGCATCGGCTATCCTTTGTTTAATATAGTACTTGTTTAATTTGCTTGTTGAAGGTTTTGCCTTCCGTAGAAAGATAAAAAAAGTAAAGAAAATGTTTGTTTAAGCATTCATCAACAGTATCAGGTTTTGAAAGTTGTGTATTCATAATATTTTTTTCAGGACCTCCAATAAGGATAAAACATAATTGTTATATGTTTACTCACCAGTGCTCGGCTGAGAAACCCGTAAGCAGCCCGGATGGATATGTTAAACTGTGTATGCCTGGTACAGCATATGATGTGTGTAAATATTGGAAATGCGACAAAAACCCCTGTACAGGGAAAGCAGATTGTCGAGAGTGTCCAGGTAAATCATTGTAAAATCATGTGTCAAAACTGCTAAAGTCTGAAAACCTTTCGGGACAATATAAAAACTAATTTTAAACATGTTTATATCAAACAACGAATTGGTACACTTCTTAACAACTTAAAAATACGATGTTACAATGTAGTAGTAGGAAACCTGTGTACCTATGGAAAATAATGTAATGTTCGATTCATTAGAATTTCTCTATTTCTTGAAATATTTTTGATAGGTTGGAGAAAATAAGTATGGCTCTATTTGTGGAGGGACTTAGAATCTTTTTTAGAAACATGAAATAGCCTTACATTAGACTGTTGATTTATAATTAGCTCAATTTAACTGACAATTACAGAATTAAAATTTTGTCTATGATGTCTTATTGTTTTAAGCCAAATAAACAAATCATGCTATGAACAGAAGAGCGCTATGAAAATGATACTATTTAGGCAATCGGAATTTTAAAGTGAACGCAAAATGCCAGTGAACATGATACTGAACACGTGAGTAAACAGGATGTGAACATGCGAACTAAACGCAGTAGTGAGCGTGGAAGTTAACTTAAAAGTAGACGTATGAATAATTATCAAAGTAAACATTTTGTACTGATTAATTACCGTAATAATCGTTGTGCACTTAAAGTGAGCTTCAAGTTAACTTTTGACATGCTTAACTGGTAATGCTTGATTTGAACGCAATTGTCATCGGCCAATGCCGCTACACTAAAAGTTAACCTCGGATGCAGAAAGGAGAATTTATTCTTGAAACATTTGCTGCAATTGTAGTCATATGGGAATCAAAGTAGTTATATCCACCATTTGGCACTTCAATAGTCAGACATAAAGAATAATTACTCTTTCAAGAATTTTGACGAGAAGCGAAGAGATGAGAAAAAAAATAATGGTAAAAAATTCAACCAGTTAAATTTGCAGTAATAAATTGCTGCTAACATGTTTTAATGTTTGCCTCGATATTTTTACCATCTTAAATCCTAAAAAACGTACCGTCCTCTCAGTCCAAAATATTTTAAATTTAAAGATTACTCATACATTTTTTATAACTGAAGATGTTAAAAAATACTTCTGTACATTCATTTAGGTTTTTGCTTCCATATGGGTTACTATGTAAAACCGAATCAAAGTTATTCACATGCAGATGAAGTCAACGGATGTGTTTGCAAAAGTGACGGTACCCCTGTCTGTTCGAACGAAGCCTGGAGCTATGAAGACATGTGTGTTTATTGAGTCTACCGAAATCCAGTACGACACCATATGTATTGATGCATCAAAATAGTAATACTTCCTTTGGAAAGAGTGGAATTTTTGCGAGAATTATACATGTCCTATGAAAAAATTCATCCAATCAATTACATGTATGATAAACCGCTCTTTTGTTATCATCTAAAACTCCTATATTGTTTTCGTTTTGTGATGTAATTTTGCTCTTTTTATTTACACAGCAACATTTAATTTTATTATAAAACCCTTAACCGATGTTTTATTTTAACCGATGTTTTATTGCACTTAGTGTGACATTCAATATGCAAATTATACCGAGTGTATAGGCTACCTCAAGTTTCATTGTTCGAGTGATATCATATATGTGGTAGTACTTTAATGACATGATTTCAAAGAATACTATTGTTTGATATCCCATCACCAAACATATACATATTACTATTACTGGTTTAATGTACATCTGTTTAAAGGATTAGTTTCTTAAAAGAAAATTAGTAACAAATACTTAAGAAGTTCCGGATCCAACAATAAATTAGATATAGGACGTTCTATATACAAACAAAGAAAACATTGGAATAGACTAATCCAGAAACTATATATCTTGGAATCGGCATCTATTATGCTATCTTGTTAAATACAAGGAATGAATCCTCGGTGTTTTAGTGGTTTTAAGTGTCAGTTCCTGTAAGAACCAGGCAGTGAGCGAAACATGGTATAAAAACCCATCATTTTGATTGTGTTATTTGACTATTTGAACCATCAATTTCAAGGACAACAGACAAGATTTTACATTGAAATGCACTGAAAATGAACGTTTCAAGGGCAGATAATCTCATTATTTAACATTCTATTGAAAAATTTCTGAGCAAAGCCAGTGAAGCAGAGATCAAATGATGGACTTTTCGAATAGAAAAAGTATCCTTGAGTGATATAATATTGTCAGATTGGTGGGTTTTGACATGCTTGTTTCTGATTTTTTTTCCATTTTGCCTGATTCTTACAAATACTTACACTGAAATTTTGTGCTACTGAAAATGTTATTATTTCGGGTCATGCAAATCTGACTACTGGGCTGATGAATATCTACCGTTTTATGGTCCAATAACGGTTGGATTGAAGTATCTGTACTGACAGGTACTGTACCTTGCAAACTGCAAAAAAGAAAAAAAAAGCATTTTCATTGTCTTTTCAATATCATTTATAAAAATGTGAATTGTAACATGCGTGTAGTAATGTGTCATTTTACATCAAATTTAGTTATTTAAGTGTGTTATTTAAGTTTGAAGTAATGAACATCTCATAAGACAAATCTTTTGCTGTTTTAAATAGACGACATATTTTGGTTAGTAATGAGTTTACAATGGTACTTTAACATTATAAGAAACAAATAACGAAAAAAAGGAAAATTAAGCAATAAAGCCCACTTATTTCTCAAAAGACTATTCAAGTACAATGTATGAGTAATCAAGGGAAGCAAGATTTGCACGGTAATTTAAGATTATTTCCTACTGATACCGACTAGACAGGTGAAATATGCATTCACAAATACATCAAATGACAAAAATAAAACGCATACAAAGCACCAAAAGTAAATAAGTAACCCAGACTGAGAACTTAAAACTGGGCGCACCAGGTTCACCAACAGGATAAGCGTCTTCTTTTTACGTCCGGGTTGCACATACATTGTAACACACGAAAGAGACTTTGACAATTAAAATCATGTAGCATTGACCTTAATCTGAACAAATATTGTATGCCATATTCATCGGTGAACACTGCTGCAGCAATAAATGTTGTATTTGGATTCACTTCCTAAAGTCTCAATACTGTCGCCTGAAAACTTTTATACACCGCTTCGAATGGGTGGTCTCAAGGAAGTGGGAGTGCCTCGAGTGGGGGATGTTATGGTTTCGATGCCGAGTTCCACCATAGACAATACAATTGGTCGTCATTGCTTCGACACGGAAGTCAAGACAATAGAGTGACGAATGCTTCTCTGCGGGCTATCCAAATAAAGATCTGACTCAACGTTTTGGACTATTATGGAGCAGGGTCTGTTCGATTGGTCAATCTTCCACGTCCTAAAAATGAAGTATCTGTCGTAGGACATTAAATCATAGAAATGATCCATCACACCTGATATAAAACTGGCCTGAATTAAAGATGGCAAGTGGTTTGCATTATTTATCACTGTTTTCCAAGTAAACAAAATCTTACACAGATATATTACATGGTATACATGTACATTCAATAAAAACGAAGAACTATGTATATCAGTCATTCCAGTAAGAAATATTGTTACTAAATTGACCTGATGTTCACAATCCTTTAAATATCACAAAATTTCGTACCGTGTTTATTCTCTAGTGTTTCCTTTTTACTAAGTGTACTTGTGATGTTTTCCACATAACTCTATTGCAACATCTTAGCATTTCAAAGTTAACAAATTAACGGATCCATCGTGTAAAAATTGTTTTAGTTGCTTTTATCTTTAATACCTTTAATATTTTGGACCCTACGACATAAGCCCCATGGTCAAAACCCAAGACAAAAGACTCAGATACAAAAGCACCTACCAATCTTTTAAGTAGCTGTCTTTGTAAGAATCATGCAAAATCTGAAAAATGTGATACACCCCAAAAAGGCTACATATTTTTATTTTTGTAATTAAGTTGTTTTATGGGTATGTACTATGAAATATGTAATTATTCATTCAAATCTGCCTGCTCTTAGGAGATAATCAACATTGATAATCCAGTATATTATATTGTATTTGAGCGTCATTTACAGAGTTATTTCCCTTAATTATGAAATCCACAGTGCATTTTATATATTTTTTATCTCCTAAGAGCACGGGTTATATGAAAAAGCACATGTTATTTTCTGTTTACTATGACAATTCAAACAAAATATCAAAAATGTGTAGGTTTTTTACCCATGAATCACATTTTGCATGATTCTTATCTGGAGTGCTACTTAATTAGCGTAATTTTTTACTCTTGTTATGTATTTCAATGTTTGATTTTTATTTGTATATCCTTATTCTTTGTGATTGTGTTTTTTGAATAATTCACAAATATTGAATAATAGGGCCAGGGGGCTTTTGTACGGGGGTGGGGGGGGGGGCTTTAACCTGATACTTAATTTTTGAATATGTTCCCACGGAAAAGCAAAGCGACTAACTCTTCTTACTTATCAATGACAATTATCTATATGTAGACACGTGAATTTAAATTGATGAGTTTTAATGAATAACATTTTTATTCAAGCATCAATTTTCGTTAGTGGAAAAAAATAGCACACAAACAGTTTTATTACATACGTACATATATGCTATTAATATTTTATATGAAGATTCATTCTCAACAAAACCGCAACTAAAAGGACTTTCCAAGGCTATGCTGGATATTAAGATGAACGAGCTGTCAAATAGAAGCAGCACCTTTGTTTATCTCACAATATGACATGCGGTTGGTAAAAAGCTAGTTTAATCCTATGCTACAGTTTAAATTGCAACATATGTTTCAAAATGGTTTAAAACATATGGAAATATGTTTATATATTTTTCCTATTGAAACTCATGTTCTGTATATTTTGCCCTAATTCAAATGGCAACATAGCCTTTAATGCTTGAAATAAACTGGTGTATTACTAGATAAATATATAGTGCCTTTCAAACTTAGCTTAGCGTATAAAAAAAACAAGTATAGATTTAGTGAAGTGTATTGAAAACACATTTAACAAATACAGTGCTCCTTCGATAAATAGTCCCTCTTTGAGCGGCAAACTTGTATATCGCGCCTCGTTAAACCGCCAAACTTGTATATTGTACCTCGTTAAAACGCCATATTAACTGGTGTATGATTTTTTCTCAAATCCTGTGTTCAATACATTAACAATCCCTCGTTATATAATACAATCATGGTATAACGCATCCCGCCATTATACAAAAGTAATTTATTTAAGTAATTTCCATCCGTTAAATAATGTCAAAAACCATTTGCTACACTTTCATTTATAATCAAAATTTGTCGACTGTAAAATCAATTACTAGATAATCATTGATCACAGTTAATTAATTAATTATCCGATAAATCAATTAATTCGAAATCGTAAAGATGTAAAGAGGCAGCGGATTTTGTTAGATTGTTCTAAAAATTGGGATATTTTTAGATATTCAAATAAGTGTCTGCAACACAGCAACAAATGACAGATCATTTCAGTTAGATTTTGGATCTCTTAAATGACGTACTGTAGATGATGTCAGAGCGAGGAAAGATTGCGACCGTCGTTGAAAATCAGATTTATATGTTTATTACATATGAGGATCCTCTGATCATAAGTGTGTAGAACGACCTCAATATGGACCCGGAAATGCGAGTGACAGTGAATTGATCAAAATTCAGAGATTTCTGAAAATCTTCAGGACTACATTATCATTGAAAGTGTTGAGGATGAAACACACACACACAATGATACTGTGGTTCAGCAGCCAAGCAACACCGTGATTGGAAGTCTCTTGACCAGTTGTTAATTCCTTGAAATGAAACCTCAAACAACTGAGTCTGACTTTGAGAAACTTTTTTACTTGAAGCCTTAACTACAAAAATACTAGAGCAAGACAGGTTATGATTGTTGTCTTCTAAACAACGAAATAAACTGAGACTGAAGTTGTATCTTTTATCGTAAATAAAAATAACCTGTACGAATGACATTAATTTATGCCATTAAAACAATACTTACAAAGTATGTTCATTTTATATTCAATACAATCAATATAGAAATAGGCTAGTTGTGCATTTCCTGTCACTCTAATCTTTCCCCATTATAGAGACATAATCGTTTGTGGCCCAAAAACGAGGCAGCACAGTAGAATGATGTCTCACCCATGGTGCAATGCACGATTTGTCCAATTCAAGAACCTTCAAGGTAGCCCCGTATACTGCTGTACAATGGACAATTATATTAATGATTATTGTAAGTATCATTGATAGCAAAAATGGTTCTGCTATGCTATAAAAGCATGTGGTGTATTTTTTAATTATTATTTTGAAGAAAACAAACTGTACAATAGTAAACTCGGGCTCAAACGAGTCCTAAATAAGCATACATCCTCTCATTTACTTTTAATTGATTTGATAAACATGAAAACAGTTCTTTGCTGCACCTCGCAGGTTCTTGTAGATTTCTGTTCTAAGCGACTTCATTTATGAAATATTGAAACTTGTCATAAAGGAAACACGTCGAGTTGTAACTGTGCAAATATGTGCTTCATTGACACCAAAATGATATGGGTAACGTGACACAATTGTTCACTTCCGAAATGAACAGATATATTAAGTGGAAGTCATACCTTCCATAAGCTAAAGGCTGTGCGTTAAAATATCTTATTTGATTCGTCGACTATCTTGAAGTCCTAGCCTTTCATAATGTTTTTTTTTCAAACACAAACTAAACTGTAAACTTATTGTTGAATGTTGTTGTTTTACTAAATGTTAAATACTGCGCGTCCTTCTATAGTGTTTCAGTTTAATTACTGCACGAACTTCGACTTGTACATCGAAAGGTTAGTATCTTTTCCTAACGCACTTTATTTTAGTGTACTAGACCTGGGTTAAGGGGGGGTCATCAAAATTAATAGGATTTAAGTCACTAGCGCGTTTGAATTAGTCATACCGATGTTAAAGAGAAAGGGTTCAACTTCTAGAACAAAGATGCCATCCACAGCAAATTTTCCCTTTTGAAGTATTGATTAAATGTTTCAAATAGGTACATTGAGTAATCAAGGGAACCAAGGTTATAGCGGTAATCAAACGAAGGTAATTCAGGGACAAAGACCAGACATGGAAAACAGACATACACAACAAAGAACATAAAGTGACCAAAATATACATACAAAGTAACAAAAGCATATGAGCAACTCGAACTCCACTAAAATCTGGGATCATGGACAAGGTGCACCGGTAGGGTAAGCGTCATCTGCTTTTATAGAATATATTTTATAAGGTAGGAAAAACGTTTGAAATAATGTCTTCTACTAAAAACCAAAATTCCCTTAGATAAAATATTCAAATTTAGATATGAATAGAATTTCTGTCATGAGACAGTACGGCTTACCAATAACCTTGCCAGATTTATAACTTTTTAACCTTTTAGAGTTTAAATAATATATACTATTTTTATAATTCCTTATAAGACTTCAAGTTTTCTGTTTTAATTTTGTTGCTTTGTTCAGCATAAGACTCTATCCAGCATTGAACTATGTTTAGCATATAGCTTTGTACCCTTGTGTAGAAGTATAAATATATGTTTGACATTCATTTACAACAGTAGTTGACCCAAGCTGTGCCCGGCAATGCTCGTTCATCAATATAAATGATCACAATTTGATATTTGGTAACCTTAATGAATATTAACATTATTGTAGCCTTATTAAAAAAAATATTTCAATGCCTTACCCTACAATTAATAAAACGTTAAAAAAAATGAACTTTCCTACAAAATTGTTTTTTGATTTGCATATGAATAATCCATATAATGTCAGTTTTGTAGGACAATTGAATTATGGATTTTTTTGCAAAATAAAAGGTTTTTTTTATAAACAAATAGCCGAAAATTACCCCCCTTTTGTTATTTTGATAAATTAAAGCTTAGTATCTCTTCTACAAAATTGATAGAATAAAATTTCATGTTAATTGAAGTATGGGCATATTTTGGGGGTACCCCAAGTCCAATGTAGTATGAAACTGAAACATATATATACTCATATCGAGAACACATGAGAACTAGTAATTAAATAGTGATAGACCAAGAGTTATCAGTTGTCAAACTTAATTCTTCATAAGTATCAATTCATCACACATATGAATAAGCATACACAAGCGGCTTTAGTTTTGAATTGTACTTACACAACCTTCTGTTAATAGAAAAAAAATACGGATCAGTCATGAAAACTAACTCCACAACCTTTGTTGCTTTGAATGAATATGTAATGAAATCAAGTCGTATTTACAAATCGATAACTTGATAGGATCTTTTTGTCTAACGTGTCATAATGCACGTGCAAACATTTACATGTGCAAATTTCTATCCTTACTAACTCACGTTTTACTGAAGAAATAAGATAATGAAGAGAAATCAAGCAATCCATGATTGGTAACCTAAATAAAGAAACATTATCATGCGATACAGTATTTGTATCGGGAAGGCTTTCCATTATAATGTATGGGGGTGGGGAATTGGGATGAGGCCTGGTGTATGGGGGATAGGGATTTTCAAAGGGGAGGATGGGCACATTATTAAAACAATTTATTGCCATGACAATATGTATCAAATATAGTTCAAAACAACAGCTAAGATGTTAGAAATATAAAATTCATTTTCATATGTAAATATTTAATATTTGAAACTGAAATGCGCCTACTAAAGACTAAATATTTGTATGCATATGAGAAGTCAGAAGAATATTGTTTACCGATATTTCTTCTTGAATTCAACTGTATATTTTGCATTGAATAATAAAATATTTAAATGGATGAACTGCAGTTTTAATTTGTTTGTTTGTATTTTTTTAGTTTGTTTTTTCTTTTATTTTTTAGTTATTTTTAGCATGTGGTGCTAACACAGAAACCTACATAAAACTTGCTGTAAGTTCATACTTAAAACGAACTGATCTGTCCTGTAGAAAGTATAGATTAATTGTCCGCATTACACAGGGTCCTAATAGCATATACAATGATACATCCTTTACCTAGCTACACTAATATAAATTAAACTGTGGACTTTTTGCATTCAATTCCCGATATTTCAATAGTAACTTACAATAAATTCATGAATTGTCCAATTCCAGCAATTTGTATTTTTATGCTTTCTTATTTAAAAAAAGATGTGCTTAGTTTTTACGAGATTACATAATATGACTCTTAATTTTAAGTTCTGTTTAAAAGTTCCAAACACTAATATGCATTTTAAGAATGCAAAGATTACGGAATTTATGAATAGAAATTCTAGTTCGCGTTAAATAATCATATATGACGACATGACAAATTTATAAGAATTAAACATAATTGCATTTTTTTAAGTCTGAAAATGCTCATTTTTCATGTTCTCAGCTCCTTCAAGAATTTTTGGTAGACCTATTTTTTTTTTAAAATGTATCATCACCTTTTATATTTGTTCGTTTTTAATATATGTCACAAACTGAGAATACTCTATTCACTTCACTGCTTCATTGCCATTTGGATCATGTTTGATACAGTGAAGATAACGTAAGCCTAAATAGTCTGAATAATTCTCAACACAAATGAGCAGTTCTTACATCGTTGGGAATATTTCAGACCAAATGTATATATGTGTGTTTGTGTATTTATATACGATACGATGTTAGCCAAATAAATCCGAACTAGTCTGTTTTTTAAGGAGGAAAGGTTTTGATTCTTAATCCCTTCCAATAGTAAACTTTTTTCTTATATTCAGGTTAAAAGAAAATATTATCGTCGGTACCAATTTTATTTACAAACACATTTTAGACGATTGGGATAGGAACAAAATGTGTCAATGCTGAATATTTGAATGGAAATGACCACGTGGCCTAATTTTATTTTGACAGTGCTCTAATACACTAATATTTTGGCAATTATTTTGATTAATTGATTAGGTTTTTAATGCGAATATCTATCAACATATAACTAGGTCTTCCAAATTCCCTCTGGTGGGATAGGTCGTTGTCTTGTTCATGTACTATATGTAAAAGACTATTTATATAAGTAAGGCAAAAAAACATATGTTAATCCCATTTAGATAGAAAAAATCGAAACAAATAACGTGACAATCTGTAATGCTAATTTTTCATCCGGTAATAAAGTTTACCGTAAATCAATAAATGATTAAATTTGTAAAGTGTCACTTTTTGGGCTACTTCATTCGACAAAAAAGCGTGTAAAGCAAAACAAGACTGATACTACGGACTCCAAAATCAGCACATACGATTCAAATTATTTCCTTCGAATAAAAATATTAAAAGATTTTGATAAAACGTTGAATTTTCTCTTATATTAAATACTATAGTAAAATAGCGCACCATATACATTGTAATATGAAGATAGCACTAATCTATAAACAAGTTGTCTTGGTATGGTGTACTTAAAATCCATAACATTGAGAAACCATTTTGATTAAATACGTCAAAATCCAAGTCAACGCTGTCAATCAAAAAACTAAACAAATAAAAGAAATTTGGAACAAATTTCTACAAATACTACGTGGACAATTATTCTGCTATAAATCGCTATTATAAATGTCATACTTAAACAACTCCCACCAAAACGTCACAACACAAATATCAATCCGCCGTACACAAATTTTATGTCGAAAATAGGAACGAATTACGGAGAAATTATGAATAAGATACTCCTTTGGTTATTCCATTATAAGTATAGTTGGGTATCGATATCAATTCGTGTGAAAATGCCTAATCAATTTTTAATAGCACAATGTAGTATTAATGCTGTAGGTATGGATTCAAATAAATGACGTCAATATGATTAAAATACACGATCAGACATGTGTCAAATCTTTAATGGAGGATAGCGTAATCAAAGATTTAATTTTAAGTAAATTGTAATAGTGTAACCATTTATTGCATTTTTTTTCCAAATTCATTTAACATTTTAAGTCCACATAGAAGAAGTATTTCAAATTATAAAATGTTTGTCTTTGTTTTATATGTAAACCATTGTTAGGGAGATTGTATGAAAAACCATGGTAACGAAAATGAACAAAACTCTAATGTCTGCTAAATTAATGCGTTACAATATATATACTTTAGTTACTAAAATGTTTTAATGTATTGGCGTACATATTTATAGAAGACTGATTTTTTTTCATGCACAAACATTAATAAAATCGAATATGATATGACATATGCTGAGCAGTCGAATTTGCAAATTCGTAAAACAATGTTTTTCTAAAATAATTGAACTCTATATCAACATCCAATACTTTGTATAGCCAAAGAGAATACTAATCGTGCAACTTCTGAGTCACCACCAACCAATTCTCAATCACAGTGCTAAACATAAAGGAAAGTTAGCTAAATTCTTACCACAATATCTGCCTTTAAAACCTGTTTTATCCTATTGCATGCTCAAATCTGTCCTTAATATTTTCTTACATTTACATGTATTTATAATGACTTAAAAAGTACTATATAAAGGCCAAGAAAGAAACCGGTTTTTTGTTGATGAGTCTTGTTTTAAATGTTTCTTGTGAATTGCTTGACTCTTAAAAAATGCTACAAAAAATAATGTGAAATATAAATCTGCTAACCGTACAATTACCAATTATGAATGAAGATAATAAAAGGATGGTCGTGTAAATTAATTAGGGTAGCAGGGTATCGATTTTCATAAATTTGCCTTAATAATATGACCAACGGCTATATTTTTTTCGTTGAAATTCATCATGGCCAGGGGACGTTGAAAATCGAGTCAAAGATCAAACACTCATATAAAAAAAAACAACATTTTTTTTTCAAATATGTATATCGCGTTTATTTTTATAAAAAATTCAAACACTTATACATTGTTTATCAAATATATAAGAGCTTATGTACTTCCCCGTCTAAGAATTAGGCAAAATATGTATAAGGTATGGCACATGACGTAAAAATACACAGAGATTTTATTGCATTATTTCATAATCTCAAGATATTACTGTCGAAGTGTTTGTGAAGTTTGCCTTTTTAAGATATTGATAGTTCAAATTTAGTTGATATGCACTATGGAAAATGGCCAGAAAATTTTCCAGACCTTTTTCCTTGTGTAAGAAGTCAAAAAATATCTACGTCACCAATGCTTCAGGGTAAACTTAAATAGCTTATCAATTGTGTTTAGATGTATTTGAATATATTTGAGGCAAAAATACCATGTTGAGAAAAATGATGTGCCACCCATTGCCTGATTCTTACACAGAATGGTATTTAACATCTAAAGTTACGTTTGGTGTATCGATTTTCACAACTATTTGATTCCTGTGAGTGGTATAGGGATTTTATTAACTAGAGAACGAATTTTTTTACGTTTTATACATCTAAAATATGAAGGGAGCTTTGACATTTTTCAAATTTGAAATTTATTTTCTATCTCTGAAAATCATAAATAGATATTTTTGATTTTGTAACATGATATAATTGTGCTTATGCATTATTATAAGAACACATCAGATTTTTGTAGCCGGACTTTGCAACTTGGACAACAAATGACATTTGGGGAAAAAATTCATGCCTTACTGATTAAATATGAATAATAAGTAATATAACTAATATCGAAACAAATCCTGTATAGATAGTGTTATTTGAACATCGTTGACAAAAAAGAGAAATGGTCATTTTCATAGAACAGGCGTACCCCAATACTGTTAAGGACAACACTCGAAATATTCGATAATGACTTTATTGAACTTATTGTAAATATCTTGCACTGTAGAAAATCGAAAAGCATTTACATCGAAAAAATAGAAGTGACAATAATTGTCTCTTTCAGTACATGTACTTTTTTCACTATATTTTGCTGCTATATATCAATAAAAAGTACATCACTTCATATAAATTCTTATCCGGAAAAGTCTGTGCTATTATGTTTCCTATGCAGATCTTAGATTGAGACATTTTATATATGCTATAGCTATTGGCAACTATCAAAGTAATAAGAAATTGCTTTTATTAAAGAGTACTCAAGGGGAACCAAGGTTATAGCGGTAATCAAAATTATGTAATCCAGGAACAAAGACCTGACATGGAAAACAGACATACACAACAAAGAACATAAAGTAACTGAAATCATACATACAAAGTAACAAAAGCAAATGATCAACTCGGACTCCACTAAAAACTGGGAGCATGGACCAGGTGCACCGGTAGGGTAAGCGTCCTCTGCTTTTCTAGAAACACCCGCCGAGTTGCTCATAAAAAGTCAAGTCCGGTGTAGACGAAAGAGGAGAGGAAAACTATGACACGTTGAACAGATCGGTTTTCAGATGGCTACACCGCAACGATCCACGAGTTCATGATGACGACCATAAAACTTCTGTAGTGATCACTTTAATCTTGTAGTCCTGTTCCAGAAGCCTATTTGTTAGAATTCTAGTGCGATGCAAAAGGTCTGCGTGGTAAAACCTGAAATGTACGAAGTATGTATGCTGCCATTAAATGAGACGGCATTACGTGGAACAACTTGAAACTTCTTAATTTGTAAATTGTCAATTTTTATTTTCGTAAATTTTTAATTTTTGAAATTCTTCATTTTTTAATTTTTGAAATTCGTAAATTAATAATTTAAAATTCATAAATTGTTAATTTAAAATTCATCAATTGTTAATTTGAAATTCATAAATTGTCAATTTGTAACTTTTAAGTGTGTAAATTTCCATTTCATATATTGAAAATCTGAATTAAAACAATTTTAACTTTGAGATTTTTCATTTGCAACTTCTCAATTCGTAATGCATTTTTCGAAGTGTGTATATCATCGAAATAAAATTTGGAACGCGCCATTTTAAACTTAGACAAAATATTTGTTGTCACGCTCAATTTATTATAAACCAGGTCCGATTGACACATCATCAAGGTTCGTTCTCTGAAAGTTTGTAACGTGAAACATGTCGAATTGCTAAATTCGTTTCTTTGATACGTTTTGTTACAATTATGCTTACTCGGGTGTATTTTGCAGATCTCGGAAACATGCCAGTTCTCTAAGATGGCTTGAATATTTAACACATAACCTATGACGCAAACAAACGACATTAAACTGACAAAATTGACCACATGATTGCCTTTGCTATCTTAGACAAGAAACACTTGGATTTTGATAATAAAATATATTTTCCCGATGCGGGTTAGGTGTTTAAAAGAGTCAGTGGGACAGCAGAGAAAAACACATCACCAAACTTTTCCCAAACTTTTTTAAAACGCTGCTATTCCATAAATTGTGTTACATTGTGTTTGAACTTTTTGTCAAAAGTGTCTACTCCTATTGCATATCGGAAAAGAAAAAAATATCGGAATTTAACTAATTATTGAAGACCATATAATAAACAATAAATAAATGAAAAAAGATTAAAAAATACTGAAGTTTGTATAGGGAGCATCAGTATTAAGACTTGACGTCCAGTCTGACTGAAATCAGGCTCTCAGTACTTCCAAGCTATGGCCTCATTTCGCATTAAATACCGTTGTTAGGACTTCATCCTCTATTATAAACACTTGTATTATCATTATCATTATTGAATGTTTTAATGCTTTCTATAAAATATTTTTTGCAAGTTATCTGTATGTTTATGAATATAAGGAAATATAGTAAAATCCATACATGCACAATTAAAACAAATCTTTAACCACGCAAGATTAACCAGAAACCGGGAATCCCCTCTTTAAATGAAATATGAATCATTATGAATAATGCTTAATTACAATGATCATTCAAACAGCAAACCTAACAACACCTCAGCTTCAAAAGTATACAAAGATGAGCAAAGTGCCCTATCACCGGAAGTTCAACGTCAAGTAAATGGTTTTGAATGTGGTGTTTGTTTCAATCGCTTCTGCAACAACGGTTTATTTAAACGTTTTAACTGAACTACGAGTACATTCCCTGTCGTTGTTTTGCCCATTTTTTTTTTTTTTTTTTTTTTTTTTTTTTTTGTGGAAGGACTATATGATGTCTTCCAATTGATTTGTTGAATGTGTCATAGTTTCCCGTTCCTCTTTCGTCTACCCCGGACTTGACCTTTTATGAGCAACTCGGTGGGTGTTTCTAGAAAAGCAGTGGACGCTTACCCTACCGTTCCACCTGGTCCATGCTCCCAGTTTTAGTGGAGTGCGAGTTGATCATTTGGTTTTATTACTTTTTATGTATGATTTTAGTTACTCTACGTTCTTTGTTGTGTGTGTCTGTTTTCCATGTCTGGTCCCTGGATTGCATTTGATTTATTTGTTGGTTTGTTGGTTGTGGCTTTACGTTTTCTTGCAGATATCGTGCATTGTAAGAGCAGGGCATTAGTATGAGAATTTTAGTGGATATGAATAAAATTTTCAAAACATCATTATATCAAATTTTAACACAATAGTATATGCATGGCATCATAGGTAATTCTTTACGTTGACATATTTCATTTCTAATACTCATGAACTGTTAATCCATGTGTACACAGATGGGCTTAACCCAAATGTTTCTGTTTTCCACACTTGAACCGTACCTATATAGTTCTAACAAAGCTTAAACGTCAGGCACTTAGTTTATTTTGTCAAAGGGACACTGGAACAGTATGAAATACAATCTGTATTTACCTGCAAAATACACCAGAAAAATTCCCGTATAAGGAGCTAGTTAAATGTACTGTCCTTATTTTTGTAATGTTTACAGCTATTTGGAGGATACAGTGACAAAATGAAGCGACACAGAAGTCATCTCTTTAAGTTATATGTTGGTCTGGTCAGGTACAACTGCGATCATGAAAGTCTATAGACTCCAATATACATGCAAAAAACAAGTTCAACCAGTACGAAGTACAAATATTTCCGCTCTGTCACTTCTGAATTCATCCGTCTCCTGGCTTTCTGAAACCCGACGCCCATTATTAGACGACTTACACTCTATGCAATTAACTTCAACTATGTGAGTTGTCACATTCAGCGATATTAACCCAGTTAATACAGGACTGCTTCACCTGGCCCATTTGTGTCGCCTTGGAATTGTTATAGAGTGGAGAGTATCAGCAAGGGACTACCTATGCTTTGCAGACGGCACGCAGTAGGCAATTAGACATTCACTTCAGACAGATCATATAGAGTTGTGTGAGTATAAGAAGGAGGGACCATCCCACTTAATTATTTATATAGCATTTTTAGGCTCTAAACCGGTTAAAGGATGCAGTTGACATTCCCTTTCACCAGACAGTGGTGAAATTTACCACAACATGGTAAGAATTCTACTTCGGACAAAAGTGAATGGAATCCGCTGATTAAATTCTTCACCAGGATCTTAAGTAGAGCGGTAAGAACCGTCAAATCAGCAAACTAGAAATCGGGATTTGAATCCATAACAATATGGGGATTAGAAATCAATCCTTCATATTTATTGTCAAGTAACTTTATTTGAAATTGCGGGTTGCAATATCAAAGTTTGTTTGCAAACATGACATGCTGTTAAATTGGCATGTTGAAAATATGTTGAAAAATGAATAATATGAAACTAAATACACTTAAGTTTCTAGAAAAACAGAGGACGCTTACCTTACCAGTTCAATGTGTCATAGATTTCCTTTCCTAGTTTGTCTACCAAGAAATTGACTTTAGATGTGCAACTCAGCGGATGTGTCTAGAAAATAAACATAGAACGCTTACCCTATGCACCATGTCCATGCTCCTAGTGTTTAGTGTAGTCCGAGTTGCTTTTTAACTTATTTTGCTTTGTATGTATTATTTTGTTTATTTCATGCTCTATGTTGTGTTTGTCTATTTTCAATTTCTACTCTTTGTTGATCATTAGATTACATTTCTTTGATTTCCGCTAGACTCTTGGTTTCCTTAATAGCTCTTTTAAAAAAAATCAAATAAAGAACAATTCAATTATATAAATTGTACAATCTTTTGAACGTACCTCCTGTCAGCAACCTTAATTGAAAACAAAAAATCATAAACTTTGATTTTCAAATCAATGCAAATGTTTTATTGTGAACGTAGTGGATTTGATAAATGTGAAGTAAATCTGCAGCATAGTTTAATATGATAAATCGATCACTAAAAGACAACTAGTGGTACTAGGAAATGTATTTTACATTTTATATATAATCCAATATAGAAGAACTATAGAATGCTGTGAGGCATTGGTAAAAGAAATTTCTCTAATATTCAATATATGAATTATGACGTAAATATTGGCATCTGATAGATAAAAGTGATAATATAACGAAGATGGAAATGGTAAATATATGTTTGCCAAAGAAGAAATGATAAGGCCAATAAAATATGCCACGAATCGAGTATAGATTTAGCTGATTTGGGAAAGCTTAGACATAGCATGTTACAAAATTAAAAAAATATAAACTGTTGTATAAAGAAGATATATAAAAGTGATTACATATTTAATATTACTAATGTTTCCTTTTCTTTCGAAAATACAAAACAAACAAAAATTTGTCACAGTCAGGCTCAAACTAAAAACCTTTTCGTTTGAAAAAATACTTAGTACGTTTTTTTGGTGGGCAGCGAACACTTCATAGCAAGGGGTTTGTTATATTCTACACATTTGTAATGTGTTTTTTTTATTATTTATTTCACCAATAAAATCTTATGTGTGGGGAATGTATATCAAAATATAGCACCAGAAAAGAACTTCCCTTGAAATCGGGACTTATATAACTCACCGTGGAATATAGACATACAAATACGTACTTATAAGGGTTTCAAGCAATATAAAAGATAAAATGATATAGGTTTTGTATGTGAGAAATGTGATACTCCTATCATAATTTGATTATATTTATTCTTACAAAAATTCAGACCAGTCATTGCCAGTCACCGTAAGCGGAAATGTATTGTTATTTATTTTCGAAACTGTCAGATGGTCATGAAACAGATGAGAATATTATTAATTAACAGTATAAGATAAATTTGTGTTTATCTAATTTTTGAAAGCTAATATTTTTCATCGTTCGCAGTGTTTGAACTTAGGAAAAAAGTATAAAGAAGTAAAGGAAGTGACGTAATATAAAAGGGTAATCAAGGGAACCAATGTTATAGCGGTAATCAAAAGAATGTAATCCAGGGACAAAGACCAGAAATGGAAAACAGACATACACAACAAAGAACATAAAGTAACTGAAATCAAGCATACAAAGTAACAAAAGCAAATGAGCAACTTGGACTCTATTAAAAACTGGGAGCATGGACCAGGTTCACCGGTAGGGTAAGCAAATTAACTGTTAACACAATTTGTGTTTGAATCTCCCCTACACCAAAGTGTCTTTGTCATGTTTGATGTAGAATTTCTAATAAACTACTACACGTTTAAATTAATTTCGTCTATAGACAAGTTTCAAAACATGACGAATTGCAGGTAACGTTTTAAAATACATCGATAAACTTCACAATAAAGTATTCAGAAAGTGGAAGTACGTGTTCAAGAAACAACAGCATTATTTTGACGTAATTTATGGTGATTATCCATCAATCTCAGATTAAACATTTCTAAGCTATTGAGGAAACGCGAACTAAAAACAAATTAAAATATGCAATATCAAACTTAAATTCTATTATTTTCATGCAAGTTTTTTTTCACTCAAAAAACTTTCGTACTCCATTGATTTTTGAAATACAAATACATTGTTCATCAGTTAAAAAGAAAAAAAAACAACTTCTGTACTGTATGCTAAAAAACAGTTCCGAAAATATTGTAATGCTTCAGTGTCTAGACCTGCACCTTGACATTACATATATATATATATATTGTATTACGACGTGTATCTATGTAGCGAAATCTCGGTACTTACAGCTTTAATAATTTATCTTTAGCGAAAATTGTAAAAATTGAAAATAGAGATAGTTGGCGTAGATTTTCTGGATTCGCTCCAATCCCCTCATACAATTATCCTTGTTATTATGATCTAATTTTCCTGTGTGTTTCATCCTGGCATTATTAGTGTTGTACATATATTTGAGTATTTTTCTACTAAAATATATGATCACTCTAGGCTTATATACACTCTGATTTATTCAACATGTCATAGTTGTCCTTTCCTCGTTTGTCTGTCCCGGACTTGACTTTTTACGAGCAAATCGGCGGCTGTTTCTAGAAAAGCAGAGGACGCTTACCCTACCGGTGCATCTGGTCCATGCTCCCAGTTTTAAGTGGAGTCCGAGTTGCTCATTTGCTTTTGTTACTTTGTGTGTATGATTCAAGTTACTTTGTGTTCTCTGTTGTGTATGTCTGTTTTCCATGTCTGGTCTTTGTCTCTGGATAACATTCTTTGATTATCACTATAACCTTGGTTCCCTTGATTACTCTTCGTTACATGATTCTTGTATTTTGTGCAGCTATGTGTCATATTTTAAGCTTCTAACAGTGTGGCTAACACTTGGTTTTCATCTTAATTATTCTTTTTGGATTTTGTTTTATGTAGTGATGCACGTATATATTTAGTATTAAAATATCTTTAGGATAAGTTTTGCCTAGATTAGCCTTTCTGATATTATTTTCTCTCAAAAACAATTCATGGAAAATTTTCAGTAAGGATTCTTTTGCCGTTTTGATCCACCTCAATTGTAAATGTGTAATATGCCCGCCTAAAATACGGAAGGACGTGGATTCAACCCCCAAGCGAGTACAACCTATTTAAATTAGTAGTCGATACGTCTCCGTCCAGCATTCGGTATTTAAAGAGTAATCAAGGGGACCAAGATTATAGCGGAAATCAAACGAATGTAATCCTGGGACAACGACAAGACATGGAAAACAAACACAACAAAGATCATAAAGTTAATTAAATATATAATAAAGTAACAAAGTAAATGAGCAACTCGGAAAAATAATTGAATTACGACTTGTTGGATTGGTCAGACTTATGTGTCCGAGTAATTTAGCATGCCTACCTTGAGATTTGTGCTTCTGTAAGCTAGCACAATAATGATTCAACATAAAGCAGGGTGGAGAAAGAAAGATTCTCCAATCTTTCTTCTCCTGAAATGCATGCATCATCCGTAGTGCGTTAAACCATAATCACTCATTTCGTCTGTTCATATTTGCCGATCTAAATATAAACATCAGATGTGATCTTCCCTTAATTATGAATTCAATTATGAATTATTTGAATTTGCGGAAAATGCATTAAAGAAATATCCTACTTTCAAAACAGTACAACATTATTATGTACATGACATTCATAAAATGGGAACAATACCAAATGTTTTCACATAGTGATTTTCCGATTGATGAAAAGTTTGCTACTTGTGAACTTAAACATACAACACAAAAAAAAACAAACAAACAAAACAGAAAACATTTCCATTACTCTCTTTTTTTACAAGATACTTGGAACCTGATCATATCTGGGCTGTGTACAGTTTTAAGTAAGTGCAAACCGCAATTGGAAATGGTATATTAAGAATTTAACATTCTTACATTCGCTGCAATACAAAGATTGATATTTCTAGTACTGTCGAGTTCTACCCATTGTCGCTACAATACCGTAATTGATTTAACAGGCCGTTTATATAGTAGAATAACAGAAGTTGCTTACATGTCTTTATGGATTAAAATTTTGATGGAAAGATCCAAGGTAAGCACTGCTTGATTGACTGTTTGACAAATATGTTTTGTTGACTAATGGGTACATGTAGCATGGCATTTATTCTGCAAGAAAATTTATATTTAATCATGATTTCCTTTGTGCCCTTTTTACAGCTTCGTATTTTTGTGTTAATCATTTCTATTGTTTGTCCCAATTGCAATCAATTTTCTGTTTTTGTTGACTGGAAATTGGCACTTTATGTTCAATACGGTTCTTTTGATATTTTTTGTTTTTGCTATTGTTTGTTTGTTTTTTGTTTGCTTGTTTTTTTCGTGTTTTTGCTTTTTTGCGTTTTGTTTTGTTTTGTTTTGTTTTGTTTTTATTTGGATTTCATAATTTCATTCTGCACTCCTACATATATATGCGATTTATTTGTTATTTTTATCACACTGTTTGAAATATATGATATGGTTCACATTATGGATTACATTCCTTTGATTTTCGCTAGAGTCTTGGTTCCCTTAATTAGACTTCCACTGAATTCATTCACTGGTCATGCAATATTTTAGTAGAAGTCTTTATAAAACACATAGAAAGGAGGTGATTTATGTAGGGCAAATACTCACCTAATTCACTTTTATTTCTAATTCATAAAAAAAGTTATTAACCACAAAACCATTCTGAGATTGTCATTCGGCTGTTGCAGTTTCGAGACTAATATTATTAAGATTATGTATGCAAATACATATCTTAAGATTTGATTTATTGTTCTGAGTTATTTTATTTTAGTGGGAGATGAAAACAAATATAAAGTGCACCTGGTCCATGCTCCCAGTTTTTAGTGGAGTCCGAGTTGCTCATTTACTTTTGTTACTTTGTATGTATGATTTTAGTGTGGTCTTTGTCCCTGGATTACACTCTTTTGATTACCGTTATTACAATGGTTCCCTTGATTACTCTTTAATACCAAAAGGACTATCGTGATATTAAAATTCAATATTCGTAGACCTAAAAACCATCTTTTAATCGGTGGGGTGTTCTAAACCATTTTGCAATTCTACCATAAACAGTGTTTGAATTTTACATGGAATGGTACCTAGAGCAATGAAAAATGCAAGCATCTGTATATCATGATTCTAATATCTGAGGTTATTTCTTGCTTCGTGTAATATCCATTTGTTGATGCTTATATGATATTCATATCACGTTCGATTCATACCTTAATTCATTCAGTGCAAAACACTTGATTTAAGTGAATGTACCTTATTTTTTTTTTCAGGATTCATTTCATATGACGAGAACAATTCAAACTGCAAACTGTTTGATTTGGTAAATTTGAATTTTATTTTATCATGTCAGTTTGTTCAACGAAAAGATGCTCAATTGATGCCAAGTGAAATGCAAATATCAATTGAAATTATACAATAAAACCACGTAAGCTTCTTCCCTATCCTAGAGTGACTAAAATTACAAAAAGAATCAAAAACAGTTCAAACTAATTTTTATTTAGATCCTTAAAGCTTGGATTAAGATTTCAAATATATCTTAGGGAAACTGTCAGTACTTGAAATTCAAATTGGAGCCAATGCTAAGGATAAGGAGGATTTCTGAATATACATGTGATTTATTTAAAACCTAGGTACATGTGTTATCAAAGCGATGGAAGAGTGTCATAAAACAACAAAATTACAGGTAAAATCTAAACTTCCTTTTTGCGAGTAGATTTGCTTGATCCTAAAGAAGTAGTAGTTTAAAGATGTGTTTTCTGTTAAATAATTTTTGCAAAGTATATCATTATCAAATTCAAAATGCACTTTCGTTTGGAACCTACTTGTGGAAGTCTGTGTTCCTGCATTTTCATGGTTAAGTTATTGAAGATAGATCTAATGAGTATCTAAACGATGTTTATATATCAGAGCATAATCTGCTCATTCAAACAAAACTGGTCATAATTTAGTGAAGATACTATTTCATAATAAAAGCCTGCATCGCATAATGCAAATAAGAGTACGTTTTATGTATTGAAAGCAAAAACATAGAGTTAACGCACAATGCCTGCCTGTAGATTACAGTATACTTTAATTCCAGTGTACACATCTTTTAACTTTCTTACGTACTAACTATACGTCTTTATAAAATCAGGCAGTAGATGATTCATGTATGTCAAAAACCAACAAAATTCAGTTTTATTTCTTGTTCAGAAACAGTTACTGATCACATAACCAGTCTTAGCTTTTTATTTGGTTGTTACGATTTTGAGATCAAAATTATGTAGATAGTACATGAAATTGGCATTTTGCAATAGTTATCGTTCTTGATTTTGTTTTATTTGGTTGATTTTAATGGTAAATAAATGCATGATTTTCTAAAAAGTGCAGGTCTGAATGCAGTCTTGATTATGGTAATTTGTTTAGGTTTGTCTAAACCATGAATCACTTTACCATCGGCAGTGTCTGAATTTTATATGGACTGGTACCTAAAAAGTAGGGGGAGGGTTGGTAACATAAATAACTCATCTCTCATTCTGGTCAATGCAAAAGTATTTAATATGTGAAGGTTTTTGGCTGTTAACTATATTGTCAATATTTTTTTCATAATAAAATCTGTTTATCAACAAACATTCAAATCGATTACTGATCATCTATACTGACGACAACAGGACACATAAATCTTTCCTTTAAACATTCATTTGACTTACGTCAATATGTATTTTTACAAAACAGTTTTTTTTTTCACCTGATGACAAAATCATTAAATTTTTTAATTCGTATAATTCTTCCTATATAAGATTGTCTTACAAATGATTAAAATGAAAGTACGTCCTATATGTATGTTTACTGTAACATTGTTTTACATTTGTATTTCTATACATAAAATTGATTTACTTATACAATTTATTTATTTTTAATTTGTATTAGTTGATGACAATTAAGTATAAGTGTTGTGTTAATACGAATCAAGCAAAATGGGAAAAATCGAAAACATGCATGTCAAAACCCCACCGATTTGATCATGTAATATCACTCAAGGAGACTTGCTCTATTTAAAAAAAAGACATTTTTTGAATCTGTGCATCACTGGATTTGCTTAGAATATCATTCGATGGAATGTTAAAAAACTGGGGTTTTGACAGAGTTGAAACGTTCATTTTTAGATATGGGAAATATCGTCATTTTTTCTTGATTCTAATGGCGCAAATAGTCAAATTACATTATCAAAATGGTGTATTTTACATTGTATCATACCATGTTTCATCTACTTCCTGATTCTTAAAAGGCTGTTCATTAGAAAACCACACAAAACCATTCGAAAATGATATTGACAATTACAAAAAGACTTTAGTGCTTCACGTAGAGCCCTATGAAAAACTTATAATATCAAAATATTTTTCCCACAAATTTAAGATGATTAAAACAAGGCAATGATGTATTTTTCAATTTCGAATTATATAGCTCGTATGCTAAATTTTGCTTTAATCAAGAAGAAAAAAATATTCTAGTTATTGTAAAACTGCGAAAGCATTGGGTCTCTAAATTTTTACTATACCAATGTATTTAACTTCGTCCTAGCTCACTGGTTACCCCTACCTTATATTACAGTACATTACCCTCCTAATAAGTCTATGGAGTACAATATTAAACTAAAGTTTAACGAGGTATACCTAAGGAAATGGATATAATTCTTGAAATCAGTGATATGTTTCTATCATATTCAATTTCACCAAAGCCTTTCAAGCTTTCTTTTGAAACAGAATGAAAGCAGTCCAAGTTACTTTGTTGCTTACATTAGATTGATGTAAAATGGTGAATACAAACGTTCTAGTGATTAGTAATAGGTGTGGTCATTACCTCCTTAAATTGATAAAGTAAAGCATTACTCATTAATATCCAATTCAATAACTACTTTTTTCAAAGGCTATAACTGAAGTATAAAGTGTATAATTAATTTTAAGATATATTACAACAGGAAAATTAATAATGCAAAACTAAGTGTCAGAAGGTCTTCTTCGATTATCCTATCTTGTAACTTGCAATTATGTTTAAATTTCTTATAAAAAACAATATCTCAATCAAACATTTGCAGCTGCTTTGTTGTTTAGACAAGTAATATCTATGTGTATGTATATGTTGTAAAGATGTTTTTTTTTTAACAACGAAAGACAAATTTTGAACTTAATTCTTTATAAAATAAGTAGAAATTCAGGAAACAAAAAGGATCGTCTGCAATCTGATTTAAAACAAAATAACTGTAAATTTAATACCACACCTTTACTTTGATATGAGTTCTAATATTGCCTATATACAGTAATGAAACTTATTTGGTAAGGATTCTTAGATTTTATGACTATGACCAAAAGTTGTTAAAGACCCTGTCGCAAATATATATCAATCAATATAACAACGAAAAAAAACTGTCAATTGATATCCGAACATAAAACGGACGAGGGAACAAAAAGACAAAAATGTTGTGTACCACTAGAAAATGAATTTGAGGCGGACATGTTTCCTTTATAAAACGGTTCATTCAAGTTTTCGTCATGGTTTTTTTTCTTTCAGCCCAAAAAGGCCTGAGGTTAGGTAACCCAAATAAACACATGGGTAGTAATCTTCATTGACAAGTTAAGTTATGCGTTTGGCAAATAAGTTCATTAAACCCACACGTGGTTATGCCATTTAGCATAATATCGGTGACTTATTTACTTCTATGTTATTTTTGCCGTCAAAATTTGTATTCCTTTAGTTGTCATCAAACCTTTTGCTTTTCTGGGTTGACTATGTACCGTTTTAAATTCAGGAGTAAAGAATGCTTATGAGTGGCTCCATATCTCATATCAGTTTGTAGTATAAGAAATAATTTTGTCCCACATTTCACGCTTCTAACGGGGAGTATATAATTTATTACTGGACCGCCGTGCAAGAAAGACAACTGGTGATATATTTTTAAAAAAAAATGTAAAATGGCGAAAAACTTCTATCATAAATATAATCACCGGACGGTGATTAAAAAGTGAGGTGAATTTTAATCACCGGCTCAAAAAGGGAGAAATTATTTTATCTCATGAACCAGATAAACAATTCATAGATAATTTCCTTAGTTGATTATGTTTATGTTTATTATATTTCATTGTGAATACGTCAGATGTTATTTACTATTAATACTTTTAAAATTTACTTTAAAATGTCGCTTAAATTCAAAAGATATTCATATATCATAAAACATTTACAACATTGTTCTCTACATCATAAGATTCCCTAAATAAGAATAACACATAATGTTCCCACGATTCTCCTTGAGTTTAAAAGTTTGTTTTTTTTTACAATAACTGTTAATCATTTTTGATAAATAGCTTTAAAAATAGAAAAAAAAGACTGAACGAATTTCAACATTTTTAATGCTCTCTTGCACAAGGTTTGTGAAACTTGATCACCTCTATTCAATGTGGTTTGTTTTCAGCTTTAATTTAGGCAGTTGGGAAATGGTCTATCAAAAATATAAAACATGGACAAGTATTTGTTGTTATTTCCCTTTAAGTTTAACCGAAGCATTGTGACATTTTATTATAGTACTTTTTACAATTTTCTGTTTTTAACCAAGCGAAAAGTCGGGATTCACTTCCAAGCATGTCCGTCAAAACACTCATGAACACATACAATGTGTTGGCCGTTAGCGGAACACTCCGATGCTTACGACATCGAGTATATTTATTTCTTTTAAAACTGGCTTGTTTCTTTGTTTAAATTCGATTTGCTTTTTTGTCTTGCTTTCAATCATAATTGACAAGTCTTTCAATTCTATCTTATCATGTCAGATTGTCTAACGAAAGATGCGCAATTGATGCCAAGTGCAATACGAATATCAATCAAATATACATTATAAAACTACATTGGCTTCTTCCCTCTCCGGGGGCGAGTAGGAATTACATAAAGAATTTAAAAAATCAATGCGATTATTCTTGAAGGGGCTTTTAATCTTAGATAACGATTTTAAATATATTTAAATTCAACTTGTCAGTAGCTGCGATCCAAACAGGAACCAAACAAAAACGAAAAGATAAGGAGGATTACTTAATTTGAATGTCATTTATTTAATACCTAGGAGTAAAGAAGATCAAAGGGACGGAACTGTGTCATAAAAAGAACAAATTGACTTGTAAAAATTCTAGATAATCTTTTGTCTTCAATATATTTTCATTATCCTTAAGCTGTATTTAAAAAGCTGATCACTCTGTAAAACAACTTAGCCCGTCTATATCAATATCGAATATTCGTAATTTTAGGCCGTATAAGTACGGGAAAGACCATGCACATACATGTTCATGAGATATATTTGATAAGTAGCTAACGATATTCGTATATCATAACAAGGTATATAAATATAAAGACACTTTTTTCTTATCGGTGCATTAAGTCTATGCTCTCCGTTTTTTTTTTTTTTTTTTTTTTTTTTTTTTTTCGTAACGTCCAAGTTTATTTATTTTGTTTCTGTGTGTGTGTTAGTTTGTTTTTCTCTTGTTCGTTATTGTGTGTATGTCTGTTTTCCTTGTTCAGTCGTCGTCCTTGAGTTACGTTATTTGTGATTACCATTTGAACCCTAGTTCCATTGATTTGCTTGGACACAAAAGTCGATCACAATAGAATAATATTTAAAAGACATTATAACTCCCAATGCCACGTTTATTTTCACAATGCAAACATTAATACGTTTTAAATATCAATGTTGTGTGTACGTTTATATAAAAAAGTGGAAGTGTTTGTATGAATCAGTTAAAATGGGACGTATTAGAAACATGCCTGACAAAACCCCACCGATCTGACAATGTAATATCACTCAAAGATTTTTTTTAAAGACCATTATTTGATAAATAAATAACTGGCTTTGCGCAGACATTTTTCAATAAAATTAGGTTTTTAACAGAGTTATCTGCTCTTGAAATGTTTATTTTCAGTGCATTTCAATGACATTTTTACTCAACGGTCCAGCATGATATGGAAAACCATGTCTGTTTTCCTTGAATCTGATAGTATAAATAGTCAAATTACACTATTAAAATGATGTTTTTTTTCATACCATATTTCACTGACTGCCTGATTCTTGCAGGGACGGACAATTCAACATAGATACTTGGATGTCCATGATACCTTGATATACTTTAATTCCTTGTAATTATTGTTCTTATCTATTTACAATACAACTGAAGAGCCGTTAGTATGTTTCAAAACATTAAAAGAAAAGTGATGATTGCACATTGAATTCTACGATTGGTTGTTTCCATTTTTAATTTTCATTTTTGTCATTGTATTTTACCTTAATATAGATGGTAATATATACAAAACTCGTTTCCTTGTTACATTTGCTATTTACGTCATTGTTATGGGGTTCCAGTAAATAATTAGCTTTTAAATCAAAATAAGGTTTCAGTACGGAAAACTGTTGTAAGAAAAGAATTAACTTCAAGACAGAATAATGATTCTTTTCGTTCGTTTTGCAGTCTAATCTTGATATTTCCCGACAAAGTGTTATTACCAGAACTTTTTTTCTTCTCCAAATAATCAACAAGTTTTCATTTCCACAGAATAATTGCTTTGCTAATGTTCATCTTTTGTTTTTGTTTTTGTTTTTGTATTTTTGTTTTTGCTTTGTTTTTCTTTTTTTTTCGGGGGGGAGAAGGGGTAGGGTAGGTTTTACATTGTAATATGTAGATGATAAGGAACCTGTCTGTCTTCCATTTGGATATACATGTATTTATCTCGGTTTAAGGGTATCGTGATTAAAACATGTATGTGTTACAAATATCCCTTGGATCTAAATGTATCCGAATCAGTTTATTCGTTTTTTTCCCTTTTAAGTATACAAAAGCAAACTGAATCAGACTGTGTGTTTTCAACTATGCAATGTTAATATGGCAGAGTATTATGTTATTTTTTTAAGCTCTGCAGCTGTATTTGCCTAAATAGTTACATTTTAATTTAATAATTTTGTTGTTTTTTTTTTATTATTGTTTTTTCAGACTTCAGGAAAGAACACATGCTTCTACAAGATCTTTTTGTGTTTGTCTCAAATAATGTTTTCGTGTTTGCATCTTCTGCTCAGCAACTACTTCTCCGGTTGTTTCATTAAGCCCATTTTCTATGTGTATATATTTTAATTTTGTAGTGCTGCATGAACTTCTGTTTAATCCTTTACATGATAGTCATTCGGTCTTTCGGAGTATTTGCCCAGGGATTATCGATAAGCGAAAGTCGGATTTGGAAAATATGGTGCTTAAATCCACATTGTAAAAAAAAATCATCATTTGTCGAACGCAATATTTTGATAATATTAGATTAAAAGCGTGATAATGTTCAAATCTTAAAAATGAAGAGATATAATGTAATCTAAAAATCCGATTTCTTTAAAATACATGGTCTAGAAAATAACATTTTATATCAGATTATAGTGGAAGAACCTAATTGAACCCAACTTGCATTTGGAAATACCTGTACCAAGTCAGGACCATTGCAGTTGTTTCCAAAATTCTGATTTTACCGTGACATTGCCATTTATCATATGGACTTTTCTTTTTACTATCCCCTTTCACTCCAGCTACTCCCTAGATTTGAACAGTTCGGTATTTGTTGTTACTTTCCTTCAAGTTTAACGGAAACATTGTGACATTTTATTGTAGTACTTTTTCCACTTTTGTTATTAACCAAGCGAAAAGTCGATTAGTAACTTTTAATCAGGTTCGATAAAATACTCAGGAACACACACAATGTGTTAGCCGTTCGCGGAACTCTCCGATGCATACCACATCGATTATACTTAATTCTTTTAAAACTGCTTGTCTCTTTGTTTAGTTTGATTTGTATTTTTACTCTTAATCATAATGTACAAGTCTTTCAATTCTATCTTATCATGTCAGATTGTTTAACAAATAAATGCGCAATTGCCAAGTGGAATGCGAATATCAATCAAATATACATAATAAAACTACATTGGCTTCTTCCCTCTCCTACGGCGAGTAGTAATTACATAAAGAATTTAAAAAATCAATGCGATCATTCTTGAAGGGGCTTTCATTCTTAGATTACGATTTTTAAATATATTTAAGATCAACTGTCAGTAGCTGCGATCCAAACAGGAGCCAAACAAAAACGAAAAGATAAGGAGGGTTACTTAATTTGAATGTAATTTATTTAAACCCTAGGAGTAAAGAAGATCAAAGGGACGGAACTGTGTCATAAAAAGAACAAATTGACTTTTTAAAGTTCTACATAATTTCTTGTCTCTAATACATTTTCATTATCCTTAAGTAGTAGTACTTAAAACGCTGATTATTATGTAAAACAAAACTTAGCCCGTCTATATCAATATCGAATATCCGTAACTTTAGGCCGTATGAGTACAGGAAAGACCATGCACATACATGTTCATGAGATATATTTGATGAGTAGCTAACGATATTCGTATATCATAACAAGGTATATAAATATAAAGACACTATTTTCCTATCGGTGCATTAAGTCTATGCTCTCCGCTTTTTTTCGTAACGTCCAAGTTTATTCATTTTGTTTCTATGTGTGTGTTTAATTTGATGTTGTCATGTTCGTTATTGTGTGTATGTTTGTTTTCCTTGTTCATTCGTCGTACTTCAATTACGTTATTTGTGGTGACCATTTGAACCCTTGTTCCTTTGATTTGTTTATTGTGTTATGTTTTGCTTTGTTTTGTTTTTATTTTTATTCTATTTTTATTTCATTTATTGTTTTTTGTTTGTTTGTTTGTTTGTTTTTTGTTTGTTTGTTTGTTTTTTTGTTTGTTTTTCTTTTTGTTTTTTTGTTTGTTTTTTTTTTTGAGGGGGGGTACTAGGAAAGGTTTTACATTATAATATGGAGATGATAAAACACCTGTCTTCCATTTGGAGATGCATTTATCTCGTTTTTCGGGTTTCCTGATTAAAACGTTTTGTCTTTCAAACATCCCGTAGACCTTAATGTAACCGGATCAGTTTATTCCACCCTTTCTCCTTTTAAATATACGTAAGCAAACTAAATCAGACTGATTGTTTCCAAAAAAGAAATCTTTTTGAGTTTTTGTTTTGCTTTTGTATCTTTTTTTCAGGTTTTTTAGCTTTATATGCCCAAATAGTAAACGAGGATACCATATATATGACTGGTATTTTTATACGAATTTTTGCACTTTTCTTTCAACAATTTTATGTTATTTTTTAATGAATTTAATTTTTGCGGTCAATAACGACATTTGGGGTACTAGTAAATAATTTTGAGCGCACAAAACAGAACTTTATATCACTATTTAAAAGCTTGCAAATGATATTTTATCAAGAACGCTAAAATTTGACTGTCGCAAAAGAAAAGATCCAGTTATACAATTTATTAGTTGCATTTTAGGTCCTTTTTATATAAAAATGAGTATTCTAACAAAATATGAAGAAATATCGTCCTATTGAGCAAACATATACTCTTTTTTATTGTTTTCTTTTTATTTCAATTTAATGATATTGTTTTATTTGTTTGTTTTTTGTCTTTTCAGACTACATGCAAGAACACATGGAGGGTATCGTATTGAAGATCATCACCGTTAGCCATATTATGTCATGCGGTAATAGTTTCGTCATTTCGTGTGCAGCCCCATCAAACATGAAATCATGAAGATGGTGGTTGTTTCATTGAAGAACTGAATTAACTCCTGCACTTTAAATTGTTACAATTGATCGTAAATCCTTTTCTAGTGTCTCTTTCATACGATTTATGAAAGAGTAATCCATGGAACCAAGGTTATGGCAGTTATCAAAAGAATGTAGTCCAGGGACAAAGACTAGAAATGGAAAACAGACATACGCAACAAAGAATATAAAGTAATCAAAATCATACACACAAAGTAACAAAAGCAAAGGAGCATCTCGGACTCCATTAAAAACTAGGAGCATGGGCCAGGTGCACCAGTAATTTACCGATATGTACTGCAATTGATTTTTTATTGTTAAAGATAAATATAAATATGTTTTGATTTATAGCTAGTCATATAGTTAACTTCACAGGTTATAACTAGTAATATAGTTAACTTCACTTCACAGGTTATAACTAGTAATATAGTTAACTTCACTTCACAGGTTTTAACTAGTAATATAGTTAACGTCACTTGACAGGTGATAACTAGAAATATAGTTAACGTCATTCCACAGGTTATAACTAGTAATATAGTTAACGTCACTTCACAGGTTATAACTAGTAATATAGTTAACTTCAATTCACAGGTTATAACTAGCAATATAGTTCACTTCACTACACAGGTTATAACTAGTAATATAGTTAACTTCACTTCAGAGGTTATAACTAGCAATATAGTTAACTGCAATTCACTGGTTATAGCTAGTAATACGGTTAACTTCACTTCACAGGTTATAACTAGTAATATGGTTATCTTCACGTGTTAGGTTATGGCTAGTAATATAGTTAACTTCACTTCACAGGTTATAACTAGTAATATAGTTGACTTCACTTCACAGGTTATAACTAGTAATATAGTTAACTTCACTTCACAGGTTATAACAAGTAATATAGTTATCTTCACGTGTTAGGTTATGGCTAGTAATATAGTTAACCTCACGTCACAGGTTATAGCTAGTAATATAGTTAACGTCACTTCACAGGTTATAACTAGTAATATAGTTATCTTCACGTGTTAGGTTATGGCTAGTAATATAGTTAACCTCACGTCACAGGTTATAGCTAGAAACATTGTTCACGTCACGTCACATGTTATAGCTTTGTCTTTTCCTAAATAAAGGGCAATCGCCTGATCAACTTTATATTTTTAAAATATATAATATTTATTATATAACTATATTAATAAAATTGACAAAAAAATTAAACTTTCTATCAACTTAATACGTGAAATAGTTATGATTTTGTTTTAATCGATCTTCTTGTTATCTGTCCATTATCAAAGAATTTCTTCAGGTCAAGGTCATTTGATAAGGCGAAGATAACTTAACCATATTACTAACTCTACCATTTTCCGGGATGAATCTATAAACATTAAATCTTTCTGAAAATAATTGCATGTTTTTAAAGGTTAAGAAATGATTGCTATCACAAAAACCAAGCTAAGAACAAAAATCAACAAATTTACTGATAATACATTTAAAAATTATTCTTTTGTACCATTATGTAAAGGAGGATACAATAAGATAAAAGTTCAGATTGTTTGACTAATTGATTGTTTTAGTTTAACGCCCAGGCAGCAATATTTCAGCTATATCCGGGCTTTGAACATGAAATTGATGATAAAATGAATGTAATAGAAATGAAGATGATGAAATGAAAAATGGGATGGGACACAAGAATAATATGGTCGACAAAATTTGACCGCCACCAGAAATAGGGAGAGGTGGGTCGGGAAAGGCAATTTGTGGTGGAGTGCAAAGGTTCCTTCTCAAGAATACAAGAGCAGGCTTCTATAACTGGCCAGGAACGTTGCAACTTTCCCAATACGTTACACCTCTTTGGTTTGCGGTCAGGTTATCGTAATATGGCCTGACGCCCGCAGCATTTAGCACGCCAGCGCCACCCCATTCCACCACCTAGGGCACACAACCCTGTTGTTCTCTGGGCAGAGCGCCCTAGCCCCTGGGCAGGGTGCTGAGCACTGTTAACTTGCCTTTTACGACAAGCCTAGCACTACGCGGTCCTATTCCCTTGACACCTGGACCCGCACGGGGTGGAAAAAGTTCAGGAAAAAAATAAATAAAATGTATATAAAAAGATCATCACAATCAACTAAACTAGAAACAGGGATCTTAATGACCCAATGGGAAATTGCCACAATGAGTATTCTTTTTTTTTCAGATCTAAAACAGAAATAAAGTTTATGTGTTTGGTTCCGATTTTTGTGCATTTTGAGAATTACATATTTCATCAAAAAAGTAATGAAAACGAAACCTTAAAATCTTAAATATAAATAAACCTGTTTCTGTTCATCTTCGAAACAAACTAACGTATACCAAAATAATTTTATAACTGATGTGTAAATATCGAATCTTTAATTTCTTTACTTAGTGAGCAGCCAGATTCAAACACGTGAGAATGTTGCTCTAAAGAAAGATTCAAAACAGAGTTCTACGTTATCGTATTCTGAAACTGAAATTTTTAAGTCGGCGTTTGCTACCGATGGTAACTTGCAACAGAATATAATAGTGGCGGAGAATAAGTTTTGTGCACACACAGAAACAGATGACCCCGGGAGCTGGTGGGCAGTTGATTTTGGCATGTTTTACGATATTGATAGCTTATCAATCTATAACAGAGAAGATTGCTGTGGTGAGACGTATTTAAAACAAAATATTAATCAAATACTCCTTTGATTCATTAATTTTTATCCTTAAATGGTGTTTTTTTTTGCATTGCATTTTTGCTTTCAATTTAAGTAGTTATTACTATCCTGTGTTTGTCACAAAGTGAGTTTTCTTTCTATTGTATCGAATAATGTACAAAATCTTCCCAACTGCTGTGAATTAGCAAAAAAGCTTTTTGTAACTATTTCTTCTTAAGTTATCTGGACAATACCAGGCCGTCATTCATAAAAAGCAATGAAACCGAAAACATAAACTTCTTAAAAACCGACAGATATTAAAAAATTATTAGTATTCAAACTTATATAGACGAAATCAATGGCAACTGATGTAATTTGTAATTTTGTCCTACCGATTTACATAAAACGTGAAGAATGTGCCTTAAATGCATCGATAATATGTTTTTATGAGTAATTTTTCCTGCACATAAAAAGAGTCCAAACAATGGTTAGTAAACATCAAACTGCCAAGACCGATGTTTATGTAATAACTACATGCTAGAAATTACAGAATACAGCTTGTATTTCGCAGTTCCACAATCGAAACAATTAATTGCCATAACGCCTTCATATAATTTTCAGTTCTGTTTGTTATGGCAAAAATAAATAGAAAATTACAACGACAACTTCACAATACCTTAATATTTTAACGCAATCCAAAGTTACGATGAAAAGGAATATATTTGATATTTAAATTACAATGGAGACTGCGTATAAAAAGCAGAAACAGTTTCGAAACACTTGAATATAATTATTATTTTTTATACAAGGCATCTACGGTATCCTGTCCTATGGTGTTTTCTCGTTTGCACCTTCTGTGCACCTTCCTCGTCTTATTTCTATCAGTTCCAACATGAATAAAATACTTTTCTTAAATTGGAAATACGCGGATAGAAAAGAGTAAAATCAACTTGAGATTGATAAAATTGTAACTATAGTTACTATTAGAACGATGATATTCATAAGAAAATTGATGGTAGTGAGTAATTAGAGGAGAACAAAACAAATGCATTTTTTTGTAAAATGACTTAAGTCCAGGCCCAAACGCCACAACACTTATAATACTTTTAAAGTATTCAACAACAAAAAATAGTACAAATGAATGAGCATGTTACTGTTCTAATGCTTTAGGTACTAAATAGCATTATCTCCTATGGTAAAACAAAAATTGTTTTCAACGGGCTGCTTCGACTTTAAACTTGCAAGCCTGGATACATACATGTACAATTCTTTTTGGTAATACTAGAAAAAATATAAAATCAATTAAAAATTTTACATTTTTGTATTGTTTACAAAATAAATGTGGGAGTCAAGAATACTTCATAAGAGATTGCTCATTTCTTGATGTATTCCGGGCTGCGGAAAGTAAAATAAAGCTGAAGTTTTTATTAATTTGCTTATTCACCAATATCATTAAGTAGTAGTCTTTCTAAAAAGCAGACAGAAGGTAATTCATGCATGTCAAAAACCCATTTAATTCGGTTTGATTTCGTGTTCAGAAAAAGTTACAGATTACATAAAATAATCTGAGTTTTTTATTAGGTTGTTGCACTTTTGAGATAAAAATTATACAGATTGTACGTGACATTTGCACGTTAGGAGAGTTATCATTCTTGATTTGGCTTGATTTGGTTTATTTTAATGGGAGATAATTGAATGATTTTCCAAAAAGTGCAGATAGGAATGCAGAAAAGATTGTTGTTATATGAAAGTATAGCATATGTAGCCTGAAAAAGCATCGTTTGTTTGTGGGTTTTTCTACACCATAAATCACCTCAAGTATAGGCAGTGTCTGAATTATATGTGAACGTCTATTTAATATAAAGTTATGGGTATCTATGGTTTTATTTCATTATGCCTTGTTATCTCCACTTCTTTTTGTCTTTATTTCCTTCTTACTTCTCACTACGTCTTCATCTAATAATAAAATTATGTCAACTGCTGAATGTTAATTATTTTCTTGTAAGGAAATTTATTATTCTTAAGGAAGAGAGGACGTTTCAAATTAGATAGCTTGTGCCTGATTCTAATCTCTTTGTATAACAATAATTAAACTTTTAATTAGGTAGACCTATGACGAAATATAATGAAATCAGTCCAAGTTACTTTGATGCTCACATGAGATTGATGTAAAATGCTGAATACAAACGTTCCAATAATTTGTAATTCCCTATTCCCAATAGAAAAATTTCAATCCCCCATACTATCCCGATTGCGTATTTCCTTTCAAATATTTACACTATCAAATTAAATTTTATATTTTTAAATTCTTCAATATTTTAGCTGTTCTTTTAAATTGAATTTAATATATTTCTTCATTTCAATGAATATAATATAATTAATTTCCCCAGTCTTCCCATTCAAAATGCCCATCCCACATATACCATCCCCATCCCAATCCCTATTCCCCATCACCCATTCCTTATTCCATATTCCCCATATACCATGCAATGGGACGCTTTCCCCACACAAGTACTATAACTACATAATTTACAATATCTTTTGTTAGAAGTCCTTTATACGGTTAACAAATTTATTTTTGGAGGTAGACCTACGGTAAGGGACGCAACTTGGACTGATTTCATTCTGTTTCAAATGGAAGCTTCATTAACTTTGGTGAAATTGGATATGATACAAACATTTCACCGATTCCAAGAATTCCTTTACCCTAGGTCTACCTCCTTAAGGTTTTTTTAACGTTTCGAGCGGGTCCAGTATAGCTTGATAAAAATTTGTAATGTTACATTATATTAACAAACACAAAATAGGTGCAAAAACATGGATGGCAATTTCTATTTAGAACATCATGTTTTAATGAAAGAAAATTATACTTCAAATTACTTTATTTTTTCACAATGGAAAGATAATTCACACCATTTGTGTAAATGTTTATTTATAAGACAAGAAAAGGAATTGGAATAACCAGTAAATTAATGTAATAAGGAATGTGTTTCTTTTTAATATAATACACAAGCTGTGTTTCCGATCAGTTTTTACTGCTCTTGGAAGACTACAATAGATCTCGGCCTTCAACAGCATTGTATAACCATGTAACATCAATTAAGATAAAGAGACCACTTCTATGATGTCTTAAACATCTAACTTTCTTTGTCATTTCAGGCGAAAGACTTCAAGATTACTTTATTTATTTGTTCAATCCTGCTACACCGTCTTGGTCAACATATAATAATGTTGAAGGAAAACTTTGTCATTTTCATCCTGGTTTAAGTGGAGCAATTCTCAATTTAGCATGCGACCAAATGATTGGTGGACGCTACCTGCAAATTTACAAACCGAATCTGGATCCAACTTTGGACGTTTTGACGTTGTGTGAAGTATTGGTATATAAACGTCCAAATAAACCAGGTAAAGTAGTCTGCTTAAACGAACATAAGATATATAAATAAACTGTAGTCCGTGACATTTTCTCGCCAGTTTTATATTTGCTATAAGTGCCCTGAATGTTTTCTTTAATGAACATTATAATGCTGTTTCAGGAACGAACGATCGCCGATTTAAAACAGCACAAACACAGATTATTCGGGAAACCCTAAAAAAAACGCAAAAATTTCCCGGTTTACTTCTTATTCTTTAATTTTTTGTAAAAAATCCAAAGTGAGATGTCACGGTTGTTTTAGAAAAATCTTTACTTTGAATGTCAGACGCAGAAAGGGCCGTTTTGACATCTACCCGCCTGACCGATGATGATGATGATGATGATGATGTCTACACTTTAAAAAAATTTTATTATAAAGATTTTTCGATCCAGACCTAAAAGTTTGGGGTTTTTTTTAATTAATACGAGGCAAAGCAACATTGTTTCAATGTTTTGTATTTTCAAGATTATGAAGTTATAAGTGGTTTGATTTTGTACAAATATGGTTCCGTATTCATATTTCTTGAATTAGCGCTATTGAAACAATGTTCACCTCCATACATGACGTCATTCCTTACACTACAACAAACTAATTGTTATGGATACTTCAGAACTCTTAAGTAGCACTCCAGCTAAGAAGCATGCAAAATGTGATTCATGGGTTAAAAGCCTATATATTTTTATTTCTGATATTTCATTTGAATTTCCATAGTAAACAGGAATAAACATTCATATTTTCATATAAGCCGTGCTCTTAGGAGATAAAAAAAATATAGAGTGCACTGTAGATTTCAAATTTAAGGGAGATAACTCTGTAAATGACACTCAAATACAAAATAATCTGTTGGATTTTCAATGTTGTTTAAGAGCAGGCAGATTTGAATGAATAATTACCCATTTTATAGTATATACTCATAAAACAACTTAATTACAAAAATAAAAATATGTTGCCTTTTTTGGGGGTGTATCACATTTTTCAGATTTTGCATGATTCTTACAAAGACAGCTACTTAACTGATAAATGTTTTCTTTAAGTCAAAACTATTGATATCTAAACAGTAAAACAATACCCTTTCTACGATCAAACTTCATCGCTGTTAAACTTATTCTCAAATTTGAGTTGAAATAGTTCTGACTATGGTTTATTAAAACCTAAACCACAGGGTTTAAATAAAGGAATAGAATAAGTAATAGTCTAATTTCTTTCGCTTTCTCTACTCAATTTGTGGCTGGCACACACCACTCTCACTTTTGTATTATTGAGATCGAATGGTATGCAAACATAATCCTTAGTGCATTTCCCTTTCTATTCATATCCTAACAATACTTCAAATAAATATTATCGTAAATATAGTTTGGTAATGACTTCGTGTTGAAGATGTCCAAAAGATCGGATCAAAATATACTTAACGGGAATGAGTGTTGAATAGACGGATATTTTTTTTTTCTAATTCCAGAATATACGTTTTGCAGAGAAACCAAAAAGGCTCCTGTGTTGAAGCTGTTTTCTGTTCAGAACACCGGAAATATAAGATGTGCAGCAATATGTATTATAAATAGTAATTGCATTGGCTATGAGGCCACGCCTAATGGAAGCTGCAATTTTTATCAGACAAGCCAGACAAAATTAGGTGAAAAAGTTAGTGACTACTACTACGAAAAGTGCTAAAAAGGATGGGCAAACCTAAGAGGATTACATTTTATATTCAAACAAAAATAGCAAATTCGTATTATGAAAGAAAGACAAATATATTTCTATTTATACGTATGTCGTATCGAACGCACTAAGTGAAAATTACTTTGAAGTTATAGTCCCTGAACCGATTCGCGCAACGATTCGACGGATTGATGACCGCTTACTGATACATCGCTGACAGATCGATAACTGATGACCGGTGACCACATTCTGAGACGTTTATATATATATAGTCTAAAGGAATCTGCCAACCAGCAAACTTAATGGGTATCGGATCGTCCAGTCATGACGATGCAGCACAAACAAAAATAATTATATAAGTCTAAAGGATTGTACAACGATACCGATAAAGATGTTAACACACTATAATAAAATATATAATGGGCAAAATTTTCAGTCAACAAATGACCTTACTGTCGGTAAAATTTTATACGGCACAGGTATTCACCTGATTAGGTAGTGAGTTGTGTTCACATACCATTTACTTTCATACACACTCAGTTTATTTAAGGCACTGAAGAAGGTCATTTGTTGGCAGATTCCTTTTGACTATATATATATAACGTCTATAGTGGTCTAAATGAACTGTCCCGTACTACCATACATCGTGTACTACGTTACAGCCCTAGATTAATCCTACGAGGAGGAATGACCCGGAAAGCTATATTTTTATATAGCCTAGCTGGCCGAGTGGTCTAGGGCGCTGGACTTTGTGCAATCACTGTTGCCATAGATGTCACAGCGGTACGAGTTCGAGTCCCGCCGGGGAACTGCCAAAAATTTGCATTGCATTGGAATTTTTCAGACTTTTTCAATTATATATATATATATATATATATATATATATATATATATATATATATATATATATATATATATATATATATATATATATATATATATATAATTGACAAATAAAACAAAGGAATCAGTAAATTATATTGACCGCTCTGTGGTCACGTTATGCGATCACCAGTGTTATGGATCGGATTGACGGATCGAAGTCTGATCAGGTGATCGATCACTGATCGCAATGTTTGTTGCATGGACTGGTTCAGGTACTTTAGCTTTCTTACGAAAATCACAAATGTATATGTTTGCTGTGTAAAATGTTTAGTACTGTTGTGTTTACTCCGTGCAGTGTACATCAGAAGATGTATTTAGCCAATATTTTTATGCGGTTATAAAATTTCTAAATATTATTTTTCTCGTTTTTTCTTTTTGGATTTATTTGTTTGTTTGTTTATGGTTTGTTTGTTTGGTGTTCCGTTTCAACTTATCACCTACATTAATAAAGATTTTTGTATCGATAAGTTTTAGTTTTTTCACATATTGTCAACATACTACGTATACAAAAGGCGTTTAACTGACATGATATTTCAAAAAAGCGTACAAAACAATCACTACAATGTCAAATTTTGAATCCCAAATTGGTGTGAAAAACTTTTTTGTTGGAAATATTCAGTATCAATCTTTTTAAACATACGACAGTAGATGAACAATTCATGTAAAATCAAATTAATTCAAGTTTGTTTCTCATTCACAAGAACCGACAACATAACCCGTCTAAGTTTTTTTCGTTTGAAATTGACGTTATAAAAATGATTTATCAAGTAAGAATAAAATATAGATCTCAATACCGAAAGGACTACCGTTATGTATTTTTGTTCTTTTTTTTCTGCTCCAAATTTACCCAAAAAAAATGAAGTGTCTGAAAATACATAATAAACAACAAAAGTGAATTGAATTTAAAAAAAAAACAACTATTAACCGCTTATACTTTAATTCTTAATCATAACAACATAGGTAAAGCGAACTTATTTCAAACTTCGTCTATTAACGTCATGGATATTGTCATCGAAAGGGAACCGAGTCGTAGGTCTCATGGTCCACGAATTAATCGTAATGACCGTGTTAAACAACGCACCGATTTTTCACTTAAGGATTCACCTAATATTTTTAATTTTAAGAAATAAATAAACGAAACTCCATTTTATCATTGTTTTAGAAACGGCCGGCCATTTATGTCACATTGTTTTACCCGAGCGGTAGCGAGGGGTTACATAACGACATAAATGTCAAGCCCGTGGTAAAACAACGATAAAATGGATTTTTCGCGATTTATTTCGATGATTATAGGACTAGTTTCACCATATTTTTGATAAACACAGCCTATGAGTTGTCAGAAACGTTGGTAATGTGTTTATCACTTTTTTATCACGATTATGGTCTATAGCGCTTTGAAGAACGTCATATTATAATGGGTTTTTGACCTCTACGTAAGTTGCTCTTTTTCGTCAAAGAAAGTGAAAATATATCTTTTTACGAGGATGCTCTTATAATTAGAGCTGTTTATTATCATACATTGATCCCACGTATAGAAACATTTGAAGATCATAAAAGATATGATTTCAGCATTAAATACATCAATAGAGGTATTGATTTCATAATTTTATCTAGCATATGTAATGACAGAAGAGTTCAAAATCTTATAATTCCCTATTTTGATAATCTTGAACCAGCAATTGTTTTTATAGCTATAAATGTCTATTTGAAATTCAATTTATAATTACACGTTACCTCGGATGTTAATGAAGATTATCTCCTTTATCGTGAGACTATACACTATCCAAATTCAGATATGAGCACTTTGGTCATGTTATATCCGGTGATCGTTACATCGTCAAAGACCTATATGTAATTAACGTTTTGAAGAAAAGGACCTTAAAATCGTCCACCTTTAATTATAATCTAAGGACCTTAAAATCGTCCACCTTCAATTATAAACTAGTCAAAGTAATGACAGGTCAAACATGACGCTGTTTAATCTTATTGTTAAAAGTGACGCAAGCGAGAGAAAGCCGATAAAAAAATGTTTTTTCTCGATAAATGTTAAAAATGTTGATTTTTGTTCTCTACATCTCTGTATTTGCTCAGGATTTTTTCAAAAGAATATCAGAAAAATGAAGTTTTTGACAGAGTTATCTGCCTTTGAAATGTTCATTTTCGAAGCATTTTAATGAAATCATATCCCAATTAACCAGCATGGTATGGAAAGAATTGTCTTCTTTCCATGATTCTGATGGTTCAAATAGTAAAATTCAAAACGGTGGGTTTTGTCATTTCATGTTTCACCCACTGCCTGATTTTTATAGAGACTGAAAATTAGATTTCAGTAATCACAGTCAACTTCAGAGTCAGTTTCGGGCAGAATCAATGAGAATCTAGCAATAAAAGAAACGTATACTGTGAGATAAGCGGGCTATTGAGAGGTTTGTTTCATTTTTCACATTTTGCCTGATTCTTACATAAGGATTTTATTTTAGTTAGACTTAACGTGTAGAGAAATCTAAAATGAATGCAGGAAAAAAACTTAGGTTTTAATGGAGTAGTTCCATTTTAGCAAATTAATTACTTCGAATTTTAAAACTTAAGAATACAGAATGTTAAATGAAGTAGACAAGAATTAAGGAAGTTATTTGGTATTCCTCAGTTTTATAAAACTTGATACATATAGATAAAAATCTGCTTTACGCTATCGTTAGACATTACTCAAATCCAATAGAAGATATTTAAATGAGTCATGTATCAAAGTATGTTCTGCATATGTAAACATCTTTCTTGTAAACCTAGAATATGAACGCTACAATTGATTTTCCTCTTTATAATGAAACTCAATTTGGAAATGCATTATATTGAGTGTTATCAAAATAACGTAAGAGGAAACCAAAAAGTTACATTTCCAAATAGAAAAAAATACCAAGCTAGAAAGGCTGTATTTAAACTGATATTGTACTTGTATTCAAATAAATATCATTTGTGATCATCTGCTAACCAAATTGTTCCTTATTTAAGTGCGACAAAGCTTACAATGTGAAACAAGAAACAAACTCAAGATAGCCTGTCCTTTTATTATTTTTTACAGCTCATACAAAGAAGTTAATATTTTACCACCAATTGAACCTTGATCAGATAACAAGATATCCTTAATATTCATTTATACAGAATAGTCCCTAAAAATACAGTTTGTTAAATTAACAAGGATATTGCATAATTGCTAATAAAATATGTGCTCAATTTACTGACAAAACATTGTAAACAAACTTGCTAACTTCACATGAAATGTGTAAAATTGACCAAACTGGTAAACAACACTGAATCATATGCTTATTTCGACACAGGAAATATTCACCACGTCCAACGACAACTTTTTAAAAACTATTTCAACCAGAAAAGTATATTTAAATGCTAGTATATATAAAATTCAGACACTATCTATTGTAGTGTAATACATGGTGCAGAAAAACCCATGGAACAAACGATGTCTTTATATGCTACATGTTTATGTGACAGTAGTCCTTTATGTATGTTAATCTGAATCAACCAAATCAAACCAAATTAAGAACGACAACTCTTGCAAAGTGTCCATTTCATGTACAATGTATATAGACCTTATCTCAAAAGCGCAACATCCAAATGAAAATACTAACACTGCTTATGTGGTCTATAATTGTTTCTGAACAAGAAATAAAACTGAATTCGGTGGGTTTTTATATGCATGAATCACCTCCTGCCTGATTTTTATAAAGACTGCTACTTTAATCAAGACAATGTTTGACGAAATGTTTAGTTTCTCGAAATATGTCTTTTTTAGTATTACGTTCATTTCATTTTTTTTAACAAATGACATCATGATTCCGAATATATCCTAATGGTTTCTGTTAATTTCCACTCATTGTCTTGAAATATAACTGACTGCAGAGCAATACATAATACACATATATATATAACGTGCACTGTAAGGGTGCTATGGTCATATATTTGCTCCACTGTCCCATCTGTGGCCTTCTATATCTAAACAGCCTTTTGATAAGCGCTTGAACGGACACATGAGCGACCTAACAAAAAAGCCTTTACTCCCAGTGAGTCAACACTTTAGATTACCAAACCACTGCCTCGATGATTTCAACAAAATGAAAATCTTCATCGTGGAACAAAACAGGGTCTGAAGCAATCTACAGAGAGTGAAGCGGGAGGGATTTTTAGATGAAAGAATTCCGTGTTTTACACCCACATGGAATTAACAAAAAAATTTAAGTTCTTCCTATTTTGTAGTTTCTTATTACAGTGTTTGTAAATATTTTTAGTTTTATAGTTCTGTGTTCAAGATCAACACACAATATGTGTCTATAACACAATGTTGAAGATCTTCGTTTACTGTCAGTAAAATTGTTTACGTCACAGGTATTCACCTGATTAGGTAGTGAGTTGTGTTCACAGACCATTTACTTTCATACACACTCAGTTTATTTAAGGCACTGCTGAAGGTCCTTTGTTGATTGAAAATTTTGCCCATTATATATTTTATTATAGTGTATTAACATCTTTATCGGTATCGTTATACAATCCTTTAGACGTATATATTTTTGTTTGTTTGATCTGCATCGTCATGACTCGACGATCCGATACCCATTAACGTAAACTTATAGAAAGGTCGGAAAAATTCCCAACGATGTTAGGACTGTCAAATTTACGATGCAAATTTTTGGTCGTTCCCTCCGCGGCACTCGGCCTATAGCGCTGGACTTAGTGCAGGCGGTGCTGCCATTGATGTCACAGCGGTACGAGTTCGAGTCCCGCAGAGGGAACGACCAAAAATATGCTTCGCAAATTTGACAGTTCTAACATTGTTGGGAATTTTTCAGACCATTCTATAAGTTTACGTTATCTTCCCTGTATCAATTTGAGCCTATCGAGCAGTGTAGCGAATAGAGTCGTCACATTCTGAAATGTATACATACAACTTTCATCCATAGGGTTTGAATCCACAATACACAAAGACCACTTAAAAATATTCATATGCCATCAATAGGTATTGTTGAAATTTTTCAAAGCTTTCAATTGTTTTTATTATTCAGAAAAAATACATTCTCTCAAATATATCTAAACCAAACCTAATATGATAAGTGCTTAATTTCACACAAACTGTATTAATTTATATTCATGATACACTGATAATTGTTTCGAGGTTTGTACTGGTTTCTGAATAAAAAATGTGAAAATCGAAAAATGGCGACATGCATACATCACAACTTGTCTGATGTTTATAAAGGCTGCTATTATGATACATTCCCTGATGCTATCAAGGGTTAATGTATATTCAGAATCAGAAATATCGGTATAAGCTGTTTAGTACAGACAGACAACAAGTTAAAGCAAAGTAAAAAAAACATGACGATAGAATTTTTTTTTTCTACGGAAAGCCAAATGATACAAACTATAATTAAATGAATAGATTAGAAATATGAAATAAGTGTACTGTTAGTGTATGTATCGTTTTGCTTCTGAAAACACATCTTTCTAGTCTGTTTGACTCTTTTTTTTATTTTTCATTACGTAATCCAAGCATCAATTGATTTTTAAATGCGGTCTAGGTCCGTATGTATGCTTAATTTTTATTGTCTGTAGTTTATCAACTACATGTTGCGAAATTGATCTATAATTAGTTTTCATGTCGATATATTCATATTCAGGAACTTTTATTATGCTATTACTATATTCTTTAATACAAATAACAATTTTACCGGGTAAAAATCACGTGTGTTTTATATCGACGCTGGCAAATCACACTCAGTTTACAGGTTTCTTTTCAGTTGCGAAATATTGTAAAATCGTGTATATTAATTTGACGGTATTACCTGCTTTATTCCATTAACTTTCGTCAATGGATATTCATAACAACACTTTTGAAATTATTGTGTTATTAGTAGCCCTATTTACATTGGATATTAGAATTGACACGTTGTCATGTTGTCGAGCAAATGCCAAAAATTTGTAATGTTGATTCCTGGTGTCAATTTCATTGAATGGGAGTATACAAGAAACACAACCGATAAACAAATCTCAAATAGTGTGGAATTGGAATTATAAGGATTAAACACTGCTGTCCTAGACTTTAAGAATGTGTAAAATCGTACCATTAACTAAAAAAACCTGACATCTTTTATTTGTTTTGTGGGTGAATTTTATAAGACGATAAATTCTGGAAAAATAGTGGTTAATCCTTAAAAACCAATCCGTTAAACTCTTTACGTGACATAGTATTTATTCATAATCAGTCGTACAACTAATCGTTGCCTAATTGGTAACAATTATTTTTATCGATAACATGGATAAGTAGGTCATTTCCAAAGTTTTGTTTTTGTTTCGTTTTTTTAATAATTATGCCCTTCACAAATACGTATGGATTTAAATAAAAAAAGTTAGATTTATTGAATTATAATGTGATCGTGCTAGTCTATCAATAGCATTTATGGCGATATCATATTTACAGCTCCTATTAGTTTTTGAAATTATTGTTTAACCGATTCACATTTGACATTCTAAAGACCAGGAAAGTTTTAAGGTAAGTTGTTTTTTCACATACTGTTTTAGTTATTGGTTTTGATCAGAATGCTATTAAAAAAAAATTCGTGGTGTACTAATTTTTCGCCATTTTCAAGGTGAACAAAAAAGCGCGTAGAATAGCAGCCGCGAAATTGATTATTAATGTTTGATATAGTCTTTTCATTTTTTAAACCGCAAAAATTGATACCCCCGAATATTTTTACTTGATAATTAATACGTTTGCAATACTTTAAATGCAGTGCAGAGTTTTTTGCACAATTTTATGTTATGTATAATACATGTAGGCAAACCGTATTTCTTTATATCATTGATTTATTTTACTTGAGTTTATTTTCAGAAAACGACTGCAAAGAAATTATGAATTCTTTCAGATGGAAAATGTTCTATAGAACCATTACTGTCATAGGTAAATAGTTTATTTCAGCCAGACCAACATTTGTACACAAACATTTTTTTTATAATTTTTTTTTAACTTTTTTGTCTTTTTATGTGTGATGATGTGGTTTGAATTTTGCATAGTTTTAAATAAATTAAGAAGATTGCTTTTTGCACATGAAATTTGCGAAATATCGCGCCATTATCGGATTAATTCGCACAAAATATATTGAATATTGTAAACAACCTTCAACTGTTATTGATGACTTCTATTTTCATCAGACTTGACCTTCAACCAGCAGCGGTTATCCACAAGAGACAGGTGTTGGCCGGAGCCTTGAAATCTAAACTGGTTTTAAATATTTTTAGTTTTTATGTGTGTGTGTGTGTGTGTGTGTGTGTGTGTGTGTGTGTGTGTTTTGTTACTCTTTTTTTCCCTGGATTCCATAAATGATATTACTATTTTATGAATATTTTTACTTTCTCTTACAGTAAATCTGTTCTTTCAAGTGTCCACTCAGAAGAAGGATACAAGAGAAAATATCGCTCTTAATAAGGAGACGAGACAAAGTTCGACCCATGGGTGGAATTACACATCAAATTATGCGAATGACGGACTTTTGCACCAAAGAATTGACTTAATGTTAATGGAGTTTTGCACAAATACGGAACATGATGATCACGAATTCTGGTGGGCAGTTGACCTTGGTATTTCCTACACTATAGATAGCATAACCATCTATAATAGAGTAGAATGTTGTGGTGAGTCTCTTCGTTGCATGTGAATACAGAAATATGGTTCATATTATTGTATGCTGTGCTTCTTGTTCAAGGGGTAATTTCTCACCAACAGCAGCAGAACCAATTGCATAGTTTTATCTTTATCTAAAAATTAAACCCAACACCAGGAATTAAGTTCTACTCATTCGAATTCAAGGAACGATGTTTTTTGTTTAACGCTGATGACATTAATAATACTGGACATTTCGATACATAATAAATGACAAAAATCGGGTCCGACTTGCCTAACTACTATAAAAGCGCAAATAAATAAAAGCAATCATTCATCATTAGCTGTCAAATTTTACAAATTCAACTGAAACTATGTAAGATTTGCAATACCATACCTATCTTATGTCTCATTTCCCTAATTCAACTTATATATGGAAAAGGCAAGAAATAACAAACTTAAGTAAAAACTCTATGATACAGTCATTTATAATAACACATACGACTACGCAAATTAGTTGTATTGTTGAAATCAACCAGCACAGCACAATACTACTAATATATATTTTGTCACTGGCTTGGATGAAGTTAATTATTGTATTACCCATTTTCATTGGCTTAATTAAGACTTTCCAAAGACTACTTTCATCGACAAAAAAAATACAAATACTCATAATATATATTGCATATGTTGATATGCTGTACACATGTTTCAGGAAGTAATCTCTCATCAGCAGCATCAGAATCAAACATATAGGAAGATCTACATCCAATTTTAACAATTGTATCGGGTTGTTTCAGCCATCCAAATCTAATAGGTTTACCATTATCAATAATAGATTAGCAGGTTCTTCATCATACTAAGGCTATTTTCTTCATTTACAGGCGAACGACTTTACAATTTCTACGTTTACTTGTTAAACCCTGTAATTTCATCATGGTCATCATTCGATGCGGTTCCAGGTTCGTTGTGTCACTTCCATAAAGGCCGTTGTCCAAATGTACTCAATTTGGCTTTGATCAGAGAATTGAAGGCCGGTATTTGAAGATTTATAAAAAATTCAGGTTGCTCCCAGGTCGAGATGCCCTAACCTTATGTGAAGTTCAGGTGTACACACGTAGTCAAATATATGATAATGTTCTTTATCTTATTTTTGCACTGTTTTGTCACTTTCAACTTTGTAATCGAGGAACAGGGATTTTTTGATCACTTTTATCCCTTCTTACTCAAGGATGGCGCCATTTACATATTCGTTATGTATACGTCGAACAACAACTGCTCGATTTTGTTTGGTGATTCAAATTCGTTAAGTATACATTTGTACAATTTTGTACTTTTTAACTACTATATTTTATTTTCAGTCTCAAAAATAAATTAGCGCTAATATTTTAGAAAAAAGACAAATAGCGTAATTTGGTCCTCAGAAATATCAATCGCTATAATGTAAACGATTTGTTTTATTATTATCTATGAAATTGGAGAAATATATAATTTTGGACAAATCCTGTCATAATAAATGGTTTTGGCTTCAAAAAAATTATATATTGATGAATAGCAAAAAATGGACACTTTTAAGTCATAACACAAATTCTCAAATATTTGAAGTAAGAGTTAAGGATATAACAATTATATCTTTTTTTATTATTATCATTATGCACAGTTATATTTTAAACCGTATTGTATGTGGATTCTTAAAATCAAATTGATACAATACATTAATTCGTGCCATTCATCATGAAGTCAATTTTGTCAAAAAATCATTAGTAAATGGATCAAGTCTCAAAATAGTGTTGTCTTATTCAGAATATAAATTTTGCAGAGAAACCCTGAAGATACCCATTTTGAAACTGTCTTCAATATCGGACATCGGAAAAGTGAAATGTGCTGCAATATGTAATACAAAATTTAATTGTGTAGAATACGTAGCAGGATTTGATAAAAACTATACCCTTTATCAGACAAGCAAGACAGTTGTCAATAACAATTTAAGTTCGGTATACTTCGAAAAATGTTAACGATAAATCAGATTTATATCAGTGCAAATATGAGAAGAAAATATTCCATTGAACCTTATGTATATCACTGTTAACATCAGAATTCCTGGGTATGCTAATTTTGCACTTGTTAAACAAGTTTTAAGAATGATATTTGTGAAAGAATTGTTTACCTATGAAATGCCATGTATTTTTTCCAAAAAAAAACCCCGCGAACTTCGATAAAACCGAAAACTAGTTCATCTATCTTCATCTCACTGATACCATCTGTTCGGTATCCTACAAATTAGTGTTGTCATCGTTGTTATTTTACTTAGTATGGATATTAACATTATGGTCATATTTCTTTGATGCAAACATTTGCAAAACCGGTACTGCACAAGCGGAATAAAAGGATGAAAAGGCTGACAAAGATATGTAATGTTGGAGGGGTTGTTTATGACATGTTGTTAATATGTTAGGGTTGTGGTCTTTACCACTATAGAAAATTTCCTTTATACTATAAATGGCAATATACTCCAAGGTAGCTAATCGGTAAGGCACTGATTCCAACTATCATGTTTCATAAAGAACATTACCCATTCAACTTTATATGCTATTTATTATGCCTATGTACACACAAACAGCATAAATATAACTAACAATAACAATTACATGTTATAAAATCCAACCAGAGCGCTGGAGAATAATCAGGGACAAGTTTGGTTTGTTTACAAATAGTCAACTTGACTACTATAGCAAAACGACATTATTATTTACGTGGAAACTGGGTCAGCGTATACATGTATAAATGGGTTACATACACATTCAACCTGGTCGTTGGTTGAGAAAAAATTGTGGTGGAGCACTCTAGTCACTTATAAAGGGTTATTCAGGTATCTCGCCCTGGTAACGGGTCTCAGTCTCCCAGAAGCAGACGATGTTGAGGGTTTTGTACTCCCTTGGGGATTCTTGGAACTATTGATTGATTACCGTCATGGTAACGGACGCTGCACATGCGTAAAAACGATAAATGGGGGAAATACCGGAAGAAAATGGCTGCGCCCAGTGATTTAATCGGTACGATACAATAAAAGGAAATAGGCCTAACGGAACTTATTCTGGGGGAACAATATATCCCTTACACATGAAATGAAGGGTGAGAAACAAGAATAGAATGGGAGGGACACACTAAAGAGGAGACCTGACTACGTAGGAGAAACAGTGAGGACGAACTTGTGGTTACGAACTTTCCCAAAATACATAATAACAAACGACGGCATGCACAAATATACATAAGGAGGTAATTGTGAGTGTCTACGGCATTCACATTCATGTTCCACTCAAGTTAAAAAGAAATCAAGAAAAGAAAGTGCTTGTGTAGAACCATAGGTTACCAAACCTTTACATCAAGTCTAAAAGTCTTACTCTTATCATGTTACAGATAATTCATTTTACAAACAGATATGCAATTTCTGTTTCAGAAAACACTTTAACAAATACTACTATGATTATAGATATGAATATAGTAAATATTCATGATGTCACAAGGACCGCCCCTTTTGGGGAGAACAATTTATCATGAAGAAAAGACCAGTGGCCATGGGATTGAATAATAGTTTTTCCAATTAAAATAATTTGAACGACATTTCATTTTTGGAAATGGCCAAACAATACCGCATGACCCTATGTTTTGAAATCTGCAAAAGGAAACTTGGCTTATGAACCTAAAAGTGTGATATATAAAACTGCTTGATTTCTAAAGGTTTACTCTCTAGGGGCATCACTTTAAATATAGGTTTGCATTGGAAGCAACGGGAGTCTTTTTACTGAATTTATTCCTATAGGCTATAGCAATCAAAATTTCAAAATCTTCAATAATTCTTTTTGAGGTCAGTTCTAATTACTTCTATTTGAAGTAAAAAATAATAGGTTAACATTTTTGTCTTTTTATCATAAAAGGAAATGCTTAAAATGCTATGAATAAGCAGTTTTTTTGAGAATTTGTCTTTGCCACACATGGACAGTGCCTTAAGTATATAGTTTGGCTATAAAAACCTATAATTTGGATAAAAAGTTTTTACAAGAAAAGAAGCATACATTTTTAACTTTTTTCCTGTCGCGACCCATTTTTTATGCATAATAAAACTATACAGTTAAGCCAAAAGGGCCTGTAATATATCAAATCCATGCTTCTTTGTTTAAAAATGCATTTAAGAGATTTATAAGGATACTAATAGTTGTGTTTCCAATACTCTTAAATATATAAAGGTTACTTCTTCCATTTTTTACAATTAAGAATTGCACTAGTTCATCTCGAAGGGCTATGATGTCAAATATTCACTAGAAAATTGGCCATCCCTAGATATATGAAATTAATTTTTTCAATAAATTTAAGCAAAATCATTGTCTTATCTCTCTTACTTATGTTGAATATAATACAGGTTGTCAAATTACGTGAAAATAGATCCTTCGAAATTCACATTTTGGTATGTTTAGGCAAATTTTCTGGGATGTTTTATCTGCAATCAATATTTCAGGTATACAAATGGTAGAAAAGTTGGATTTTTCTGCTTTTATTTCTTTTCTTGGAGCTAATACAGGTCACATTAACACATTTCCATGCTAAATGGGTAATATTCTCTGCAAAAAGAACCTCAGTGAACAAAAACTACATTGTTATAGAATATAGTAAAACATGGAATGGAGTGTCGCATCTGGTTTTGTTCTTTCGTAATACCATTTCTAAAAATATCTGCAGGAAGGTTTTCTTGTGTAAATATCTGTTATATTGTTCGAATTCATCACATTTAATAGAATGTTCTTCCTTTTGTTCAATGCCATTGAGTTTGAATGTGTTTCTATGCATTTCTGTTGTATGTAATGACATGACACAAAAACCACCTCATTTCTAGAAGGGGGAACCCTTTGTACATTTGTAACTTTGCTGGACTCACAAAACAAACAAAAAAGGTATCTACTTATATTTCATTATAATATATATTCTTAATTAGATTTATGCAACATTTGAAATCATTGGGTGAATTTGCTTTCCTTATAGTGTTAATTTCCCTAAAGTTTGACAGCTTTAAACAAAAGCAGTTATCATGTGAAAAACGAAAACAAATGTACTAAAATTACAATATGATAACTTTGTCTCATGTTAAGTATTTTTTATAAAGAAAGACATGTGCAGAAAACCATCATTACAGGACATAACAGTTCACACATTCTCCTGGAAGACCATGTGAAGGCAGATTCTTTATACCAAAAAGTATTCACTGATATGTGAAACCACAAAGCCAATATTCATTCAAAAACAAATTAACATACAGTTTGATTACCAGAAAACCAATCAAAAGTCTACATCATTCACTGACGCACTTAAACGAAAACAAACCTCTCCATAAAATGTTTTCATGTTTTTAAGAATTCAAATAAAACACATCCATGCACGAAAAGATAACACATAAGTTTTAGGCACAGAAATATTTAAATAACATTTTCTTTTTTTAAATAAATGGTACACATCTAAAGCTATCTTCAAACAATTAACAATGCTTAACTGAATGAGATGGAACTTTGTTATTGATTATACTGATGAAATTGTTGTGCGGGAAGGTGGCGTTTACAATACAAACCAGTTTCAATAAAGTTCTAACTTTTGTTTAGGGTTGCAGGTCTACTGAATCACATGTTCTTTATTTTTAATACTTGCAGGGAATATAGATGTTGTTTAACATATTGTCGTTATAACTAAAATCAAGCCAGAATTTTTAATTGGTATACAACTAGAAAAGAAACTCGGAAGTGATTAAGTATTCAATGTTTTATCAAATCGAACACATTACTATATATTGGGAAACTTGCACTTAAATCTTATAAGGTTTATAGGAAATGTCATTTGTTCATTTTTTCCTCATAAATCTACCATGTTTCAAAAGCTGTTTTGATGAAGTAGAAACTTCTGATGAATGTCATAAGTTTATAGCGGTAATCAAACGAATGTAATCCAGGGACAAAGACCAGACATAGAAAACAGACATACACAACAAAGAACATAAAGTAACTAAAATCCTACATACAAAGTAACAAAAGCAAATGAGCAACTCGGACTCCACTAAAACAAGGAGCATAGACCAGGTGCACCGGTAGGGTAAACGTCCTCTGCTTTTCTAGAAAGATATAGTATATCTGGTTTAATTGCCAATTGGATAGTCATCTACCAAAAACCAATCAACGAACATTTACACTGCTAAAGGGCACCACACGGTCTTCAATAATAGGTAATGGCGTTACCATAAAACATGCTGAAAAAGGCCTCAAAATAAATGGGTTGAACTATTCTTGAAAGACAAATACAAACCTAATCTATATAAAAAAAAACGTAAAACGAATAACAATGAACATAAAAAACGACAATTGGTTCTTAACAAAACAGACACACACAACAAAGAACACATTACATGTAAAACCAAAATAGTACGCACATACACAAAAAAGTAAATGAGCAATGTGGGAGCATGTTTCAGGTTCGCAAGTAAGGTAACCGTCTTTTTCTTTGTAAGAAACACCCGATTTGTTGCTAATAAAATTTAAAGATGGCGGTAGACGAAAGGGTAAATCAATAACACGATAATCAGATTAGTTCTCGTAGCTATAACATGGATATGTGATTACCGCCTTGTACTCACTTGCAATATAACCGGTGTCGCTAGCGAAGCAGGAAATCTTTATCCTTTTGAAGCACCTTATGTTACTACTGGTTTGTATTGGAGTTCATATTGCTGGTGTTTTTGTTTGTTTGTTTGTTTGTTTGTTGTTCCTGTTACTCCATTACGATCCCAGAGTTAATTATAACGACCATCAAACTTTTGTGGCAACCATTTTAATTTGCAGCAAAGTAATGCCTTTCTAAAAGGCTAATTGTAAGAAGCCGAACCCCGTAACAAAAATCCACATAATTTCTGCAAGCTTTGAAATAACGGATTAATTGTTACATGAAGATACCTTACCGCAAATTGTATCAATAGTTTTTCTCATACCCTATTTTGATAGTGCTTACTGCTATTCCCGTGATGTTAATTTGGCATTTTGTTACGGAAGCTTATTGCATTTTTATCAAGAATTTGACCTTGCTCTTCAATTAATCTCAAACAGGTTCTCAATACCGGTATATTTGTACACATGTTATGGATCATTGATTCTATTGTCAGTTCAAAATCAACTTTCGAACATATCGAAAATTGAAAAAGCTATATTTCCTCTAAAACACTCAAACAAAAGTCTTCATGAACATTTCCCGATACACAGTATATTCTGTGTGAAAAAAGCTAATCTTTTTCTAATCAGAGTCATTTGTATCTATGAATGGACCACACTTGTATGTCATGTTAGATACTTTTCAATGTTGTCCATTATTTAATACCAATACCGAATCACGAGTAGTATCCACACTTTGGCTATCGTTTAATACATTAAAACGTATTCCCAAAGTAATTATAAACATAACGAATTTGTAGTACACACGCATGATGTAGAATATATCATAAAGAACTTAGTTAAACAATTATGGACACAAAAATATTTGGCAACATGAGTTTGTAGTTGATTCTTTTCTTTCATGTATTGTTGCCATATCTGTGGTTGTAGTTTTATAAAATGCATTTGTTAAGTTATCTTATTATCTCAACATTTGGTAAAGCATATTGACCAGATGATCTGACCTTGATGAACTGGAATAGCCCAAGATAAATACCAATTTTGATAACGGAATTTCTCCATTGATGTAGTAACAATGAATCTTTATTTCTGTGGTCATTTTTAAAACTATACATATTTACTTATACAGTCAAACTGCCGAATAAAGATATTTACCTTCAAAAGGAAAGATCATCCTATTGCGAATTGTTGAAGTCGACGGGTGGTGTGTGAAAAAATTGTACCACTGTAATCAGTGTTTAAATAACAGAATGCTTTTGTTGCATTTGGAATAAGTTTTCTAGAAGTTAATGTCATAAATGTATAGAAGAAAATAAGTCATGATACACTCTGGATAATGTAAGCATCCTGTGCCAAATTTGTAATTAAGTACTGATATGTAATTAAAGATGTGCTTAGACGTTTTTTTTTTTCTTTTTTAGTAATAGAATTCAAACATATGTTTGCAAATTCGATCAGTTTTTTTTAATGGTGAACGGTTTTTCTCTGCAATTAAGCCATTTTATATATAAATATCTTTTTAAAACATTACTGTCATAAATGGAGCAAATTGTTTTTACAAAATCTACGAACATGATGTATATTTGAACTTGTTGGTAATATATAATCCCAGGTTTAAACGTTGTGTTTGGTAAAGTTACATCTGCATTTACAATCGTCTTTTATAGTGTCGTAGTAACTCATATGAATTCAACTTTAAATTTGGAACTACGAAAAGGTAATACCCTACAATTTTGGGGTTTTGTTTTCTTTTTCTGCAAAGCTTAATGTCACAACATACATACTGTATAATCATTTACTTTCATGGGAATAAAATTTCATGGATTTGTCTTTGAAACTGATTTCGTTTGGACGAAATTTCGTGGAGTCATGTTTCAAGATTTTTTAAATGGAAATGTACATCTGATGCTTAGCTCTTTGATTTGCCGTCTTTTTCCGTGTAAAAAATGCAAAGCTCCATCCCACTCTTGGCAAAACTTTTTAGATATGTTTTTTTTTTAATTGCTGTTACCAATGATCCTCGCTTTTGATACCCTTTACTAATTACTAATTAAAATTGTACGGAATTTTGGTTTAAAATCTACATCTTTGTAAATGATCTAAAATATCTGCTCATTTAATTATCAATGGCTCAAGGACAGTTTGGCACTCCCGTTACTGTGTATTACACGATCTCCCATTCAAATTGGTGAAGTAAATTATAGCGGCGTGTTTTGAGAAGATTAGTACTATTGATTCTGATTAAGTTAAGGAGGTAGATCTAGGATAAGTGACGCAATTCTTACAAATCATTGGAACGTTTGTTTTCAGCATTTTACATCAATCTCACACAAGTATCAAAGTAACTTGGACTGATTTCATACTGTTTTATATGAAAGCTTGATAGGCTTCGGTGAAATTGAATATAATACAAACATATCACTGATTTGAAGAATTATGTTCCATATCCTAGGTCTACCTCCTTAAATTACATTTTATTTCAGAGTAATGCTTTATATGAAATATATTTTTGCACATACATTTTAGGGGGACTTATTTTTGTAGATTGTTCTTGCCACAAAATGAAGTCCGTAACGAACATTTCTGCTTTCACAGTAGTTTGAAAAAAGTGGTTATGTTCACTTGTTTTTTTTTACTCACCTTACACTCCTTCCCTATGAATTAAAATAAATTGAAGATTCCTAAAGTATATCTGTTGATATTCATTTTTATTTTAGTCGATGGAAATAAAATATGAAACAGATATTGTATGTGTCGTCAAATCTCGTTGAAGCTCTTTGTTCCTTTACCTTCTGTATTTTTAAGGGAGAGACAAATATTGAATATATTGTTTTCGTATCAAATCAAGGCAGTTTATATCAGCTGTCGAAATGTACAAAACTATTTAACAGCCTGTTGAAAATCAGTAAATTTATGGTTACTTCAATGCTTTCAGCTTAATCATGATAATAGTTAAAAAAAATACCTTACCCTTTGGGCAGTGGTATCGACTTCGTTGATGATGATCTTAGTCAATATCTCTCTCTTGTCCGGGTAATCAATATGTTTTTTTAACTATGCAAGAATTCAATGAAAAACAGCCTTGTAATTATTTTATTCGCCTCATTTTTTTGCTCGGTTTCTCTCAATTGTTTAAGGAGTAGACCTAGGGTAAGGGACATAACTCATGAAATCAGAATAAAGTAAATCCAAGTTAATTAGATGCTTACATAGGATTGATGTAAAATGCTAAATACAAGCGTTTGAATGATTTATTAAAGTTGTGTCCCTTACCCTAGGTCTACCTCCTTAAATTTGATTGCTTAGGACCAATAGTATTTTTAGAAAATAGAAATAATAAAGTAGTGTTTTAGGCCTATTATCGAATGACTAAGCCAATAAAAAGCATTTATAGTCCATCCAAGGACAAATTTAGAATCTTAGAATTTAGAATATAAATATCAAAGAAAATGAAGTAGTTACAATTCGTTGATATAGAGTATTGTGGTAACAGACACATAATTTTTTTCTTCCATCAACTATTCGGATTTAAGAAGGTAGACCAAAAGTAAGGGACATAACTCTTTAAATCAGTGATATGTTTGTATCATATTCAATTTCCCCCAAAGCCTTTCTAGCTTCTATTTGAAACAGAATGAAATCAATCCATGCTTACAAGAGATTGATATAAAAAGCCCAAATACAAACGTTCCAATGATTTGTAAGAGTTGTGTCCCTTACCTTGGTCTACTTCCTTAATAGAAAACCTTGTTTATCAACTGTCAGCTCTTAGAACAGCGTGAGAACAGACTGGCATGACTATCACTGTAGCTGTACTACAGTGAATTATTAAAATGTGTTTTATGCAAATCATACATTGAATCAACTTTATTACAACATATGTATGATATTTAATTAGATAGAAACAGCCACTGGAAACTGGGTCATTTAGGATGTTTTATACTTTAAATACTTGGTTCGTCAAAAGTCAAGATCTATGATACATGCATTTGCATATAAAACTGCCAATATTTTCATTTAATGTATATTAATGTATAATGTATTAAAACCTGTGAAATAGTTGTTTTCAAATATATCATTAGTGTTAGTACGGACTACCTAAAACGCTGTCTAAGTAAAAATCAGGCAGATCTTATGGTAAATTTTACCCCACTGATTTTGTTTATTCAAATGTAGTGTATGTACCACATGTATGCAAAATGTAAATAAAAAGTATTTAATCGACAATGGATGATTCAGAAAATGATTTTAAAGTTCATTAAAAACGAAACCAAACTTTGCTCAAATTAAATAGTTATCTCCCTTTTTCCATGCTTCAAAGTAATTTATTTTTTTATCGTTGCAGTTAATCAAATACCAACATTCAACTTCGTGAAAGATGCATTTGTGATATGACCTAGGTAAATTAGATATTTTCACAATAGAAATTGTCATGTGCCACCAACTGCCTTGGTTTGCTTGAATGACCTCTTAAAATAATAAATACATTCTTAAAGTGGCTATGTAAGCTTTATCCTGATAACAATATCTATCATTGAAATAAAATTAAACACGCATGATTAATATATTTACGATCTTTTTGCTCTTATATTGCATAGAGAGGTGATTAATTTACCCGGAAATGGTAAGTGAGACCTAAAGCCGTCTTTTTTTTTATGTCCTTGCAAAAACAAGACAGTGGGTTGACGATGACAAATTTTGTTTTTTTTAAATGTTCATCCATTTAATTTCATATTTGCATCTTTTCTCAAAGCTAGATGTTGTTTTTAATAATCCCTCACACCATCACATTTAGACACACCCCTTGCATGCATGCACCCATTACCTCTTCACACACTGGATTGATAGGGATGAGATAACACAACAGCGGAGGTCCATGACTGTGATGTGGCATCCCAACTCCAGCAGAAATCCACTGCGGACAGGGCTCAATCATACACAGGTTATTCCAGAAATTATTGTAACAGTAGGAGGAATATTGACCCATAAAACAGATTTTTTTTTAAATAATTAATGCAAAAACAGTTTTCTACTAACATAAAATTTGTTTAGCAGATTGCAAAGTACCATCTGAATGTCATTACACTTCATTATACTTAAATATTTTTCATCATTGTCTAACATGCTAAAATGTTCGATATGATCAGAGCATGCCAAAAGCAATTCATATCGTGTGTAGAGGACATTCAATAAGAAAATGTTTCTCTGTTTCAACTGAACTATTGTCACATAGAAGGCAAAGTCTATCATCAATCGGAACTGGCGGCCTGGAATATCTACGGGTTTCATAGGCAAGTGGTAGACAACCAGTTCTAAACAGAGCCGTAGTCCGTCTCTCCATCCTTAAAATGTTCAGCTTTACGTATTGTTCAGATTCAACACTATATTTATATTGAAGGTAAGTTCTCAGCTTATTTCCGTTTTCTAAGTAATTTCTATCGTTAAATAGTTCCGCATGTCACTCAAAGTTATCTAGTTCTATTAATTTCTCTGTGATACTTGTCATCGCAAATTTTGTTGATATCGTTTAATTGTATACCATGTCTCTTATGTTCAGCCTTTCTACTGTTTTTTTCTAGTTCAAATGTCCAACATTTTCGTCTCCGTGATGCCCGTCGCCAAATTTTCTGACATTTCTATTACCATATTTAAATAATCTTTGTTCTTTTGGACATATATATGATATAACTATTATGCACCCAAAATATAGAGGGGTAAAACTTACCCTGGGCTAACCTTAGTATCTTCCTGATTTTCAGATGAACAGCTTCTTAATCAAATAACCATCATTGTTGAAATTAGACAAAGATACATTTCCCTTAATCAATCATAACTATTAAATTATATTGTTACTTTTCGCATGGTTTATTAATATACCATTTATGAACTTAATAAGCAACCTTTTAGCGTTTGAGGTTTAAGTAAAAGGTGATTTTTTTATTCTACATTTAGTTTGTGTATTTGAATGATTTTTGGCGATTTCCATATTATTTACATCATGAAACTTGACATTATTTGTGAACAAGAGATTGTTTCTGGTTCTACATCTGTGTGTACCCACCTTTACCCTGAGTGTCGAAGGCGTCATTATTTCGGTGACTCTGACCGGATTTTACTTACTTACAATGTGACACAGCAGGACATTCGTAGCTTTTTGGATCACTTGTCATGAAAGTCATCAAACATGATGCTCTAATCTGAAAACATATCGTACGATTTGGCTAACCTATAAAATGTTTCCAGTAAATTATCAATTGTCTTGAATTGTCAAGAATTGTCTTGTCTAAGTAGTTGCACAGACACATGTAACATCCGTCACATAATACCATTATCCTTCCTTCATACGCGTTATACAATTACTCTCTCATAATTTAGGCTATGGCATTACTCGTTTCTTCATAGATGATATACACTGACCTTATCACCATTCCTGTCATACCATTGTCCTTTTTGATACAATTCATGCTGTACCAAAACTCTTCTTCAATCTCGGTTTGGAACGACCCTCTCACCATTCGTGAAATAAAATAATCCTTTCATCACACATCATTTTCAGGGACTTTCTCATAGTTACCGCTAAGCAGACACCTTTTCTTCGTACACGTTATACATTGACTTTCTCATCATTTCCGCTATGGTATTATCTTTTCTTCATAGACGGTATACATTGACCTTATCACTATTCACGTCATACCATTACCCTTTTTCATACATGGAATATAATGACCCTGTTACTCTTCATGATTCACCATTACCCTTTCCTCATTCACGATTTACAACTAGCCTCTCAGCAATCACAATATACCACTTCATAACGATATACAATGACTTTCTCACCAGAACACTTTTTCCGAACACGTTATACATTGACCTTTTAGCCATTTACCATTTACACTTTACAATTACCCTTTCTTCATACACGATATACAAATGCCCTCTCAGCAATCACGCTATGTCATTACTTTTTTCTTCCTACACGCAATTCAATGATCCTTTCGCCATTCACGCTATGTCAGTAACTTTTTCTTTATACATGCTATGCAATTAACCTCTCTCTATTAACGCTACACCCTTTTCCTTTCTTCATACCCTCTATAAAATGACCTATTCACCATGCACGCTATGCCATTATCTTTTCTTCACAGACAGTATACATTGACCCTCTCATTATACACGCTATACCATAACCCTCTCTTCATACATGGTATGAATCACCCTCTGATCAGTTACGCTTTTCAATAACCATTTATTCAAACATGATATGCAAAGACCCTCTCATCATTTATGCTAATTCATTACCCTTTCTTTATACAAGTTATATAATGACCCCCTATATCCATTCACGCTACATCATTACTTTTTCTTCATACACGTTATACAACGATCGATGATCTCACCATTCACGCTATGCCATAACCCTTTTTTCATATACGGTGTTTTGAATGACCTTCTCACCATTCACAAAATAAAATTACCTTTTCGTCACACTCGTGATACAATTACCCTCTCACCATTCATACTTTACACCTTTACTTTTATTTTCATACACGTTATACAATGACTCTCTACTCATTCACAACATAAAATTGCCCATTCTTCATACACGATATTCATTGAATTTCTTACATCTCATGCAATGCCATTACCCTTTTCTTCATACATAGTATACAATGACCCTCGGCATACAATGAATCTAGATCTCTACTAAGAACAAGGCGATAAAAATTTTCACATTACACTTGGCAGTTGAAGATGTAAGAATATAAGTAAAACTAGACCTATCAATAGTTACATTTTGTCACTGCATGTAGAATCTAACATCACTTCATTCTATTTTCTGTTTAGATGACCTTCGTGATCAACCAATTCCAATACGTCTTTTAAAATTTTAACAGCATTATTCATTATTATTTTTTGCTCTTAAATCTCTTGTTTTAATAGGGTGCAGTGTTACATTTAGGCGCACTGATTTCGCACACCAAGTCTAATTTTGTAAAACTTAAAACTAAAAGTTGAAATTTGACGGATATATGGTTTAAATGTAGTTAAGCATTTGTAGATAGACAGATGTAATATATGTAATGGTAAACAGGTGTTATATAACTGAAGAATGATATCCCAACATGTCAGTCCATGCCATATTAGGTCTCTCTTCAGCATCAGCTTCAAAATACCTTATTTCGCACAAACTTTAGGAACTAAAATTGCCAGTAAAGGATTCGGAAAGAGTGTTATTATTTTTACCTTTTTCAACCTCCTCTTTCATCCTGAGCTAGTTTCTAAGTTATAATAATATTTTTCTATAAACATAGTTTTTGGCTTTAAGTTTTGGAAAGGCACCCCAGATTTGTACTAACTAGTTCTTTTGGGGTTTTTTTTAACACACCAGGGCTTAGAAAAATTTATACTTTTTATGAAAAAAAAACTTGAAATTTCTGTGTGGAACAGCTTTTTTTCATTAAAATGAGACAAAATTTTCAGAATTGTTCTTGCCCTATAGTAATACCTAGAAAATATTTTTTATCTTGAACTTGTCGTGTTACCTTTTGCGCATGCTCAGCTAGTTCAAAAATTATGATTTTTTCTGCTGTTGGAATTTTTGAAGATTCTTCCGATTTCAGATGTATTTTGAATGAAATGTTTGAGAAGAACTTTATGAATAAAAAGCATTAATAGTGCATTGAAGAGTAATACTACCAAAACCGGAAAAGTAACTGATGAAATAGTCAATATTCCCACAATAAAGAACAGTCAAAAACGTAAAAGAGTCATGAGTGGTGAAAACATGAACCAACGCAAAACTCACCACAACTCACTCCATATATACACTCCATACAACATTCGAATCCCCGTTATTCCCCTGATGCGATGGATTTTAGAGTTAATACTGATCCCCGTTTGCGTCTTGACCCACGACTGTGTATTCCGGAACAAACGGCCCAACCAAATGTGAACATGCACTAAATGCTACAAATTCAACAAATGCAGAACACTTATATTCCTCCATTTTAAATGGTAGATCAGGTAAAGAGCATCAAGGTACATTTACTTGTCATACTGCTAGAAGGTCAAGCGTTAATGATTACGTTATTGTAAACCCTGAACTTTTAGATAGAGTACGTAATGGTGAAGTAGGAGATTGGCTGCCTATTTTGGTATATTGTCCAATATCATTTGAATAGTAATGCAGTTATGAACATGTTAATGAAACTTTTAATGAAACCTCTTTTAGAAAGATTATATGGATTGAAGATAAGGTTGATATTTTCAAGAGAAATATTGCTGAGGATGTTAGTTATTTCAGATTTTGTATTGATCAGTTACATTCTGGTTCTAGTATTGATAATGTTATACAAAAGGTTTTTCAATCATTTATATACAAAATCATTTGAAGTTTTTGGTAAACAAATGTCATTTTCAAAACCAAGATTTAGTGCCACTAAACCTAAACCAGAATGGTTTAATGATCAATGTGCTGAGTCAAAGACGAATTTTAAGATTAAACAGAGACAATATCAGAACAACATGTCACAAATAAATAGGAATTTAATGAATAAGGCTCGAAGGAGATACAATAGTGTTAGAAGAAAGACTAAACGAATGTACGCCGAACGTAAAAAAGCGAGCATCGCCAACTTAGCTAAATAAAATCCTCGTGAGTTTTGGAAAAAATTGAAGCGAAAGAACTGGAAATGTGTAACCAATCTTAGTAAATCTGACTTCCTAAATCATTCCAAATGAATTGTGATCAAAATAGAAATAATAACCGCGACCTTAGCATTGGAAGAAATGATGAAATAGAAGAACTTGAAAAGGAAATATCAGTCGAGAAAGTAACAAAGACTATTGATATATTAAAAAAGAATTCTAGTTCTGGACCCAAAAATTTAGTCGGAGAAGTTTTCATTGCACTGAAGGACATTTTTTTCTCCAAATTGTACTGAACTATTCGATTATATCTACACTAAAGAAGATTATCCAGAATCATGGTCGATCGGATCCATAACTCCAATTTCGAAAACTGGTGACTTATCTAAGATGAATAATTATAGGGGCATTACGATCACTAGTGTTTTCTCAAAGATTTTTACGTCAATTTTGAGCCATAGACTGATGGCTTATCTCGAAGCAAATAACGTTCTTATACACTACTGTACAAAAAAACGACTATCCGTACCATAGTCAGTCGTATTTTAACTGATAAAGTCTATGTATGACTGATAATGACTGACGAATGGACTGATTCTGACTGATGAAATTGGTACAGCCTTTTGTATCGACTGTTTAAGTTAAAACTTGACAGAATAAACTAAACTTATTTTACATTGACTCAGACAAATTTGGATTGATTAAACGTATTTGACGTTTAATCAGACACATTTGGACTGATTAAACGTATTTTGGGTTAATCAGACCTTTTTGGACTGATTAAACTTATTTTGCGTTTATTCAGACATTTTAAGACTGACAAAACAAATCCGCATTTAATCAGATATGTTTGGATTGTCACTTAGTTTGCGTTTAATCATGTATTATGTTTTAATCGAATGTTTTTTGTCCAATCTTTTTGATTTAACCTTTTTGACTTTTTTTTTCGTGTTAGCTTTTTCATACTTCTTTTGTTGAACACTTGTGAGGCAAATTGTTCTTATAATATCGTGGAACCCTTCCTTTGAATTTCCTAGCTAGAAACGTTCTAAAAATTTCGGGTCCGTCTCTTGTTTTATTCATTTCGCCATCTACGACAGTGTATCCTGTGATCTGCATCTTGAAATTTGATACCTCATCGCCACAAATCATTTTGCAAGATTCTGGTTAATGTCACAATTGACCTTTCTGTATGTACTTTTTTCAACTACTTAGAACCAATAATAGTGACCATCGTCGCTATGAGTGAGGTTTTTTATGCAAGTTCCAGCTGATAAGTAAATACATATGTAAAAAAGGAATGCAGACAGTGCATATTTAATAAAAAGATAAGGTTCTCAGTGAAACCTTATTCTGCCGACAGGAATATGTGGGGGAATTTATGTTTTATTAAGGAGAGAAACCCAATAAATGTGTAGGGTATATTGTAGGTTTTTCAATTTGATGTATACAGTATGTAATTTAGAAGTTAAGTTTGAAAAAAGAATGCACGTATGGATGGCTGTTTTAAATACAATAATGCTAAAATGCGAACACGTTGCAGTCCGTATATCAATCTAAACAGTTACCCGACGAATTATTTTGTCGTTCCATTTAATCAATGGATGTACATGCAATTCCTAGGCGTCATGTGTGAATACGTACATGTAGTTATAGTATTTGGATATACTTTAATATAAGTGCAGAGCGATATCATGTTTACATTTCTAAGTAGCAAAGATATTTACCGTATTTTCGAATCTCTTCATAGAAAATTATAGCTTCTATTTGGTGCCAAACAGACTTTTTCGCTGCTGCATCCTGCGATCATGTCTGTAACAACCACAGGCCTGTCCCGGTGGGTTTAAGGTTATAATAGCAAGGCATGTTATACATGTATGTACAAGTGCAGGCATGTGTTTATATAGCACTTACTGTACAGACTATATATTAAATACTAAATTCCATTAGCAAATGTAATTTCTTTTCATAGACGCATTATGAAAAACACCTGATGTAACCTGAACCTTCCATTTGCCCTCAGTCAATAATTTATAGTCTAAGCTGTTTCGTATAAATTAAACCACATGCGTGTCAACTACATCCTGTTTATTGTAACATAGTTGTGTCCATTGCACAGAAGGGCGTCATGTCTCATCATGGGCCGTGACCACGAGGCTTTCTGGTAATTGATGCATGCATTGATTTTCAGTTTAGGTTTGGGTGCGGAGATGCTTGTTTATGTTTTAGGTACATTGATCTGACTTTATGTTCTGCTCAGTTCCCTGTTTTACTCACTTCAACAATTATCAGAAATGAGCAATTATAGCCGAGAACATTTTTGAAACAGACCTTAACTGTTTCGGATCTGCCCTTGAATCGCTACAATTGGAAGTTTTTATTCTTGATGAATTTGAATTGTTCGTTAGAATAATGTATCAACCGTAACACACACCTGTGTATGAATGCGCTCGCTGAGACTTCTGATGTACAGAAGGAACATGGTCACTATTTCTAAACTAAAATGTGTATTTGATTTATAATTATATGTTACTAACAGCATGAATAAAAACAACTTCGGAATTCTTTATGCACAAGTGTATTAAATTAGAAATAAATATTTCAAATAAAAACTGGACATATGTTTGGTACAGTTAAAATTGTAGCATTTTGTTTTTTGTTTTGTTTTTTTTTTTTTTTTGTTTGTTTGTTTTATATGAATATCCAAAAAACACACAAATGTCCCATACAATAAAGGGAGAATTGTTTTTTGGTAGCATTAACACGAGTCGCCAATCTGCACAGTTTCGCAGTTTTGTCCCTTGCTCGTCTTGGACTGCCATCAACTGCGATAGCCCGGTAAACTACTGTCTGTTATTACAAGGAAAATATAAATGTATGTGAAAAATTTATTCTAGATTAAAAGAAAAAAAATAATTAACTCATGAACATAAAGAGAAGATAGTTGCATAAAAATAATGATTGGTCCTGTAATTCAATTATTAAAATCAGATTTCTTTGCCAGCAGTGGTACTTTAAATAACTAATTTGCCTGGGTGAGTTAGACATGTTTTGAATACCAGTATGGTCAAATGGTATCATTTTGCTTGTTTTTGTCTAACTTTACTTGTCTAAAACGGGGGTATGTAAATTTTGCTTTCCGTACACGTATAGATCAAAAGATCAATTTAGGAAAATATTCTGTAACCAATTACACATGTGTGTAGAATGGACTACTTTAAAGGAGAACTCGTTCACTAGCCTACAATATTCTAAATAATCAGCCAGATGTTTGTTTGCGTAAGGGGCAGGGTACGCAGAATGTTAAATCATGAATGTAAGATAGTAATTACGAGCATCTTCGACCCGTAGTACTAAGTACATGTACCAACACTATTAATCGTAGTACTAATATTACAAATAATTTCGTTTCTATAAGTGCGCCATATGAGTACTGGTGGTGGGGGTAATTTAACAGGTAAAAGGGTACGAGTGTGCGGCCCCAAAAATTTTCACCCACCCGTTTCATACATTTTGACAATGAAAGTTGACCGTTATACCATCGACGGCTCATAAATGCTTTAAATAACATTGTTTCATATTACATGGTTACAGGCTACACTAAATTATAAGGTAACTGGTAACTCATTATTTTTTCACCGTTAATGAACGGGACGCCGGAGTGAGACACTAGTACTTTGGTTAAAGTCTTGAACGGCCATTTCGGTCTGAACAAGTCTGACCAGTCTGAACATGTAAGTCTTGTTCAGTCTATTTGAGTCGGTTCAGTCTTTCGTATCCATTCATGACCGGTTCAATCACGTTCAGACTATTTCAGACTAGCGCCGAAAATGTTGTTAAGAAGGTGTCAGCCTGTGTTAAGATGGTTTAAGTCACTACTCCGATCAAATTACAATGTAAATTACAATGTCAAACTATCTTGACCCTGAGGAATGGCCAACATATTGACATCTGTATTGATGAAAGGGTATTTGGCGGTGGTGGTTTCCAGTATTTTTGCATGTCCGTAGATGAGTCCAGGAGAGCAAGTCACTTTACAAATGTTAAGAGACATGTCCTCTATTTCGATTCTGAAATCGGCATTGCTCTCTGTGCTCTTCAAAAAGAAGTCAGGCTTGGTTCTGTAAAATTCAACGGATATTCCCACAGAGTTTAAAATGTACCTTCTCAAATCAAACAAGAGGTGAAAAGTCGGTCCTTGTAAATCTACGGATTTTCCGTCTTCGAAAAACTTGGATCTCAAATAAAGTCCGGTATTGGAAACAGTGACTGAACTGTCGTCGTGCTCCACGGGATTGGCGGCAAACCACATCTGAGAAGTGAGATGAGATTCTTTAGCTTCTTTACCATATTTCAAAATAGTCTTTGTAGGGATAATGACCAGTCGTTTACGTTATGATTTTATTTTGTACCATCACGTCCACTTGAGAAAAAAGGGCATTTAACAAACGATTGACTGGCACAACATCAGCAGATTCGCCTATGCGACTCGTCACCGTTTACTATCTTTAATTTCACGTACATGTTGCTTCTGAAAAGATCGATGTATTCGATGGAATTCTGTCCAGAAATATTGAATTCAATTGGTGCGTCATTGCTCACTTGTGAAATTGGACGTATTTGTTGGAACGTATTTTTTTCTACGGCGGTCTGATATCCAGGCAATTCGAATAAAGACAGATGACTAGTTTGAACTTCGTGAAATGTTGTAGCCATGTTCTCTTAGTTGATATCATTAAGTGTAGTTCTTTTCTGTGACTTGTTCTTCTTCTTCTTGAAGATGGTCTTTTTATTTACAATCTTCTTAGTCCGAGAGTTGTGAACTCATCGACATTTCTGGTTCACACTGCCTGATTTCTTTGTTTTCTTCCTTTTAATTGATCTCTTTTCATCAGACAAACGATCTATTTCACTTCTGGCTTGGTCTGTTCTTTGTTTTGCCGGGGAAATTAATTCGGGAGAGACCATGTCTTTGCTACTACTTGTGTCGAAACTGTTCATCGTTGAAGTAAATCCATTTCTTAAAGCTCCACCTTTCTGCACACGTTTTCGCCAGTGGCCGTCCATTGTGTTGCTTCCTTTTGCTAATTCAGAATAATGTCGTATCCACTGATCTGGGTCGGGTAGATGTTTTTTCGTGTAGTCCATAATATTAAGGCGAAAAACGGATGCGATTTGAAATGAAGCTGAAGCGTCACTTGTTTATTGATAAATGAGCAATAATCACCCTCGGCGTCTTTTATAAGGAATTGGATATCAAACACGTCAGATTTGATAACGTCCATATACGACAAATGAAGAAATTCATAATATCCACTTTTGGATGAGTGTAAACAAATTCGACGTAATAATGGTTTTAAATTCCCATCAACAACGGATACCCTACACAAGTCGCAAGATATACAAGTCTTTGTGCTCAAATAAAGGATTAACGTCTAGTTTTATATTCACAAGAGCAACCTTCCACTTCCCTTTCAAATTAAGCGCACTGTTCAGATGAGTCCAAAATTTAAATGGGGTGTTGTTCGGAAAAAAGTCGAGGTTCCTTTGACTGTTCACCACCATATGGAAACTCATGTTTGCAAATCGTTTATATCTTCCTCGGGAATCCAAGTATTGTAACTATCATCCCATCCTTCGAATTTAACAAGCCATTCAACTCTGCTATTTCTTTTTCGTTTTCTAATTTTCTCTTCTATAAACCATAGGGTGTCTTCGTTTTTGTTTACTCTTTGTAACTCTGCGACATAAAACGTGCCTCGTATTATTTCACCTTTAAAGGACTTCAACTAGTAAGATGGGATGGCTTGGAAAAGAAACCTGTCGTACACGATAAAAATTTCACTACTCCATGTCACCAATTTTTAAAGTAAATTTACGTTTGTTCATGAATTGTTTCTTGGGTTTCAGATACATGTGAGCCCATATATTGGTCTGATTCTCTTCGTTGACATCTCTCGGGGCAATGTTATTTAGTGATCTATGTGGAGTAGCATTGTATGTGTTTACCATATCTTCTTTTATATCAATGTATCGATAAGATCTTTTATTCAGAAAATATCTATCTTTATTGTTAAAATAACTCTTTCGGCATAATTTGCTTTAACGTCCGTATTTAAAGTGACATGATGATAAATGTGTTTTTTTCGTTAGTAGTTTGGAAATAGTGCCGTTATTGAAGTCACCTCCACCGTCTGTAGAAATCTTTAAAGGCTTGTGCTCAGTAAATACGGAGGCAAGCGCTTGATAAACTTCTTTTGCCGCCTTGGTACGAAGTGGTCGAATCAAGAGAAAGCGAGAAAAAAATATCAATTACAATCGAAAGATTATCGTTGTCTTTTGATAGTGATGTCATGTCGGCTAAATCGGCTTGAAATTGTTCCATAGGTTTTGACACGACGACTCGAGCACGTCTAAATTTCCTGCAGCGTGTAGTCATCTTGTTCTGACAGCCATTTACGTATTTTATAAATTCCAGGTGCATTAGGTTTATTTTTTAAAACTAAGCGTAACTTTTCATGTCCAAGATATGCCCCACTTTTAGATAGTTCACGATATGTTTTCTTCAGTATGTTGTCATTCATGCTTTCGTATCATCCGTTGGTGCAGTTGAGTCATTTTTGCGATCATTGTCATTAATCTCGTTTTTCTACTTTCTTCCTTTCATAGGTTATCTAACCATAACGCACTCTGTAGACGAGGAAAATATGAAAGAAATAGCGCGTCTTGAAAGTAGTAGTGAGACACTTCAGCTACAAATCGTCCTCGTAACTCGGCTAAATCTGCCTGCTGGTCAATCCTGATAAAATGCCCTGTGCGTCTGTTCCTTTCAAAGATTTTGCAAATAATAAATTTGCATATACAAGTTCCAATATGTTATCTAATTTATCCAATAGCATTGTTCGTTCACATTCATCGATTACAATACCTTCCCATCATCTATTACATGTATGTGTGATAGATGGTACATGAAATAGATGGTACTCTATTATATATCAATTAAATATAATCCAATCAAAATGTAAAGATTTTTTACTTAAATCCCTCTCTAGAAAGAGATACATTCCTCGCATTCTTTTATGCATTCCACTACAAATTTACTATAGAAGTCTATGTACATTCCTGTGTAGTAGATCGTTACCTCTGAAAAGAGTCCCAGTATTAGCTAAACAACACTACTGCAACTTAAGAAAATATAGTGTTTTTTTTTCAATTTAAAACATTGATATAACTAAATATCTTAAAATTGATAATTATCACCATAAAATTAAGTTACAAGTGTCATATTACTTAATTCGTCTTATCTCGTACAACTATGGGCGAAACTAATTAAGACACAGTGTGAAATATGATATGTAATCCCACCCCCTAGAATATTTACGACTACTGAAGCGCGTGTTTCGATGCAAGTACATGTACCTTATAAACAAATAAATGTCCAATGTTTCGGTAAAGGATTATTGATACATGTTAAGGTGAATAAATGACTGCAAACTAACTGAACTTTAAAGCGACTCATAATTAATATTACATTATTTTCAATGATATAATGTATAAGAACATGACAATTGCCTAGAACATGTATGTGAGTTGGAGAATAAAGCCTTTTAATTTCAGTAACTTGTTGGATGTTTGCCTTGCGAGACCCAAGACATGTGGTTCTACTAACTATTTACATAAATCTATATCTACATGATCTACATGTATTATATATCCACATTAATGTCGGCGTGTTTATAATGAGGCAGAAAATGAAGAAATCGCACAATATAAAACAGATTAACGATGCAGAAGAGTATGAATATTTCTAGTTGTGATCCGATATTCAATGTAAAGGGCAGATATCAAACTTTATTCATGTAAAAATTGATGGTTCCGATCAAAAACTAAAAAGGGGGGTTTCAGACTATTATTGCGTAATTCTGCTCTATTTTTTTAACATATCAAAGCTTTTTCAACAGAAACTACCCTTTGGTGTCCGCTATCTTTACTTGCATTTCTGAACGGCAGAATTTATGAATATATGGAACATTTCTTCGTATCAATCTGATGTGCAACGCAGACTAAGATTATTATTAATATTCAAAAGGTGTTCTTCCTACACCCCTCTAAACGAAAACAAAAACAAAAACAAAAACAAAAAAAAACAAGCAAACAAACAAGAAAAACAGTAAACGCGGAATTAAACAGTTTAAAACGTACAGATGGATTTCTGATCTTAATCAAGTCTTTAAAAAATATTTCATGATTCCGGCCTGGTAACATTTAGAGAAAGATGATAGTTAAAATTTGATTTTGTAAAAGTTTAGATAATGCATCTCTGGAATGGTGACAATCTGTGATCTGGTGTTATAATTGTCGAAACTTCAGATACAGCTCTTAGGAAAATGCATGCGTTTTCAAAATTAGATATACATGTATTAAAGATATACTTGTGATGATAGAGCTGTGTTTTACAGGATTCATTGTGTATGAGACGATACGTAACGTAGAAGCTATGTATTTGTAAGAAATAGATGTGATTAGTTGAGAGGTACATGTAGTTCGAAGATTTTACATATCTTAAGTTATATCATCTGGTTCATTATTTGACTTAGCTTGCACGATTTCAAACTGTAGAAACCAGATAAGACTAACGCAAGCAGTTCATTTAAACTGACAATATTTATTTTTTAAAGATACATATATTGCCATTTTTAAGATGTTCATTCAGAATTAAGAATTAAGGTACATTTGAGGTCTTTACTGCCAGCATATAGGTACACAGTGTGATGTATGTAATATTATTGTCACCCCACAGGGATCGCTGATACAAATATATAATAAAACAATATTGTATTTATGCTATTATCAGGAATTTTATCCTTTACATGTGTACAATGGCGGATCTAAAATTTGGATTTCAGGGGGGCGTGGCGGCGATCATTGATTTGACGGATTGCCTCCACATGGATCTGACAATGGTTTACATGCATGTATTTTGCGAGAGGTTCCTGGGACTTTACTATTTAGCTATAAAGTTTTAAGGCGATATGCCACACCGGCATGGATACAGCTTTACATTGACTAACTACATCAACGGATGGCGTTTACATTGTTCTTAAATACGGGTATGTTATGATATCGAATGAACGGAATATGAATTTATTCATTTACTTACAAAAATGTTCGAATAAGCCTTAAATGTCTGATTAAACGCAAAATGAGCTTAGTCAGTCCACAAACGTCTGATTAAACGCAAAACACATTTAATCAGTTCAAAAATGTCTGATTAAACGCAAAATGAGTTTAGTCAGTGCAAAAACGTTTGTTTAAACGCACAATACGTTTAATCAGTCACGATATGATTAAAGGCAAAATAGTTTAGACTGTTGAAAAGTGACTTACTCAGTCAAATTTTAACTTAAACAGTTACTACAAAAGACTGTACCAATATTATCAGTCTACCTCAGTCATTCTGACAGTCATTATCAGTTATATATGGACTGTATCAGTTAAAATATGATTGACTATGGTACGGACAGTCGTTTTTTTTTTGTACAGTAGTGCTAGTGACTTTCAGTTTGGTTTTCGCTCAAAACGTAGATATATGCTATTGTGTTTCTTAAGCTTTATTTTCAGGTAGCATTAGAGGCAAACGAGGATTCAATGAAAGAAAATACACATCTGTTCATTTCTTTCAAATAGATGTATTGAAGAAAGAAAGGATATTTGTGTTCTTTAACAACACTTGAGAAGCTTATCGTCAGACAAATATAGTACAAGATATTTGATAACGTTGACGCCAGAGTGTTTTTTTTGGGGGGGGGTTTTGGGGGGGGGTTTATTATTATTTTTTTTTTTTTTTTTTTTTTTTTTTTTTTTTTTTTTTTTTTTTTTTTTTTGTTTTGTTTTGTTTTCTTTGTATTTTTATTCATTTTTGTGTTAGACCGGTCGTGACTTTAACTGCTTATATGATATATAATATGTTAATGAATGACGTAAAGCCATTATGCCTCGCTTTGATGGGTTTCTTATGCATTTTTAAATTGATAGGCTTCTTTTAGGTGTAATTTTGTACATTATGATATTCAAATGTAGCAATGAACCAGAACTATCTTTGGTCTTTCTATTTGATCTTTTCTTTCGGTTCGGTAAACGTTGACAATATTTCACGTCATTCATTCAATTATACCATACATTTCACTAAAGGTAACTTCTGTGTTGTTAAAAAAGAAATACAGTGATATATAAGAAAATCATACTCTATTAATGCAATTTATTTACGATTGTAATTGTATTCCATGGTAGATTAAGCTTCTGGAACAGGTTACATGGCTTCAAGGTTGAAGTCATCGTGTGAAACAAACGTTTTACGGTCATCACCATGAACTTGCATGTCGTTGTTTTTTTTTTTGTTTTTTTTTTGGTTTTTTTTTTTCCTCTGTCGCCTACCTGGGCATATCATTTTATGACCGGGTGTCTCCAGAAAATCAGAAGTGACCATAATCTTTGTTGTCTTGTTTTCTATTTTTCCTAATCATTTGACTATATGATTCGATTCGAATCTGATTTCCTCTCCGTATTGCCTTAATATTAATACATTAATGTCAATACAAATAAATCAAAATTGTGAGTAGACATGTCATTCCCAAAGTAAAAAAAATCAGTAAAAACACACGGGGGCAACTTCATCGTATTTTACGTTCACAAATATGAGTTTGAAATATTTTATTCCTTAGACAGCTGGTGTCATGATTTCTTTCACATTTCCTGATATATGCAAGAAATTTCTTAGCTCCTAACTGCGAAATGTCATTTTGGAAGTGAGAAATGTCAACTTGCAAGTGAAAACTATCAACTAGGAACTTAGCAATGCCAATTTGCAATTGGAAAATGTCAAGTTGGAACTGCAAAATATCAACTTTGAAGTGAGAAATATCAGCTTGGAATTGAAAAATGTCAAATTGGAACTAAAAAATGTGAACGTTGAAGTTGAAATTATCACAGTAGGAACTGCACAATGTCAAATTGGAACTGAAAAATGTCAAATTGAAAGTTGAAAATGTCAAGTTAAAATTGCGTAATGTCAAGTTTTGGAGCGAAAAATATAAAGTTGGAACTTAGAAATGTAATGCATCAATCGTGAATTGTGGAAGAACTCATAGGACTACTGGTCTTTTGTATGAATCACTTATAATTTTAACAGAATACAATGAATTTTGTATGGTGAATATTAAAATATAAAAGAATATCATATACAACAGAGTTTGATGTTGATAGTTACGTAAATTATTGACGTAAAAGATACATCTATACACAAACTTGAGTTATTTTTTACTCATACTCAATTAAGTATATACAATAGAAAGTTATGCAAACTGAACAGTTTAAAATTGGTTTGTTAAGTACTTCTCCGTCTAAGAATGAGACAAAATGTGTGTAACGTGTGGCACATGAAGGAAGAAAACGCAGTTTTTTTTTTGCATTAACTAAGTATTTATACCTGATAATCTACAGAAATAGCCATCAAAGTGTTTGTAAAATTGGCCTTTTTAAGATACTGATAGGTCAAATGCAGTTGAAATGCACTATGGAAAAATAGCGGGGAAATCACAGATGCTTCAGGATAAATTTAAATAACGTTTCAGTTGTTTTCTAGATGTATTGTATATATTTAAGAAAAAAAGACCAAATTGAGAAATTTGACGTGCCACCCATTGCCCGATTATTACTCAGAATGTTACTTAAACCAGCGGTTCAGTTCTCATATGTTCAAAATACAGATAAACTCATATATAGAGACTTTAAAAATTGTTTGTCATTGAGAGGTTTTTTTTCCGGGTTTACTGTATAAAGATTCCTCGGGTTCTTCAGAGGTACACTATATACAAATTGTAATTTGATCTTAATGCATTAAATATTAAACTACACAGTTATACGATATGACAGTAAACATTTAAATAGTGTGTATGGGGGAAATCTTAACTCAATCTAAAAAAACATTGATCCAAATAAACAACAGTTTAAATGTTCCGTGTATGTTTTTTTTCTATTTCATTGTAGACTAAAATTAGTGTATCACAAATGTAAACTATTACGTTGAACCTAATGGAACGTTCAGACTTCATCTTTTAAACACAACAGATGTTTTTTCACTTGAGGTAAGTCATTTACATTGTTTCAATAATGATTTTCTGGCAGAATAAAATGAAAATATAAATCACCTTACGCACAGCAATGCCATTAAAAGTTAATTTTAACATGGCAGAATACGTTTGCTTCATAAACAAAGGAGATCTCTAAATAGTGTAAAACCCTGCTCGCACTTGCACAATCATTTTAATGAACACTTTCCACTGTACTTATTGATTGTAACCGTTTACAAATTATGATTGCAACAAAGTCACAAATATTTCTTTAGACACGCCTCTATTATATTACGATCATAGCGTACTATTAAAAAACAGATAGAAATTATTAATATTTTGGTCAAACGTTCGACTATTCTATCGACAATCCAACGTATAAGAGGGTGTAAAATGTGTTGTTGGTAAACAAATACATATGGCTTCATAACTGGTAACACTGTTTTGGTTTAATTATTATGAATTACCAGGTTTTTAATTATAAAAAAATATCTTAGAAAGGGGAACTGAATAGAGAACCTAATAACCCCATTATATGATGCCTGATGGTTCTCGGCCAAACATTGAATGACATGATTACGCTAACAAATCAACATTGAAATGTCATTCACAAAGATTGAAATATGTTTCAGACGACTGTGATTGTTCATATTTTGTTAGACTTTCGACCTAGCGCGGCATTTTCACAATGATAGAATAACATGTATGCTGTCTCATGATGTGACGTCATGACGCGATTCCGTTGGTTTGTTTATTTGTAAAGACAGTTCAATTTTCGTTTTTTTTTATTATTATAAATTCTACTTTTTATTAAAAAATTATATGCTTTTATTTAAAATATGATAGTTGAAACAGTCGTATCTTATTGTAAAAAAAATTGTATATATGGTGCAGGGCGATCAACTGTACCGGTGCAATAATTGTGTCTGCAACGGAAGATGCATACCTTTCCTCCCGTTTTCTGTCACCTTATTATTTTTGTGGGCATGGATCTCCCGTAATAAATCAGCAACAATTTTGTGACTCGGACTGTTGAACAGAAGGAACCACTAAACTACTGACTAACGAATGGTTCAACGTGTCATAGTTTTCCTTTTCTATTTTGTCAACTCCGCAGAAGTTTCTAAAAAGAAGATGACGTTTATCCTGCCGGTGCCACTAGTCAATGCTCCCAGTTTTAGTGGAGTCCGAGTTGTTTATTTAATTTTATTGCTTTGTACGTTTTATTTTGTTTATTTCATAATATTTGTTGTATGTCTCTGTTTTCCCAGTCGTCTTGTCACTGTCCCGGGATTACGTTCTGTTGATTTCCTCTAAAATTTCGGTTCGTTCCTTTGATCACTCTTTGCCGCTAAGAAATAATAATTATAAACGAGAGTGGTAGACTTAATTATGACCAAGATATATCTTTCATCTTAACAGGGTTCTAAAACCCTTGACACGTGTGTCACCTTGCGACTGACAGGCAGATGTTGAACTTCGTAAATTATTGAAATATGCATTTCTTTTGTCTTATGAATTTTGAAATATATATATATGAGGAAGTTGACGCGTGCACAATTTCAACAGAGAGTTTTCTTTATGAGAGCTTTATTGGTACATACATTTTTCTTTCGGATTTTTCGGATCAAAATTTTAAAAAATTACAGAAAATATTTATTACGAGGAACCATCAGGGCGAGAAGTAATCACATGGCATTATTATAAACAGATGAAAAACAAATTAAAAAAAACTTGCATAACTTCTACCCATCCGTCCTTTAACACTTCATTTGCAAGGATTTCCTTCCGATAATTTGGATAATTTACAAGTCAAAATGGTTGAAATAAAGACCTGAACAATTTAATTGCCTTGAATGGGAACATATAAAACATGTATGTAAATAATTTCAACCCTACACGACAAAACATAATTAAATATTTATGAGTTATTCGTCGATTCGGGTCATCAGTACAATTTATTTCGGACTACAAATACAAATCAAGGGAAATCTCATTTTCTTGGGAACTAAATTTCGTGGTTTTGTGGACCCACGAAAAGCACGACAATTGGTACTCCACAAACATTATTACTTTCACAGAAATGAAAAAAAAACGGTAGCCGTAATATGGTAAAGAACTACAAGATGTGGGCAGGGTTAGGATTTGTAAATACAAATATTATTTCTCATATAATGACTACTGCTTGTTTCGTTCTTCGAAATTTTATATTTGTGAAAAAAAAAATACGTAAGAATTTGAAATTTATAGTAAATAATGATCTAAAATGCATAAGTAGTAGAACATATTACAATCCTTAGTATCTGATTGGTTACTTTACTACACAGATATTAATAACCCCCTCTAATCTGTTGGTTATGTATGTCTTTTATACATTACGAACGGTCAACAAATTACTACATGAATAAATTTTTACGCCGCCGATCAAAATATTTGACAAACATATCTTATTAAAGCGAGAAAATTTGTTACAAAATTGTTTTTCGATCGATATAATTTCAAGATGATTTTAACCAAAAAACATCTCAACAACGTTTGTATATACTTCTTTTACAATGAAATAAACCAATCAAATTATGAATTCAAAGTTCAGTTATCTTTCATACTTTATTCTCAACATATAAGAGTTACATATAGTTTATTACTTTGAAATGAAAGTTCTGTATTTAAATATATATATATACTGATCATTTAGACATTCACCTGTCCATCAATAACAACAAATAATATGACCAGGAAATGCTATTTTTTAAATGGATTATGAGATCTACTGGGGTCAACCGGATGTAGTTTCATCTAAGTGCATATAACTGTTAATGACCTTCTCAAAGACGTATAAATCGCGGATATAGATTTTAGTTATGTGTTTTTTTTTCTTTTACATTGAATAATGTAGCTTACCTTAAGGAATGGATTTGGCCTTCCTAGATGAAATGACGAACACGATATGAACTAACCTAGTTAATTAGACAACAGGCTAAGAGCAGAAATTAAATATGATTTTATCTCCTTAATATTGTAAAGGTTATCATCAGGTTAAGGTCTTCATTTAATCCAGGGAAGACCAAGTCTATTCCATGAATTTTGCTGTATTTCTCGTTGTAACCATCATTTATGACAAATGGTACTTCATAACTTCAGTTAATTATTTATCTTTTTTTTTATTATTATTATTTTATTATTTTTTTCTTAAGGTCATTCATGTAATTTTGAAAATAAAAATTGTTAAAAATAGCAAAATTAAATACATCATATGTTGTCGGGTTTCTACCTTTCGTCAAGTTCGGGAAACCATGAAATTAATGTTGAAGGCTACTTTCTGCAAATTCCAACTCCTCTGAAATACTGGTGAAAAGGTCAATGAGACAACATTCAGATTGAAATATTGCTAAAAGATGCATGGTTTTCTGGGGTGATGAGGGGAAAATATCAGTGACATTCAAATTGAAAATATTGTAAAAAAACGTTTTTCTGGGTTATCATTTTGAGATTATCATTCAACTATGAACAATGGAGGAATATGGAGTAAATGTATTACAAGTCTAATGTTTTCGGTATAATAAAATACTTATAGACTGGGTATTCGGGAATACGTATATACTATTGAAAACCAATTTGTAATATGTACAAAGTATTGCAACGAGAAAACTTTATTTTTTAGATTTATTTTACGTTTTAAGAACCATTCTGTGAAAGAGTCAGGCAACACCTTTTCCTTGATTCGGACTTTTTGCAACAAATATATAAGACGTGCAGAAATAAAGCAAACAGCTATTTGATGTATCCTGAAGCATAGTTACTGCTTTGTTACAGCGAATTTCAACTACATTTTACTTATCAATATCTTAAAAAGGCAAACTTTACAAACACCTTGATGGTTATTTACGTAGGTTATAAGTTATAATTGTTTGACAACAGAGAAATGTTTACATGATTTTAAGTAAACTACTTTGATATTTAGGATAAGAGTATGGGTGGTATCGATACAGATTTAAAATTTCTAAACAAAATACATCAAAAACTATTTAGAAATTATCATCTGTGCATTCTGGGAATATATATTATATTTTATATAAAATAAGATTAAATGCTTGATTTAAATACAACCTGAATATTTATTTTTTATATTTTCGTGGATGAAGGTGTTTGTAGTTATATACAATGTTTCAGATTATTAAACTACTGGATGAATTTAAGTAGCACTTCAGCTAAGAATCATGCGAAATGCGATTCATGGGTAAAAAGCCTACATATTTTTATTATTGATATTTTGTTTGAATCGCCATAGAAAACAGAAATTAACATTCAGTTTTTCATATAACCCGTGTTCTTAGGATATAAAATTGTATAGAATGCACTGTAGATTTCAAAATTAAGGGAGATAGCTTTGTAAATGACACCCAAATACAATAGAATCTATTGGATTTTCAATGTTGATTATCTCCTAAGAGCGGGAAGATTTGATAGTATAGACCCATAAAACAACTTAATAACAAAAAAATATGTCGCCTTTTTTGGGGTGTATCACATTTTTCAGATTTTGCATGATTCTTACTAAGACAGTTACAAAATTGCCACTTACAGGCATGTAACTCTCGATGAGATAATAATATATTGTATTATTTTCAAATTGGGCACCTTCAGGGTGAATGACATTCATGGACTCAATAAACTTTATAAGACTCGGTATATTGTCAATTGTTCTATTAAAAGATATTTGTGTATCACAATCTTTGTATCTTTTTTATGCAAAATGCAGGGAATGATACAGTGCGCCGGAAGGTTTATCATTTCATATAGAGTATTCATGTCAGTCAATCATAAATGATAAGAAAAAAGAAAATTTTCAAGGCATTCAATGTGAGAAAAGTCATATTAAATACTTGTGTCTGCTGGATGTGTACATTCAATAATTGTAATCAATCATAATTAGTAAACAGTACGTAAAATAAATGTTTTGAAATAAAGTACGGAAAATTTGTAGTGTCATGAGTAGATAAAAATAACCCAGAATAAACAATTGAAGGTAAATATGATTTAAGGAATGACTGTTATACTTTTTCAATATTGCTGACGACGACCCATCACAAATTTTGGCCTATGAGATGATGGACAAAATTTTCGTCCAATCAGAAAGCGTGTTACTTTTTAAATTTAATTATTAGTTTCTATTCAGTGTTAAACGGAACAATTTATTCTTGACTGACGAATATATGTATAAGCGAGTTAAAATACAGCTTTCATATCCGGAATTTAAAAAGAAATGTTTTAATGTTTTACTTTACCTTCGGACCGGATATATACATATAAATATATTCCTCAGATCATAAAACATTTAACATTTTTAATACACAACCTTACGTCGTGTCATCAAACAGTAAAAGATATTTTAATATAACTAAAGGTATGTACCTTATGATTTGTTTAGATTGTGTTGAAATAATTAGCACAAGAAATGAAAATGATATTTAATTTCTATCGGTCATTCAAAGGTGTTGCACAAATTCTTATTCCAACAGTTTTTTTTTATCCTAATCCGATTTGTTTTGCCTCGACTGTCGTTGCTTAAGTAAGTCCAATTATTGTTTTGTCCTGATAAAATAATCAAAATAGGGCACTCTATGGCACTTTATGGGTTTAAACAAGTTAAAAAAATGGTGTCAAATCATTTATATGAGTTATTATTTTACTTAAGTACTTCTCTGTCTAAGATTCAGGCAAAATGTGTAAAAGATTTGCCACATAAAAAAACGCGGCGATTTTAGCGATTTTATTGCATTATCCAGATATTTTCACCTCATAACTCAAGAAATTACTGTCAAAGTATCTGTTAAGTTTGCCTTTAAAGATATTGATAGGTCAAATTTAGTTGAAATGTACTATGAAAAAAGGCGGGAATTTTTTTCACCCTTTTTCCTTATATAAGCAGTCAAATAATATCTACGTCACAGATGCTTCAGGATAAATGTAAATAATTTTTACAGTATGTTTTCTAGGTGTATTGAATATATCTGTGGCAAAAAAGACCAAATTGAGAAATATGATATGCCATCCATTGCCTGACTCTTACACAGAATGAAATTTAAATATTGATCAAGTTTTTGCTTTCAAGTAGATTAGTTTGTACAAGTTTAAGTGCTTTTAGACACCAATTAGGCAAGAGAATCTGTCAAAGAGTAATCAAGGGAACAAAGATTCTAAAAGAAATCAAAAGAATGTAATCCAGGGACAATGACCAGACACATGCAACATAGAACATAAAATAATCAAAATAATACATAAAAAGTAACAAAAGTAAACGAGGAACTCGGACTCTACTAAAAACTGAGAGTATGCACCAGGTTTACCGCTACGTGAGGCGTCCTCAGCTTTTCTAGAATCACCCGCCGAGTTGCTCATAAAAATCAAATCCAGGTTAGACAAAAGAGAAAAGGAAAACTATGACACATTAAACAAATCAGTTTTCATAGTGCTTATGGATACACTGTTACGATCCACGAGTCAATGCAGACGACCCTAAGACTTCTCTAGTGATTACTTCAATCTTGTTGCAACATTACCCTGTTCATTTTTCTAGCATTCTATTGAAAAAATTATAAACAAATCCAGTGATGCAGATATCAAATAGTGGTTTGTTCAAATGAAGAAGCATCCTTAAGCGATTTAATAGACAGATCGTTGGGGTTTCGATATGCATGTTTCTGACTTTTCCCCTTTTTGCCTTAATCTTAAAAAAAAAACTTACACTTGAATTGGAATGCTGCACAGGTAACGAAAGTCATGCCCAGTTTAACACGTGCTTTACGGTTCGCTGTTTATGTTTCCATATATTTTGATAAATTTTATCACATATTTCATTGAATCAACATCGACTTGCATATGTAATAAAGGGATTGTTTGTTTATGTTTTCTTCCCATAAGATGAACGGACTCCTGCAAACACTTTACTATGGTGAACGATATCTTTCAGATAATACCGATAAATGGCACTACCATTTTTAAACAATGAATAAGGAAATGATTTCCATTTTCAAAAACCAAAAGAAATTGTGAAGAATTACTGAATGATGACGTCTTATATTTTGCATAAAAACATTTTTTTTTATTGATAAACAGATTGTCAAATTTTACCTTATGTACATAAGAAGTATAATAGGATGTGGGATCTCTATAACTTACTAAAGTATTACTGTATAGACATATACCATGAACCGCCAGGATCAACAAATATTGCAGGGATGCATATACATATATAATCAAGACTAAGGTACACGTAAACTCTGGAATCGATGCGAGTCTGTTCATTTGCGATTCATAACTGAATCATAAAAAATATATTTCCATACAAATTTAGTGGTGTCGCCAATGGTGCATCTTTTTCCTATTTTCACGGACAGAGTAGTTGATAATTACAATCTTGCTATTTAAGGATCGTGATATTGTTTTTGTATTTTAGATGGGAGGTGGATCTAGCACTGATAGTACCTCAAAGCCAGGCTGGAGACCCGGTGGGAGTACTGGTGGTAGATTTGGAAGAAACATCGATCAAAACGAAATGTCGGATGAGTGCTACGAAGCAAGACAAAACGTATATGCTGCTCGAGAAAAACTACTTCAGGCGTTAAAAGACGAATGCCAAAAATGCAGTGGCCAGATAGGTAGTTGGTTGTAAAAGCACATTTAACTGTAAAAATTTTCGTGCTTAAATGCAAATTTATAATTAGTTTATATTTCGATTTGATAAAAGAAATCTCCAGAAATATTTCATTTTATTACATAGGAATGCTGAAAAATTATATGGTATAAATTCGTAGCCAAGTGAAACAAATGACAAAAAATGTTGTGTACAAAAGTGTTGTACATTATATGACAAAATGAATTAAAACTCGAGTTTTTTTTTGCAACTTCAGACTTTAATGAAGAAAATCCCAAGGTCGGTGTAGAGGAAAGTGGTATAGATGTTACAAAATATAAATACCCCTTCACTAACATGGTGTGTGAGGGAGGAGGAATTAAAGGTTTAGCCTACTGTGGAGTTGCAAGAGTTAGTATTTCATATTTTGAAGAAGAGGGATACATTATTGGCGTCGTCGGTGTATGTAGTGCATGAAATCAAAGCAATGCGTATAAACATTGGAAGTTAAAGGGTCTCACGTATCATAAAGATTTCAAGCTTTACAGTTACTGTGTAGCTTTCATATAGTTTTTTGTTTTTTGTTTTGTTTTGGGTTTTTTTTCATCTTTTGCAATTGATAAAGATAGTTTATACAAGTTCCGTAATGTATTAACAATAAAAGGAAACCACAATCAAATAAAAAGTTGTTAAACGGAAATTCTTTTAAATGAAACAGGAAACTACTTGTTTGATGATACTATTTACAATAGACCAACAATATAACAGTCATTCCTTATAATTTAATATCAGTATAGCAATACCAAGAGTAAATAACTGAAGAAGGTTAATGACGACACAGTCATACATAAAATTTGGTCAATGAGATGATAGACACATTTTTATCCAATCAGAGAGCGCGATACTTCTGAAATTAAATTATAATTCAATAACTTCATCACCACTCAAATGCAAATATCAAATATATCTATGCAAATAAATCAAATAGAACAAATAAACGAAACGGTTGTGTGAAAAACTATGGTCGAATGGGAAATATAGCCCGCAATACCAACAAATTAATTTGACAAAATATCAGCAAAGTAATTACAAAGAACGTTGTATTTGAATTGTCCTCCGCTTTTGTATTCACTGTTGTTCAAGTAATAAGAAACTAATGTTACTGCTAAAAACCTTTGTTTATAATTAATTGGAAACAATAAAATACATCAAACATGTTTTAAGGTCTTAGAAGAATGTGGTGTGATGCCTCAGCTCACTAGATTCGCCGGTACAAGTATGGGCTCCATCATGGCAATGTTGTTAAGTGTTGGATACAACTCGTATGATATTGAGAAAATTATGACCGAAAATAATTTGAACGACATTGCAAGAGGTAAGGTTGAGCTATACTGAAAAGTACATGTCAAAATCTTTATCACATGCTGTATCAACCCGAGGTCGACTCCTATATCACCCCAAGTGCCACCGGCCCGAGGGTGATATAGGTTGAAGGTTGATACCACATGTGATACAGATTTTAACATCTCATGTTCATTATATCATATATGTTAACCGTATTTCAAGTAAAGTCTGTGCATGTGAAGGGGTGCGAAATAAGGTATGTGATATAGGTCTAGGGGTATGATATACGGTATGCAATATATGTCTAGAAGTGTGTTATAGGGTATGCAATATAGGTCTCGAGATGTGACATGTTTTCTTTGCAAAGTAGAAGCTGAGAATCAACGATTAGAAAGGGAACATGATATTCATAATCTATACTCTACTTTTTAGAAATACCCACCTGTTTGCTCATGCAGTGTCGCATCCGATTTAAAACAAATGATGAAAACAACGACATTGCGAACATGTATATATCTTGTTGGGTGACAACACATAATTACGGTCGACTAGTTCAAAATGTTGTGAACAAGTTTATGGTGAAAATGGCCACATAAGTTCACACGAGGTGTTTAAGATGACGACCGGATAGTTTTCAAATGATGAATTATCTCTTATTGCGTCATTATTTTTATTATTATAATTATTATTAGTAGTAGTATTATCATTATTATTTTTTTTATTTCTCTTATCTCGCAGTTAAAAATTTACAACAACAAAAAAACACAAAACAAAACAGATGTCTATTTCTTGTTTATTTATTTATTTATTTATTTTTTGTTTCTTTGGTTTTTTGTTTGTTTTTGTTTTTGATTTTGTTTTTTTTTTTTGTTTTTTTTTTTTATTATCATTTTTTTTGTTTTTTTTTTAGTTTTTTGTTTTTGTTTTTTTTTTTTTTGTTATTTGATGATTTGCGCAAACACAATTTAGCATTGTAATCTTACACCATTATTTCTATTTTAGATGCTTCATATGGTTTTCTGAGCGTGATTCCGAACCTGATTAATTACTACGGTTGGCATCCGGGTAAAAGGATAATGACATTTCTTGGTACCCTTCTTGAGGCAAAAACCGGCAATGCAAATATAACTTTCGCAGAGGTAAAATAATAAATAATAAATCAAAGAGTAATCTAGGAAACCAGGGGTTTAGCGGTAATCAAAAGAATGTAATCCAGGGACAAAGACCAGACTTGAAAAACAGACATACACAAAAAAGAACACAAAGCAACCAAAATCATACATACAAAGTAACAAAAGGAAATGAGCAACTCGAACTCCACTAAAAACTGGTAGCATGGACCAGGTGCACCGGTAGGGTAAGCGTCCTCTGCTTTACTAGAAACACTCTCCGAGTTGCTCATAAAAAGTCAAGTCCGGGGTAGACAAATGGGGAAAAGAAAACTATGACCGTTGAATAAATCAGTTTTCATGGTGCAGATGGATACACCATAACGATCCACGAGTTCATGATGATGACCATAAAACTTCTGTAGTGATGACTTCAATCTTGTAGCAACATAACCCTATCCCAGAAGTCTATTTGTTAGAGTCCTAGCCCGATACAAAAAGTCTGCGTAGTTTCGTCAAGCTCTGGCATAACGTATGAGTTGTGATATGAACACTTCATACGCAGGTGCTGAAGGGATGAAAGGAAAGTTAGCAATTTTGAATGAAAAGTCATCACGTTTGTCGTAACGTTTGGTCAATAGTTTTCCTTTACCATCGATCTCTAAGTGTAGGTCAAGATATGAGGTTGACTTCACAGTGTCTGTAGTATCCTTTATCTCAAGTTCTTTTGGATAGATACGATGTATCAAATCCCCGAAATTAGGATTGTTTAAAAATAATACGTCATCTATATAGCGAAAACTGAGATTAAAGGATCTATCTAAACGATATTCTTTCAAGTATCTATAAATGGCTTAAAAGCCACAATGGAATCAAAACACAATTTTCTCAAGTTGAATACAAAAATCGAGTATTACTTTCTAATCCAAATGACTGTCATACCTTTATGTCTGACAAATCGGAATCGTAATATTTTGTTTGTTTATTATTATGTTTGTTTCGTTTGTTTGGTTTCTTTTCTTTTCTTCTTTATCTCATTTTATAGTTATACGAGAAAACTGGAACTGAGCTATGTATTGTTGTTACAAATGTCAATACCATGACAGAGGAATACCTTCACGTAAAAACAACACCAAACATGCCGGTAGCTCTGGCAGTGCGCATGTCCATATCAATTCCAGGTAATATTTCATATACTCAAGGTACATTAAAGTAGATATTATTTAAAAAATCGTTAGTTCGGCTAAAGAATTATAAAATCATGTCGATTTGTGAAGAAGCAAGACATTTTTAATGAAAGTAAAAGTATAAGTAAGGCAACATGTTTTGGGACTGATAATACCGACTAGACAACCAAGAGAGCGAAATAAAAACTATTAATAACACAATTTAACTACAACTGCCAATTGGGTGTAAATTAATATATAAATAAGGGTATCGACGTATGAAAACAGTAATGTCACGGGATGTATATTCAAATAATCTACTACTCGCGTTATTTAGTGTGTACCACATATTCAGCAATCTTCTACTATTATAGTTGTTATGCAGTCTTAGAATAATATGCTCCCTGTATAAATCAACATTTGTAATTATCCTTGTATTGTGTACCATAACCCGAGTCCATTCAGTGTATTGGGTTTGATGTATCGTGTTCCGTGGGATTAGGAACTTTAATTGAGACAAGGAGTGTAGGCATTTTTTCTTTGACACACATACATGTTTAAGCATTCATTGTACAAGATGAACTCGTCCATGTGTATTGAATCACGTGTTGCATTCGTTATGTGCAAAATGGAATTACAGTGCATTGAATTTGTTCTGATATCAAAAATATGTTTGATTGTATATGTATTTTTATATATTTTTAGGTTTTTATCAGGCTGTCAAGCACAAGTTGTTGGGTAAAGAAAACTATTATGTGGACGGCATGTTACTGTGCAACTTTCCTATCCAATGTTTTGACGGTACATAACTATTTTTCAGTTTTGTTCAAAATTTATTGTTTTTATTATATTTCCTCGAAGGATCATATTTTTGTCAAGTCTGAACATGTTGATGCATTTTCAAGTCAAGAAGGTAAAACTTAATATTTATTTTAAGAAAAAAAAGTATGTTAGCTTCTTTTGTAACGGGGATAATTCTCCTTTGTAGACGCAGTGAAAATTTCGATGACATTGTTTTTGCTCTACTCTTTTTTCATATTCGTGTTGAGGGTGCTTTTTAAAGTATGTGGATAATAATTGATTGAACAAAAAAACGAATAATCAATTGGTGATCGAGTAATGTATAACACTGAAAAACTTCAATTCAAAATTCAAAACTTCAATTCAAAATTCAGACACTAGCAATGGCAACGCCCTTCATTGGGCAGCAACGAAATGTTCATGAAATCATAGTCCTTTCTGTATAGAGATCTGTATTCAGGTGACAACCGCACATTTCGTTACCACTGAAATCAGCCAAATCAAGAACGATAACATTTGCAAAGTGATAAGTTCATACCTTGCGTATACAGTATATATTTTTGACCTCTAAAGAGCAGCAAACGCATGTCAAACTATACAAGACAGGCAATTTGTTTTGATACTGTTACTGAATTAGACTCCTCAAGCGTTCTTTCCACGATTGATCATATTTTGGTTGTGCACGATAACCAATTGATTATTCTATTTATAACATAGATTTTCTTTATAATTTATCAATATTTTTAACATGAATTTTTGATTTTGTGATTGGCGGATTGATATCAAAGTTGTGACGTCTGGCGGGAGAAATTCCGAGAGTGAAATTACCGAATTCGTTTCACAGTGTGAATTATCAATATTTATTACACTGGCACGTTCGATAAAAACTCTGCTATCTATATGATACAAGTACATTTGGTGAGCTTTTGAAATGCATGAACCACCCCTGTCAGATGACTTCTTTTTTAAATGCTATTAGAAGGGCCTGGATACTGCGATTACCTATATTTATGAACAGTATTCAACCAGTTTAAGAAACCTTTTAGAAGTGAATTAATAGACTATTCAAGATAACAGTTATATCCAGAGACATGTATTTTTTTTCACCTTATCTATTTTTAGGCTGGTGGTTGTCAATGAAACCTAGAGACAGTTTCTTAGAACGTCTTCAGCCTATTGATGATTTAACCAATCTAATGGATAGAAATAACAGATTTAAACGTAGAAAAAATGATAAGAGTACAATAGGATGTGCTTTGGTTTGTATACCTCTTTTAGTAGAATCAGAATTAGGGGGTACGCAACACTTAAGGGAAAAAAACTCTGTAAAATCAGCAAAACGTTTTATACTGTAACATTCTGATATCAAACTCAAATTCTAGTATAACGTGCTCCAAGCTGTTTAGACCACGCCCATGGTAAAAAACAAAGTGGTAAACACATAACAAACATTTAGTACAACAAATAGAAACTAATCCTTAATTCCGATTAGTATTATGGAGAGAAACATATAATTATCTTTTACATAAATCAACTCATTTAAGGACAATAACTTTTGAAAAATGCCCGTTTCGTACACAAAGGAAATATATTTTATATCAAACGTACAACAAGCGAATAACAAACAAAGTCTGATTAGTGGTCGGAACTTGTTCTCAGAAATGAAATAAATGTGATGAATTATTTATTAAATACTAGTCTATATAAAAATCAGACACTGCGCGTATTAAGTGATACATGGTGAAGGAAACCCATCGAACAGATAATGCTTTTTCAATTTACATATGCTATATTGTTTTCATGTAACAGTTGTCTTTTCCATATTTAGATCTGTACTTTCGATAAAATCATACATTTTTTGTTGTGTATGTCTGTTTTCCATGTCTGGTCTTTGTCCCTGGATTACATTCTTTTGATTACCGCTATAACCTTGGTTCCCTTGATTACTCTTTAATATAATCAACTTATCGAGCAAAACCAAGGACGGTAACTCTTGCAAGTGTAATCAAGGGAATTAAAGTTCTATTCATGTACAATCTATATGAATTTTATTTCAAAAGAGCAACACCCAAATGAAAATATGTGACTGGTTAAGTAGTTTGTAAGAGTAATCAAGGGAACCAAGATTATAGCGATAAATAAAGAGTAATCAAGGGAACCAAGGTTATAGCGTTAATCAAAAGAATGTAATCCAGGGACAAAGACCAGGCATTCACAACAAAAAACATAAAGTAACTAAATCATACATACAAAGTAACAAAAGCAAATGAGCAACTAGGACTCCACTAAAAACTTGGAGCATGGACCAGGTGCACCGGTAGGGTAAGCGTCCTCTGCTTTTTTAGAAACATCCGCCGAGTTGCTCGTAAAAAGTCATGTCAAGGGTAGATGAAAGATTGAAGGAAAACTATGACACGTTGAACAAATCAGTTTTCATGGCGCAGATGTAATTGTTTCTTAATACGAAATAAATGTGAATTCGTTGGATTTTCGACACGAATGAATCACTTCATGTCTAACTTTTGATAAATTTACTTAAATGCATGGCCTCCTATCTGACATGGGTATAAAATTTTCTACTATACAGTTTGAATAATTGTTTATGGCAAAACTTTGTGTTTTACAGTATTCTAACGATGAAATAGATTACCTGAGAAGAGATGTTTTGGAAAATTCAGGTGTACCACGAGGACCACTACCAGATACAAAGCTTGCGAGGTAAATGTTTACTCATAAATATTGCCTCAGTGAGCTATGTAATTTTCAACGAATCATCATTTTTTCCTTTCAATTGACACTGTAGTTCTAATTGTAATAAAAATTACCGACGTACCGGAGATTACAAGGTGTTTACCGGTAAAACCTTTTCCTGCGGTGCCTTATGACCATTTGTGAAAAGGGTTATTTTGTTGTCCGTTCAAATGTTTGCATGCATAGTTATTATATTTTTGTTTCTCCTATGGTTTTTATGTATGTCAGCATTTTTCCATATAAAATTTATGTTGTAGGTATCAAGTCTTTCAATATCACACATGCATGACATTGACATTAGAATTAAAGGGTAACTGGCCTAATAAACATTCCTGTTCTTTCCATAGTTGATAAACAAATATTTTTAAATGTTTTTAAAATTCAGAGTAAAGATATTTCTGTTTTTCAAAGGTATTTAACATTTCTGTGTTTCCATGACGACACCTTAGCTATACTTTGCGTGCGATACATCAATACACTAAACCATTATAGGACTTCGAAATTGGTCTATAGTAAGCTTGTGTTCGGTTTCCCAGTGTTTAAAATACATTCAAATTGACAAAAAATAGATTTTGAAAATCGTCTGATAAAGACTTTTACGGAATATTCAGCAGTTTAACTGTATAAATATGTTCTCTGTAGAGCATGGGCGAAGGCAGAAGAAGAAAAACTGCCTTTTAAAAAAGCATACAAAGAAATTGCCGAAGCAACAACTGCGTTTATGGAGGTAAGTGGACCATTCATGTCACAATTAAGTGGCACTCTAGCTAAGAATCATGCAAAATGTGATTCATGGTTGAAAAGCCTACATATTTTTATTTTTGATGTTTTGTTTGAATTGCCATTAACAGAAGAAGTTAACAGTCATTTGTTTATATAAACTGTGATCTTAGGAGATAAAAATTATATCGAATGCACTGTACATTACAAAATTAAGGGAGATAACTCAGTAAATGACACGTTATGCATAAGAATCTATTGGATTTTCAATGTTGATTATCTCCTAAGAGCAGGCAGATTTGAATGAATAATTATACATTTCATAGTATAGACCCATAAAACAAACTTATTTAAAAAAATAAAAATATATAGGCTTTTTGGGGTGTATCAGATTTTTCCGATTTTGCATGATTCTTACAAAAACCGCTACTTAAATCTTTGTTCGAAAATTATTTATTTGAAATTAAAAATATCATAGATATTTAATTTCATTATCTGAATATTGTATTATTATTATTATTATTATTATTGTTATTATTTTCTAATAAAATACGAGGAAGTAACATATTTGATGTAAACATTTTTTTAACATTCATGGCTAACAACTATTTCATATCTTCCCAGGATTCTAAAAAAAATCTGTTGCAAATATGCATTTTTAGTGGAACAAATAATACCATTTAGAAAGACTTTACATAATAAAACGTAAGTATCATCCGAATTAATGAAAACACAAGCAGACGTTCCGGCATTTGAAATATGTACCTATTTAGAAAATGGAATTCAGAAAAAAAAAGTTAATGTTTAAACAATGGAAGTTTATTGTTACTCATAGCTATGTAAAGAAAATATGGTCTGAAAGTTGTATCACATTAAGTTCTTGAACTTTTACATTTAGTGTATAGGTGAGAGCAATAGGTGCGGAAAGACTAAGATTTCCAAAAGTGAATTTGAGAATGCATTCACAGCGGTGAGTTTTAATGGCACCTAAGTATAACTACAAACAAAATGGCTGTTTGTGTCATGCTTAATGTACATTTGACATTTGTAACGCCCTTAATTCATGTCTTTGTATCTGGGATTTGAATAGGAGAATATTACGGTGCTTAATTTACATTTTTGACGTTTCCTTGATTTAGTAATACACCTAATCTCAAACATTTTTCAACTAAACTTAAGTTATAGTGAGTTCACTAGAATATCAGATATTCAAATGTATATTTTTGTAAACCTGATACATCTATGTATACCTACATACACCTGTATGGTCGTCACATTTCCTGTATTTGATGCATTACTGATTTTTTCCGGTCTGTTTTCTTTATATACGCAGTCAAACAAATCTACGTTACTGATGCTTCAGGATAAATTTAAGGAGGTAGACCTTGAGTAAGGGACAAAACTCTTGAAATCAGTGATATGTTTGCATCATATTCAATTTCACCAAAATATATCAAGCTTTCATTTGAGAGAGAATGAAATCCATCAAAGTTATTTTGATGCTTACATGAGATTGATATAAAATGATGAATACAAACATTCCAATGATTTGTAAGATTTGTGTCCCTTATTCCAGGTTTACCTCCTTAAACAGCTTTTCATTTGTTTGCATGATGTATTGAAAATATCTGAAGCATAAAATACCAAATTGGGAATTACTACTTAATTAGCAGTGTTGCATCTGTTCAAAGTTCAATAAACATGTCAAGAAATGTTTGTTAGGAGAAGTTCAGAAAAGAATACAGTGATCTACTATTTGGAGAAGACTGTGATCCACTGACAGCCTTTAAAGCAGTTGACAAAAATGGGAATGGAGAGGTATTAAATACCATTTCGATAACATAAATAATAATTAATAAAATGCCCCATCACAATGAGTTATAAAGTTTCAATGTACAAACACCATTAACAAATGTGATTAAGTGTGCCACATGAAGGAAAATAAAAACGCAAAGATTTTATTGCATTAAAGTTAATTTATATATACTGGGGATATATATATGAATAATACTCACATCTGCTGTAAGAAAAGGACATTTAGAAACAGGATTTTATCGTTGCAAGAAAATGTATCAATCATCTTTATACCAAAGGTCGTTATCATGACATAACCTATCTCTCTGATATCTTTAAAATGAACATTGTGTTATATGTAATGTACATGGCTCATGACGTTCGTGGGAAACGTTAATAGATATACTCGGGAATATTGATTTGTGCAGAATTGTCTTCAGCCAATCAAAATCTGATTATCGTGCTTGTATTGGGATGGGTATTCCTTTATTGTCTAGAACAGGTTATGTTTGCGAGTAAGTTTGTTATAACAAGATGTAATTGGCAAGTGCTACCGACACAGTTATAACCCAAATAACGCCAAGTAGCCCTTCCCCCGCACATTCTGTGTTACAATTTTGTTAGAATTTACACCTGTCCTGTGGTTCTGCTGAACTATTTTGGCTTTTGGCTTTTAATACACATATAGTCATATCAACTTTTAAAAGAGAGAAGGAGTGATCACGAAAAAGTACTCTAACTCTGCCATACTTTTGCGCCAGTTCCTAAAATTTTTGGCTTCTGTATGTCTTGTTCCGTTTTCACGTTCAATTTACTTTATGTACCTGGAGTGTATAGAAGCAACTGCGTAGCTGTATGTGTGTATAATTTTGTTTTGGAGCCAGCTGCAGCATACCTAGTAATACAATGGTTTCCTCGTCCTTAATTGAGGAACATTGAGATGACAATTCCATCCTTGTGGGGCAGTTATCGCTTTGATATATTCAAAATATACGTTCTCCTACATATATATATGTATTAAAACGACAATTAAGAATTGAGTAAAAATTGACAAAGATTCTTGATATCGATTTCCTTCCGTTTTACGCTACTTATGGTTTCATTTTTCTTCCTGTATTTGTTAGGTAACATACAACGAACTTATCAGTTTTGTGGAAGATCTTGGAGTGTGTATAAGCGAAGAATATCGTGATAATGGCAGAACGCAAATACCGAACTTTCTTGGCTTTCTTTCAACAATTATAAACGCCCTCGGATTCTACGTAATGAAAATATACATGAGGGTAGGTTTATAGAGTTTAAGAGTAGAGGTATATTGCAATCATCTTATCTGTCTGTCCATCCTTGAGTCTGGTAAACTTTTTTTATAACAGATATTTCTCAACTTTTATTTACGGAAATGCTTAGATATCTGGTATACTGATTTTGCATGATGACTGGTATCTTTGTACTTCGCCTATCCACTTACTGGTTACCGTACACTGTGGTTAAGCTTAAGGTAATTCCAAATTACCTGGAAAGGCTGGCTGGAAAGGAACAATTCATGACCAGACTATTCGACAATCACGATGATTTTCTGTTCATCGGTGACAACATTCTTTCAAAACCTGCATTTGTGTTTTTATCACAACTTATACCAAAAGTTCCTGTATCTACGGGACTTTTTGTACCGTGCCTGACGCCTTATAATAAGGCATCTGAAACACGGTTACGAGATTAATGTCATCACTGCGTTACTTTTATGGTCGTCTTCATGAGCTCATGGATCGTTAATGTATATCCATTCGCGCCATGGAAAATGATTTCTTCATCGTGTCATAGTTTTCTTTCCTTTCTTCTTTCGTTCAATCCGGACGTGATATTGTAGGAGCTGTTGGTGTTTCTAAAAAAAGCATACGAAGTGTACCCTTCACATTCAACTGGCCCATGCTCCCAGACATGAATGGAGTCCGGTTGCTGATTTGCTTTTTTTCTTTATACGCGATATTTGGATTATTTCATGTCTTTGTTATATGGGTCTATTTTCCCTGTCTACAGTCTTCAGTTTTTATACTTGGATTATGTTCTTGACATTTAAACCCTGGTTCCCTTGAATTACCGTAATAAACATAAAACATCCAATATATTCGACAAAATACAAATCAAAGGTCCTTATATGATACATGTAAGCACAAAAACATATTATAATTAAAATTAAATATGTGAATCTTTAAAATATGCTGCTATGTGTAAGTTGTGCATTAAATGCGCATACATTATATGATATATTGTTGTTTCATTTAAAGTATCTCATAACTTTATATTAAATGACTGTTTACTGTCTCTGTTGAAGCCTTAGGATTGCTTTTATGGTATAATAACAGTTAATTTTCAATATTTTGAACTACACATTATTGCATTTTTAAGACGTAAACAATTCAATTCAGAAAATTTAGTTGTGACAAAATAGGGAGTCGTCTGTTTTCCTGTGTATAATCGAAGAGGATTTTCAAATTTATCATTGTTTTTATCATATATTAAAACCCCATGAAAGTCAGACCAACACACGATTTTAAATGATGATTGAACACTGTTCAAAAGTGAAAAGCTCAAAAATCTTAGACGCTATCAATTATTACTTCATATTTTGGTCCTATCCGAAAACTCTTGAGTGTGAAATGTTATTTAACCGATGTTTTATGTTTGGGTGTGTTACTTTTAGCCTTCGGATGTTGACAGAACAGTGGGAATTAGAACTTGGCATATAAAATCGCTTGATTTTGATCTTGAACGAGAAGATCAAGTCTTTCTTATTGATGTAAGTATCTTCTTTTCTACCATAATGTTGATGTAGGTTACACAAAATCTCAATCAGAACATCAGGGAAGTAATGTACCGACTTTAATCCAGCAAGTGTGATGAATGTGTGGCTAGGAGATTTTAGAAAAAGTTCCCAATTTTTGAACAAATCCTGATGACAGCATGTTTTCAGGAACTAAACAACTTGGTGCTAAAAATTACCATTTTTTTTATTATTTTGTTTTGCTAAGTTCTATGAATTCTGTTTAGCTAACCTGGCCTATAGGATCCAAACTGCCATCACTTGGCATCCATCGTCGTCATCTGTCGACCGTCGTCCTCGTAGTGATTAATATTTTTTCTTCTCAAAATGTGAATTGTTTAAGAATCTTCTCAACTGACACTACCAGACCAATTTGAACCAAACTTAGTATGAGTATTGCATGGACATTCTGCATATAACCGATTGGGAATTTTTGATCCATCAAAAAACATGGCCGCGGTAACTAAAAATAGAACTTAGAAGTTAGACAGAAGTTTTGTAACTCCAAAACTATTAGGTGTATCTAAATTTTGACAGAGAAAAAGTGTTTAGTTTAATGAGATCAATCTGTTGTTAAGTTTTGGTGTACATATGTTCAGCCATGTTGCGACATCTTTTTTGCTATTTTTAATGCTTTTACTAATTTCTCCACAGAAACTACTGGACAGAATTCAATGAAAACTGATATGAATGTTCTCTAGGTTTTAGAGTTAGAAATTTTGATTATAAAAATTAATGTTGTTTATCAAGCCAGGTGACTCTTTAGAGTTTCTAGTTGATACTTAAGCCAAAAGACAAAAATGCCTAAGATTAGGTAGCCTTTCATAACACACATTTTTATTCTAGTTGAATAGATTAATACAGTGGATGATGCTCAAAGAATTGGTTTTCTTAACACTTAGAAATGATAGCATTGAATACAGGCCTAGGGCCTTTATTTTACAAAGAACTAAATATTTTATGCATTTGCAATTGTAGCAAGGGAAACGTTCAACAATCAAGTTCCTAGAAAACTTTGTAAAGAATGAAAAGCCTGATATGTTGTCCGATAATTACTGCACAAGTGAAGCCGACAGGTCCTAGTCTAACCAAAGAACAAATGAATGCATGAACTTAAATTGAATTAATCACTACCAGTCCTGGTTATGGACTACAGTTAATACATGAAATATATATATATATATGTATCTCTTCCTATAATATTCAGTAGCAGTCTTTATAAAAATCAGACAGTAAGTGATTCATGCATGTCAAACAATCACCAAATGCAGTTATAATTTTTGTTCAGAAACAGTTACTGTTCACATAGACAGCGCCTTTGAGATAAAAATCATAAAGATTGTACTTGAGATTGGCACTTTGCAGGAGTTATCGTCCTTGATGAAAAGGCATTGTTTGTTTTGAGGGTTTTTTCTACACTATGAATCACTTAACTTTTTGCATCGTCACAATTATATCTTGACTGGTACTTAATTACATATTAATCATTTGCTGTTGCCTCTACGGACTTCTTATACAACAACTCCAGTAAGGCTATGTCGAAAATGGTCACGATTGTTTGATCAATAAGTAAGGCCATGTGCTGCATATACTCTCTGGAAAGCATCAGTGGAGATTTCTTGTATATGACAAAAAGTACATCTTACCTCAGTAAGAAGTAATATGATATACTTAAAGTGTATTGCGAAGTTCATCAGGTGATGATCAGGTGAGGGTCACAGGAACTCATCATGTTTCTTTTGATTTTTCTCGCTGATCTTTTCTTAGGTGTTTAAAATTATACCTATGTAGTTGAAAGGTGTGTGAAACACAAATACATTTATTTATCTACGGAATAGCGTAGAGTACACAAGTTTGTATTTATTTTTATCTTATATATATTATATTAGAGAGAGTGACAGAGATATACAGAGACAAAGACAGACAGAGAGAGAGAGAGAGAGAGAGAGAGAGAGAGCGAGGGAGAAAGAGAGAGATTTGAGGTTATTGATTTTTCACTCCCTCAACGGGTATGTTGCTCTCACATTTATTGCAACACCGCCTGTGCTAAATTTTACGTTCTGTGCAACTGCTGTTGATGCTTCTAATGTATGTCTTGAAAATAAATAATACAATTGTGCATTGAAAGCTATTAACGGTTGGGTTTATATAAGGCAATAGAACACACAAGAATGTACCTACAGAGAAAAACCACAAACTAATAAGATATTTTATTGGAAAGGAAATATACTTATTTATATCGGACATAAAAACAAGAAACGGATTTGTAATTTAACAGTTAACAAAACAACCCAAACCACAGTTGTTGGTCATGTTTATACCAAACATGACCGAGATTTGGGAACATGCAAAATATTAAGTTAAGGCGATTAGCAAGTCAGTTAGGGTTGCTTAATAAGGAAATATTTAACATGTTATGATATCAGCTTCATTGATTGTATTAAGTAAGTATTCATGCCTTGTTCATTGTAAAAATATAGTGTTATTAAATGTGTATTTTCATTTTAATTCTTTATAAAGTCCAAGCAAAGTCGTATTGAGTGGGGGTCACCATATCGATCCAAGGCGCTGCAGAAGGCCAATACAGTTGATCGAAACCCAATTCCAAAAAGATAATGGCCTTTATACTGAATTTACTGGTCTAAATATAAATTTCGGGGTTTTTCATACAGGATTAACTTGTTTTTATATGGATTTAAGTTGGTCCACCCATAGTTGACAGTATCTATAAAAACCAACTTAAATTCATGTTAAGACTAGAAAATTCTGTACAAAGACCAGTATTTTTCCCATAAACAACAGTTGAATGAGCAGCAAGAAAAGTAGAAGACGCTTACCCTACAGGTCACCTGGTCCATGCTCCCAGTTTTTAGTGGAGTCCGAGTTGGTAACTTAGTTAGGTTACATTGTATGTATAATTTTAGTCATTATATGTTCTTTGTTGTGTTTTGCATGTCTGGTCTTTGTCCCAGGATAACATATTTTTTCCGCTAAAATCTTGGTTTCCATGATTACTCTATACACTGGTCAATTCTATTGTATTTAAACACATTGGTCAATAAAATGGTATATAAAAGGTACGTACTTTATAATACCAAAAATATATCTGCTAGCTAACACTAGCGAGAGATTGCTGTTAGGCATATCACCCTACTCGGACTTATAAAACTGACTCGAGCCAATCAATCAACACTATATTTCTTTTATATTTTTTGATATTGGTTGCCTAGGTAAATCTACACAAATCCATTATACATGTAATACATGTACCATGGTGTTGCTAGGAAATATACCCGGTTGTACCTAACAATTACAATTTGACCATGGGACGTTGAGTGCTGGATCATTTATACAATGTCTATTTTCACGATATCAGGGTGATTTCCGTCTCATGTTGACTTTTGTGTATTAGAAAAAAAAATATTGTCTGGCAACAACAGTAATATGATTCAAAATGTCCTTCTCTTGAATCTGCTATTAATGTAGATATTATTATTTATTCCCTGTAAATACAATTTACCGCTTTATCAATATTATACAGTTATGACAGCATTAACAACAAAATATGATGTCAACAAAAAAGTATAATTATTACAGAGAAACAACTCCGGATATTTTAAATAAATAAAAGTTTCTACCAACGTTTGATCCATACACTTGACTTAAACCGACTTTACTTTCTCACATTCATAACAATTTCATATTGATGCCGACAAATATATCACTTTAAGGTACCTTTGTCTTGGCCCTCTGAAAGTATATTAATGGAGAGTTTCGTCTTATGCATTTGTTTTATACGTTCTGTTAACAACCAGAATGTTACAATACAAAGGTACGCACTTGAACGTTGCCGACGACTGTACATGGTAATGAAAGTAGACGAGTCAATGATTTGATCCTCAAAATCAATTTCAAAGTAATCAAAAGGTACTCACATTATCATATATCTTACTACTAAATGCTCTTCTAACACAAATGGTAATTTGATAAGGACAATTGCCAAAGATACCGATATTTAATTCTTAAATGTACTGCTAACGTACTAATTTTCGTAGTGTTCTTATTTTCGCTATTTACACAATGGACAGAAAACCGCGAAATTAATTTTAAACACTGTGTTACGCTAACCCTTTTTGTAAACCGCGAAAGTTAATACCCGCAAGTATATTCATTTGAAAAAGAAACACTAAAAACTAAATACTTTGTAGTAAATTCCTGAAAAAGATAAATAAGTAAGGAACTTGTGATTCTTTACTACAGGTATGATTGACCGCATTGTAAATACATATAATCGGGTTTATACGCTTAACGGGTAAAACAATCATCAATAGAAATCATTATTGTTAGTATACTTTTGTTATAATAATAGACTATAATTAGTATCACTTTTTGTCGTTCCAATATACCGACTTACCATAATTATCTCTCTTTGTGCAATAACAAAATCATCAATCAATTATACAGTTCCAATATAACAGCATCATACATGGGATTTAAGGAGAAAGACCTATGGTAAAGGACATAACTCTTGAAATCAGTAATGTGTTTGTATTATATTCAATTTCACCAAAGCCTATCAAGCTTTCGTTTGAAATAGAATGACATAAGTTCAAGTTAATTTGATGCTTAAATGATATTGATGTAAACTTCTGAATACAAACGTTCAAATGATTTGTAAGAGTTTTGTCCCTTACCCTAGGTCTATCTTCGTAATGTTTATGGTCATTTTTGGATTGGGAAACTTGTATTTGACCGAATCGAGTAGGGGATGGGTAGATAGAAATCTAAACAACGTGTTTGATTAAACTTTTAAAACTGTCTGTTCTTTGGATAGTTCCTAGATGGAAATTATATTTCATAAAATATTTCAAAATAAGTTACTTTCTATTCTCCAACTCATTCCAAATGATTATTTCCTCATAGACAAAACTTTATTTGTTTACCATATTTTGAATGCAAAGTGTATTGTGCATTGTAAACATTGATTCAGTACTTGGAAAGTCTATATAACTGAAAAAGACGTATTAAAAGTTATGTATTCAAATGTGGCTGACAAAAATATGGTCAGTGTTGGATTCTATAATATTTTGGTTTAATTAACAAATTGCTCAAACATTTAATGTAAGAATTTGGATATTTCGTAAAGGATATCTTTGGTCAATGTTTAATGTAAACATTAGATATACATTAATAAATGAAATGAATAAAAGATTTTGTATATATTGTACTGTTTCGTAAATTTAAGCTATTTATGAAATAAACAAACCTTGCTATGGGATTTCAGATAGTTAACAGTTTACATATGTAAACTGTCATTATCCTAAGAAGGTACTTGAGGAATATCACCATCTAGAAATGGAAAATTAACAGTAGGAGAGCAAACTCATCACTTTTGTCATAAATGTTAGTTTGAGGGCTGAAATTTTCTAATTTAGTGTATAATGAAGAAATTGTGTATGAATACTAGCTATTATTGTTAGACTTTGTCGAGTGAAGTTTCTTTGCGTAGATATCTTGAACATTTCATTTTTTTTAAGTCAGGATTATTTTATTTATTTATTTTATGTATTTTTTTTTTAAATAAATCTATAGTAAATCTTAAAGGGTATCGAGACACTTCTTCAAATCAATTGTAGTAGAAGGGCGATATTAATGTCATGTATGTCAAACACTTAATACTTTCTCGGTCTTTAACGATGTTTAGGTCTCCGGTACTAATATGGCCGCCGTGTTCATATCAAAATCTAGAACTGATGCAGCATCAGGATGATAAGCAATTTGTATTTATTTCCGTATCAGTAGAAACAGACGTGTAGTAAAAAAACAATATTTACATTATCTTACAGCACTCAGATAAAGTGAGGGATTAGATTTTCAAAATAACCAGTTTTATCTTCAGTTTTATTAGAATTCCTTAATATGCTAGTCATTTGTAGTTTTCCAATACCCTTGTTTATATAAAGCAGTTTATAAGTAATCAAGGGAACCAAATTCTATTGGTAATCAAAAGAACGCAATCCAGGACAAAGACCAGAAGGGTAAACAGACACACTAAGAACTAAGAAAGTGGTGTAAGCATCCTCTGCTTTTCTAGAAAAACCCGCCGAGTTGCTCAAAAAAGTAGTCCGGCGTAGACAGAAGAGGAAAGGAGAACTATTACTCATTGAATAAATCAGTTCTTCTTATGGTGCAGTTTGATACACCGTAATGATCATGATGACGACTATTTAACTTTTGCAGTGATGACTTTGATCTGGAAGCAACATACCCCTGTTCCAGAAGCTAAATCAAATGACGGATAAAAAAATGGTCTTTTAACATTTTCAGTATCAAAATGACCACCTGATATACATACTAAAACAACAATGTCAATCATATTTCTAGTATTCTAAATGCATCTGTTATGTTTCCTAGAAAATAATACGAAACAAGCAGTTTTAATTGGTTCGATTATACAATCTGCTTTGATTGCATTTAAATGTATGAGGTGCCTATAGATTATCAATTCCTGAAATGGTCCAGATGAAAGATATGCATGGAAATTAAACTGTTTGAGGATTTATTTTATTAGTGAAAAATGCAGTAAATATTTTTTTTAATATATAGTACTTTTAAAATGTCACGTTTGGAGACAAAAGTGAAAATTTCAAGTCAGTGCACATAAGATTATAGAAATTAAACTGCATGTTTATTTTTTTTTTTTTTTTGTTTTCATGCAACACTGATTAATGTAGTCATTGTAATTAGAACACTAAAAATATTATTGAAATGTCGGTTTTCGATAAAGGAAATGGAACGTTACATGTCAGTGCTGAAAAGTTCAAAGGAAATACATCTGTTTGAGTTTTTTGTTACCGATTAATGCAGTAAAGTATTTATAAACGTACCGTAAACCTTTCTAAACCAAATTCTATATACTCCGGATACTGGTATAAGCCAGTAACTATTTCAAATCCTCTGCATAAAAGTATAGGTTTTACCGGTGCACCTGGTCCATGCGCCCAGTTTTTAGTGGAGTTCAAGTTGCTCATTTACTTTTGATACTTTGTATGTGTTATTTTAGTTACTGTATGTTCTTTGTTGTATTTGTGTGTTTTCCATATCTGGTATTTTTTCCTTGATTACATTCTTTCGATTTCCGCTAGAATCTTGGTCCTCTTGATTACTCTTTTTGATATTTGTACCCTTAATTACTCTTTCAACCTTGGTAAACAGAACATCTGTCTAAACCGAACCAAGAGGGTTTAAACAGTTATAAACGGTATAAACAGATTTCATTGTAATGTAATAATTTAATTTGAAAAGTAAAAAGCTTTCTGATTGGTTAAATAATTTTGTCCATCATCTCATGGACCAAAATTTAAAATATGACTGTGACATCATCAAACTTTTGTGATGATATACTGGTAAAATTTGATACTCAAATTAAACTATGAAGAATGAATGTTATATTTTTTCAGTCTATATGCCATGACCTCAATGCCCGTGATGTATACATGAAAATAACCTGCGTATTTGGTGTGCACCACGTAATTGGTGTTATTTCTGTATAAACCGCAAATATTAACAGTCATTCCTTATTTAAAATATAAAGAAAATCTACATTTAACACTATAATAAAAAAAAACTTAATTGTATATTTGCGAATGAATTATATTCACCATTACAATGGAGATTACGTGAAACCAGTCACACTGGCTTGATTATACAAGGCAAGAGTATTGGTCTTTTTATAATACCTTATGTATTATTTGTCCTTCTTCAGACATTTTACATGATTTTCTTATTTTCAGCCTTCGGATATCAAATGAATGATTGGGCTATGACCTTGGCATATAAAAGCGTTTGTTTTTTATCTTGAATAGAGAACAAGATTTTCTAATTGAGGTACATATACCTGAGAAAGGTGTTGCCGTGAAAGAAATGAAAGCTGGGAAAACTTGCTTTTAAGCTTAACTTAAAAAAATTACCGACTGTTTAATTGGTATTTCTTGTAAATGTGAAATTCTTTTGAGTGGCAAATCATAAATTAGTGAATCAAATCAGTTTAAATGTTTTACCTTCTGATAGAGTAATCAAGGGAACCAAGGTTATAGCGGTAATCAAAAGAATGTAATCCAGGGACAAAGACCATACATGGAAAACAGACATACACAACAAATAACATAAAGTAACTAAAATCATACATACAAAGTAACAAAAGCAAATGAGCAACTCGGACTCCACTAAAAACTGGGAGCATGGACCAGGTGCACCGGTAGGGTAAGCGTCCTCTGCTTTTCTAGAAACACCCGCCGAGTTGCTCATAAAAAGTCAAGTCCGGGGTAGACAAACGAGGAAAGGAAAACTATGACCCGTTGAATAAATCAGTTTTCATGGTGCTGATGGATACACCATAACCATAAAACTTCTGTAGTGATGACTTCAATCTTGTAGCAACATAACCCTGTTCCAGAAGCCTACTTGTTAGAGTTCTAGCGCGATACAAAATGTCTGCGTAGTTTCAGCAAGCTCTGGCATAACGTATGAGTTGTGATATGAACACTCCATACGCAGGGGCTGAAGGAATGTTGCCAAAGATGAAAGGAAAGTTGACAATTCTAAATGAAAAGTCATCAGGTTTGTCGTAAAGTTTGGTCAATAGTTTTCCTTTACCATCGATTTCTAAGAGTAGGTCAAGATATGAGGCTGACTTCACAGTGTCTGTAGTATCCTTTATCTCAAGTTCTTTTGGGTAGATGCGATGTATCAAATCCCCGAAATTATGATTGTTTAAAGAAATATGTATAAGTTAATAGGTTTGACGCGGTTTAGATTGATTGGTTCTATTTCATTTAATTTCGTGGGAGAAAAATTCATTGTTGCATTAAGCTATTTTTTATAATTGTCTACATAAAAGTAACGTTCATCTATGAAAAGAACTTGGTACCAAAATAAAAAAAAACAGATAATTACACGAAGAATGAAACTAATGCACTACTTATGTAAACTGGTCCGAGGTGCGCAATAAAACACTTGAATGAAATGATACAATATAATAATAATTATTTGTAGTTAAAGATTGTAAACATTGTAAATTGTTCTTATAAAGATAGATATTGAAAAAATCCAATCGCAAAGTATTTGAAAATGGTACCATTTAAAATAAGTACATAAAAAGATAATAACAATATGTCAATAAAATACCTGTAAAACAATCTTGACACTTACTGATAATGGGCTCTCTCTCTCTCTCTCTCTCTCTCTCTCTCTCTCTCTCTCTCTCTCTCTCTCTCTCTCTCTCTGCGTGCGACGCGCGTTCGTGTGTGTGTGTGTGTGTGTGTGTGTGAGAATAGTAAATGCATATTTCAGACGGCCCTCTGCACTTATATAAATATACCGCATTCTTTTACACATTTATTTCATGATGAACTTATTCTTCTAATACGGACAAGACGAAATCTTATAATTGGCTAATTCAATAAACATCTCAATTATATTTGGTTTGCCCACTTAGTCATTAGTTATAAAATGTTAATCGCGATCTATCTCATATGATGTCATGTCGATCTGTCCCCAAGTGGATACGTCTCCTTTTTAGAAGTCGATCCTTACCAAATCATGAATTTGATGCATTTAGAAATTCATGTAATTAAAATATTAAAATATTAAATATAAATATCTTATCTTTTTCTATATGTCTTTTTTTTTATTTGACAATATAAATGAATAGACCATAGTTCATAAAATACTATAAGTATTAGACCTAATTGAGTACAATTCAGAGTTATTATATATGATTATTACATTTCAACATGAAAAGTAATGAGTCAATTAAGTTATTTTTTAATCACTAAGGGGTTATTGTTTTCCATTAACCTGTTTTAATCAAGAATTTATTTTTTCAAGTTTAACGCGGCACTTAAGCCTACCCAAGCTAGATTTAACGAAATAATGATCATCAAATTATAACACAGTGATTTTCTGCTCCTTTATAAGTGACAAAGAGAACGGAAAATTTCTCGTCGTATCAAATATTGCAGTGCTATATCCATGTGTGGATTGCAAACAGGATGTTCGTCCTCGCTTTGGAGTGCAAGCAATGTTCCCAGTGGCAGCATTGTTGCCATTGTATTGCAGGTACGTCAACACTTATTTTCTATAGCAATTAATAAACTTTTTTGGTCCTCTATTGCATCAACCGCATAGAAACAACACCTCAACCCGAGCCAGTGACACAACTCGAACCAGTAGCACAACCCCTGCAGCCAGTGCCATAACCCCTGCTTATAAAGGCAAAATAGCATTTTGTGTAAAAATACTGAAAAAAAAGACAAACATCTAGTACTACATGATACAAATGTAAAGAAAAGCTTAAATAGAAGATTTTGCACATTGATGCAGCTTTCCGATTTCCCAGAAATTTCCAATAAAATGCAGATCGGTCTTCGAATACGTTCGTCACCGGAAATTCCGGAGGGGAAACAGAAACTTGAATGAGACTTACAAACCCTATAGGTATGATGTATATGTCAAAGAGACAACAACCCCTCCGGAATGAATATGTCAGCCCAAGGCCACTAATGTTCTCCAATGAACTTCGAGGATATCCTCATAACACATGCATATCATATGGAAGCTATTTTCAAACTAATTGGAAGTCCTTTCATTGATTGTGGTCACATCTATGTCAAAATTGGATCAAAGATCAATCCAAAATTTGAAAAAAAGGTCTTAGTTTATTTATTTTTTTATTTTATTTTATTTTTTTTTTTTTTTTTTTTTTTGACTGACTGACTTCTCTTCGATATTCAGACAAATTTCAAACTTTTTGCAACATATCATTCATAATTTTCTTCTCATACATGAATGTATTATTTTTTATAATTCAAACTAGCAAATATTACCGTTTTGGAGAAGTTTTCAGTGGGCAGACGAAACTTTTCAGTTTTAGTAGTCCGAAATCAAAAGCCGACCTTTACTTTTGAGGTATCGAAATTGTATAATTAAAAATTAAAATTTACAATACACATTCTGAAAGCATTTTTGTGTCCAATTGGTGTAAAGAGTAATCAATGGAACCAATATTGTAGCGGAAATCAAAATGCAATCCGGGGGCAAAAGCCAGACATAGAAAACAGACAAGCACAACAAAGAAAATAAAATAAACAAACTAATACATACAAAGTCACAAAAGTAAATGATCATTTCCAACTCTAAAAAGTGAGAGCATGGACCAGGTGCACCGGTAGGGTAAGCAGAGATGCTAAAAAAAGTGAGGTCCAGGGTAGACGAAAGAAAAAAAAAGAAAACTATGACATTTTGAAGAATTATAAATGCCGACGTTTCTTGCTAATAATAGCTGTTAAAGTGCAATTTCTTCAATAGTTCATGTACAAGTCAATATACCTATTTGGCTCATTTATTAATACTTCGTATATTTACAGATAATTAAATAATCTAAATAAAACTGTCTAGTACTCCTTTGTTCTATGTAACTATTTCATTTAATGACTTGACACGTTATAGACATGGAATATCGATCGTATTATCAAATCAAAAGAACAATGGAACTATGTAAAATGTAGTTTCACCTGCAATGAAAAGGTACATATATCACAGTTTGTTCTGACAATCAGAAATGTATGGAAGACGAAAACTGTCCAAAATGCAACTACAAGTAAAACTGGCAAAACTGAAATAAACCAAACTAAATTGCAATAAAACAGAACATTTTGTCAAATACAACATGCAATCCACATACAAAACAAACAAAATAGACAATAAAATATTTGTATGTTGTATTTTTGACGGTTTCCGCCTTCCATAGAAAGGTATTACTTGAAGAACAATAAAAGTAATTTATAGAAAAAGAAGCAGCGTCAGTATTTAATATTATACAAAGATAACAAAAGCAATACAACAGTGCGTTGAGCTCTCCGAAATGAGTAACCCTTGATACTCGCAAAATCGAAAATCACAAAAATACGTATTAAACAAGCATATTTACCAGCAAGTAGAAAGATCAAAGAAATTTAATTCAATTGAAATGAAGTACAATGTTTTACGCAGTTCTTGAAATGCAATTTATACGTTTTCTTGTGACGTTTTTGATTACCCATATTAGAAAAAGAAAAGGTAATTATCCATGATCTTGCAGCATTGTTTTGAAAAATTATAACCATACCTGATGCCAACCGTCACGTTCTGAAAAATAGGGGTCAAAAGACCTGATAGGCTGAGACTGTACATCAAAGATAATAAACATTTTTAAAAGTCTTGGTAAGTAAATTTGTGCACATAACTTCTAAAAGTACATTGTTATTGAATGCTAAGTAAATGTTTACTTCGAGGCCTGTCAGACAAAATTCTTGGCGTGAAAAATATCATATTTTGCTTTCATTGCTATGGATTCTCGCCTGTACCGTACAAGAAGACGATCTCTTTTATCTCTTCGTATAATCTGCTTCTAACCCAGAATTATATCTGATTTTATTAATCATATTTATTATCACAATCTGCATTATTACAAATTTCAAAATAACCAAATCCCTGAGGTTCCTTGTATTGCGCTTAGTACAACCCTTCAATGATAGATTTGGTTTGAGTACTTTTATACAATTCAATTTTGGATTTAGATCTTCCTTTATATTTGATTCTAATGCTAATGATTAGAGGTTAATCCTTGAGGCACGTTTACAGTATATCGAAATTTGCAATATGAATTATTGAAATTTTGTATTTAATTTGATATACTTCCTATGTTACCAGTTTTTTTGTTTTTTTTTTTTTTTTCGTTTACCGTTACAGTATATTAATAGACCTTTTTCATATCCCTGACTTCGTTATTTAAAATTCTGAGCAAAGGGGAGTAACCTTCCAACCCGACAAACTGATTTACGGTCCGATTGGAGCAATAAACAGCAGTAGGCTTCATATTCGAATATTTTACTTATTGTTGCTGTGGTAAGTACTTGATTACTTTTGAATAACTAATTTCCAAACTATTTAGATACTTACCAAAGTGTAAATAGTTTAATTTTCAAAGAAAATATTTATTGTTCTTCCTTTCGCCAGTGAGACTGCCAACCAGGTTGTCGGATGTTGGTGGGTAGCGTCCCTTTGAAAAACTTGTTAAAATGGCTTGCATTTCGTAAATATGAAAAACGACTATTAAAACAAATATGGGGATTTCGATGAGGCTTGGGTGTGTATGGTGTGTATGAAACATAAGCACATGCTACTGTGTTTTGGTTTCATATTAAAGAATTTAATTTAAGAAGTTAAGATCTGTGTGTTCAATTTAATTTTTCCCATTTATTTAAGCAATAAATTCGTGTTCAGGATCAATGGAATCAACAATATAACGTGCTGATATAGGCCCTAAAATATATGTATTGTTCTTGATTGCTGTGTAAACCGTTGGTTTTTCTATGCCAAAATGCTAGGGTAATACCACAGTCGTTTACGGCATGCACCTAGTGTTATATATATATGTTGCCGGGGAATAGAATAAATCTAGTTTTTGTTCATCTTCAGATTATTCACCAGCATTTCCTATGAATTGACCATTAATGCTATTTTGTAAATGTTGATACAGGATATGTTGAATGTAATAAATGGCTCTTGTTTAGAATTTGTTTAAAATACCCAGTCCTGTCATGCTTCTAAAAAATAGATGGCCTGTTATTTCCTCCATTTATTGTACATGTAGTCGCTTTGTTGTTTTCGCAATGGAATACGACTAAACATATTAATATTGATCTTGTGGTAAAAGGTAGTGACATTTTGTTGTAGAGCTTGTAAGTTGTCACGTGATCTTGAGAATTCATGAGAATGGGTCCCTTAATCATACTCAAAGTCAACGAAATAGTTGTTTACGAGTCATATCTAAAAGCTTCCCAACTAAAACCTCTTGTACATAAATACGACGATAAAACTGACAGTTTATTATTTCTACACTACAATAAGTTTTTATACGCTCCCGAAGGGAGCGTTTATGGTTGTATTATCGACTTGGTTCTGTATACTTATGGCAAGAAAAAGCATCAATATCCAGTTTGTACCTGCATTTTCATGAGCTGAAAACAGCATAATGGCAGCTTCATTTGCGTATACTTGCATATGTGCGATTGAGAGCCAAACCAGTGTGGGAAAATATTTGCTAGTTTTGCTAAGTTTCCAGTAAAAATGTGAAAAAATGTGGAAGGTACCTACTACCAAAGTTGGCACTATATTCGTATACAATGAAAACCAAGGGGAATAATTGTGTTCTCGTACCTGTAGTTTCCCATTGGTGCACCCGGAAGTAGTAAACTAATTCCAAAACGTTCTTAAAGTTTGTCTTTGAATTCTTTCAACCTGAAAAAATCCGGTACAAAAATAAATCGCGAACAAACACTTGCAAGACGTTTTGTAGGCAGGATTCAAAGGGTTTTTAGCTACCGGAAATTAAAAGCACTATGTTGACAGTACTAGGACATAATTTTAATGTACAGTTATAACAAAGCTATACTAGTAGTTTCGAAGATTGTTTTTTCCAAATCTATATATTTTTTTCTGGGGCCCATATAAATGATTGAAAGTGGAATTTAACATGTTAAATATTTTTTTTAAAATTTACTTATATTAAATCTTAGCAAACTAACGAGTACTTCACGTTATCAGAAGTTTCGACTTTTGACAAGCCGATATTTTCGAAATTGACGTAATTAGCTTCCATGTACATTTACAAATACTTCATATCATCAGTAGTTTGGCCTTAAACATACAGTTCCTACTTGACACAATCGACGAAGCTTAACGTGTAGGTTTTTTTGTAAATATGAACATTAAAAATATATTGTGGTGCATCGATCTAAACATAATTATATGTTACTCTCATAGCTTTAAAAACACATTGATAAATGTCCACTTATGAAACTAAGGTCAGCCATTATTGTTTTCAAAAACAATAATTAATAAATCAATCTGATTCAAGATTATTTTGAGTAGTTTTGTACTTTGAAAAATGTTAGGTAGTACTCCAGCTAAGGATCATGCAAAATGTGATTCATGGGTAAAAAGCATACATATTTTTATTTTTGATATTTTGTTTGAAATGTCATAGTAAACAGAAATAAACATGTGGTTTTTCATATAACCCGTGTTCTTAGGAGATAAAAATTATATAGAATGCACTGTAGATTTCAAAATTAAGGGAGATAGCTCTGTAAATGGCGCTCAAATACAATAGAATCTACTGTATTTTCAATGTCGATTATCTCCTAAGAGCAGGCGGATTTGAATGAATAATTACACATTTCATAGTATAGACCCATAAAACAACTCAATTACAAAAATAAAAATATGTAGCCTTTTTTGAGGTGTATCACATTTTTCAGATTTTGCATGATTCTTACAAAGACAGTTACTTAATTAAGATATGTGGTACTATTACAAAAAATATTGTACATGTTGAATATAAAGTCATATATTGTGATAAAGTCCCGTTATAAAATCATGTCAACTAAAAAGTTATTTTGGTAGCAGTAGGTTACGAAGTGCGCTCACACTTTCATGAGCATTTATTGCATGGTCTTACGAGTTATTCAAATAGACTATGAGCACGGAAGGCGGCGCAGAAATGATTTGCATCATGAATTGACAACACCATTAATCAATATTTGACCAATTAGAGATACGCAGGCACGGGTAGCTCGTGTTCTCATTCCGCAAGGAGTCATTTTCGCCATCAGCGGAGTTGTCCCTGTGCAATATTTATGCTTATGAGGTTGGAGGTTGCATGGCTGTTTTCCAATTAAGTTCGTTGGGAAAACGTGACCTTCCATGCAATATCATACAAGATTTTTAGCTAGAGCACACTTGGTCTTCCTCTCATATTTATTTTGGAAGAAGAACAAAAGGAAAATCGTAATATATGTTACATCCAAGTTTAAAGATGTTACAATGTTTTTGCATGAACCACTGACATTAAATGGTACAAAAAATCCAAGGTAAATCGTAAGAAGTTGATTGAACCGAAGAAGGAGCTATGCAATTTATTATTTTGTGCAAACAGTTCGTTGTTGTGTTTCCACTGTTAAGAAAATTTAACGTTGGAATTCATTTTCAAATTGACCCGCATTCGACATTGTTGTGTCCCTTTTCTGGAACATTGGACCCAACAAGGGCTTGTATGTTAAAGCTACTTCAGCCTTGTTTCCAATACTCATATGTAATGATATTTTAACACTTAAGAATTGGCTATGATAAAAATTTTGTCTATTGAAAAATAACATAAATTTTTATTTTTCAATACACAAAATTTGTATCATAGCCAATTCTTATAAATTAATTTTAAAACATATTTTTATCTTTAAACATGAGAAAAGTAGCTCTGAATTTAACTGAATAGGGGCGTGTCAATATATTTTTATACATTGAGATATAACAAAATTATTTTAACCAATCAGATTACAGTATTAATCTCAAATTTATTTATTAAAAAATGATAGTGCCGATAAATAACTAAATGAATTTATATATTCTATTAAGTTTCTACAAGAGTTAAGTACCTGTCCAAATAAAATTAAGACTGTCTATATTCAAGTGATTTATGCTGAAGAAAAACCCACCGAAAAAAAACAATGCTTTTTTAATCTACATAATTTCTTCTAATTTTTTTCGTACCAGTTGTCCTTTCCATATTCAAATTTGTCTTTATGAGAAAATCATACATTTAACTCCCACTAAAATCAACCAAATCCAACAAAATCAAGACCGATAACTCTTGCAAAATGCTAATTTCATGTACAATGTATATAAAAGTGCGACCCCCAAATGAAAAATTATGACTGGTAATGTGGTCTGTAACTAATTCTGAATAAGAAATAAAAGGGACTTTGGTGGGTTTTTGACATGCATGAATCACCTCCTAACTGATTTTTATAAAGACTGCTCCTTAAAAAATATGCAAACAATATTTATTATCATTCTACAAAACAACTCAATAGAAAATTCAAATATGATTCTTCAATTAAGAAAATAATAGAAGAATTGAAATAAGTAAATAAGTAAACATGTCGAATAACAGTTATTTAACGTTACAAATCATAGATGAATGTGTTACCATTTGCGTTTCAGATATCGAGCTGTTCACGATCATTTCCCTTGCTTGAAATGTTGGCGGGAAAAAACGTCGGCGTTGTTCTTAAAACGATTCTTACTCAAATATCACTACAAACCTATCATAATAACCGATTGAAATATGGGGAAAATATTGGATAGTTATCGTCCCGTGAGGTATAATGAAGAACTCTTGACATACAATACAAGCGTTTTGTCGCATTTAAAACTCACTTGTGTCTGTACAAAATTGATTTTTTAGTTATAGTATAAAACCACAAGAGTCCCATTCGGCGCTCCGTACCTGTGCTGTATCTTGTACCGGTAATTCACAATCATTTTCTTGCATATCAATGCATGTACTTTCTTTACTATCATTCTTGTCATCTGGGAAAAATGACCCATTAGAATTTCCAAAAATAAATTTCAATTAAAAATAATTTAAAGAGTGTCATTCACTCAACTGGTGAGTTACATTTTACAATTTTGTTTAATTCCTAAACTGAGTTAAATGTACTTTAGATAGATGTATTATTGTTATAAATTTGTTCAGCATACATTTTCATTTCAAAAAGTTGTATTAAATTAATAACCTAAGAATGATATAAATAGTTCATGATACTTCTGGTAAAATTGCAAAATATGGACCGGTTTGTTGTCCTTAAATATGGAAACCGTCGACCCACACTGTAGCGACAAGGTGACCTTTAAAGTTGATTTTGATAAAGGTAAAGACGCACCAAGTTCAAGATGAAAATAATGAAATTGCAAGAATAAATTTTGAAAAACAAGTGAAACTCTGCTATAACCATTAAATAGTGCGGGTTTTGACATTCATTCTAAAGGGATGGACAGTCACAGGAAAACTGATAATCAGTTGTTCAAGGAACTCTCGCTATTTTTCACAAGAACATTTTACGAAATGGACAGTTATTTTCAAACCGTTAAAAACATAACAAAACATTACATAACAAATCATAAAAAAATACCATTTTGGAGTTACAAAATGCAATAATGACAGGACCGACAAAAATAATTAAAGGATTTTTAATTAACGAGAGCGTTTCAGGTTTCACCTTCTTCATATTACATTTATAAAACGGTATTCATACATGTACATTAATTACCAGTAGTTTATCTTCTTCATAGTTTAGCCAACATCTGATTGATCTTTACGGGAGCTAATATTACGAAAGCTCGTTGGTTTTCTAGGTATATTTGTACCAACAGGCTTCCGTAGTTCTTGTTTGACACCGTTGTTGAAGATTAAATTTTACTTCTTAATTCATTTTGTAGTTCAAGGCATGCTGGATTACATAGAGTTCTACATGCTCCAACCAACGTTAGACGTTCATTCCCTCTCTTACTAACTAAATTGGCCTCAGAACGTCAGGTCACGCTGTTCGGAGCTTGAGCGTTCTACTATAATAGTAGTAATTTTGCTTGCCATCGAATTTCTGGATTACACCATTTAAGCACACGGTCTGAAAGAAGTCGAAATCATATTTGTTTTTAATATCACTGAAGGCTGAACAATGTTTCACTAAATACTCTAATCCGTAAGATTAGTCAGCATAGATCTCCCCAGTTTCATGTTACACATGAAAATGAGATAAAGTTGTAGAACTGTTCGCACAAGAAACATCATTTTAAAATGCATTAAAATTCATAATGAAAGGCAAGAATTGCGAAGAAATACGGATATTATACGATATCTTGTACATGTACCTGTAACTGCAATATGCATGTCTTAAATAATGAACGTTAGAATTTAATGGTCGGCGCACCGCGAAAAAGAAATCATGGGAAAAAAGATACTGGATTCCCTGAATAGTCATTTGAAATGCATATATAGAGCAACTCCTGTATAGAAAATTACATTCAATGATCATTAAAGTTTCGTAAAAAAAAGCTTCGGTACAAGCGATCGTAAAATACAACCAGCATTTGACAGACCTACACGACGAAGCACCGGAAATACGTCAGGCCCGGTCATCAACTGAATTTATGTTTCGCGATCTGCGTCACTACCGGATCTTTCAGGCTTTATCAATCTCATGTACCATATTTGTCGGTTAATTGGTTGATTAAAGTTTAAGGTCCTTGTCAGATATTTCAGATATTGGAGTTGTGCAAAATATTAAATGTTTAATTATAACAACCATCATACATTATATCTTTTATGCAGTGATGGACCAGGATTGGGTTCCCCTTTAATAATTAGAATATTTGTAAATTTTGTGCACAGTTTGGCCTTGAGTGTATCGGGGAAGCCAAAGACTAATTCGAAGGAAAAAGGAATTATAATCGCTGTTACTCAACCACAAACTACTCGTTGAAAAATTTGAAATTTTATCGCCAATAAACATTTTGTAAATATTAAATGCTCCTACGTCATTCTATTTTCGCACGTTATACAAGTACTATGTTTCTTTCTTGTGATATTAGTTTATAATAAAGCAAGGTTGTGGTGATCTTTCGTTGCATTACTATAACTTGTCAATTTTGGATGTTTGTCCATTATTTCCAAGTTGTTTGCTGCGCTTGCAGCATCATGCTTGGTTAGAATTAAATGATTTCGCCCTAATATCAATATTGGTCATTAATGTGTTTTCGTGTCGTTATATTTGACTTTTTAGTTTATTGTGAAGGATTGACATCGTTCCGTTACGGTAACCGTAGATTTTATTTCTTTTGTTGTCGGGCCTTTCAGAATTTACTAGACGGTGTGTTTACACATATTGAAGACCTTTTGGTTACGTCTGTAAGTATTTACTATCTTTGGGTGTGGAGGGGGGTTATACGATGGTGCATTTGTTGCGTGTTACCATATCTGTTCCATTTCTATTACTGATAATTGGAAGTTTTATTTGTATTTGTTTATTTATTTGTTCTTTCTGTTTTCTGATTATCGTTTTTTTTTTTTTTTTTTTGTGTTTGTATCTAAAACAATCTGCATACATGCAATTATAATATAGATACTTCTATTATAAACACAAACAGATGAGGATGTCCCGTTTGAAATTTATTCTGGTACTAAAACATAGGAACCATTAGAAATAATAAGATACCTGCTTAAGTAACATATGTTTTTACCTTAAGTCTTTTGCGTGAGAAAGTATATTGTCTCATCCTTAATAGGGTCGAGATGGCCACTTAATTGAGTACTTGAAGAAAACTCGATTTCTGAACACTTTATAGACAAGCAATAGTCGTTTAATCTTGGGTAGAGGCAAACATTCCTTTTACTTTCCGAATAAAACGTGACCTAATTAACCTTAAAAGAGGGAAGCAAAATTTTAAAACGTCTTCCTGTACCGAAGAAAATGCATTACGAAATGTCAATTTGAAAAACGAACGTGCTGTTTTGAATCCATGCGATGTGAGTCAAGCAGTTAATTGAAAACAACTTCGGTGCATAGAAACAAGTATAGTCTAATCAACAAATTGAATGTTAACATAAATAGAGCCACCATTTATTTTTTAATAGAAAACATTGAGCATACTGAACAGATCGCTGTTTTTCACACTTAGTTTTCTAAGATATACAAGAGGACGATTAATTAGCACTTATTTATATAAACAAGGATTAAAAGGTGTAAATTATGCGCTGTGAAAACCAATAATATTTTCAAAGAGATCTGTGAAACAATATATATCTATTTGGTAGATATTGACAATTTTTATGCTACTTGAAAGGCAATTCATACTCATTAGATAAGTCAGATAAGTCATTCAATATCTACCAATAATATAACTTGGACCAAATACCAGCGTTAAAGTTGAACGTGAGGTGTACCTACGTACGTGTTTAGATACGGTGCATTTCAATCTGTTCAAAGGAAGGCGTTATAGTTGATAGCATTATTTGTAAAAAAAATATGTCTTCAAATTCAAACGGTACTTTGCAAAACGGGTATGATTTACCAGTTAAAGGGCTTGACAATGGATTTTTCTATCCAATTCACATCTCAGCTTTAATTGCAATTTCTGCCAGCTTTTTTTGTGCTGTCGCCGTACTGATCATTTCATTTCGGAAACCATCGCCATTTTTCAACAGACCAAAAAACGAACGGTTTGTTGTTTACCTTGCGGTCTGTGATGGAATGTTTAATGTGTTCCATTCAATGGACCACCTACAGTACTTAATAACGTTGTCCCATCCACGACCTCCTGCCGTCTGTGCATTCTACTCATATATGATGTTCACTTTCGTCATGTCCCAGATGATATGCGTGAATGTGATCGCAATCAATGCATTCTTCTTGATGTACTTTGGAAAGAATTTGAATTTTGGAAAATGGGACTATCGTCTGCTGATATGCATGTTCGGAGTTCCTCTATCAATTCTGACTGTCTCGGCTATTATCGGAAAGTTAGGACCCAACGGATACTTGTAAGTAAACATGACTTTAATAATATTCATCATATGTCGTGCTGTCCTACTTTACAGTGAGGACATTCTACAATTGTTTTATTTGTATATACCGTACCTGACATTAGAAATTTTAGGTGTGTTTCAAGAAAAGCACGCGAGTTCGTTAAAGGTGCAACTAGCCCATTTTCCAAGCTTTTTGAAGATACCTGCTTATACTTGTTCCTTCTATTTTTTTATTTATGCTTGCTGTTTTGTCGTATCTACTTTTCTTGTCATAGCTTGGTCTTCGTTCATTCGAATTTCAAATTTAATCAGTGTTTGCCTATGCCACATGTATATAGTACGGCACTTACAATCACCAGCAGAAAGCGAACCAGTAAATTGTACAATTTTAAAACGGGACAGCAACGAATTATTCCGACTTTACATTTGTCAGATTCCCTATTAAACCGAAACTGCCCAACTCCCAAAACTCAAAAAAGTATTTTGTTTTGTTTTAGCTTAATTTGTATCTCGTTTTGTTTTGTTTTTGTTTTTTTCTTTTTTCTTTTCTTTTTTTTCTTTTTTTTTTATTGTTTCTTTGATATGTCTGTTCTATTTTGTTTTGTTTTGCTTTAATTTCCGTTTGTTGGTTTTATTTTATTTATTTTTGTTTTAATCCATTATGTTATTTTTGTATTTTTTTCTGTTTTAATTACTTATGTTTTATAGGAGTGAGCTTTCTAAAGAAAAAAAAACGTAAGTCTCGATTCTTATCAGTACACTCGTTAAGTTTCCGCTTTTCGCGACAGTCGACGATTGTTCGTTTTCACATTCACCCTTTTTGCATGAAAGTATCTAGCCACTCTCATACAGTAAAAAAGACAAAGTAGTGGGGCTGCATATTTGATAGTAGGAGCAAGCCCCTGTGGTCCCCTCATGATAATTGCTTTTAAATCATACACTCTGTCATGTACAGGCTTGTTAAGTGTTGTACAAGCTTCTGTTAATACAAAATGTTTCCGCATTTTTAATCTGTCGTTATTTTTTTTTTAATTCTCTTATTTTTATTAGAAAGTTACCATTTTGCGCATACTCTATAATAATGGAGTAGTTTACTAAAATTTCAACATACCTGAAATGTAAAAAATAGTTTTAAATATCCCATGATAGTTGGAGCAATAAATGTCTATAATATCTACAGAATGTTGTGAAAACAACGTTTTTTTTTAATCAGAAAAGATCGATGGCTCTGATCTAATTCTTTTTCGCCATTATTTCCGAAGACTGTCGACAAGACATTCACCAGGGTTTAAACATACTTTAACCTTGGTAAAAAATAATAATAACGGCTATACACAGGCAGGCACGTGTTTTGTTTTCATTTCATTTCATTTGTTTCTTGATTAGTTTTCAAATAAATAATGACCATATTTAAGCTACATTATATCACAATACGTAAATTTCAAAAGGATCTTTGTGTTATATTCGAAGTTTTTTTCCTTTCCGGCATGAGTCCGTCGGTCTTCTATGCCGTTGAATAACCACTTTCGCTTTGGGATCAGATTTGTTTATGAAAGAAGCAACCCTTACAGCACATGCGCGGATAAAGGTCACCAGAAGTCACATGCATACGAATTTATCTAGGTCGACTTTTTGTTTTGCAAGATATTAAATATATAGACACCTATATCATGTAATAAATGCATTTTATTTGTGGATATCAAATGAAATTATACAGGAAAAGTACAAAAGTTAAGATATATTTCAACAGAAACAAAAATTTACGAAAATGACAGCTAATGCAGCTTTAATGATGCTACTGCCGCATATAGATTAATGTTAATATAAGAACTATCGTGGCAATTAAAGAACGATTTGTAAATAGAAAATGATTAAATAGCATCTTACGACCTTTAATTATGTATTCACGTCTACATCACGCACTAATTTCAATATACAATAAATGAACATCAGTCCATTTGCATTGAAATTTTGATTAAGGATGTTCGCTGCTCTATTCAAGATTGATTGTTGGGGTTTAACGCCCGAGCAGCAGGTTTTCAGCTATATTCAGGCGATCTCTATTCAAGAAAAACAAGGATTCCAAAGGGTTGTGAAATCTTTTAACATCTTTTTTGCTAGAACAGTACAAGTAGAGAAACAAATAACGGGTCAGTGTGCTAAGCAATTGAAATTTTGGCGGGAAAAGATTTCTCTTGATTTTCCTTAGGTTTTATTCTAGTAGGTTGTATACATGTAGATTAAAAACCCAAAGAAATAACAAAGATTTCATAAAGACTTCACAAATAGCATTTTAAGGTGCTTTTAATGAAATTATGTTAAGAAAATTGGTGGTCACTGGGCAATTAGTATTAATGCTATGAAATGGATAAAACCAGAGGAGTCCGAAATTTGACAAAATGGCTGCAAGCATCCTTAAAGGAGCAAGTTTTTAGCAGAAATCAAAAGAATGCAACAAAGAACATGAAATAAACAAAATAACACAGACGAAGTTACAAAGGTAAATGAACAACTCACACTCCACTTAAAACTGGAAGCATTGACCAGAACATGTTTTTATTTGCGAGTTACAAGTGAATCGCTGTTGAAATGATGACTGAGATACATGTGGTGATGTGTATCCCTAAACATTTTGTTTACCCATTTTAGTCCATTCATTGTACATCTGGGAAGAACCAGATATATATACTATTAAATAGAAATTATTTCTTTATTGATTTTATTTATTGATCTATTTATAGCTGTGCCTTTGATGGAGTTACAGGGGGTGTTGTACTCATCCTGTTCACGCTCGTCCCGTCTGTACTTGTACTCCTGATCAACACGGTCTTGTACGTTTTCATCTGGAATAAACTCCGAGTGGAGTCAAAGAGAATTATGGGAACGATAGGGAAAGCAGCTTCGTCAGCTAGAGCAACTCACAAGGCAACAAAAACAATGATGTTATTCATCGTCATGTTCGTTATTCAATGGACAGCATCCTCGATCTTCGGCCTCTGGGAATTTCTACATAACACACCACCAGTCGTGGTCCTATTAACAGTTATATTGGCCAACTCTGGAGGTGTACTGAATGGAATAGTTTTTATGATGATACACCGAAGGAGGAATAGAACAGAAATTGACAGCACGGACGGAAACACACTACATACGAGGATGTCAAAACCTACAGCGTCAAACTCGTTTAAATAACAAGAAAACAATGTGTCAAGCTTTAAAATCTGTATGGCTTAATATGCGAAAATTGATACGGCAAATTACTCTGAAATTTGATAACATTGTCATATTACTGGCGATCTAGGGAGGCATCTCGAAATTATTGTACATTCTCATTGGTGCGGCTTTGGGGTTAAATATACCATTGTTTTAAACGTTCCACACGCTTTCTGATAATTGTTTGATCAGTTACATGGGTGGTACACAGGTCTCCGGGTATAAGTACATCGGTGTGTCAATATAAGCTACTAAAGTTCATATCCGTAGATATGGAGATTTTTCACCTGAAGTACCAAAGTATGCCCTGAGGCGTAGCCGGAGGGTGTTCTGGATACTGAAGGAGTAAATGTTCTCCATAACTACAGATACGAACGTATGTAACGAATTTATCTCCGACACTTTACGCTCAGTAGGCCAAAATGTTGAAACGTAAACGTAAACTTTTCTTGGCATAATGATGATATTGTGAAGAATTAAAAAACCTTTTACGGGTCGTTTCTTGGGAATTTTACGATGGGAAAAGTATTATATTCTTATCTACAGTAACAGAAGATTCAGTAAAGGTTTAGAGTATGTTAGCACTTAAGGAGGTAGACCTAGGGTAAGGGACACAACTCCTACAAATCACTGGAACGTTTGTATTCACCTTTTTACATCAATCTCATGTAAGCATCAAAGTAACATGGACTGATTTCATGCTGATTCAAAGGAAAGCTTGAAAGGCTTAAATGAAATTGATAATGATACAAACATATCACTGATTTCAAGAGTTATGGGGAAAATCAGAAACATGGATGTTAAAACCTGACAATATTATTTCACTCAAAGATGCTGTCTCTATTTGAAAATACCATTATTTTATATCTGTATTACTGTATTTTCTCAGATATTTTCCAAAACAAAATGCTGAACACAAACGTTCCATTTTTTTTTAAGAGTTGTGTCCCTTACCCTAGATCTACCTCCTTAAGGTTTAAAAAAACATGGGTTGTGCCATATTGAGATAAAACTTGTATGTTTATCATGTTATATTAAGTGTCAGTCTCTGTTAGAATCAGGCAGTAGGTGAAACATGGTATGAAAAAAAAACATCATTTTCATAGTGTAATTTGACTATTAAAGCCATCAAAATCAAGAAAAAAACAATATTGTTCATGTCATATTGGTGCATTGAGTTATAATTTCATTGAAATACACTGAAAATGAACAATTCAAGGGCAGATAACTCTGTCAAAAACCTCATTTTTCTAACATTCTATTGAAAAATTTCTGAGCTAAGCCAGTAGTGCAGAGATTAAATAATGGTCTTTTCAAATAGAGAAAGCATCCTGAGTGATATTACATTGTCAGATCGGTGAGGTTTTGACATGCATGTTTCTGATTTTTCCCATTTTACCTTATTCTTACAAACACTTACACTTAAATTTTGAATTATTCAATCTCAAACAATCAGTTATATCTACTAGTATATGTAGTTACAAATAAATGTTCGATATTGACGAATTCAAATTTAATACACATGTTTAACATTTATATGCTCATGTTAAAAATAACTTGGGATGAGTGGGTAAATAACGGGCTAAATAATGTATATACATATGTATAAATTTTGTTGTTAAAATAAATGTTTTATGTACAAACTGCTGTGAAATCTGGCAGTGGTTAATAACCAGAGCTGAATGTAATTGACTTCAACATGAAAATGGAGAAATATACTACTTAGTGCTATAAGTACAAATGTAGCTATAACGTAAAAGCTAATTTATGTTGTGAATCTGCAAAAATTTGAAATAAAGTATTTGATGATATCCCCCCACTCCCACACCCTACAAAAAAGCGAGAAAGGGGTTTCTGGTATGTGCATCTTCTTAAACTGCTTTAAGGAAGCGAAAGACTCCTATGAGGTTTTATCATCAACTTTTGTGCTATCTTGACGACAATACGAGACAGTCATCTGGAATTCAGAATGATCAACTGAACAGTGCTTTTAGATAATACATCCAGTAAATAAAAAAAATAAATGTATTGCGACTATCAGTAATACATTATAGGTGTGTTTTATTTTCTTCAATCGTCTGAATATATCTGAAATAATGCTGCTCGGACGTTAAACCCCAACAATCAATCAATTTTCTTCAAACATTAACCTGGTTTAACTACGAGTGGTTTTTAGATGTTTTATTTGTTTCTCAACTATTTGGTTATTTTGTTTAAAAACCTTCAACCAGAATTGAGAGCACGTTTCTACCCTTTCCAAAATGGCGACTACTTCTGTATTGCATGTTTTGTCTTGAAACACCATTGTTGTTTTTTTTTTTACTTGAAAGTGTTTAAGGTTGAAGATTAACCTGATTATAGGCTTTTCAAAACCTAATAAAATGAGACACTCCTCTAAATTGAATTTTATCATGTTTCATTTTAAATTTTCTTGTGCTCGTTTATGTTATGATACTGATGGGCGGATCCAAGGAAAGGCGTGTCGAGCGTACGTCTCTCCCCCCTAAAATTGGGGAATAAAATTTGTGGCATAGATTTTAATTTGTTGCAAGCTGTATCCCCAAAATTGTTTTCATTTTTTAATCCTATTTATGTGAAATTGGTGAAATTGATAATGATACAAATATATCACCGATTTCAAGAGTTATGTCCCTTACTCTAGGTCTGCCTCCTTAAAACTGCCTTTGATGATATATGTTGAAGCATTTGTAATCCGACACCTACGCCTTTATGGCAATGGGTATCCGGAGTAATTTTGAACTACATGTAGTTGCCATTTTGTTCAAATACTATATCTGTCAAAACTTCATCTTGAAATTTGTCGGATTCACAAGGGTTTTACTCTCATTCTCAATTCCTCAAGTACTTAAGTACTTCTCCGTCTACGAATCAGGCAAAATGTGTATAAGGTGTGGCACATGAAGAAAAAATACACGGACATTTTATTGCATAATCCAAGTATTTATACATCATAACCTCAAAAATTACTGTCAAAGTGTTTGAAAAGTTTGCCTTTTTAAGATATTGATAGGTCAAATTTTGTTGAAATGCACTATGGAAAAATGGCGGGAAATTTTTCCCGAACTTTTTCTTTATATAAGCAATCAAAAAATATCTACATCACCGATGCTTAGGGATAAATTTAAATAGCTGTTCAGTTATTTTCTAGATGTGTTGAATGTATTTGAGGCAAAAAAGACCAAATTGAGAAATATGATGTGCCACCCATTGCCTGATTCTTACACAGAATGGTACTTAAAAAATACGTTTAAAACTAATCTATATTCAATAAGCCATAGTCAATAATCTAACGAATTCTGTGTTTCAGCTCCTATAGTTATTGCATGTATTAAAATATAGAGTAATTATGGAGAAACAACTAATTACATCTATGTATAATGTGAAATCCGTTGTGCATTTTTTGCTGTTCAAATATAGATATGTACTGGTTTCAACTTACATTATAACAATGCCACGGCAATTGTTCTTGATCTGAGAGTTCAAATATAGTTATCGACTTGTCTTAATGCTTTTATCTTGTTTGCTATCTTTAAATGCTAAAAATTTGTGCAGTAAAGATTAAATGTTATGGCATTTCCTTTGAGTCTTCTGATTATTTCTTATTTAGATGGTGCTTTGGGTTAAATTGTACACCAAGAGGCTTAGAAATGAAGCCAATATAATCAATCGAGAAAATATTAAACGAAATCAACGAAGCTCAAAATTCTTAACATGCAATAAGAAATTGACTGTTACAGATGAAACAAAAAATAAAATCAACAGCAACCAGTCACAGGCGTAATTTACGTAGTTATGAAATTTGACTTTTTGTATCGCATTAGACTTCTTACAATTAGCCTTCTGGAACTGGGTCATGTAGCTACAAGATTGAAGTCATCACCACAGAAGTTTTATGGTCGTCATCATGAGCTCGTGAATCGTTACGCTGTGTTGATATGCACCATAAAAACTGATTTGTTCGACGTGTCATAGTTTCCCTTCCCTCTTTCGTCTACTCCGGACTTGACTTTTTATGAGCAAGTCGGTGGATGTTTCTAGAAAAGCAGAGGACGCTTACCCTATCGGTGTACCTGGTCCATGCTCCCAGTTGTTAGTGGAGTCCGAGTTGCTCATTTACTTTTGTTACTTTGTATGTATTATTTTAGTTACTTTATGTTCTGTGTAGCGTTTGTCTGTTTTCCATGTCTGGTCTTTGTCCCTGGATTACATTCTTTTGATTTTCCCTAGAATCTTCGTTCACCTTGATTACTCTTTCAATTGGTGTTAAATTTGATATTGGGAGAGGTCACGTGTTATATTGGTAGGGGTCAAAATACGGAATTGGAGAACCGGACTGGAACACAGAAAAGGAAAAGAATATAATATTTAGTTGGTTGGACCGTCAACCATATCATATTAACCTGATACAGTTCCACATCATTAACATACTTTTATAATTACGCCAATTTTTAATATTAAAAATTCTGACAATATAAGCCACTTCCGTAATTTATGGTATGTTCAGCGCCTAATAATCGTTGTTTTTCCTTTGAATTCGCTTTAGAACCGAACCTTATCTGAAACTCATTTTAAAAGAAAATTATATGAGCCATGAAACAGAAAAAATATTGTTGTTACCAAATGTGGCAAATATTTGTGCTCATTGGATAAATAACCAAGTTTCAATGCGAAATTACAAAATTTAGAATAGGAGTTTGATCACAAAATGAATATAGTAGTAAATTTAAAACATAGATGATGTAATTGAGTAAGAAATACAAAAAATAATATATCAGAAATATATGAAAGAGAAACAAAGAGATCACATGTACGACCAATAGAAAAATGAATTGAACTTAAGGGAAAAAAACTCTTATTTCCTTAGGACTTGAAAAACAAAGGCATTACCAAGTTAAAAAGTCAATTAACAAACTTCAAATAGAAAATGGCGATTTATTAACGGAACAGGAACAAATATCAAACACAAGTAAAACTTTTTATGTAAACTTTTATTTAGCACTCCAGCTAAGGATCATGCAAAATGTGATTCATGGGTAAAAAGACTACATATTTTTCTTTTTGATATTTTGTTTGAAATGTCATAGTAAACAGAAATAAACACGTGTTTTTTCATATAACCCGCGCTCTTAGGAGATAAAAATTATATAGAATGCATTGTAGATTTCCAAATTAAGGGAGATAGCTCTGTAAATGGCGCTCAAATACAATAGAATCTACTGTATTTTCAATGACGATTATCTCCTAAGAGCAGTAAGATTTGAATGAATAATTACACATTTCATAGAATAGACCCATAAAACAACTTAATTACAAAAATAAAAATATGTAGCCTTTTTTTGGGGGGTGTATCACATTTTTCCGATTTTGCATGATTCTTCTAAAGACAGCTACTTATACATTGATTCATCCTCAGCAGAAGAATATGTATCAAATACAATACTAGATAAAAATGCATTAGATGAAGACATATCCAAATGTGGTAGTAAAATTACAATCCAGGAATGTACAGATGTTATTTTAAAATGAAACTTAAACGCGCACCGGGACTAAACGGACTTCCGGTTGAATTCTACAGAAAATATTGGAATAAATTTAAACATATCATTGTTTTTAATATGATAAAAACTGCCAATACAATACAAAATACAAAATTGCGCCAATACGGGATTAAGCCGTCAAATACGGCTTTTACTCGTCCAATATGGAAAATCTTACGCATAAGACAAGGGTGTCCTTTATCCGCTTTATTATTTGTATCATCCTTCGAAATCATCGCACAACGTGTAAGAAACAGTATCAATATTAAGGGTATAAATATCAAAATTGATGGTCAAGATACAAAACATCAAAATTTCACAACTAGCAGATAATAATATTTTGTTTTTGCAGTTCTGCAGATAAGGTTATTTCAGTGATGAATGAAATTGAATTATTTGGGACATATTCATGGTTATCATTAAATAGAATAAAGTAGAGGGCATTTGGATTGGAAAAATCCAAATGTGAAAGATTTAAATGGGAGAAGAAACTTGGAAAGGTACAAAAAATTACACAGTCTTGGAAGAAGAGGAAATTTACAATATTAGGTAAACTAGTTTCTTTCCCAGAAAAAATATCGCTAAGAACTTGAAAAAAAATGTTTTAATTCCATAAAGGATGGAAAACCCGACAAAGTTAAAAGAAATCTTAATGTCAGAATCTATGAGCGATGGGATTAAAATGACCGACGTCAAAAGTTACTTAGATGCTCATAAAGCTAGTTGGGCGATTAAATTAGAAAATGACTCAGACGCCAACTGAAAACTGATTCCTAGAAATTGGTTAATATTTGAAACAAACAGTGAAGAAAAAAACAGCTAAGTCATATACCGGAAGTTTACAAAAAAAGTGTAAAATATTGGAACTTATTCGGCGGGGGATAATGTTAAAAACCACAGCTCCATCGGATCACATTGGTATAGGGAAGATACATGTAATGTACACTTATAGGGGGTCTAAAAATTAACTCCGCCAAGGAAAGTTGTCGCTCCCAAGCCCGGAAAAAGGATGAGGGTCTACATGTACATTTTTAAGCTAAAATGAAAGTCTTATATTTTGTATATTTTCATAAGACTAGTATACTTGCCAAAGAGATGAACAACCAGTTATAAAGAGATTTTTTTTTTAAATTGTGAATAACATATAATAACCACACCACGCATATAATGTATCACTAAGACAACATCAAATATAAATTTACCTGTATTCTGGTGCAACAGGATCATTAATTCATTGACGCAATTTAACTACGAAAATTGAAAAGTAAACTTATCCAAAAGAGTTGTGGCGTAAAAGGCCTCCCTTTTGGCACAAAAGGAAAACGCCAACTCCTTCAGGCCGTCTCGCGAAATTCATCTAAATGACTACCATGACCTTTGCCGTACCTGGATAACAAAAAATCCAACCACGCTTTATTTATTGAAATTCCGAATCTATAAAGACATATTAAGTTATATATAAAAAAAAACAATTATAACCTGAAAATGGACGGGAGGATATACCAAATTCAATTGTCCTAATTTCGAAAAAGGAGAGTAATTAAAATATGTTTAGTAATGGTAACCATGACCTGAGACATTACACACCCAATAGTACTGCACATGTGGAAGAGTCAAGACTAATAATTTAAGTTAAAGCTCCGAACAGCGTCTAACGTTCAAAATTAACTCCTGACGCTGCAACCAGCCCTCTCAAAAATAGACTGACGTGCCTGTTTCGATATAATCGAAGCGTAGTTAGCCTATGTCAGTCGATCTTAGAAAATGCAAGAATCCTGCAAAGTTGGGCAAAGGTGAATGATTTTAGTCAACGTTATAACAGACATCCGAATTGCCAAAATGACGTTTGGTTTTATTAATGTCCAAGAATTTCGGAAAGCCGGTTGTCTGCTGCTGTCAGTAAGAGCTAGAGAAAACGAAAGTCTGTTACTATGTAGGTCTCGATTTTAGTTGTTGTAGATAACAATTATAGACGATAAGATGGTGGGAATGAAAGAAAGTCGATTTCTACAGCCCTTGATGTCGTCAAAATAATTATTATGTATGACCGCCTACATTTCGTAAGTAATTGTTAAAGATTGTCTGATAAATGAATTTCCTTCTTCCGATTCTACTTCTCAGTTGTTGTGTTTCAAGGTCTGTTGTTTCCTTTTTCCATAGATCAATAGACTATCATTAAATCGCCTTTATTGATATTAAGTGACAAGAATAGTCAAATCAACAAGTAAAATTTGCGTAACAATAAAATTGATCGGTTTATGTTTAAAGGGTTGAAGTGTAACCTATCTAAGTGCATGACCAATGAAAATGATCATGAGGGACGTGAACGACGATAAATCCATAAGCTAAAACGCGTTCCAGAGCATATAAACTGAAAAGGGAAAGGGGATAAGTCTGGTCCCCAAGAAGGTTGAGCAGTTCCTGCTTATTGTAAGTCATTCGCCGTGTTGTCCAATAAAGGTCATTTCCGGCTCCGGTAAAGAAAAAGAAGCAGAGAGAACATTAAGATTAACTGGTTCATGGTGACCGTCGTAGAACTTATGAAACTATGATTTCAGTCTTTGGGCATGCAACATACTTTTTTCTGTTCATTCGCGAATTGCTTAACCCGTTCAAAAACTGACTAACGAGAAAAACGTTGTTACACAGGATGCTTCTTGCACGAGTGTCAGACTGCACACAATCACAGGTTTTCACACAAGTCTGTTAATGACATCATGTTCAAAATGCTATGCTAAATGCAGACATTACATTAATTTTTAGTGGTAAATTATATGAATATGGAATGCATTGCAATTTCATCAAAAGAATATTCAAGGGAACCAAGGTTACAGCGGTAATCAAAAGAATGTAATCCAGGGACAATGACCAGACATGGAAAACAGACATACACAACAAAGAACATAAAGTAACTAAAATAATATATACAAAGTAACAAAAGTAAAAAAGCAACTCGGACTCCACTAAAACTGACAGCATGGACCAGGTGCACCGGTAGGGTGTCTTCTGCTTTTCTAGAAACACCCGCCGAGTTGCTCAAAAAGTCAAGTCCGGGGTAGACAAAGAAAGAAAGGAAAACTATGACACATTGAATAAAGGGAGATAACTCACTTTCCACCTTACACTCTATTGTAAATTTGAACTCGGCTTTTCTGCATCTTCTGGAACTTCTATGCCAAACGAAATGCATTTCGTCTTCAAAAGACCATAAATAATGAGCTTATATTTTTTCAGCATGGTCCATTATTTTTATTTTTGCCTGATTCTTACAGATTCAAGTACTTAAGTTCCTGTACGTCAAAGCTGTATCAACAGCTGGTTCACAGGATGCATACTTCCATAGCCCTCAAAGTACACAATTAATTACTATTCCTTCATTTAATGTTTAGTTTTCGGATTGAAGAATGGTATTGGCTTTCAATCTTTTTTTTTCACTTCAGTCTTTTATCACTTTAGTTAAACTAACAGCTAACATTGAAACAGACCACGATAAAGAAAATTGGTCCGGCAATTATTTTCCAAAACTTGTACAACATCGTTAACATTTAAACAGGATTAATTTAAAAAGTCGAAAACTGTAATAAGGGAGTAATTATTGATATTTATGAGGATAAGATAAATTTTTTAATGAAGAAGCAAAACCTTAAAAGCTCAGTTTAATGAATGTAGTAGCTACGGGCGTTAATTAAGTCCGAGTGATCTTGTTATTCCCATCCTCGTGACTGTTTGTATTATAGCCAACATAGTGCATGAACTTAACAGTCTGTAAATGATAAACTTTATCTTTCGTTTGCAGCAGTTTTGTTCGTTTAACATTCAATACCGTTTCGCCAATTAACGACTTCGATTCCGTTCTTTAGACTTGTACTTCTAGGTTTTCCAGGTAGTGAATCAGACCATTTCATTGATAAGGTATTTAGTCGGCTATGCCATGTGACTTTCATCTTTTTGCAACCAAAACAGAAGGTATTTTGCCAGACGATCACACAAATAAATCTTTTCTGAAATGAAAATCTCCCTTTGAAAAGCTTAAGATTCATGATGAACTAATGCCATAAAGCGATAATCTCCTTACAAAATGGCAGAAACAGCGTCATTAAATCACTCAGTCTAGAGAAATCTCTTGACACCAAAAATATTTTGATCAAACATGTTACTTATTTTGCACGTGGGTATGCTAAATGCAGAACTGCAACGAAACTGTGAAATTTGATTTGTGATAATGGAAGAGAAACATATGAATCAATTGAACGATAAGTACGAGCTACTTCGTAGAATATGAACCATAATTGAACCCCAAAACGGCTCGACGTCGCGATGCAATTCTCGTAGCGGCAGCGTTTAGAATTACATGTAAGGCATCGTTACCGGTATTTTGTTTTAATGTGATATTTACCATGTTTTACCACATGAACTTCATAACTTGATCTTGTATCTAAGACACAAATAAAGGTACTTTTTTATTGATAAAAAGTTTGAAGGTGGGGATAAAGGTTAATGTTAAAGCACAGAAACCCTTAGCATTATGTATATGAGGCTTACCGGGGCTCAACCTGTTACTGAAATAAGAAATAATTAACTTTAAGACTGTCAGCATGCGCAATCTCCTGTGGAGAAGATAAACCGCGCTGCTGTATGTAAGTAAGTATATAATGCATCAAAAAGAGCTACGTGGTTACAATTTTCTCCCGCCAATATTCGATTCATGAGTTAATCAACACAGATTAAATCTAATTTGTAGGTATTTATCTTCTGAAGTGGATATCAAAGTAAACAGAAGACAATCGGCAAGTGGTACTTTGTAATTACAGTAGGTCTGGAGATTATAGGCAATGTTTGAATGTGCAGAGCATACTATGCAAAAGGTTTGAAATATATCATTGCAAATGCTCACTGTTATGAAATAATACTTTGGAATTAAAACGTAAAAATAAGAGAATTATCTTAAAGATTACTTTATATTATGTAAATAGGCTTCACAGTGTTTTTCGGGACAAAAAGAACACACACCCCCACAAAAAAAAACTAAAAACAAAACAAAACAAAACAAAATGCATGTACAAAAAACACAACAATTAAAAAAAATATATCATACACGCTTTAACAAAGTGTGTATTACACATCCTGCTTAGAAGATTTCTTATCTGCACAGACAGATATATTTTTAGTGCACAGCTGCTGAATGGGTCCGGGGCTTTTTGTTTGTATTTTATGGGCTTAAATACATTTTGAAGTTTAATTATATTTTTGTTCCGACCCAGCAAAATAATACAGTTTGCTTGAACAGTTCTTTAATTATGTTTTCTGTAAATAAATGCTAATATGATTTTGTGATCCTTTCGTAGTCTTCAGTTAAAGGGGAGAATAACTCTAATAAATCCAGAACAATAAATTAAAGACGCAACTGAATAAAAAAGTGATTAAAATTCAACAACCATCGACTAAGACGATATAAGAAAACCAAAAACTAATAACTAATACAAACAATTTCCATGATGATCAACAAGATTAATGGTTATCATGTCCAGTGAAATCCATCTCTACCGAACTTTATTGAGACTGAAGGAATTGCTCTGTTTAGGAATGTGTTTGACTAATACAAGTTCAAATGTTTTGACATTGAAATGAAGGGACTGGCGCAAAAATCCGTTTTGGTCATCAGTTTATTCAGGGTTCCGTTTAAACAAGTTTTACTGTACCTTTGACAGACAAAACGGTAACAAAAAAAGGATTTACATACTGATTTAAGTCTAATGAATAATTGCCCAATATTTTATCTCAAAATGAACATGTAAAATCTGATTTCAAATCTACATAAATAAAAATAAACAATGCATTTCGTGATGAAATGTAGGTTTTGTTGATCGAAATCCTTATTATTCAAAATAATTACAAATCAGTGATGAATGTAATGTTAAAGAATATTGCTATTGAAATAAGAAACACAACGCGAAACTCCTGGAATTCTCAAGTGCAATCATCCAACTAAAGAATCAGGCAGTGGATGAATCATGGTGGAGGAAAAAGCAAAAGTATTCCAAATGTTATCTAAAATGCAGAAAAGGCATTAATTTCTTTGTTTGGTGTCGGTAGTTCAAGGTATAGATTATATGAAATGCAATGCCATTTTCATCATCATCAAAGGGTAATAAATCCCTTTCCGTGTCATTCTATTGCAGCTTTGAACTTGCTTTTTTTACATGCTCTGAACGAATTGTATATTCGTCTCCAATAGATCATAAACTATGTGCCTACATTATCTATGTCTGAGCATGATTCCTTAATTTTCAATTTTGCCTGATTATAACAGATTCCATCACTTGATAGTCAAATGAATCCCCCCTCCTAAAAAAAACAAAAAACAAAAAAACAAAGACTACATATACTCTTGTGAACCCGCTTTTCAGAGCTTTCATTTTTTTGGTCCATATGCTTATATGTATTTCTGTGTTGTTTCTTATTAGATGTCGTCGGTTCAGCCATTATTGTGTTATTTCTTAAAAATTATCAACTTCACTTAATAAAACGTTCCCTGTAAATGTTTAATATATAATTATTTTTCATCAATAAACCTAACATTGAAAGTCATCACTGAACTCGTGTGTCTTTATGTTGTTTACATGTCCGCAATGAGAATCGATTTATTCAGCATGTCATAGTCTTCCTTTTCTAATTCTTCCACCCCGGACGTGATATTTCATCAGCAAATCGACGGATGTTTCTAGAAAACCAGAGGATGCTTACTCTACCGGTGCACCTGATCTATGATTCCAGTTTTTATTGGAGTTCGGGTTGTTCATTTACTTTTGTTTCCTTGTGCGTGTCATTATGGTTGTTCCATGTTCTTTATTGTGGGTGTCTATTGTCCCTGTCTATTTCTTTCGATTTACGCTCGAAACGCGGTCACCTAGATTACTCTTAAAATGTATTCATCTGGCCAAGTAGTCACTGACAACACAAGAGATGACCATGTTTTCATTTCATTAGTTTTTATCAAAAAAAATCAGCGGGTTTGGTAAGAATATTCATAATACATTATAATGAAATGCCCTGCAGAGTTTGGTTTTTATCTGCGAAACAGACATTCATTTATTATATCTCTGAAATTATTACGAATTGCTAAATTGATTATTTATCCACAAATAAGCCATGTTTCTATATGAATTATACCTTAGATTCATTATAAAGGATTGAAAATCAATGGGAACCATCGACATGTTCCAATTAGGTCTCAATCACATCTGTATACAGCATTTAAACTCTAAAATTATAATCTAAATAAAGATGAAGCTAGGGGCATTAAGCTATGCTTATTGTTCAGAATATCAATTTTGATGGAAGAGCATAAGATTTATAGAAAACATAGTAAAATATATACATATTAGGAAAATAAATTATCAGTGGCATTAGTTCTTCGTGATGACGTCATAATGGTGCCACAATTATATATGTGTGTGTGTGTGTGTGTGTGTGTCATTTGACAAAAATGCTGGGAATTGTTGATTTTGTTGGTTTTCTTTTTAACATTTTTACATCTTAAGTTGTATCTTTGCACATGCATACCTCTTTTCAAGTCGGGTTAGAAAAAAATGTAGCCAATCCTGAAGTACCTTTATTTTAATTTCAATACATTTTGAACCTGTATAAACGGAACACCTTCCTAAACGGAACTATTACTTCAGTCCCAAAGTAGTTCAATACAGAAAGGTTTCACTGTAAATACAACAAAAGAAGTTGGTTCGGTAAGGTCAAAATTTGGTCCACATGAAGAAAGTTTTATGTTGTTTTTCTATCTCTTTAATATGTTTTATAGTTGATTTGATTGGGTTTTATAATTTGAACATATACGGTCGTATATGCTCTTTAAACTTGGCTGAGATTGAAAAAATCTGATAAAAAGGCTGAAAAACAACAAATTTTGTACAGTTTTTCTCTCTTTTAACAATGACCACACGTGTGTTGACTCTCGTGCTTCATATATTTTGTGTATAATTGTCTGTTACAACTCGTGTAAAATATCTTGAGTCAACGGATGTGTGAATACTTCTGTCCCACGCAAAAACCATCTTAAAAAGTTGCAGAAATATTAAAAGTGAAAGGTTTTTGTAAAAGTTACACAAATTATTTCTGGAATAACGTCATAAATATCATCAAAAACATCTTTTATGCAGTTTTTGCGACCATTTTACTATACAATTACTACCCAGAAATCAGCTTTCATTAAATTTACAAAATGCCCAAATTATGAGATCAAAAGGGGTCCTTACTGAACTTTCTCCTTTAATGTAACGGATATTGTATCCCGCACTGATATTCTTTCTAAGTAACCACGGTATAAAGCTACTGGCGTCAAAAATTGTAAACATCAAGTTTTCTATTTTTCAAATTGATTTTTTTTAATTTTCTGGAGGAGGTTTGTTTTTATAATGCTTTTTTGTTTGTTTTTTTTTTTTTCTCGTTGTTTTTGGTTTTGTTTGTTTGTTTGTTTGTTGTTTGTTTTTGTTTTGTTTTGATTTTATTTGTTTGTTATTTTTGTGACGTCTTGTTTCCCTTATATGCAGTATTTGTGAGTAATCTTTTTGTTCGGTTGGCAGATCGTCTCTGCTTCACAGTCAGGTCATGTTTTTGGATTATAACGTATTTGAATCATCCTTCTACTGACGTTTTGCTATTTGCTGTCGATATCTATTGACACTTTCGTCCTTTTTAGCTGTATGAATTAATAGAATTATTTTTTTAAAATAAACTCTTTCTTGTCTTAAATGCATTGAATTAAAATTGCTCCGGGGACTTGTCGGTATTACATTCAAAAGTCTCATGGGGGAGTAAATCAGCGTTTTCTCTATTCTTTCAGGAATGAGTAGAACTTTGCGTGATTGATTTGGAATATCTTTTTTATCAGAAGTTTTAATATCTGTGGAAGGAAATGATAAGGATAAGACTATTGCCAGCATCAACAATCCTATTTAAGTAGTACATATGTACCTCAGTTAAGAATCATGCAAATGTGATTCATGGTTGGAAAGCCTACATATTTTTTTTATTTTTGATATTTTGTTTATTTTTGTATAGTAAACATATGTATATATAGTATAAGGAAAGCACTATAGAATTCAAAATCAGGGGAGACAACTCTGCAAATGACACTGAAATACAACAAAAAGTATCATATTTTCGATGTGAATTATATCTCATAAGAACAGATAGATTGGAGTGAATGATTATGCGTTCCATCATGTAGACCCATAAAACAACACAAAATTTAACAAAAATAAAAATGTGTAGCCTTTTTTGGGGTGTATATCATAGTACAGACTTTGCATGATACTTAAAAAGAGTAATGAAGGGAACCAAGGTTATAGCGGTAATCAAAAGAATGTAATCCAGGAACGAAGACCAGACATGGAAAACAGACATACAAAACAAAGAACATAAAGTAACTAAAATATTACATACAAAGTAACAAAAGCAAATGCGCAACTCGGACTCCACTGAAATATAGGAGCATGGACCAGGTGCACCGGTAGGGTAAAGACTGCTATTTATTTTTGTTTGATTTTCGTAATTTCACATAAAAAATAACCTTAAGTTTTATGCTGCTCGTTTGTGTTGAAATATACCGGAAATAATTAATCGTAATGGAAGAGGAGGTTACACTTAAGCGCGATATAAACCTGGCTTAATCCCTTAATTCTATCGGAAATGCTGTATCAAGTTAGGACTATTGTAGTAGTTTCCATCTTAACAGTTTTCACCCTTATATTTCCATTTGTTTATGGACTTTTCGCTATTGCCTGAAATTCATCACTTCGGTAATTTTGTTATTTTCCTTTTGTTGGTGGGTTTTCGACCAAGACTTGTTGGCCTCATGCTTCATCAAACCAAATATTTTGACGAAATTTGTCTTGACACAATAAGTTTAAAATACAAAATGAAATGTTTAAATTGTTGAACTTGAACGTGCTTAAATCTCCTACAATGAAAAATATATTACGTTTCAGTGTTTTCCCCAAATTTGGCATAATATACACATTTTTACACATTTTAACTCCAGTTGGAACTGAGGTTTCTTTGCTGTGCATAGATGAACTACATTTTACTAAATATTATGCATTGTCTTTACTGGTTTGACTTATGTACTTCCAAGGCCGAATTCGATGTAATTCAAATACCTCTTGACGTTGATATACAATTTTTATCAGGTTTTATACTGTTAACTTTGAATTGCATAATTGTTGTTCAAAGTTATCATTCGGCCGAAGTAATTGAATTATACAAAAACTACTTTAATGTGGAATCCCTGTCCCTCGAATAATATAAAAATGATCTTCTTATAAACAGCTTTAACTAAAACCAATAGTGTAGAGATTATAAACACATTTTCCCAGTCGTATTTGTTACTGGAAAAATTAGAACAGTTTCCTTCCAAATGATTTGCGTTTGTACAATGCTTTCACGTCGTCTTGGTACATATGATTAGTGGGATGGAAGAAATATTGACAAAACATTTTACATATTGTCGAGTTATCGGTTACCATGTTGGCACAGTGGTGTTTTATAGTAGAATCTATGACACTTTCTTCCTTTTCAGTGCTGCAGTAGAGTTTTACTGAAGTCACCCTTTTCATGCCTTGAGTACATTTAACAACACTGCATGTATGCAGTTAAACTGTTATTTTTGATAAATATGCTTATTGATTTGGTGTTTCTTCACTTGAAATAGTTATTTTAGTCAGTTTTAGTTCCTGTGAAAGAAATAAACAAGCTGTTTTCTATGTGTGTATACCTAACCACATACAGTTGGTATTTGTCAGCATCTTTAACACTATTTTGGATATAATGGAAAACTTTTTTCCATAATTGATGAGAATGTCAATAATGAAACTTAAAACTCAAAAGTTTATGTATGTATGGGTGATAAAATATGATTAAATTTGTATTTGCCAAACTAGACTACACACAATGCGCAACATCGAGAAAGGATATCAAGTTTTATATAACAGGGCATATTTTTCCAATGGCATGTTTACAAAAAATCATTATACATTGTCAGGCGCAGGCTGTTCTGGCGTAAGAAATGTATTTTTAGCTAATACAACGATAGTATTAGTCACCTAGTTCTAGTGTCGGGCATGCCGACAGAAAAGGCCCTTTTTGCTATTGACGGTACCTGATCCCCATGTTAATCCCTCATATTGTCTAGCTTGTACTGTAAAATCATCGTCCCTGCTGTTTTAATTATGCTTGCACACTTTGGAAGTAAAAAAATATTCGCGCACGAAAAACATTCCAACACTATATATGTAAACATATTCAAGGCTTACGTTTAGAAATATGCGAAATTATATAAAATATAAAAAGATTATCTGTTATTGTTGAAAAGCAAAAAACGATTTTTCGACAAAAAGTATGTCAAATTGATACACTATCTTTTACCAAGCAACATTTTGTGCATAGATTACTCTAGTTCTTTAAAGTTACGCCAATACAGAAAGAAAACAATATGGACTGATACCAGACCTAGTTTATGAATTGGCGAAATACTCTGACGAACTATCTCAAGAAATACATATTCACTGGTAGTGTTCCACCCAAAGTTCTGTGAATATACTATAAAGTACGAAAAAAGCCGGGGAAAGTAGAACGAATGCGAAACTATACTGAATTTATTCGATTATTTAAGTTTAGAAGTCCCGAGGGGTTGTCTGACACTGTTTAAGCATCAATATACTTATTGCAATCGAAATGCTTAACACTAATTAATGTAGATCGTACCTATTATAGAGTTTCTTACACGTTTTTTCTTTTTTTTCTATTTTTTTTGGGGGGGAGGGTGGGGTGGGGCTAAAATAAACACAAATATATGCTTTTAATGAGGTAACGATGTTTGAAAGAGTGTAAAAAGTATTTTAAAATTATGTTTTAAATAATATGTGACACAAAGTAACGTATGCTAAAATCACAGTTTATTTTGAGAAGCCTTCTTTCAAAGGAAGATAATTAGCAGGAAAATGTTCTATGGAAATGTAATGGGAATTTTAGTTTATTTTTTTTAAGTTACAATGACAAATTAGGTGACCCTTACATGTTTATCAATTTTTATTTTTTTATTTTTTTATTTATTTATTTATTTATTCATTTTTATTTTTATTTTTATTTTAAACATGAAAGAATGTCCGATTAGTATTCTTCATATAAATTTTAAGAAATTCTATTCACCGGTTTATTTTAATAGTTAATGAAATAGGGAAACATCCCTACAAAAACCTATATAAAATATTGTAAAAATCACCTACATTAAGATTCAATCATCCTGAAAAAAATAAATTCTGCGACCCACTTGTTCTAAATTAAAAATTTATGGTGTATTCATTTAAGGTCATCTTTAGGAAACATTTGGAAACTCTATAGACAAAAATTTAGTTATAGGTGTGATCTTTCTTAACCAGATTATGCGACGCATCAGTGCATTTACACAACACACATACTGTCAATGAAATTTTGCCATGTGATCACATATAGTTGTAATTGTGAACTTTCATACGTGGGATACTGTGCGTTATCATATCATCGGCTGTATATGCAGATGAAAACTTATAATATACTAGTAGTGTTTATTTTCCTGCATTTTTTGACCAGTGATGTACAGTTAATTAAAAGTAAAGAAGACCTGATTAAAACAAGGAACATGTTTTCGATATCACAAGATCGTAAAAACATTCACAAATTTGTTCAACCAATACAAGGAATCATTTTCAAATACAAATACACTTGAAAATAATTAATACGTTCGGTTATCTCCCGCCCTATATTTTATGGTAATATTATTCACGAAGCACGGAAAGTTCAATATTCACACAATACATGTAAGTTAATTGAACCTTTAAATATTCTAATTCCTGAAGGATATAGTTATGAAGTTGTTGGGACTAAGACCTTTTTGAACTGATTTTTAGGGGTGTCTTATTGTGTAATATTATTTCACAGTGGCCAAATTTTAAAGAGGGAGGGTTATGATCACGTCAAATTACTTTACCCCCGCCGCACTTTTTGCACCTGTCCCAAGTCAGTTTTTTTTTGTTTTTTTTTTTTTTTTTTGACAAACCTGTGTAAACAAACACTTATGAATTTTAAAAAATGATATTCACGAAATCCTAGTATCAAGATGAATATAAATTTATGAATATGTAATTTGCAAAACCATGAGATCGACTAAGGAAGGTTGCAATATATATATATATATATATAATTGAAGAGACAGGAAAGTTTCCGGATCCGGTTCCTGTGTCCCAATTTTTAGTCAATTCTTTCAGCTTCTTGTCAACTTTGTGAAATTTTTTTTTCTAAGTACCCTCCATCCGCCCCTGCAGCCTCCATTTGCCCCTTCAACAGTTGGATCGTGTATCTCGGCTGCTGTTTTATTGTATTTGTATGTTTATATACTGTTTATACCAGCGCTCACGATGTTGTCTGGTGATGTTGTCTACAAAGACTACCTACAAGCCTTAAGAAGCAGGGCTGAATAATTTGCACTGAAGACAATAAGGTCATCGAAATACGCATGGTATAAACAATGTGGGGAAATCCGTTCAAAGCACGGCAAACATAAACAATAGAAAAGGAAAAGAAGAAAAAATATTATAATAATTTACTATGGGGAGAAAGTAACTTAAAAAGTCAGAACTATCTTGTTTATGTCGAAAGATACTTTCGATGACTAAACACTAAAAACATGTTCACATGTTACGGAGATATACGGAATCGACGGGCAAATACACGATACAGAAACAGTTCATGAGTTTTTTTTCTATATTGGGCGTCTACATGTATTTAAAAAGATTCTAATATGCTTGCCATCAGAATACCAATAGTTTTGTTACAAAGAAAATGAGATATTGTCGATAGTAAACTTCAAGAATGCACTTTCTCCGTTCTGTTTCGTGATTATGGATAATTTACAAAGTACCAATCATAACTTTTTAATATAAATTATAGCATGTTTCCTGAAAACATAGAGTACTTCTCTCCAAGGATACTGCCGTAATTTCTGGGATTTCATTTTTAAGCTCAAGAAGGACTCTGATTGAACCTGATGTGCCATGATCCTTTGCAACTTGTCCTTTGGCCACTAATTCGTTCTTCGTCATTAGATTCAGTTCAAGCCAGTTTCCCCCCTCGAAACAAAGTCAGTCTGGAATTCGTACAAGCCGTTTCTTGGTGTTGTAAATATTCCTGTGTTTGGGTTATAAGCTCTACCAATGTTCGTTTTGACGTCAACAAATTTAACCACTGAGTTGGCACCCATGTCTGTGGTCTTCGTCAGTAAAGAAAAAAATGCTGGCTTTTTGTAAGGATCTCTGTGATCTGAAACCACAAAACGATCTTGAAATTCCAGAAAAAAAGCTCTTTGATTCAAAATCATTCAATTTAACACGTTTATTTTAAGTCATTTATTCCTTGGCAGATGTATTAGGTACATTTACCATTCTACGGAGAAAGACAGAAAGTTTCCACATAAACTGTTAATTCTACATAAGACAGCAAATCATGGTCGGATCCAAACATTTTTAAAAGTGGGGTGCCAGTCGGGGTTCCTCGGAAAAAGGGGGGCTAGGACATTAATTGCCATTTTTTGTCAATTTTCTTCTCCGACTTTTGTTTTTATAAATTATTTGATCATTTACTTTTGCATCTTAGTACGTGATTTCTTTGGAATATTTTGATGCGATCACCGATCAAATCTTTGTTCCCTTGAATACCCTCCCCAATGTCTCGACATGTAGAATAAAACCGAAACTTTTCCTCTTTTCAACATTTAAGACATTACATATTTTAACAGTTTAAACAGCCCTTGAATATGTCGATTATGCCAGTTTTGTGATTTTATCGTCACAAGAATTTTCTGTTTTAGAATGCACCGATGGTGCGGATAATGTCTGTTCCCTCTTTATTTTAACTCGAATGCTTAAAAGTTAATTCCCTCGCAATGCGAATCTAACTTATTTTACAATCAATAGCCAAATTTGATGGAAGTACTTTTTGTAAACAATATATTCTTAAATGCAAATTAAATTAGACAACAAAATGATTACTGAATATTACACGTCAAAGTCTGAATCACATGCTTATCAACCCAAATCAGGCCGAGGGGTGATATAGGTCGAGGGTTGATATCGCATGGGATACACATTTTGACATGTCATGTTCATTATATCATATATTTAACCATACTTCAAAAATAGTCTGTGAAGGGGTGCGATATGAGGCATGCGATATACGTTTAGGGGTGTGATATAGGGCATGCGATATAGGGCATGCGATATACGTTGTAGGTCTATGTGTGTGATATAGGGTATGCGATATATTGTAGATGATATAGGATTTAAACAAACACTTATAATGCATATAAAACAAAAGTTATATTTTAATCTAAATATAATTATGATATAGGTCTAGGGTGGGATATAGGGTACTTGTGTATGCGATATAGGTCTTGAGGTATGGGGTAGACGACATAAACAAACACTTATAATGCATTTACAAACAAGTTATATTTTAATCTACATATATGATATAACGCCATATTATACACCTACCGAGTCTTGGACATTTAAGAGCTACCTTCACCAAATCTTCGAGGACATCATTCCCTGTGAAAAAGATTTTTAAAGATCAAATAGAACAGTAATGCTCTTTAAAAAAACAGTTATGTGTACATATGCACGTTAGATTTATATAATTACCTCTAAAACGGGTATTTACTATAATAATTGATTTGCAAAAAATAACTTGTCAAATAATACATGTATCTAGATAATTTGAAATTGTTCAACAAACTAAATAGCAAATAATTGTTCAAATATTGATTTCTAGCTAGGGCAAAGGTAAAAAAAATATATTCTCCCTCATGCAATATTTATTACAATTTATTATATAGATAGCAGTGTTTTATCGAGTGTTCTCTGTGTAGTAAATTTCGATAATTCACACTGAGAAATTAACTAAGTAATTTCACGCTCGGACTTTCTCCCGCCAAAAACGTCACAACTTTGATATCAACCCGCCAATCACAGAATTGAAAATTCATGTACGAAATGTCGATGAATTATGATAAATAGGATAACCAATTGGTTACCGTGAATAACCAAATATCACACGTGCCAGGAACCCTTGAAGATTTAACTCGTGCGCGAAACGCACACTCGTTAAATCTAGGTGTTCTTCAAAGAACACGATCGGCCCTTGCGTCTTGTGAATTAGTTGACCAATCATGATCATGCAGCGATCTCCTTCTTGTTAGTCTGCGTAAAAGGGTTTCCGGTTAAATATTCAAATGTTTACAATATGAAAGTGACTGAGGCGATTGAGACAAAGTACTCGTTTAATTTCAAATAAAAACAAGTGGATGCCATGAGTACGATCGATAGTGAGTGGAATATAAACAATGAATTATTCGGGTTATTGATGACAGGAGGTTTTTAGCTGCCTTGATCATACCAATGCAGGCCTCTCACGGTCGATATAAGTGGTTAGTAGAACCAACTGGTGTTGGTGGCGGAGCCCAACTCGGTCAGAGTATGTCCTACTAGCGGCTGAGCTGTTGTGTAGACGTTCTGGCCCACTACCAGACCCCAAACTTTTGTCCTTAGAATTTGTTTATTTACTCGATTAAGTAGTAAAGGCCAAATTAGGAAGCGGAATTATAATTGATCAACCAATCGAAGAATAGAGGCCAGCCATGCTCGGGTTTTTTTCTAATTGGACGGTCTGATCAGTCGTCTGTCGGCTTATGATGGATCAACACATTCTGTTTCATTTAAATCCTATACAGTCCAGGTTTATGTAGCTTCAAGGGTACAGCATATGTATCATACAAGTATAGTCCAAGTTAATGTTTATGTACCCCTAAATCGGTAAGAAAACAAATTCACAAGTTTCACCCCAAACAATGTTTTGCCTTGCTTTACACGGCATTTCATTCAATTAACCCCCCCCCCACTAAACGGAAATCCTGGATCCGCCCCTGGTACATGAATCATACATGTACATGTAGTACTTACACATAAGGAAGAGTGTTGCTCAATTTAAGAAAAATAAGGATTTCAGATGTTAGTGAAAATAGATGCATGGTTCAGTTCGCTCGTTTTTCAGATATATTAGTATTTAAAATTTTGGCGGGATAAGGATCTCTGGGTTTTCAATAGGTTTTATCTTCGTAGTTTATATCTATCAAAACACTGACGAAATAATAAGGTTTTTTTTATAAAAACTTCCCAAACTACCTTATAAGATGTGAAAAATGAAATTATGGAAAGAAAAATATGGGTCTATGGGCAAAACATGCAATGCTATGAAATGTACAGATGTACAAATTCAGAGAAGTCTGAAAATTTGACAAAAATGCCTGAGCATGACCAGCGAACATCCTTCATAGAACTGCAAAGTGTTCATGGGTAGTTCTGCACTCCAATTGTACGGTTAAATTTATAATGTTATACACGTATATAAAAAAAACATCAATATAGAACTCGGGGAAAATCACAGAACTAAATCAGTCCACAAATTGCGCCAGAATTTCCACCTGACCAATGAATCTAATACAAATTAATACTACCCAAGGAGGTCAACTAGGGTCGCATATCATAACCATAACTAACAGGGGCGGATCCAGATACTTTGAAGAGGATTCGACATCGACTAATGAGATAATACTACTAACCAAATCAAAGCACTGAGTTACTGATAAACTAAAGACGCAAAAACTCAATACAGTAAATATACTACTTATGCATGTAATTACATGTACTACATGAAAATACAGTAAGATGGCAAAGTTTTATCATTTCCAAGAGCATGTGGTAAGCACCTCTATACCTTATAAAATTAGCAAACTTACTATTTACAGCAATATATAAATATACTAATATAAAATCACTGTGCCACATGAAGTTCCAAATTGTTTTCTCATGTAAAACTTATGAACTGGTGGAAAGTGACAGAACACAGAAAAAAATGTCCGCTGAATCACGAAATTATCCCAATTATTGACAAATAGGATGACCAATAGCATGCACTTTCATACATTTACGAATTGGTTATGATAAAAAATTTGTCTATTGAAAAATAACATAAATTTTCCATGTGCAAATTGTTTATTGCGCGAAGTGCAATAAACAAAATATGCATATGGATAATATGTTATTTTTTTACCAACTGTACGTACTGCATTAAACAATGCAACCAAGTGTTTTTGAGTGGAAATAACGTAATAGACCTTTTTGTGGTAAGTTGGTGAGCATGCCCAATGTACACTTCCGCGAGGTAGAGCTTGGGTAGAACAGAAGAATTTTCCTCGCGGAAGTGTATATTGAGCATGTTCTACGCATGCTCATCGACTACCCCAACGTTAGCACAAAATGGTCTATTTAGCACTTACCAATAGTCGTTTTACAACCACTTATTGCACCGCTAACAAAAGACAAATATATAAAAACATAAACAAACTTCTTCTGTAGCATCATGATATCGTAGTTTCTCTCTGGAAAAATAAACTTCCTGCCTTATAAAAAGTATACTTTTTAGCTAATGTGGCGTTTGCATGACTTGTAACTTAGCACTGGAACTTGATAGGCTGTGAACTTTGAAGTTCCATTTAATCGATCTGTTATACAGAAAATTTTTCGGGGAGAATGAAACAAAGTTAATAAGACTACTTTTTACAGATATTGTAGACATTTTAGTCAAAAATAACCTGAGTAATGTAGATCAGTAATCCTTGGGTGGTTTCAATAGGTGCACGGAAATCACCGAATTGAGACGCGATACGTTATATATTGATTGTTTAGGTAATATTTGGCAATCGTCAGAGTAACATGTACTGAATGTTATATTTCCTTATTGTCCAATAAACATGGTACAATTGCAATGTGTGTGTGTGTGTGTGTGTGTGTTGCATAACGAAGCATTTCCACTTCTTTTAAATAAGCATGGGAGGTACATTTATTTGCATATGCTAAGAACAGTGAAAAACTGTTTCTTACACCAAACTCGATCCATATTTATTACGGAAATAACGCACACTATATATTAAAGTTAAACGCATTTAGTGTTTAACGAAGATAGAATTGTAGATAAATATATTAAGACCATATAATTTATCGCTGAATCTCTAAAGTCAATGTACAAGCACTAGCAAAGATATAGTACTGTGTGTATGTTACATTCAGAAACCAAAAGAAAACGCACAGTGAATAAAAAGACATTTGTGTTGCTCAGACTTAAATAAAATTATATAGTTTTACCTACAAATTCAAAAGTAAAGGAGTATATGGCACTCAGAAGTTGGGAAGTTGCGATTGATACACGAACAAAGATATGTAAAATGGATATTGTAGTTGTCGTACAGTTAGGTATTTCATTGATCACTAAGCGTTTGTCACGGTTTGGGTTAGATAAATTTAAGACGAATATACTGTGTCTTCGGCTCCATGCGAGTTAAAACGGAGATTGGTTAGTGGGACACCGTTTGCTTTTTTTCAAAGCATTGTGTTTCTGTGGAAAACGTGTTCATCACAATTTTTTGTCATAATAACTTAATATGGACGGAGCGTCAGCGACATCCTATATTAGAAAAATGTAATAATACCAATCCGTGATATGGATATCAGCTTTACATGTGGAATAGTGTAAACAAGTTGAAAATTTCACGATTTGTTCTTGCAGAGACCTATCGTAATTAATCTAATTACAAGTCGATGGTTCTTGTATTTACTTGAAATATTAGCTTGCTCAATTGATTTTTAATCTGAATTTAAACCTCTTCTTTCCTGTCATTGTAACTACATTGGAAAAGAACTTCAGGAGTTAGACCTAGGGTAAGGGACGTAACTCTTGAAATTAGTAATATGTTTGCATCATATTCAATTTTATGTAAGCCTATCAAGCTTTCACTAGAAATAGAATGAAATAAATCATAGTTATTTTAATGCTTAGCTGAGATTGAAGTAAAATGCTTTATACAAACGTTCCAATGATTTGCAAGCGTTGTGTCTCTTATCCTAGGTCTATACCCTTAATATGTATAACCATTTACTAAAGGTTCGGAGAACATATGACAAATGCTATTAAAATGTTCTGTTAAGTCTTTTGGCGTCCGGTGCATATGGACGGATGATCATGGTCTTTGACATAAATTTCACATGATTTTCGCTCTAATCAAAAACAAATTCTTCGCGCAATAAACAATATGCACATGGAAAATTTATGTTATTTTTCAATAGACAAAATTTTATCATAGCCAATTCTTATAAATTAATATTAAAACATATTTTTATCTTTAAACATGAGAAAAGTAGCTCTGAATTTAACTGAATAGGGGCGTGTCAATATTTTTTTTTATCCATTGAGATATAACAAAATTGTTTTAACCAATCAGATTACAGTAGTTATCTCAAATTAATTTACTTATATATATCGTCAAAGAATATTCTCATTTAAAGATTTTATATACTTAATTAATCTTTTTTTATCATCATTTGGACACAAAATCGAGATTTTTGCAATTCAGTTCTTCCTCCTGGGATAATACAATTAAACGAATTCAACAAAATTGGTGACGAAGCTTTGAAACTTGGGATTTCTGTAATCCAGTGGTAATATTCATACTGCCTTTTTGTGCAGCAATATAAGTTGGGAAAAATAAGCCTAATAGAAACAGGAGGATTAGTATGTGAGCTGCAAAACCTGGTTGAACCCACTATTTTCATTGGAAATGCGGAAACCAAATCGAGATAATTGCGGTTGCTTCGTACTTTCCAATTTTGCCTTGATTTTATGATTTGTATAAGGACTTTCTATATTTTTACCTATTTAAGTAGAAGTCTTTATTCTACCAGTCATAGTTTTTCATTTAAGTGTTGCACTTTTGAGTTATAGTATATATAGATTGTATATAAAACTTGCACTTTGCAAGAGTTGATATGCAATTCTTGATTTTGTTCTATTTGATCGATTTTAGTGGGAGATAAATGCATGAATTTCTCAAAAGTATAGATCTGAATATGGATAGGACAACTGTTGCTTAAAAATATAGCATATGTAGATTGAAATAGCATTTTTTGTTCGGTTGGTTTTTCATTACCATGAACCACTTTCATATAGACAGTGTCTGAATCTTATATGGACTGGTACTTAAATATTTGAATATGAATACCCATACCCCATATAATGGACAAAATTTACAGTTTATTGTTTATTTACAGTTCATAAAAAAAATTCCTGTTTTTGGTTGTTTAATGGCTTCCACAGTATTTTGCTATAACCACTTTTATTTAATTCTTTTAATTAGACAGGAAATATATTACACCATTACAAAATTAATACTCGTATAGCAATTAGAAAAGTATCCACATATATTGATTTTGTTTAAATCTGATAATCTCTGGAGGCCTTAGAAGTTTGAAAAATAAAATGCGAAAAGCTTCAATTTTCGCATTAGGGAATAAAAAGTAATCCGATTGCTGAATTAAATATTAGTTTCATTTTTTCTTCGATAACTTGATTTGTGTAAACTCATTGTACATAATGTTGGAACAACAAGGGTATCGGATATTTCTTTTAACTGGAGTTGATGATCAAGTGGCGTGAGTAGGGGAGGGGTATCCACTGAGTTCAATATAAATTGTAGTACTAATGGAAACATGGGGATATTACGAGAAGAGGAAATTTAATGCTACCCTTTGCGCATTTCGGCAGAAAATTTGGACGAAATTAGCACTAAAAGAGTAATCAAGGGACGGAATTTCTAGGGGGGAACATGTAATCCAGTAACAAAGACCGGACATGGAAAACAGTCATACACAACCAAGAAAACCAAAACAACACATACAAAGCAACACAAGCAAATGAGCAACTCTGAATCCACTAAAAACTGGGAACGGGTGCACCGGTAGTGTAAGCGTCTTCCCCTTTTCTAGAAACACCCGCCGAGTTGCTCATAAAAAGGTCAAGTCCAGGGTAGACGAAAGAGGAAAAGAAAACTTTGACACGTTGAACAAATCAGTTCTCGGCCTGGTGCAGATGGGTACACCTTAACGATTCATGATAGCGGATATAAAACTTCTGTCATGACTTCAATCTTGTAGCAATATAGTCCTGTTCTAGAAGCCTAATTGTAAGAAATCTAGCGGTGTACAAAAAGTCTGCGTAAACAGCTCTGGCATAACGTATGAGTTATAATAATTTATGAATACTTCATACTCAGAATTAATGGATCCCATACTCCGGAAGCTACAGTTTTGACCCGCCACTTATAAACCTTCACTTGGTATTTGAAATTGAACAATTTAAAGTCTTACTTTAAACTAAATTATATATAATCCCAAAATTCGAGGTATTATCTAAATAATTATCCAATTTAAAGATTTCCTTTTCTACATATTATAACATATTTATTTACTTAACTTCATTATCTCTCTGTGATTCGACATTTTTGAAAGAAGAAAAAAACTAATGATATATTCTATATAAGCATATACCTGTAGATTGAAATCTAAAACGATCCCTTCCTCATTAATTATTCAATCAAACCTGTTAGAGTATCAATATACCTACATTTGTAAGAGATTAAATATCAAACTTGAAAGTAATTCGGAGATGCGTAGAAATTGCCTATACGTGTTTTGCGATAGCATAGCATAGCAATACGTATGATTATTTTGATATCTATAAACGAGATACAAAGGGTTTTCTTTTAATTGTCCGTTTTGTTAGTTAGAGGTAATAATTATTATTTTTGAAGCAGTGATATTTCTTTCGTGCAAGTTTTAAGTATATATGTATGTGTTTTTGAAGCCCTCTAAGGACGAACATGATTGTCTGTTGAACATATTATGAACAAATTAGTTCAAATTACATGCCAAAAGTAGGACATCTTCCCTGCACATGACAAAACAATTATGTTCTGCAAATATCTGCCTTGATTGGTAGTTTCAAAGCAAAGTTGCAAATTGAAAATGAGAGGGGACACGTGTGTATTTTGTCTTGTGAGTACATATGAACACAGAACAACATACCATTGGATGTTGCCGAACTTCCGATGTTATAATCAAATATAGCATTGTGACAAAAGATGTTGATCTGCATTATATTAAAATCAATACATTATCTTTCTTTTAGTATTCTCAATACGTTCATAATTCATGTTAACATAACACAACTTAATTAAATCAGTCAGTTTTTCAGTTGTTTTTTTTTTTAAATTTGTTCTTTTATACATGCAAGTTTGAAATTTTCTACATGTACAAAATGTATATTCAATATACTAGGAAAGAGAGATAATCATGCACTATAAAAGCAACCTTTGAATATGAGATTTTACAAATGTACAAATGTAAAAAAAAAAAAAAAATTTGGTACACTATATAACCGTTAATTGATAAGATTTTCTTTTATTAGACCAAAACATGTAGCAATATATTTCATTTAAAGAAAAGACACATTTCTTTCCCCAATCTTGAGGTTGCCCATATATTTATTGTTGTTACTTTGTGTATGAATCACTGGAGTCTTGTCCAGTTTTAGCACAGGCAAATAGCATGTATTTAAAAAAAAAAAAAGATCCTAAGATCCTAGCCCCAACCCTGGGGCTAATAATATGGTCAGTGCCTAAATTACTGAAATTTTGTTGACTCAAGAATGATATCAATTTCACATTGGTTAATTAAGAAATAAGACTTGATAAATATATTTATTAAAAGCTAAAAAATATAAGTAAGTAGCAATTACAGACCTAGATATACGTAGACGTAGTGAAATCAGAAAATAAGAAAATTATTCTAAATAGGAGAGTTCTTCGTGACGTCATCACCTACCTGTAATTTGGTTTTGGTTGACAAAAATGCATTGATTGGCGTGGGGCATTAAATCATCAGAACTTTTTTTCATTTTTAAGATAGTCGAAAAATTTTTTTTGGTTCCCTAAACTGAATATACATGTAAAACTCTTTTCACACATTTTTTTTTTAATATTCAGTAATCAGATTATGTGAATACAAAATTATAATAATCCTTTTATATGAAAATAAAGGTTTACATATATAATAATCATGAACATTTTTTAAGTAAAAGCTAGAGTATTAATTTTACATACATACATAAAGAACCAAACTTGGATATAAAATAATAAAATTAATTAGGGTTCTAATAATAAAATTGTCAATTCTATATCTAGTTTCTTTTTGTTTTTTGTTTTGTTGTGTTTGTTTGTTGTTTCCTTTTTTAGCCAACCAATTTGATACTTAATGATATGCAAATTAGTGAATATGATATCACAAATCAGCGAACTTTCCTATAAGGGGTGATTTCAATAAACCTCTCATCTAACACCGTTTAAAGTATCTTTTTCAAGTTTTCACTCAGAATGTTTTTTTTTTATGAATCGTGACTGAAAAATAACCTAACTCTACATCACAGTGTTATTTTCATTTTTTTACATTATTCTTGTCGTAATACGAGTCAAGTACAGAAATTTAATTAACTTCTTAGCAAGATTTGGGCCTACCGGAAGTTGAGAATAAATTAATTCTGGTTACCTGTTTAAGTTTCGCTTTGCTCAACACTGGACAAAAGTATTAAAACAGAGCGGCATTTTGAGTTGGTTAGTAGCTGAAATGTGTGATTTTTCAGCATACAGTAGATGTTTTGGAATGTCGCTTGTATATTTTTAGCTTAACTTATTATCAGACGTTTATCTTTTAATGTTTTGGATTTGTCAGTCTTTAAATCAATGCTGTAAATATGTACTACGACTGTGACAATTTTACCTGCTGGTGGCACATGGTTTTTAGATAAAAAAAAATCACGCAAATGAAATCAAACAAGTTACCTGGTATAGATTAGTAGATGAATTTTAGAACGAGAGAATGGCCAAGTTTTGAACTACTAAAGAAAGTGACTTAATTCTTCAAATGTTAAAAAAAAAATCTTCTCTAACCAGTCCTTGATTGGACTTTAAATTCTCAGACATTGTATATCAACTCTTTAGGGCACATGCTTAGCTGGTCTGTGATAAATGATGGTACAAATTAGTGTCTTGAAGTCTTTAAAGGTTCTTAACAGAACATTTGTTGTGGGTTTATAAGGTGTTCTAAAAGTTAACATTTTTTAAGACAAATGTGACTCGAACAACAGTTGAAATTTAAATATGGTACACCCAATAATGTGTAACCCGTACCCGTACCAAATTCCCTGTACCCAAATCACTGTATTGCCGATTTTTCTATTATTTCTAGTGATTTTATTCTGAAACTTGGCCTTAAAGTTTTGAATGGTGTTTTCAATCAATATTGAAGTTAAAACGTGTTGAAAACTTTTGTTCTCAAAAGTCCCCAAATGTATAACATGAAGTTATCATACCAAACTAATAATTTGCTATTTCTCACTATCCAGTCCGAATTTTACGTTTTCTGAAATCATTTTGAGGTAAAACTCCACTTTTAGACTTTTGATAACATTATGAAATATTTTACTTTGTTTTAAAAAAGAAATATCAGAGTTTTAATTCCATACTGTACCGTAGTGCCTGTCCCCATACCAGCAAAAAAAGGATATGATCTTATCAAGAATGAAAAAGAAAGTTTCATTGATCATAAAAGATCATTGCGCTAATGCGATTTTAATTTATTGTCCTTGAATTTTTTATGATATTATGGGGTTCTAATGTGAAATATATGATAGAATTGTACAAATAACAAAAAATACTAGACTTTGATTTTGGGTACAGGAGTTTTGGGTTACACATTTTGGTACTTTTGAAAACTGAAAATCTAATGAAGTCAAATTTTTGAAAAATATTTTAAAAATCATTGATTCTAGCCTAGCCATCATGTCATTTTGTAAATGTGTACAGATTATTTTGGGAAATATCATGTACATGAAGTAATCGGCCAAAAGGGTATTTGGGTATGGTTCTGGTTACATTTTGGTATGTACCAATTAATATGTCCCTGCATGATTACAGTGATTTTTTTAGCACTTGCCACTTTTGTCAGTAATGAAATACAAAAAAAGATCTGGTATTATTTATGAATTCCACAAAAATATGTGTACAATTTTACAAAAATGTATTGATGGATTTAGCTTGCTGATGAGTGACAGTTTTATGACCCAAAGTTTTTACCATTCCCAACACTGTATCCTCTAATTAATGGAATCATGCCTGTGCAGTAAATATCTTTTGTACAGTTAATATTAAAAGGTCATTGAATGTCCAATGCCAGTCGAGAGTTCTGCATGATGACTTATGAAATTGACTTATTGATTATCTGGTACATGTGCATCCTAGTTACAACCATGACGACTTCAAAAATGTCACTGCATTTTCATTCTTTCACAAAAGGTTGGAATTTCCTTCCTCTAATGGCTCTATTCCCAAATCTCTTACTTTTCAAGCTTCATATTGCAAACTGCTCTTTCCAATGGCACAATTCTTGCAAAGAAAAGTTACTATGTACAAGTTTTTTTATACAGTTTCTTTACCCACACACTAGAGAAGGTTACTAAACTGAAGTAAATCAAGTGACCTTCAATTGAGAAAATCCAACCATCCCAGAAATCCAAATAAGTTGCAAAAATAGTTTAAATGATCTTTACATTAGGGTTTTCAGCATTTTAGATTGGTACATTTGGTTAATAAATTCGTGGATTTTGACTTGCTAAATGGAACTATTTAACTAACAAACCAACTGCCATTACCAACTTAATTTTGTTTTGTCAAAAATATGTTATATTCCGTAAAATTAGTGACCTGCATGTATATGTAGTTCAAAATGGCTGGTTTCTATGATAATAGACCCTTTTTGTAGTAAATTGATGAGCATGCTCAATATACACTTCTGCAAGGTAGAATAATTTCCTCACAGAAATGAATTATTGAGCATGCTCTAGCAAGTTCATCCACTATCCCAGCATTAGCACAAAAGGGTTTACTGTCTTCATTTATAATGTTTTCTAGGTATTTAACAAAATCATAGGATTTTTATCGCTTGATAACAAAAATGGCAACCAATCAATGGTACTCAGGATCTACTACATTGGAGGCAAACATGCTACCAGTAGATGCATTTGTACCACAAGGCACCTGAGGCAGTGTTTGACTTGTTGTACTTAGTTTGTGTATCAAAGAATATTTTTTAATAGCTATTTTTTGTCAGTCTCTGTAAGAATGGGGCAGTGAGTGAAACATGATTGAAGAAACCCATCATTTTGACTATTTGCACCATCAGAACCAAGGAAAAAAGACAAGATTTTCTGTATCATTTTGGTGCATTGAGTTATAATTTCATTGAAAAGCACTGAAAAGGAACATTTTGAAGGGTAGATAACTCAAAAATCTCATTTTTCTAACATTCTATTGAAAAAATTCTGAGCAAAGCCTGTGGTGCAGAGATCATATGATGGTCTTTTCAGATAGAGAAAGTATCCTTGAGTGATATCACATTGTCGGATCAGTGGGGTTTTGACATGCATGTTTCCGATTTTTACAATTTGCCTGTCTTTTATTAACACTTACACTTAAACTACATGTTCTGACTTCTCTGATTTGAAGAGGAGGAGGGCTTTTTCTACCTTTTTTCAAATAAGACCCCTGCCCCTGAGATTGGGAATTTTTTATTTGGAAAAAAAGTAACAAATAAAATAATGTTTAAACTCATTATGTTATGGAAGATAGAGGTAGAAGTGGTTCCGAATTATTGAAATTGGCTGCCATAAAAATCATAAATTGAAGAAAAGACACATTTCTTTCCCCGATCTTGAGATTGCCCTCAAGAAACTTTGACAATAAAGATTTGCAGACTCATCAATAAAATATGACTTTCATTTTACCGACAGAAATTGATTGACAACTTTTATATTGCTTGCTTCAGTTGGAAAATTCATGATCAATTCTGGGAAAAAAAAAACACTTTTTGTCATTGGGAATAGGGTCGATAATCAGCGGTGAATTGAAAGTAGGGAAAGCCCTGAGGTGTAACGATACATTTTTTTCTCAACCAATACATACCATGATATTGGATATGCTTGACATTAAGCATCATGATATGTTTTAAGAAATGTATGTCCTTCATGGGTGCCACCATACTTTACAAAACAAAGCCACTTGTGCACGAGAAGTAATAAAAAGTTTTTTGTTTTTTTTTAAGTAAACATTTAAGCAATATTTTATTTTTTTCTCCGAGGATTAGAATAATGTTAGCTACAGGTACATGTATAACACATTATCATACTAATAAATTTATTTAAAAATAGCATCGTATAGTTAGTATCGTAAGTGGCCACAACATACCGTGAGCCAAATCATCCCAGAAATACCATGATTTTGGTAAATTCGGTGAATTGTTCCACCTTACTGATTTGGTTGTATGTTTATTTTAGATGAAGATGAAATAAATAGCATCAAACAAGAGAAATTTTATTGATGGATCATTATCAAGGAATGCCTATGCCCCATGGGTTCCCACCTCCACAAATGCAGGGAGGGATGGGAGATGGGGCGGGAATGATGAACCAACCACCACCAGGAGCTATGATGAATCCACAGATAATGCCAGACCATTTCAATCAAAATGTAAGTTTGTGTTATTGCGTACATTTCATCAGATTAATAAAGCTTGAAAATGTTTTATTACCATCAGTAATCAGTAAGTTACCAGTCAATGATACAATCGATGTTTACGGTACTGTTGTAGAGATCAATTTAGGACCTGTACAGTGTATATTAGGGTAGATTTAGGAAGACCTATGTCAATCAAATTTCCTTCAAAATTGAAATCTTTTTTAATCAAATTGTCATGGTATTAATGAAATGTGAATGAATGGTTATTAGCAGACCAAGATACATGTACATGTTAACACTGTCTAAACAGAATATATATGCACATAAATATATGTTTCCAATAACACATTCATTTGGGTACAGCTGCAAACATTTGCATATATTTCGTACATTGGTATGGCACTGTTGTTGTCCTCGTCATGGTTCTTAGACTCTTGGTTTTTGTGTGATAACTTGAGTATGAGTTGGTTGATCTTTATAAAAATTTTTAACAAGGTTTCAAATCAGAAAAAGAAGGTTGGTATTGCACGATGCATGAATATGATGGATTTGTCAGTTAGGTTGCTTTCGGCAGAATTTATGAAAACTTTCCAATTTGTACAAGAAATGTAAAAATACTGCTGTGAGGAGACCAAGACAGTAATTATAAACAAGACAGAAACCATTCCTGTGCTGTTAAAGATGAAAATAAGGAATGTAGCCAGGGGGTTTGACTCTTTTTTATTTTGGTTGGGGGGGGGGGGGCATTCAAAGTGAAGTAGGTAGAGAAATCCAAGATAGCGACCTGTTTTCCCTTGTGGTTTTTTAGTGTATGGCCCTGGATAGTAAAATGTAAAAAATAGTAAAAACAGCATTTTAGTACAATATTTGTCATATCATTTACAGTGTTCTAGCTTGGATTTGAAAATAGAGGGGCCCAGGGAAGAGGGCACTTTAACGTGTAGCATGTTTTTTTTTTTTTTTCAACAAAAAAGGGACATTGATTTAGTATGTTTTTGTTAAGTCAGTAATTTATATTCTTATTGCTTACCTGCCGACTTTTGAAAATGAAGGTTGCATCATAATTTGCAAACTGAGTAAATTTGACGGAATGATTAATATATGCATGACACCCTTATTATATTGAAAGACCTCTCTCAGATGACCAAATGCTTTTAGAAAACAGATACATCTTATATATCACGCAAATGTAGAGGTGAATGAGCTGGAACAGTATTACTGAAGTCTTATGTTCCCCTGTGAGAGTTTAGAATTCAATTTCAATATGGTCAGATACTTGTGTGGACTAAAATTGTCAATGTGCTTGGTTAACCCCTGTTAGTGATAAGGGCAATTGATTCTTTACATTAATGATATACTATGAGTGAAATATTGCATGAAATGTTAAAAATATTCAGTATTGTCCATAAAATTGTTATAGATCCAATTGGGATTCATTTTCTTCTTGTCAATCATTATCCGATGACCCTGGTCAGCTGATTGGTCACCAATAATTACCTGAGGGTTAATTACGACAGGATGTAGTTGATGAAGGTGACACTTCTTAATTGGCTTGGGGTAATTTATTAACAAGAGTGGAAATCTTAAAGGGCCATTCAGATAAATAAATTTTATGTCATCAATCTCATAACCTCCAATTCTTATGTTCTCATGGCTTGTTGGCTAAATACATGTACATATTACTACACAATGAAGACAATACAATTGTATGTTGCTCTCTATAATTAAAATCTGCCCATGCAAGACCCAAAAGGGTAGTCAAGGACATTGAAAACCCCATCAGCCTGTCATTAACACATTGAAGACCAGACAAGTGTTTTTTACTGTCGTTAATTTTAAATCCTACTGTTCTAACTCTTTCATCAACTTACTGTTTACGTCAATATTGGATTACTTCCCTTTGATTTAAATTTTTTTCTAAATATTTTTTTCCAAGATAAGTAGTTTTCAGGGTTAAGTTTATATGAAATAAAAACAAAAAAAAACCATATTTTTATTATCACTTGTTCAAACAATAGGGCTAAGCAACAGTTGTTGATTATTTGCAACTAAATGACTTTAATAGCACCTTTAGACATTATAAATTTATGTAAGATATTCCTTAACTCTATTTCAACAACTATTTGTATTAATTCAATGTGGATCATTTCTGGAGGGCTAGAGGATTTCTAGCTTGATAACTTAAAATATAATAGATTGATGAGTTTATTTGTGTCAGTTTGGTCGAGTCTGGTAGTGTATGGCATGATTTAATTTTCATGAACAGGTTTGAGAATGATGATAATTTTGCATCTTACCTTGTGAAAACTGAAAAAGCAGTGTAGTTCATGTGTTAAATACATGCAATTTTTTGTTGTAAGAGTACTTAAAACAGTTTTGAGATTGTTGACAATTTTGCATCGTGCCTTTGTAAAGACTGAAAAAGCAGTGTAGTTCAGGTGTTAAATGATAACTTGTTTTCCCTGTTTGTTGAAAGAGTGGTAACACATTGTACAACTTGAATTTAAAATAAAAAATAATAATATCCCTAGGTTTTGGAGGTTAAGATTTAAATCAATAATGAACAGGTCAAAAAGGGACCAGAAACTAGCTTTTCTTTGAAGTTTGAACATAATGACTTGAATTTAAGTTTAATGGATTCTTTGAAACTATACCACAATGCATCATGCCGTTTAAGAGAGGTTTGGATATAATTATAAGATAATGACTGGAGCCATTTAGGAATAATAGGCCAAAAAAAAATGGGCTACTTTGATTCTGGTTAAATTCTTATCCTGTGTCAAACATCTAATTCCTATCAAAATTCAAAGATTTATCCAGCTTAAATGGTATGTCCATACTTTTTCTCTGATTAAGGTTCAACCCCTTTGTTTGTATCAAGAATGTGCCCTGCCTAGTATTTTATTAATTTTTTACATGTGGCAATAAAAGTTGGTAATTAGACACTTTAAGTGTTCTGAGAGAGGGTTTGAGACACCCCCCCCCCCCAAAAAAAAAAAAAAAAAAAAAAAAATTGGTCTGGACTGAAGTAGACATAAATATTGTTTATTGAAGTTCCACATAATTATAAATTAGGGATATGTTTTTTGGGCAGGATTTAAATTTTCCATACATTTTTTTTTGCCTGTAATATTCTCCTTCCCCTAAAAAATAGATGCCATAAATAAGCAGGATAAAAATAATCTTTTTTTTTTTATGAAAGGTGAAGTTGAAGAAAATAAAAATGAAAAGTTTTTTTCTTTTTCCTCTCTCATGGTTTGTTAGCAAAATTCATATTACTATTAACTTATTGATGACCAGACAAGTGTGTATGTTACTGTCAATAATTTAAATTTGCTGAACTTGACCAAACGTTCGAGACCATTCAGGGTAGTCAAGGATGTCTATAAATCCCTCAGTCAGTTTTTGATGCATGGAAGATCAGACAAGTTACTGTCAATAATTTAAATCCTACTGTTCTAACTCTTTCATCAACTTCTGTGTTTTATTAGGATAATGGCTTATTTCCCTTTGATATAAATTCTTGTCTAAATAGTTTATCAAGTTCAGTAGTTTGTAAGGGTAAAATTAGTTATGAATATCAAACAAAAAAACATATGAAGTATTGTCAATTATTTAAACAAGATGTCTAAGTATTAATTATTGATTATTTGAAACTAGATGACATTAATAACACCCTGTAACATTATAAATATATGTAACTTACATCTGAACTCCACTCAAGGGTGAATTTGTATTAATTTAATGTGGATCATTTCTGGAGGGGCTAGAAGACTTCTAGCTTTCTATCTCAATTGGTATAAGTTTTTTATAATCAGACCCTTCTTCAAGTTTACTTATCTACCATTACATTGTGATTTTTGTCTGTTGTGAGGGAAAATGCTTGTGATAGGCCGTTGATGGTTCTGATACGGAAAATGATCGAGTTTGAACAACATTCACGTGTTGAAAACATATGACTTGTAAACAGTGCTTTGTACATGTACTGTGAATAGGAAACAGCTAGTGTGGATCGTGCTGTTTGTTTGACAGATATGTAAAAGGAGGATTTCTTAAGATGGATAAGTTGTGAAAAAATCGTAATCTGGTGGTAAACTGAGGTGCACTGATGATATTTCTTGGTTTAAAATTGGATCATGTACATTAATTTTATGGTAAGTGTTTATAGTTTCCTAAAAAGTAAAAATTATTTTCCTCTGATGTCGCATATAGAAGTAAGTTCATTTAAACATACAATTTTACTTGAAGACACAGCACACGTACATTATTAAGTATACATGTGAATGTGAACAAAAAGGGTCAAAGGTGGTGATGTAGAACGTATATGTACTGTCCTATAGCTTCATTCTTAATTTCAGTCGTCGCACAGCAACCATGCATTAAAATTAGTGTAAGATATAATAATAACTAATGAAGGGTTCTCATAAGATTACAAGTTACAAATTTTGGAAAGATTTTATGCAAATTTTATGCCAAGACACTATATGTTCTATATTGCATATGACACCCAGAAAGCTAGTTTTGAATTTGTCACAAGGTTTTGTTAGACACCATTTTTTATAGTGAGGTGAGGGCTTTTTTAAAATGAAAAGAGTTCCAAATACTGATTTTTTTTAATAATTCATTCATTGAACAAAATATTATATTCTGACATCAAATCCAAGCCCCATCCAAAGTTTCATGTTGAATTAGCATTTTTTTCTTTAAGTGTCTCCAATGTTATTTTACAGGGAAAGTACAGATACGTGTGATTGAACAGCCTATGTGGATTGGATCAACATGTGTTATACCAAGTTGAACAGCATATAAGGACACATTTATCAAATATTTGAAGAAGTCAACAACTGTATAAAAAAAACGAAAAATGAAATAAATTCAATATTATCATGCTGTTACTGCAATGATTTCCATTATGATCCTGGTTAAGTTACTACCAGCAAAATGAAAAATTTAGAGTTCAGTTGTATCAAGTTTGAATGCTGTGTTGATACTTGCTCAGATTCATATGGTCACATCAAAACTGCAGCATGGGAAACTTTACATTCCTTGTTGAATTTGAATTTGTAACTATTAGGTTGCATTATACTTGCAGATCCGATAGATGTGATTTGCAGGGGTAATAATTAGGAAGTACAGGCTGGTAACCTAGGCCATGTTTTATACTTTCTGTATGTTAGCTAAATTTTATCCAAAATTTGGTAGCCCAGCACAAAATTTAGTAGCCATGGGCTACTGGGTGACTGTTTATTTTTATCCCTGATTTTTGTTACACAGAGTTGACTTGGCTTTATTAAGTAAACTTCAACTTTTGAATACAAAACCTAATCCTGGACTCACAGACTAAGTGTTGTTTAAGGCAATTCAACAGATTTGAAAAGAATCATGATAAAACAAAATTTTTACAGAACTTGCAAATTTTGACAAAGAAAAATATCTGCTAATGGAGACATTTCAAATAAAAGCCATGTTCAACACTACCATGGACAGCTAAAAAGCAAGAATTAATAAAATTTGAAAATAATATAAATTATTCTAATAGTATTTGAGAATTTATCACTAATAGATGTACATTTGTGGTAATTTTAATGAAGCACTTTCCGTCTATAATAACTTTGTCGATATTCAAGGACATGTAACCTTGAACTTAATTGTTGGCAGTCTTATTGATTTGATTATACAGGTAACTTAGGTAAATGTATGACATGTGTACATCGGCAAGCTTCGAGGTCCCGACTCACTTAAATTTTTTTTTCAATTTTTATCACAGCGTGAAAAAATCCAAAATTTGGCATGCTAGTAGATACACATTTGACGGACTTGTCTATTTTTTCCTGATTTTTTTGTGATCAATCACTAGGCATGATAAGGGACTGGAAACCAGCTTTTTCTGGATGTCTGAACATTATGACACAAATTTAAGTTAATGGATCTCTTTGAATATAAATAAAAAAAATACCAGTTTTATATAATGTAAATTTCGATATGCTGTACACGTATTTCAAGGAGTAACCTATCGTCAGCAGCATTAAAATCAAATATGTAGGAAGATCATAATCAAAATATTAGTTGTATACAAGAAGTACTCCTAACCAAATCTATCGAAAGAGGAAGCCAAATCCATCACTGAGAGGTTCTACCTTATGCAATGCAAGGAATGAAGCCTCGGTGTTTTACGTATTTTTAAATTTGGAATACTGCAAGATTTCATAAATAGGGTAGATAAAATGTGATATTATTCAGGGTCAGACAAGTCTGACTACTGGGTTGGTGAATACCCTCAGGGTACCATAATGTATCATGCCTTAAAGGAAGGTTTGAAAAAAAAAACCAAAAAACAAAAAACAAAAACAAAAAAAACAATAAAATTATAATAATTAATGGGCCTGAAGTAGAACAATATTTTTTATTGAAGTATGATGTATTTATAAGCAAGGGATGTGTTTTTTGGGCAGGATATAAGGTTTTGATGCATTTGTATTGCTGGTTGCTGTCTTTTTCCTTTGTCTATACTTGTTAGCTAAATACAAATTACTATTAACATATTGAAGACCAGACAATTGTATGTTACTGTAAATGATTAAAATCTGCCAAATTTGGCAGTCTGTGCGAGACCACGCATTGACTTTGGGAGTTGAGAATTGCATCATAAAGGAATTGTGGGCCAAAAACAGGCCTGAAACAAACATTTTCCCTATGTCTTTAGAATTACTTGAATAAAAGTGAATTGATTTCATATAAATTTTACTACAAGGTGCCATGCCAAAGGAAGACTTGGATTGACTTTGGGGGTGGAGACTATCTTATCAGAATTGGGGCCAAAAATGGACCTGAAACAAACATTTTCCTTATGTCTTTAGAAAACTAGTAACTTTGGTGCAAATGGGTATATAAATTTTATTACATGGTGCCATTCTACAAAAAGAAGACTGGGATTGATTTTTAGGTTGTGATTGGCCCACAGTAAAAAGAAGGGACTACAAAGGGGCCAAAAACAAGTATTTTTTTTTCATGATTTCTGGATGATAGCTTAAGTGAAAGGGAATGGATCACTTTGAAATGCAATATCACCACAGTTTGGGATTGATTGTGCGGGTTTTGACTGGCATCATTTAGGAATAAGGGCCGAAAATTGACAACTTTGGTTCTGGTCAAATTTTTTTCTTATATCAAATGTCGAATCGTAATCCAAATCTTTGTCAAGTTTGAATGATGTATACTAACTGTTTAGGGTCAACTTCTGCAGTCGTATCAAGCGGCACCCTGCAAAGCATTTTATTTACCTGTTACTGAATAATACCCAGGTGTTTAGGGTGTGTTTGATTGTACATATTCTATTTTTATTATTTTTTAATGGATGGAAGGATGATATCCAGATGTGGTTGGTTTGTCTGATTACCCATTCTATTTTTTTCTTCAATTTTTCAGCAGATGGAAGGATATTATTCAGGTGTGCAGGGTGTGTCTGATTACCATCATGAGATGGCAGGCGTACCGGGAAGGACTGATTACCATGACATACACAGTATCTTAGTTGACGGTGGGGACAGGTTTGGTGTATCTGCGTTGTGCTTTGATAAACAGGACTTGTTGTGGATGGGAAACTCAGGGGTAGGCATTTAATTTTTAAAACTTAAATATTTTTTGTAGGTAACAACATATTAAACTAGTCCCTGCTTTTAAATGAGGTTCTTCTTGAATGTTTTTAAATTAAATGACATTAATTTTTTTGGGTTTTTTGTTTTCTTTTTTTTTAACTTTTCTAAATTGGAGATGTGACATTTAAGTAATTACTGGTTCCTTCACTTATCACAAGCAATAAAACAAATATGATATCATGACTTTTGTTAGTTAATTTTGCATTTTTTTTTGTTTTTGTTTTGTTTTGTTTTGTTTTTTTTTGTCACTTTAAAACGTAATTTTGTTTTTTCAAATCTGAGATTTACTGCCTGATATGAGCCCCATTATATGGTATGTTTACTTCTAATTTCGCCGATATCTGCGTCATTGATGGCTCTGTAACATCATGTCTGTCTTCTCAGGGTCATGTGACAGGATACTATGGATTAGATTTGCAGAAATATACTTCATTCCAAGTTCATATGACAGAGGATATCCGCCAGATGATACCTATAGATCGGGCAGTTCTCTCCTTAACTCGCAGCACCCTCAATGGTTCACAAAGGAGAGGACTAAGCCTTTTCAATTACAAGTACGAATTTGTTTTAGATTCACTACAATCAGAGTAAAAAAATTCTCTATGAACACAGTCTGATTGAGGGTGAAACTTTGTAAAGCTGACAATTATCACACCCACATATACACTACTGTCAATACAAATTGTAATTTCTCCACTCTCCTCAGTGGGGGTATTTTAAGTGGAGTCACCATTTCATTGTCTGTCAAAGAGCTTCTTATGTCTTTATACCTAGGTATATCTAATGTTTGTAGCAGTTTAATAACATTGCAGTAAGGGACAGAAAAATAATTATGAAAACTATTGAAATGGAGCAATTTTATCCAGGTGAAGTCACAGTTGAGGACGTGTGTAACTCCACTGTGACAAGTGGAGAAATTAAAATTTTGGTTGACGGTAGTGTATATAAACTGGACTAAAGTTATCAGTAACTGGTGACAGCAGGATAATTAATACTATCATTATAATATCAGACGTTACTTTCTTCTGCCTTTTAAGGAGGTAGACCTAAGGTAAGGGACACAACTCTTACAAATCATTGAAACATTTGTATTCAACATTTTACATCAATCTGATGTAAGCATCAAAGTAACTTGGACTGATTTCATTCTTTTTTCAAATAAAAGCTTAAAAGGCTGTGGTGAAATTTAATATGATAAAAACAAATCACTAATGTCAAGAGTTATTTCCTTACCCAAGGTCTTCCTTCATAAAATCAGGATTTTACCATTTTGTTTCTTTTTGTACTGCAAGTTCATTTCTGATTTTGCTAATTTCGACTTTTTTATTGGCTTTGTAAAATCCTGTCTGTAAAGTACATGTGTATATTTTTATGCTTTTAAAGATATATCAGAAATGGTAAACACTGTAGAGATCTAATTTCACCATTAAATGTAGGAAAAAATAGACTAATATATCCTGCTGATATACTGGTTGTTCCATACAAGTACATTTTAAACATAAATTTTCTCTTCTTAAGGTCACCCAACATGCAGGACATGCAGTGCATGATAATGACAACTCCTATGTCAGTTCTAATGGGAGGTCATCAAACAAAGGTCATTGAACTTGACCTCAACACCATGCAGGAAAGAAGACAGGTAAAGTCATGTTACCTAGGTCATTAACCACGTAGGTGGCAAGGTTAATCACCCATCGTATCAAAGTCATTTAACTTTGCCTTATCAGCAGCTGTAAGACAAACCAAATGGTTATTTTTTTTTTGTAGTAACTTATAAGGAAAAAAATATGAATAAAGGAAACTTGTTCACAAGTTTGTTGATCAAAGAATTCAATGAAAGAAAGTATTTGGAGAACTCTAAATAAGCTTTATACAGAGTGGTGGAATATACTGAGCATTTTACACCTGGTCTAAACATTGATTTGAAAATTTGCTGATTCCTGTAATGAATCAGACCTGTCTTTGAACTCCTTCTCCTTTTTTTTTGTTTCTTAGGTCAATGTGCCAGAGCCAGGATGTGCTATTTTTAGAAGTTCTCAGAAGTATATTTGTGCTGGAGACACCCATGGGAAGGTATGTTTTCCTATATATTAAAGTTTTGTATTATTGTAGCTGTCTGTATTTGAATATTTCCCTGTTATTCTTAATATTACATTCATAAAGCCTTTTGAAAAAAAAAAGCGTATTTATATATCATAATTTGACAGGTACGACTCTACGATCCCCTGACATTGAGAGCTGAGCACCAGTTAGATGCACACAATGGTACCTTGTCTGACTTTGACCTTCAGGGTAATTTACTGGTTACCTGTGGCTTCTCGGCAAGGTAGGTTGTCTATTTTATAGGCCCAGTCAATGAATTAGGGTGGATAGAATGATCCTGTCATATCTGTTTGCCCATAAGTTTGTCTGTCTTCTGGCAATTGATGGTTTGGATATAAATTTATCAGTCTAATTAAAATTAGACCTATCAATTGTTCCATTCAGTCACTGCATGTAGGATCTAACAACACTCCATTCTACTCTCTGTTTTGATGACCTTTTCAGGATGCTCAGGTTTTTCCCTTTGAATAAAACTTTCAAAATCATGAAAGATGAATGCTGATAAGAAAGGTCACCAGAACAAATAGTAGAATGATTGTTGTTATATCTTACATGCAGTGACTGAATGGAACAAGTGATAGGTCTAATTTTAATTAGATCATAAATCCATACCCCTGAGAAAATATTGAATATTTAGATGCTAAATCCTGCATTTTAACCATACATGCATACATTATTTATTCACTCTTTCTAATTATTTATCCTATTAATATCTAATGAAACATGAAGATAAACATAAAATGCGTGTTTTAATATTATAGAAGTAACTGGCCACGGATTAGACGCAGAGGTCGCCATGTTTGTTTGAATTGATAATAGACAAAAACAGATGTGGAAGCAGCAAAATTTCCGGATTTTTTGTATTCTGCCGATTTTTCCAATAAAAATGTTTAAGGTCGTTGTTGGAAAATAGGGTCGGTCGGGGTACCGTAAACACACACATATATTTTTTTTTTTGGCCTATTCATTATTTTTGTTTGTTTTCTATTTATAGACAAAATCAGATGACTGTTGACAGATTCCTGAAGGTTTATGACATGAGGGTAATGAGAGCTGTTGCCCCTATACAGATTATTATGGACCCAATGTTTCTTAGATTTGTAAACATTTACAACAACAAGCTTATGGTTGTTTCACAGGTATAATTTGCAATACATTTTAGCTAAACACTTTTTGTAGTTTTGTATTAAAGGCCAAATTAAAACAAGATTTGTGTTTCTTACTTACCCAAAAAAGTGCAACTAAAGTTGTTTTTTTTTGTTGGTCTTTTAAAGCAATATTGAAATCAGAATGTTTTCTCATAGACTCAATACACAAAAAATCCCTACCTACCTACCCTATTGGTTTCAAAGGTGTAATAGGGAACACATATCAATTTTGGGCCAGATTTTAGAGAATTGTGACAGAAACAAGTCCTCTCGGGGTCAGATGAAATGAGCCAATTTAATATTTTTAAAGGAAATACATAACAGTTGGCTATGTTGGTGAAGGGGCCATTCAACTAGCCACATAAAGGGGAGGCTGCTGTTCTGGTTAGGGGATACATCCATTTTATATGGGGACTTAATTTATAAAATGTAAAAGTGCTGCTTTATTAGTAAGGAGCTCTGCGTATTTTAATTTTGGGGAAAATAGCACTTCTAGTTAGTAACTTTAATTTGTTTCATTATCTCGACAAATATAAGCATTATTATCTTGTTTGAATTTAATAAGCCTGTTAATACTAATTTGTTCTTTTTTTAGGGGGGGGGGGTGGGGGGCTAGTTGCAGGTTATAGATACTAACTCCTATGTCTTTTATAAACTATAAATACTAGTTGGTTAATATTTCAGGTGGGCCAGTTCCGGAATATAGGAACTCGGTACATATTTCTGCCTCCCCTCACCATAAATTGTGTTAATACTTATTGTTATTTTAGGCAGGCCAGTTCCAGGTTATAGATACCAACTCCTTGGCCCCGTCTCCCCTTACCATGCAGCCTGTTAATACCCATGGCAGCTACATCACAAGTTTTGACATATCTGATACATGTCAAGTTTTGGCTTTTGGTGACTCAGGAGGTAAGTGTGGATACTCTCCTACACTCTATTCACATGCTTGACTAGTTATATCCCCACGAAATGAGTAGGTGGTAAATTGGAATCCCCTTTTCTTCTGTTTGTCATTCTGTTCTTCCAAATTTTGTAGCAATTATCTTTTCTCCAAATTTATTGATTGACTTCAAATTAGGTATGATGCTTTATAAAGATGGGGCATGTGTTGTAAGGGGTTTTTGTTGCTATCTAATATCTATTTCCTGCCTAGCACAATAATGTGAATGCCAGACAAATTTCAATAAGATGTTAAAATAATAGCTTTTCATATTTACGGAATGCAAGTCATTTTAGCAAGTTTTTCAAAGGGACATAACCCACCAACACACGACAACCTGGTTTGCGGTTTCATTGGGAAAAGGAAGAACAGAAATATCTTTCTTTGAAACTTTAACTATTTTCACTTAGTTAAGTGGCTAAATGGTTTGAAATAAATTATTTGAAAGTGTCCAAGTACTTACCTTAGCTTCAATAAGTCAGATATTTGAATTTTAAGTCCGCTGCTGTCCATTGCTCCAACTGGACAGTAAACTAGTCTGTCAGGTTGGAGAGTTACTTCCCCTAGCTCAAAATTTAAAAAGAAAGAAATTAAAGTCGAGAATATGAAAAAGGTCTATTGTCATGATATGTTTGACTCTTTGACTGGTTCTTTGAAAAGAAAAAAAAAACAGTCTTAACTTAAGATTGTTACAGCATGGCGTTTTTGACTGAATGAAAATGTTCTATTTTTTCAGGTTACCTGCATGAATTTGCCTCTGGTGATAACCCTATATTCAACAACTATCCACCACCAACAGAGTTCTCTGATCCTGTAAGTATCTTGGAGATTAGTTAGCTGACATTTTGTAAACTAGCTTTAATGGTATCGTTTCTTCGATAGATGAAACTCCACGTCATTGGGTTTTGGTATTTTGTTTAGCATGATCATGAAAATAATTGTCATTAGTATTATAATAGGAAGATGGATAAAAAAAAACAGATCAAGATTCAGCTTTGTTAGTTTCAGGTTTATGTTTTCATCTTAAGTAGCTGTCTTTGTAAGAATCATGCAAAATCTGAAAAATGTGATACACCCCAAAAAAGGCTACAAATATTTATTTTTGTAATTAAGTTGTTTTATGGGTCTATACTATGAAATGTGTAATTATTCATTTAAATCTGCCTGATCTTAGGAGATAATCAACATTGAAAATCCAAAAGATTCTATTTTATTTTAGTGTCATTTACAGAGTTATATCCCTTAATTTTGAAATATACAGTGCATTCTATATAATTTTTATGAAGAATTGAATGTTTATTACTGTTTACTATGGCAATTCCAACAAAATATCAAAAATAAAAATATATAGGCTTTTAACCCATGAATCCCATTTTGTATGATTCTTAGCTGGAGTGCTACTTAAGAGCAAAAACTAAAATTAGTTACTTTTGATGCCAGCTAAATGGTAATGAAATAAAATTGTAGTTAGTAGTTAATGAAAATAAAGAGTCAGGTATATTTTTGGCCTCTAAAGTTCTGCTAGATGGCAAACAGTGGTTTCCCTGCACATGAATTTTTTCCAACTTTCATTGAAGCAAAACCCTGCCATGAAGTTTTTCCATTATGTAACTCCCACAATACCATAGTGTCACAACTGAATATTTTAAAAGTCAGACCAAGACTTGATTTCAGCTTCAATGTGTGAGACTTAATTGGAATATAAACCTATGTTACGTAAGAACCAATGCCGGTTTCACTTGTCTCATCATAACTTGCTTTACGATGATCATTTATCAAAAAAAAAAACTTGCGACATAAGTACCAGTATATTGTATATCAATAAAACCCTACACTCACCAGTATCAAATATATACTTCAGCAATTGGATGCTTTGCTATGGTTTGTCTTTGTAGGGGTTGTTTTGCTTTTTCAGACTGAACAATTACAGTACATGCACATTAAGTGGTATAAGTCGTTAAAGTCGTTACTGCAATTGAAATGTGGTCGCATAAGACAGGTGGCTGTTGATGAAGGAGGGGGGAGGGGGGATGTTTTAGAGAGCAACTACTGTACTACAGCAATGGTTTGTCATTGTAAGTGTTGTCTTTTTTTTTTCAGACTGAACAGTTACAGTACATGCATATTAATGATGAAATGACTCCTTACTCTGTGATCCCTATGTGTTATCCACAGAATGGAAAACTACTCTCTGACTGGCCTGATCATCTAATGCAGAATGTTTACAGGTACTTTATCACATTCTTAACTGCTTCAGTCCTCTGCAAAAACAATCACTAACTCGTAATAGGGATTTGTAATGATCTCAGAAAAATTTCTAGACCACCAAATGCTAAATGGTCTTTCATGGAAGATATTCTTTGCAAATTACCCTTACAATAGTTAAATTTAGGTTAATCAGGCCAAATAAAAAAATATGTGTGGTTTCATTCACCTGACCTACCTTAGTTTTTACTGCCAATGGTTGACTTTTTTTGCCAAAGTGAAAAAAAAAATGAAATTAAAAAATGGCCAACCATACCCACTGCAGGTAATCCATAATATTTTAATAAGTTCACATTAGTACACTACAATGAATGCACACATAATGGAGCTGTGGCCATGATACAACTGTAAGCCTGTTATGTTCCTTTCCTGTTGCGGGTCCGGGTGTCAAAATAATAGACTCACAGCAGCGCCAAGCTTCTTGTAAAAGGTGACTAAATAGTGCTCAGAACCCTGGCAGGGGGCTAGGGTGCTCTGCCTGCAGAGCAACTGGGTTGTGTGCCCTAGATGGTGGAATAGGGTAACCCTGGCATGCTACATGCTGGGGTCGTCAGGCCATAATACGGAAAACCTGACCGCAAACCATAGTGGTACAACATGTTGGGAAAGATGCCACGATCTTTGCATGTTAAACAACCATTCTGTGGTATACTCCTGGAGTAGAAACCATAGGGCTCCACCATAGGAGGCTAAATTGCCCAACCCTACCCACCTCTTCCTATTTCCAGTGTCAATCAAAATTTGCCTACCCCATTATCCTTGTGTCCGATACATCGCATCTACCCAAAAGAACTTGAGATAAAGAATACTACAGACACTGTGAAGTCAGCCTCATGTCTTGAACTACACTTAGAAATTGATGGTAAAGGAAAACTATTGACCAAACTTTACGACAAATGTGATGACTTTTCATTCAGAATTGTTAACTTTCCTTTCATCTGTGGCAACATCCCTTCGGCTCCTGCGTATGGAGTATTTATATCACAACTCATATGTTATGCCAGAGCTTGCCGAAACTACGCAGACTTTTTGTATCGCGCTAAAACTCTAACAAATAGGCTTCTAGAACAGGATTATGTTGCTACAAGATTGAAGTCATCACTACAGAAGTTTTATTCTCGTCATCATGAACTCGTGGATTGTTATGGTGTATCCATCAGCACCATGAAAACTGATGTATTCAATGGGTCATAGTTTTCCTTTCCTCATTTATCTACCCCGGACTTGACTTTTTATGAGCAACTCGGCGGGTGTTTATAGAAAAGCAAAGGACGCTTACCCTACCGGTGCACCTGGTCCATGCTCCCAGTTTTTAGTGGAATCCGAGTTGCTCATTTACTTTTGTTACTTTGTATGTATGATTTTAGTTACTTTATGTTCTTTGTTGTGTATGTCTGTTTTCCATGTCTGGTCTTTGTTTCTGGATTACATTCTTTTGATTGCTGCTATAACCTTCGTTCCCTTGATTACTCTTTCCCATCCCATTTTTTCATTTCATCACCATTTCATGTTCATCGCCTGAATATAGCTGAAATATTGCTGCTCAGGCATTAAACTCCAACAATCAATCAGTCCATTCCTGTTTATGATGATTGTCTAGTGATCAGTTGTTGTAATTAATGTTTTAAATGAACACAAAGGGATACATCTTGGAGGATTTAGCGACATTTTAAGCCTACCTTGTGAATTGTTTTAAAAAAAAACAATAGAAAAAAAATTTTTTTTGACCTACCAACCCTATTTCAGTTAAAGAGGTGTCTAGAACCATACAGATTTTTTTATTTGGCTTTATGTGATTTTTAACATGTATTTTCAGAAAGCCTATGCCAGTCGATAATGAGATTTTAAGGAGTATGAAAGTACAGCACAATGTTGGGTATGCCAAAATACCACAGGGTAGTAATGTCAGTGTCAACCAGATCCCATACAGAATGAGTGAAGGTGGGAAAGGGTCCAAGAAAGGAAAAACAGTGCCAGAATCTCCAATTGGAAGAGGTATAAAAAAGTTTTCTCCCATTCTAAGCTGATGGTTAAAAATGCATGTGACTTTTTAACCCCCAGGTGGTAATTAAAATTTCTGTGTGATGTTTTCTGCCATTTAAGATTTTCCAAGTTTTCTTCAGATTTTATGGGAGAAACAGATTCTGTTCTCCAAGGTATTTCTCCACTTTCTATGGTAAAACTAAGATTTTAAAATGCTTGCTAAAGCTTGTATGTTGAAATTCCTAATTTTACCATCTAGAGTGGAAAAATAATTCAAACCACTTATTGCTGAAGGAGAATCTGTAACTCTCAATTTCCGTGGCTTATTAGATGTTTTGTACAACATTTTAGATAACGGATGGTTAGCCATTTTACCCACCCAACACCTATTTCAAGGAGACTCTGCATACATGTATATACAGACTAAAAGGAATTTCTTATCCTTCTTAAATACATATACATGTAAATATAGGTTCCATTTTGTGTTCCACCAATTATTTGATAAATTTATTATGGTATAATACTGTTGATCTTATAATCAGGTTGTTAATTTCTCAACAAATTGAATGATAAAAAAAAATTAAGATTATTTATTATTTGAAACCATGGACATCACAATGTTCTTGACTGATCCCAAGAGTCTGCACAAATAAGAGGGATGCATCATGTTCAGTGGCAGAAACATTTTATTTTTATCAAGACTTTCGTATGAAGCAGTGCCATTTTTTTGTTTTGGTTTTTAGGGGATGATCCATTTGTTGTTGTACCTAAGCGTTACCAGAAAGTTGATCTGAAGTACTCTAAGTTAGGACTAGAGGACTTTGACTTCAGACATTACAACAAGACTCACTTTGCTGGGCTGGAAACTGGAATCCCTAATGCATATTGCAACTGTATGCTTCAAGTGAGTACTTTACATTGCTTACCAGTTGAGAACCTTGGTTGAAAAAAAAAAGCACATAATCAGTTGAGAAAGTGAACAAGTTGAAATCCTTTCTGATTGAATGCTGTTTTTTTTTGTATGCAGTGGACAAAAACAGCAAAAATAATATCATCAGAATTGCTATCTTATACAATAAATATCTACACATTTGAAATCAGAACGCACACATTTAGTGGGATTTTCAACAAAATAAGCATTTATGTGAACAATGAAACCTGTCTAAACCAAACCCTGAATTAACTGAAAACCTGTCTAAACCAGACAAGTTTATAAGTCCCATTGTGTCAGGTTAAATGTATTTTGAACCTGGATAAATCGTACACCTGTCCAAACAGACAATTCTAGAGTCCGAAAGGGTTTGGTTTAGAGAGGTTTTATTAATAGTGTTCTATAAAAGGGGTTGTTGAAGGTGTTTTGTATCTCAAGGCATGATATTTTTCTTCTTTTTAAAAAGAATTTCATGTTTATATTCAAGATTTTACTATTTTGATGTACAATGTACATGTACATGTAGTTCCATCTTCCACTGACATGTATTTGTTGGCCTAGTAAAATTATGAGTGGTCCACTTTCTATATGGCTTAATATCAATATATTTGTTTTTTTGTGTGCATATATTTGGGAATTTAATTTCAGTTTTAAATGTATTGAATTTAACTGATTTTCAGGTATTGTATTACATAGAGCCACTGAGAGTAGCCTTGTTGAATCACCTGTGTAAGAAAGAATTCTGTCTTTCATGTGAGCTTGGATTTTTGTTTCACATGCTAGATTCACAGAAGGGTCAAACATGCCAAGCCACAAATTTCTTACGAGCTTTCAGGACCATACCAGAGGCCTCAGCCCTTGGACTAGTTTTGGCGGAAAATGAAGAAAATGAGAGTCGTATCAACTTGCTACGGCTCATTCAGAGCTGGTCTCGGTTTATATTCCATCAAGTTCATACAGTAAGTAATAAAATATTGAAAATAATGAACACCAATCAACAAGAGTGAATAAGAGTTTCTGTTTTTTATTGTTAAAGAATGTAACCAATAGTAAAATGCTCAATTGGATTATTTTTTTCTGTATTTGTTATGGTAGCACACACATGACTAGGATGGGAAAAATTGGTATCACTAGTATTTCCATGCCTTTATTTATTTTTTTTTTGTGAAATTATTTTTCCAGTTCATTCATTTTCTTCATGCTTTTAATTCAGGATCTTCATCATAGCCAATATTTATCTTTTTTAATGGAAATGAATGCAACAGATTATTCTGTATAGATCATCATGCAAAATTACTTCTACTGACTAAGTACTCTGATAAAATTATTTTATCTTGATGTGATCTTTTATTATGCAACATGACAATTCTGAAGATACTTGTACATGTATGCAGTGTGGGTTATTTTATGGGTATCAGTTTGAATGGTTTATCAAAGTGCCCTATTTTGTGGTTCCTTAATACTGAGCATCACATGTGAGGCTATGGATACACATCAAGCCAACCAGAATAGGTATCATATACTACACAGAAATGGATCAGGGAAGTGAATTCAAAGTGAAAGTAGCCTATACATTGACTTAAAATCATAAACAAAGAAAAAAAAACAAGTTATTTAAGTATCTAGATCCGGTGATCTTAATTTTTATAAAAATGGGCAACCCTTTTACCAAGCCTATCAGACCCCTTTCAGCTATCATCTTTTTTTTCATTGACTGAACAAACGTGAGAAAAATTAAGTACCATTCTGTGTAAGAATCAGGTAATGGGTGGCACATCATTTTCCCAAATTTAGTCATTTTTGCCTAAAATATATTCAGTACATCTAGAAAACAATCAACAAGCTATTTAATTTTATTTTGAAGCATCTGTGACATAGATATTTTTTGACTGCTTATATAGGGACAGAATGCGGGAAAATTTCCCGCCATTTTTCTTTAGTGTATTTCAACTAAATTTGACCTATCAGTATCTTAAAAAGGCAAATTTTACAAACACTTTGATGGGTATTTCTGGTTGTTGTCAGGTTTAATGGATTGGTTAATGCAATCAAATCTCTGCATTTTTTCCTTCATGTGCCACACCTTATGTACATTTTGCCCGATTCTTAGACGGAGAAGTACTTAATGAGTGCAAGGCATGGTTGTAGGATGTGCCTAACTCATAGTATGGGGTTTAAAGGAAATTTATATGCAACAATCAGTAGTTCTTCCATAATATGTATACATTGAAAATAAATTATGCAAATAGTAGCAAAATCTTATGTTTATAGGAAGCAGGTATTAAAGTGCTAGTTGAAGATACAAAGAAGGTAGATGAATCTCAAGGAGATGATACTGAGGACCAAAAACAAGATGATAAAGCTTCATCTGTAGACACAACACCCCCAAAGTCAAAAAAGAAGAAGAAGAAGAAAGGGAAAAAGAAGGGAAAGGACCAATCAGAGGACGGGGATGGAAGGAGGGATGATGATGACGATAAAGATAAAGAATCAATTTCTCCGGATCAGTCAGTCAATCTGGAAGAAGAAAGGTGAAAAATATGTATTTTTCAACACAGTCAAAATTGCAAGATATGTTTCAGACCAGTATGGGAATACATGATTTTGTATTACAAATACATGAAATCATATGTTTGTGAGATCATTGCAGATTTTGACATGAATTTTGGTATATGAGTTCACCATGATATGTTACAGATCAAGTGTAGGTTTTGTTCCGCTACGATGATATTAACTTTTTATTAATTAGAAGTCAAAGAAATCACAGTTTGGAGTTAGAAACTACCATTCTGAGGAACAGAATTTAGGTAGAAGAAAAAGAAAAAAATTATTTTCAAAAATCTTTTTCAAAATTTATTTTGTTGCAATCTATTCTAATGCCTGCAAAAATACTCAAATTCCTTTTTTATCGGGTTCTTTCTACATGTATTTCTCTTACGAACAAATTTACTTGAGTATCCAACATGGGGACGTTTGGGGTATGTGAGCACACTCACTAAGATCCTTTAATGATTTTAGATTTGAAGAGAGGTCCATAGTCTCTGACCTGTTTGGTATGAGAACAAATACAACTTTGAAGTGCCGATGTGGGCAGGAAATGGAAAAAGTTTCTGATACAACCATCGTAAACTTACACTATCCAGACTGTTCACCACCAGGTAGTTATATATACATGTATTTGAATTTGATCTTTTTAATTACCTGATTGTTAAAGATTCTAGGTTAAGGGACATGACTCTAACAAATCATTGGAACGTTTGTATTCACCATTTTACATCAATCTCATGTAAGCATCAAAGTAACTTTGAGGCTAAAGAAATTTTTTTTCTGTCCTTCTTCCATTTAAATTAGATTTTTGATTTACAAGTACTAAATTAATTGAATCTTGCATTATGTATTTGACACCCAATTGATTTTAAGGTCAGTAGGTCAAAGGTCAAGGTAATTAGAACAAAAACTGTCTTGCACAATTTTGGGACCATAAACCCTGGTTTTGTTTCAATAATGTTCTTTAATATGCTAGTAAATCATATTCACTTACTTCATGTAGAGATCAGTGTGTTAGTCTTGTCTATTGTCCCTCTATTCTGCTGTCATTTTGATCCAAAGTTAAGGCTATAGTGAAGACTTTTTACTCCAAGAATAGATTCTTGCTACCCCACTTAATGCGTAGATGGTATATTTGAATTATATTGTCCATATCTCCATCAATCAGTCTGTTCACATTTTATCACAATGGTCATGACTTCTACTGGACAGATTGATCCCAAATGTGGTATGTGGCTTTATGTGGATTGGTTATATGTTGTTAGTAAATTTCCTTCCTGTCCAATGTCAACTTCTTGTATAAGTGAGGTATTTCTAGCATGATTAGGCATGTAACTTTATATTGATACTTGTATGGTCTATGTTAAGGAGGTAGACCTAGGGTAAGGGACACAACTCTTACAAATCATTGGAATGTCTGTTTTCACCATTTTACATTAATCTCATATAAGAATCAAGGTAACTTGGACAGATTTCATTCTGTTTCAAAGGAAAGCTTTAAAGGCTTTCGTGAAATTAAATATGATAAAAACATATCGCTGATTTCAAGAGGTATGTAGCTTACCCTAGGTCTACCTCCTTAATACCCATCAATGTGTAACATGATATAGACATTAATCAGTTCTATATTATATATGCAGACACTCATTGTTCATATGAAGTTATTTTATAGTAAAGTTTAAACTTCTGATCATCTGGAAAGATATGTAAATATGAGTGAAGATTAAAGGTCAGGGTATTCTTCACCAGCTAAAGAAATTCAAGCCTATTTCACAACTGGAGCATTGCGGTACGAGTGAAAAGATTTTCTTTAACAAGTGAAAGATAGCCCTATCTTTGATTTTTATTGGGTATAAGTATCTGTTTCTTCAGTGAAAACATACATATATTTTGTTCTCCAATCTCAGAGAGCACCACCAATTTTGATATCATAGTATATAGCAACATCAAATTTTCTCTTGCCTTTGTTTTTAATATATATATGATGCTGTCGCTTTTAAGGCCTTTCATTGCTTAAGACAATGAGTTGAAAAGAGTTCGGGTGACTTCGTTTTACACCAGTTGTCTCATATCACAAAGAGTCATTTTCAGGAGAATGTTTTTTTCTTTTTTGTTCTCTTTGTTAGTAAATTGAACAATATTCCTTTCAGGTCACAACAAGCCCCCAGTGAGGTACTCATTTGCTGAGGTTGTGAAGCACAGTCTTTCTCTGGAACAGAACACACAAGCTTGGTGTAATTCCTGTGAGAAATACCAGCCACATGTAAGGATTAATTTAATGCTATTCTGGTAATAAATGTACAATGAATCCTACAAGTCTGGCCCCAAGACCACAAAACTTGAAAATTAATGAAGTCTAAGAAAATTCTGTTTGTGATGTTATCAATTTAAAAGACTTTGATTGAAATAACCTTGAAAGTAAAGAATATTCTCAGACTTAAGAATTTTTTTACTTTTGTAGCGTTGGAGCCTGGTTTTTTTTTCAGTCTAATTTTCATTTGATGGTGTATGGATGGATTTAATTTTAAGAATTATAATATTTTCCAAAAAAAATGTGCTGTTAAAATATTACAGAATTTGTTATCTTGCTCTTATACTACTATCACATAAAATTATCAGGTACATGTATGCACAGAAATGGTTTTGATATTTTTCTTCGTATGGAGTTACTTCCCTTGAAATGCGCAGTAGTTTGATACTTGTGAAATTATTTCAGAACATGTTTTTTTATTTTACAGATGCAGTCCAAAGTTATAAAGAATATACCAGATATTCTGGCATTAAATTGTGGTATGGAGAACATAAGAGACTTGGAGTTTTGGAAAATTCAACAGATGGTAATTTTACTCATTAAAATTATTTAGTTATTTAAGTAGAAGTCTTTGTAAGAATCATGCAATACACTTCAAAAAAGGGTACATATTTTTATTTTTGTTATTAAGTTGCTTTGAAATGTATAATTATTCATTCTCCAATGTCTGCTCTTAGGAGATAGTCCACTTTGAAAATTAAGTAGTTTCTATCGTAGTTTTGTTTTATTTACAGAGTTTTCTCCCTTAATTTAGAATTCTACAGTTCATTCTGTATAATTTTTATCTCTTAAGAACAAGGGTTATATGAAAAGCCACATGTTAATTTCTATTTACCATAACATACCAACCATGAATCACATTTTGCATGATTCTTAGCTGGAGTTCTTTTTAAAATGAATACTTGTGAAAATGTAGGTATAAATTATACCCAATCTCAAAGAGTGGTTAATAAATTGTAATCACCTTGTCTCTCTGTCATTCGATCAGTTCATCAGAATTAGGTTGCAGTTATAACAACTCCATATGGTTTTGATTTCAAATGTGTGGCTTTATATAAATGGGGCATACATTGTATTAGAGAGATTTTGTTTGCTGTCCAATATTAATATCTGATTTGTATTATGAAATGCCATATATAATGAGGAAGGCAATGGCCTTAAGTGCGAGAGAACAATTTTTTCGATAATTTTGTGAATATTTGGAATGCCTTTTGCCGTCTCCCACTTATTACTGATGAAAAATTCCTCTAAAACTTGGCAAAATGATAAATGGCATGAAGTTTAATTTGTTGAAAAGGGAAACTGATATTTTTGCTTTGGACTTCACTCGCACTTAAGGCCAATGCCTCCCTCATTATATAGTATTTGTTTGGTCTTCAAATCTTTTTATTACAAATATTTGTACATTATAGTTGATTAAACAGAAAAGAGAAGAAGAAGGCTCCTCTCAGTCATATACAATGATGGCTTCACAGATGCCTGTTATGTGTCGTTATGGTCGGGGCTGCACGAGGAAAGGCTGCCGTTTCAGACACGAGAGTGATATGATGGGGTAAGGGGCAACCTTATTGTGAAGGTTTTCTTGTTATTAGAAAACAAATGTGATGGATTTGATTAAATAGGCTAGGAAGTGAAGTATTTAAGGAGGTAGACCTAGGATATGGTACCTAACTCTTGAAATCAGTGATATGTTTGTGTCATATTCAATTTCATCAAAGCCTATCAAGTTTTCATTTGAAACAGAATGAAATCAATCCAAGTTACTTTGATGCTTACATGAGATTGTTGAAAAATGCTGAATACAGAGTTAAAATGATTTGTAAGAGTTATTTCCCTTACCCTTAGGTCTACCTCCTTGAACGAGACTTCATGTATTGTGCTGATTTTGGCTATGTTATTTGAACCTTAGATGTGGGGCTCTACATATTGAAAAGATTATAGCTCAGTGGTTGGGAAGGAAACTTTGAGAAGAGGCCATTTTCAGGTTTTTTCAAAGATTCTTAGAAACTACAGACAAGTTAGTTTCAATGTTTCAAATGCAAAAAATGAATTGCTGTATAATATTACCTTCCCTGCCTTTTAGTGGAGCTCCAGAGATGCCCCAAATCAACCCTGATGATGATCCAGACCTGGTATGGATTCCTTATGGTCTTAAAGTCATTCTTGGACCTGATGGGAAGGTCGACATTGAGGAGTTACCTGAAGAGGTAAGAGGAGATCATACAAATGTAGACAGTGGTAAGGGGAGGTAATCAGTTTGTGGAAATTTGTAACTACATTATCGAAATGAAAATGCATGGATTTATCCCATATATATATATATATATATATATATATATATATATATATATATATATATATTTTTTTTTTTATGACATAGATACATGGTTAGTCATTCAAAAGAGTTAAAGGTTTGTAAAGTTTGAATATGCAGAGGAAATATGAGTTCATTTTAATCTCCTGGTTTTGAAAAGCTTTGTACCAAAATATTTGGTCATGATTTTAATATTTTATTTTTACTGAGTATAGATTTAAGTTGATGGTCATAACACACTTTTACTATTTAAACTTTATGTTTAAACATTAACTAACCAGACATCTCAAAACTTTTTGCCACATTACCAGACATTTTGAATGGCAGGTTGGGCCCCGTGCAGCTCCGGGTGTTAAAAGAATAGGCCTGCAGCAGCGCTAAGCTTGTCATATAAGGCGACTAAATAGTGCTCAGAAACCTAGCCGGGGGCTAGGCACTCTGCCCACTGGCAACTGGGATGTGTGTCCCAGGTGGTGGAATGGGGTACCCCTGGCATGTTACATGATGGGGTTGTCAGGCTATAATACGGAAAACCTGACCGCAAACCATAGTTGTGCACCGTGTTGGGAAAGATGCCACGTTCCTCGCACGTTAAAGAACCCTGCTGTGGTATTCAACAGGAGTAGGAACCTTTGCGCTCCGCCACAGGAGGCTAAATTGCCCAACCTTACCCATCCCCCTTTTTCCAGTGGCAATCAAAATTTGTCGACCCTATTATCCTTGTGACCCATCCTTTTTTTTTCATTTCATGTTCATTTTATCATCCATTTCATGTTCATTGTCTGAATATAGCTGAAATATTGCTGCTCGGACGTTAAACCCCAACAAACAGACTGGCAGCTTGGAAGTTTTTGTCAGACCGAAAACGAATCTGCTGGTCAAATGTGTTAATGTTTTCATCTTGGATTGCCAGCCATACTTGAGGAAGGACATATTTACTAACCTTTAAGAACGTCACATATGTTTAAACTATTGAACTTGATTGGTTAAAAAAAATATCTGTGGCCAATCACAACTGTTGTTACATATGGTTATTGGGAAGAAGCAGAAGTTACCAGAGTAGTGGTTCCTGTTACATCTGTTGTTTTTTTCTTGAAAAAGCTTATAAAACCATGAAACAAAACTTGCGAAGCAGAATTAAACAGTATAATGTTGTTCCTTATTGATAAAATAAATGTCTACTAATACCTTAATCATATGCTAAGGCATGTAGTCATGCAATCTTTGCATCTGTTTCTCTGTATTTTTTGGAGATGTTTGACTAACACTTAAAATGTATGCTAAGGCATGTAGTCAATCTTTGCATCTGTTTCTAGGCAAAAGCACCCAAACATGAGGATCCCTGTGTGAAGTACTATGATTTGTATGCCACTGTTGGACATATAAAGGACCAGAAGAATGGGAACACTGTTGTCAGCCACATATTTGTTGGAGAGACGTTCCATCAACGCAAGGAAGGAGTCACATGTACACAGTGGTACCTGATGAACGATTTCTCCATTACTCCTATTGAAAAGGTAGATAATTTTTATTCCCTTTGAAAACAAAATGTAAAAGGTTTATTGGAACCACTCTTTCTGTCTGTCTGTACACATTTTTTTAAATTACAACTGATTAACTGACTTTCACAAAAATTTTACATTTGATGTAAGGCATCGTATAAAAATGTGTTGTGAGAAAAAATTATATTTGCTTTTTTTTTTTTTTTTTTTTTTGCTGTTTTTTGTTTGTTTTTATTTTGAGATACTTTCTAACCTTGTCCGTGTTTCCGTCCCTAACAATTTTTCCTCCATACTTTACTCAGTAATTACTCATCACAGTGGCTTGAAATTTTAACACATTCTTCCTGTAGGTATGCTGTATGAAAAAAATAACTACTTCCTGTTTTACCTTTCACTTTGTTTATTTTCCTTATATTGAAAGTGGGGAAATGGGGATATCACAAGTCAGCCGTCCCTCACAGATTCCTTGTTAAAATTAGGTATACATGTACTTGTATTTATAATAAATTAGGAATACTATACATTTAATATCTGGTTTAAATTTTCATTATTTTAAAGATGTTTGCCAGTTTATGGAAAAATATTTTTTTAGGCAGTTAGGAGCAAGGCCTCACATGAAATTTCCTTACATTTCATTCTTACAACTCCTTAGACATTTGAAAAACTTTTTAATTTCATCAAAATTTACATTTTGTATTATTTCAGCATGAGGCAACTAACTTCAACATGGACTGGAAGATACCTTGTTCGATATTTTTCATAAAGAAAAATCTGGTTAGATGTTATGACATACAAGGTAAGTTTTTTTTTCACTGCAGTTACTATAAACATATTAAATTTCGTGGTTGCAAATTTTCACAGATTCTGTCAAGTGGAAATATCCTTGGGTATCAAATTTTGAAGTTTTGTAATTGATTAACATTATGTAGTGTTGAAAATCAATTTCACAGAAACTATTTTTCATGGTTTTTTGTCCACTGTGAAAAAAAGTGAAACTCCGCAAAATTAGTATGTTTACAGTATCCTATTCTCAAGAATTGATCTGTTACATTGATACTATTACTCCCCTTAAAATATTACAAAATCATACCTCAATTAAATCCAGGGATGATTGTTTCTGCTTTTTATCAGAATTCCGCTAATTGAAATCCGGACTTTACCATTACGATTCTTTTTTTTTACAGTTTATTCATTTTCGATTTTACCAATTTCCACTATGTTTGACGACCTCGTAAAATCATCCCTGTAAATTACAGCAATTACCATATCTTCTGATTTTTTTTCTCCTATATTAATTAGTTGACAATTTCAGAAATGGTTATAGGGTGCAGTAAATAGTGTAGAGAAATACTGTCAGAAAAGGCTAATCCATTAGACAGTATTTTTCCTTTTTTTCAGTTTGTGGCATTGCAGTAATCAATCTCTTATCTTCAAGTAACAATAGGTCAAGGAGAAAATAAAGTGAAAAAAAACACCCTAACTGCATCTTTCAGACTATATTTTAATCATAGGTCATTTTTAACTGACTCAGTTGAGTAAGTTTTTGGTCATTTTTAACTTTGATCAGGGTTTCAAATTTTTGGCCTTTTTTTGAAAGGTCCTCAATTAGACCCAGGACCTGAGTGAATGATATTTCAAACGTCCTGCATCAGAAATTGATGCTCCTTGACCTTAGAACAGTGGTAATTTGAATTTGTATGTTGAGATGAGCTGGGGTCGACAGTAACAGTAGTCCTGTAGTCCTGTGCATTGGACAGGACTACTTGTAAATTTTTCATGGTAGTAATATGGTCTATCTAAATTTTGCCATATTTTTCATTAGATCTAAGAACAGAACCCTCATCACTGTCTGTGGACTATCTGTTTTATCTCTGAATTAGTCCTGTTGACCACCAAACAAATGAAGTTAGTGTCAAACCCTGGACTGAGATAACACCTGGCCATCCCTAATGAAGTGCACTGCAAATGGACAACTCAGGATCAGATCATTCTGTTTGAAAAAAAATAGCATTCTATCGAAAATTTGTCCAATTCTTGCAGTGTGATATTAATCAACAATTAGTTATTTTGCATTAGAAAAATACCGATACTTTGACAGAACATTATAAGTTATTGGGTTTGTGATGTGCGTAGTACATGTATGTCATATTTTATGAAATTTATTATCCACACAGAGAGCTTTAAGACTTCTACTTATCATCTTTCATTTCCTGCTGAATTTGTTGATTATTTTTCATAAGCTAGTTAGTATTATTTGAGAATAACTTTGTAGGTCAGAGGTCAAAGTCATAAAAGATTAATACAAAGAAATAACCCTGAGTGCAGTACTTGTTTTATTAGACCTTTCATATTTCAGTGAAGAACCCAATCAGTCGGACAGTATTATATGACGATAACTGCCTTGTTGCCCCAGAAAGAAGGAAGATATCCTTCACAGCCTTAACAGATGAAGATCATCCAAAAGAAAAAGATCTTTGTGGTTTGGATGCTGAGTTTGTGTCACTAAATCAGGTTTCAGCTATCTTTACTTAATTATAAATTAGTGGATTACTGTGAATGTACTGATATTCGTGGGTATCAATTTTCGTGGATTAGGGAAAAAGCGCAAGTTTGTTGATTCATGAATTCGTGGTTTGATGATCATGTCATACAATTTAAAATAAATAATCCTTTTTGTTGGGAATCGAATTACATGGTTTACCTCGCCCATGAAATCTGTGAATATTGGTACTCCCCTAACAATAGTACTATTATAAGCTTCATGCACTGTCTAATTTTGAACAGAAAATCCTTTTGCTGGACCAATTTACAATTCAAATAAGACTACATGCCCATAGTTTGTGATAATCAATAAAATTCTTTTTACGGAACTAATTGTAGATCAACTGATGTGTAGATGTCTTTTGCCCCCTCAATTACTTGATCGGGGCATAAAATACCAGTGTCAGTGTGTCTGTTTGAGCATATATCCTTCACACTTGACTTTGTGGACACCTCTTCTTAGAAACTTCTTAAATGATTTGACAGATTTTACAAGGTTATGGGACTTTGTGCCTCATTCTTAATTTGTGGCTGCAGGGGATGTGGTTACAAGTATCAATCTTGTCAGATCTGCCTCATTTTTGAAGCATAGCAAAGGGGGGGGGGGTAATAGTTTTTTTTTAGATTTCTGTTTGTCCATGCAAAAAGGTCAGTCAGGTCAGACCTATTTTTAGGCCTCAGTCTATTATATTGATGTTAATTAAAGTCTTTGTGAGAATCAGATAAAATGGGAAAAATGAGAAACATGCATGTCAAAATCTCACTGATCTGACTATCATTTCACTCCTTCATGCTTCTCTATTTAAAAAGACCATTATATAATCTCTGCACCAGAGGATTTGGTCAGTAATTCTTTAACAGAATGTTAGAAAAATGAGGTTTTTGACAGAGTTTTCTGCCTGTAAAATGTTAATTTTTAGTGCATTTCAATGAAATTATAACTCAGTTTACCAAATTCCTTGATTCTGATGGTGCAAATAGTCAAGTTAATTTTTCTTCTTTTCTAAGAGAGAGATTCAGCTTGACAACCTTTTTTGCAGAAAAAAAGATAATTTTACTAGAAATCCAAGTACAAAAATTAAACAAAGATGTAAAATCTATGATAATCTTGTTCATCTACTAATGGTTTCTAATCAAAATTAGAGTAATTTGTACAATAGAAGGATTAATTGTTAATGGTTTCTCAACGATTATTATGTTACATAAACATTATATTTATATCAATTTAATTAGTCACTTAGAACATAATTTGTGTTGTATATCTGCTAAGAGGGAGATTTTGGGGAGAGAAATTTGTGAAAGAAGGAGATTTGTGTCTCCCACATGGGAGACTTTCTCAAAGAGGGAGGGTTTACAGGTATGAAAATAGTGGGTTTTTCAAACCATGTTACACCCACTGCTTGATTATTACATAGACAATTAATGTTTTTTTTTACCCAAGTTGGTCAGAATGTTACTATTTTATGCCTTACCTGAGTGCGTCAAAATGTTATTATTTTATGCCTTACCCAAGTCGGTCAGAATGTTATTATTTTATGCCTTACCAAAGTTGGTCAGAATGTTATTATTTTATGCCTTACCCAAGTTGGTCAGAATGTTATTATTTTATGCCTTACCTGAGTCGGTCAGAATGTTATTATTTTATGCCTTACCCGAGTTGGTCAGAATGTTAGTATTTTTTGACTTACCCAAGTTGGTCAGAATGTTATTATTTTATGTCTATAGGAAGAATCAGAGTTAAGGAGTGATGGTACAAGATCTACAATCAAACCAAGTCATTTAACGGCAGCTAGAATTACGTGTATCCGTGGGTAAGTGTGAATTGGATGGTACAAGTTCAACAAATAAACTAGTGTGGGCAGAGTTTTTTCCCTTTGTAGATGGCAATGTTATAGTTTGAACTTGAAATACTAAATACCAGTGAATTTGTTACCCTTTTATTGCAGCCCCTGGAGACTTTTCCCAAAATGTTGAAAAATATTTTTACCAAAGTGAGGAAAATTCCCAATTGTCAGGCATAATTTTTTCAAAACCAGGTAAAGAAGCCAATGAAATGTTCCTCGACACATGCTTTTTTGGCGTAGTACTTTGTTCACTTCTTGGGAATGTTAATTTTTTTTTTTTTTTTGCAAGTCGTAACCTAATTGGGAGTACATATTTGTCAGTTTTGTATCAGTTTTTAGTCTGGATTTGCATATGACACCTTTCTGTCCCCTATACCATATTTTCCCAATGTGTTGAAAATACGGCAAAAATTTTCTGTAAATAAAGGGAACAAAATCAATTAATACATAGGAATATTTGCAACATATGTTTTTATGCCACCACGACAAACTGTCGGGGGCATATTAATTTACCCCTGTCCGTCCATTCATCCGTCCTTCTGGATTATACATGATCATGGCTTGTCCTGCTATCTCTTTGTACAGTTTTTGAACTACATCTACAATATTTTACAGGATATTTCTACACATGATGAAGGTATGCAGGGCCAAAGGAATTTGATTTTGGTGAAATATTACGGAAATTGGAGATAGTTACACTTAGTCATTTTACTCAGAAATATATGGATTTTTACAGATACTTATTTAGTTTATGCAAATGTCAGAAGTTCAAGCTTGTTTGTTCAGATTTTCAATTTCAGATTATAGTAAAACATGTAGATAAAAATTGGTTAAGCAAAATGTCAGAAAATTTGATAAAGAATAATAAATTTCTAGACAGCTTGACACTAATTTTGCTATTACTGAATAGATCTTAATTACTGTTTTTTATGAAAACTGTTCTAAAATAATTTCCATGTATTTTAGACAAGGAGATCAGATAGGAGAGCCATTCTTGGATGACTACATCTGTACACAGGAGCAGGTAATTATAAAACAAAGAATGTCCCTATTGGTCTTATAGAGGCAAATCATATTACGTTATCACTCCATATAAAATTCAGGCACTGGTTATGGTAGAGGTGCTTTATAGTGTTGTAACAACCACCAAACAAACAATACTCTTTAAATCTACTTATGCTATGTTTTCATGTGACAATAGTCCTTACTGTATTCAGATCTGTACTTTTTAGAAGTCCATACATTCATCTTCCTCTAAAATCAACCAAATCAAACCAAACCAAGAACTGTAACTCTTGCAAATTGTCAATTTCACACACTATCTATATTATTTATCTAAAAAACATCCAGCAAGCAAGTGACTAACTGAAACTGGGTATGTGGTCTGTTCTGCATTAGAAATGAAAGTAAGTTCTGTGGGTTTTGACATCTATGAATCACCTTTTCCCTATTTTTTATGAAGATTGCTACTCAAATATTCTAGGGTCCAAATATTATCCACTGGCTTGGATCAGGATAAAAAAAAGTATTGCCTTGAATTAAAAAAAATACCATATGTTTTCATGTCCTTTCCATATTTTTTGACACCCAGGTACTATGTCATATCCTCCTATAAGTGCAGTTGTTTAGTACCATAAAATTAAGGTTAAGGTCAGTTTTCAAGAAGGAAAAAAACACCATTTTGAACAATTTGCCATTCCCTTTTTTCACCATTATGTGGTGGGATATCACTTAATGTTTATTCTGTAATGTCAACTTTAAAGTTTTGATTGATTTAGTCTTCAGTAGAAAAAGGAACTAATACAGTGGAACGCAACAAATGCACCATCGCATACCCTTTATAAAAAAAAAAGTAAATACTAACAGAGATCACCAGTAGTTCTTCGAGAAGTGTAAACACACCTTTAAGTAAACTCTGAAAGGCGCAGACAACAAAAGTAATAAAATTCTTGGTAATAGAATGATGATTCATAATAAACTAAAAAGTCAACGACTCAAAGACACATTAATGACCAACAACAGGTGCATGTCTGTGTTGGCGTTAACTAGTTTTATAAGGCCTTAACTGTCCCCATATCCCACCATATATCTCATTCAGTAATATATCCAATTCTCCTTCATGGAATACTTCAACATACAACATATAGACAAAATCTTACCTTTTGTCTAAAGTTACAACCTTGAGTGGCTTGAAATAATTTTTCAGGATTAATCGTTTCACCATTATTGATTTGTCTCTATGGTAATGTATATTTTTTACTTTTCAATAGGTTGTAGACTATTTGACACAGTATTCTGGTATTAAGCCTGGTGATCTAGACCCTGGTTTGTCATCACGTTATCTGACCACTTTGAAATCAACCTACTTAAAGCTACGATACCTTGTACAGTCTGGCGTCACATTTGTTGGACATGGTTTAAAGAAAGATTTCAGAGTTATTAATCTCTTTGTAAGTAAAGAGCTGTTTCGACATGTCTGTCTGCCAGTTTTTCACATTTTTGATTTACAGAGATATTTCAAGTCTCTTTGAGTGTAAAGGATGATATGTAGCAGCTTCCTTTTGAAGTTGCATTTTGATGTTACTTGTTTGCCTGTGTCTCTTACAGTCCCTGAACCAATCTATGCAACTATTTGATGGATCGATGACCCCTGATTTTTTTATTGCCACGGGATCGATAACCAGTGAACGCTGACTGATCTGATCACAGTTTTGTTATGTAACATGAAAGATGTTTGGTTCATGTAAATTCAAGAATTTCCATTAGAATAAATTCAATATGATAATGATTAAATTTATCTTAAATTTAAGGTATTAAATCTAAATATTGTATTTTATTTGAAATTGAAGAAATGTAAAATAAGAGTCATTAATTGATATCTAAATATATTGCATGAAGTAAATAAGTGCAAAATTGACATGCAAAACAACAGTCGGTAAAATGTATTTACTGCTCACTGGTCACGTGATGCAATCACCAGTTTAACGGATCAATGACTGATCAGAAACTGATCAATGATCAATGTCTTATAGCGGTAATATAATAGAGTGAAAAAGCTGATTCCATCGCATAGAATTTGTCTTCATTTGATTGAATAATCATTATCCAATGGAATGATTTAAGTAGTTACCTTGGTTACTATTAAGAGTTCAAATAATGTGAACTTTCAAACATTCCAAAGTTATTTAAGTCTTTGTCTTGATAGAAATTTAAATCTCCCTTTCACATTTTATCTTTGAAGCATTTGCTTTCATACATTATTGATCATATAGTGATGAAAGTTTGTAGTAATATTCCTCATTGTGTGAATGAGTGTCTGAAAAATTGTGTCGAAAAGTGTCCAATATTATTCATCATGTTCATATTGGTACTTGTATGTTTTTGTTGTTTTTTTTTCAGGTACCTAAGAATCAGGTTGTAGACACTGTAGAATTGTTTCATCTCCCACGACAAAGATTCATCTCTTTAAAATTCTTAGCTTGGTATTTCCTGAGTAAGTCTTTCTTAGCAAAAAAGATAGAAAACCTTTTCCACCTTCTACATGCATCTGAAAACAAATTTCGGTTCTGTCCAAAATTCTGGATAATTGACAAAAAAAAAATAATATTCTGTCTTCCTTGTCTTAAACATAAATCATGGATTTGTTTATGTTGTTCAAAGGGGTACCTAACATCTAATCTAAAATTTATTTGGCTTGTTTAAATTTCTTGAAATTTTATTCCGTGCTTCACTTTGATAAAAGAAGCAAATTATATAAATTTCAAGGAATGTCTCATGGGAAGAATTTCAATGAACATATAGTAGCTTCATCAATAAAACTTTTGATCACTAAGATGCTTTGAGTTTGAAATCAGAATGTCAAAAAATAAAACATTTTGCTGACTTTTACAGAGTTAATTCCCTTAGGTGTTGTGTAATGTTGATAATTTGACCATATTAAACCATAATTTACTACCTAATTTCCCACCAAAAAATTCTGTTGAAGGTTATCATTCCTACCAAATGTTTGTTTATTTTCAAATTTATGATAAATTACATCTCTGTCAATAAAGGCCTCGTGCAGGTCCAGGTGTTAAAAGAATAGGCATGCAGCAGTGCTAAGCTTGTCGTAAAAGGCGACTAAATAGTGCTCAGAAACCTAGCTGGGGGCTAGGCGCTCTGCCCACAGAGCAACTGAGATGTGTGCCCCAGGTGGTGGAATGGGGTACCCCTGGCGTGTTTCATGCTGGGGTTGTCAGGCTATAATACGGAAAACCTGACCGCAAACCATAGTGGTGCACCGTGTTGGGAAAGATGCCACGTTCCTTGCACGTTAAAGAACCCTGCTGTGGTATTTGATAGGAGTAGGAACCTTTGCGCTCCGCCACAGGAGGCTAAATTGCCCGACCTTACCCATCCCCGTTTTTCCAGTGGCAATCAAAATTTGTCAACCCTATTATCCTTGTGACCCATCCTTTTTTTCATTTCATGTTCATTGTCTGAATATAGCTGAAATATTGCTGCTCGGACGTTAAACCCCAACAAACAAACTGTCAATAAAGATATTAAAAGCTACAATGATCAGTTTCTGTCAACAATCAGCACTTACCAACAAAAATGGTGGAATTAAAATGGGATTTTTTTGTAAGAAATCATTAATATTTTAATTAAGCATATGAACTGTTAGTACTAAAATTTGTTTTTTGTAAAGAGAGGTACACATAACAAATATAAAAAAAAGACAACTCTGCCTTGGGAGTAGATCAGCCGAAGAAAATTAAGGTTTAACTAATAATGGATGTTACTGACACTGATTATAGTGTTGAGTATTAAGTACCAGTCAACATAAAATTCAAACACTGCTAATGGTAAAGTGATTCATGGTAAAGAAAAACCCACCAAACGAACAATGTTTTTTTCAGTGTACGTATTCTATACATTAAAATAACAACAATCTTTTCTGCATTTAGATCTGTGCTTTTAAGAAAATCTTGTATTCATCTCCCAATGAAAGCAACCTAATGAAGCCAAATCAAGAACAATAACTCTTTCAAAGTGCAAGTTTCCTGTACAATCTATATGATTTTTATTTCAAAAGCACAACAACCAGATGAAAAATTTAGACTGATTACGTGATCAGTAGCTGTTTCTGAACAAGAAATAAGACTGAATTTGGTAGGTTTTTAACATGCATGAATCACCTTCTGTCTGATTTTTAGAAAGACTGCTACTTAAGGGAAAAAAGAAACCTTTATTTCACAGGTCAGCCCCTTTTCCTACTTATTTGGCTTTGTAAATAGTGAATATTCTGTTTTAATTTCAGAAATCAACATCCAGTCTGCTACCCATGACTCAGTTGAAGACGCCAGGACAGCAATTCAGTTGCATAAAAAATATCAGGAGTTGGCAGCCGAGGGTTCTGATAATGTTCGAGCAAAGATCAAGGAGATGTATGAATATGGGCGTAAAATTCAGTGGAAAATTCCTGACGTTGTTGAAGAAGAAGATGCAGATAATCAAGTGGCAATGTTATAAAATATTATAAGAATGGGTATTGTATAGAAAGATCAAAAGTCAGATGTGTATTGGGTTGATTACCAAAGGACATTATTTGGTTTATTTGTGTGATCTTTTTCTTGTGTCTCATTTGAAACAGATTTAGAAAAGGGCTTTATTTTCAAGTTTCAAAAGGTGCAATGCCAAATTTACAATTTTGACAAGTCTTTTCCTTTCTGTTTTTAATTTGTTGATATAGTGATTTTGTTTTTTGGTAACTTTTATTACAAGCTTGAATGTGTTCGATGAAGTAAGCATAATACATAATCATTGAACAGCTTTTGCTAACAGTTTTATTCAAATAAATAATTATGAACTAATTTTTTTGCCTCAAAATTGTTACTGAAATTTTCCTCACCGTTCTTAGAAATTTCATGCAGAAATATGTCACCACAATAGTGACTTTGATTAAAGAGTAAAATTTGTATTTTCTTCTAAAATGTTGCTAATTAAGAAAATCTATCTTGTAGCAGGAAGTTTTTGTGAGGTGCTTATTTTCGCTATATTCATTAGGATTGAAGAAATGCAAAAATTAAATCTTGCCAAATTTAACTCCACTGTTGTCTGTAAATAGACCATATCTATGGAGGGGTAAAATAAAGATAGCAAAAATTTAATACCCTTTTCACAAAACCACAAAATTTGGCACTCATGAAAATTACCTACTATATAGTATAATTTTCTTCTGTATTTTGACTGTATTGTTTTGATTTATATGTGCATCTTATGACTGTATGTTTTCACAGATAAACCTAATAGATATACTTTAGACTGATATTTTTCTTATCACTTTTTTGGATGCTAAAAAAACTGATTTTCACAAAATATGCAAGAGCTTATTATTGATATACATTTATATTTCCAAGAAAGGACAAACTGGGGAATGATTTGTCAACCAGATTTGAATCAAGTAATGTAATTTTTTGTTGATATTTAAATATTGCCCTAAGACACTTAAAAGGTGAATTGTTGTATTTTTTTTTGTTATTTTTCTTTATTTTTATGTGATGTTTGAAAATTTGATGGGATTGATACAATTGGTGTGACTAGAAATTGTCTTGCACTGTAGAACTTTTATACATGATATTAATATTTTGATTTGTATATATATGTCTGCTTTACTTATTCTTGTCCCACTTAAATGATGGGGAAGAATATGGAGTGAAGTACCCTACAAAGCTTAAAATGTGGAAAAATAAAGGAGATCTCTTAAGCTTTTTGCATGATATGGACAATAAATGATGAAAATTAGAAATTGCAGTATGCAAAAAATTCTCATAAAGAAAAAGATAATTGAATGGTAAAAAGTTTCATTTTTGGAAAAAATAATGTGTGAATGAATACACGTGCTGTTTATAAATAATCAGTCTATTTATAAACTGTGTGAACAGGTCACATTGTGTATTTCATCACTATTCAACTACAGCACCTCTCAAATGTTGGGCTGTTAATGACATTTGATAAATAACAGATAAAGTAGCTTATATATTAATTTAGTGACGTGATATATTACTATTCACACCAATGGTATAAACATCTTTATGGAGTACCACTTTGTACTATAGTGAATTTGTATACTGATGTTTATAATAATTTTTCTGTATCATTATTGTTTATACTAGTAGTAAAACATTTATATTGTATAAAATCATTTTCATTTTTATGCAAATCATAGCCTCTTGTTAGTGCTAATTCCCAGTATTCTGTTAGTATTTCTCAATCACCAGTGCATAGAAGCATTTGGTATTTCTTAATCTCTAGCATTGAGGAGAATTTAGTATTCCAAAGCTTTTACACCTCCATACCTGTTAACCTTGGGAACAGTTAATGTGGGAAATCCCCTTCCCCTAATGGCACCTTTTAATGTGGGAGATTTACATCATAGCAAATTTTTTAAGTAAAATATTAAGTTTTTTTAGTATTTTTCTCAGATAATATAACTATTTTCACTAAAAGCCTCCTACAAATCTTTCATTTTTTTGTGTGGGAGATTTGAAATTTCTCATTGATTTTGTGGAATGTGGGAGGGTTTACTGATATGCACCTCTGCAATCTTCATTACCAAACCCAAGTTTTTTGTATAAATTAAGACAAAGACACAAATATTCAAACAAGAAACTGGATATTCATTATTTGGAGACAAAGAAAACAGACAAACCATGGTTAACAACACAATTAAAAAAGATACAAACTGCAACTAAAAAAATTATTAAGTGACCTAGACTCCACGGAATACTGGGAGTATAGACCAGGCGCACTGTAGAGTACATTTTATAGAGACCCTTGCTGAGTTGCTTATTTAGTGTTAGATCTAGGTTAAAATCAAAAAAGAAAACTAAGACTGTGGACAAATATGTTCTCATTGTGGATATTGCTACACTTTAAGCGTGTTGAAATGTATAATACACTGAGAGCATTAAAGATTTGTAATTGCCAGTGCTTGAGCCAACATTTTTAATTCCAATAGAGTTGTTGTCTCTTAACATGTTCACCATGTCCATTTTCGTGAAAAAGTTTACTTTCAGGACAGAACAGGTAATAAGTTAAGTAATGGCTACATAGTATAACCTATGTAGGAGTTGTGTGCCCCGAAATGATTACTTGTCAAGTTTGTGTACATGTATATCAAAAAATGTAAATGCGGATGTTGTATGTATACATGGAAGGGAGGTATCTCCTTTACCCGTGATTGTGATGTTGCTCTTCGGAAGGGATGAAAAGAATGAAGTCTGTTTCAAAGAATTTCTTCAGAACAGCTAGGTAATCAGAGCAGTTTTGCTGCAATGCTGTGCAGGGTTTACCTAAAAATATAGCCTCTTTCAATCAAAATTCCGTTTATACAAGTACTTTATCATGTAAATGAAGCCGTCTTTTTTTTTGAGATCCACCAGAAATACAAATCTTAAAAATAGTATCTGTTCAACTAAGCATAAAAAATGTAATAAAGATAAACGTCTACGTGTAATTAAATAACAGTCTTTGTAAGAGTAATGCAAATTCTGTGAAATGTGATACACCCCAAAAGGGCTACACATTTATATTTTTGTTATTGTTGCTTTATAGGTCTATATGAAATGTGTAATTATTCATTCCAATCTGTCTTCTCTTAGAAGATAATCCACATTGAAAATCCAACGGTTTCTATTGTATTTGAGTGTCATTTACAGAGTTATCACCTTAATTTTGAATTCTACAGTACATTCTATATAATTTGTATCTCCTAAGAACAAGCATTACATGAAAAGCCACATTTCTGTTTAATATAACATTTTGAATAAAATATCAAAAATAAAAATACGTAGGATTTCCTGCCATGAATCACATTTTTGCTTGATTCTTATCTGGAGTGCTACTTAACTATGATTTTATGTATGAAATATAATTTTACGATTTCTAATTGCCACACTACTCGAGATTTTGAATAGGATCTTTGTGAAAATAGAAACGAATTTGAATATTCCCGGCATGTGTGTATTTATTCCTTCAACACTTTTCGTAGTAGGTAGAGTCGCTGTTATCGTTTTGCACAGCCTCACTTGTCTGATAAAGAATGCAACTGTTGTCCGTACCGGTTTCGTATCCTAGGCAACTGAACTTTGCGTTACATATTGCAGCACATTTGGGTTTTCCTATGTTTGAAATAGAAAGCAGCCTCGAAATCGGTATCTTGCGTGTTTCTTTGCAAAACTTGTACACTAAAATTGAAAAAATGACGTAGATACGCTTTACTGGACGTTTTACTGGTTATATAAGAAAAAGTGCTGGAAAAGTTTCCTACCTTTTTCCCATAGTGCATTTCAACGAAATTTGACCTAACAATATCTTACAAAGGCAAACCTTAAAAATACTTTGACGGTTATTTCTAACAGTTATAAGGTATAAATACTTGGATAATGCGATACAATCTCTGTTTTTTTTTCTTCCCAAGTTAAACCCCAACAATCAATCAATCAAGTGGACCTTAAATACATTTTGCCTGATTTTTAGACAGAGAAGTACTTAAGACGTAGTTGTGGTTATGATTTCTGTCCTAACGGGAATTGTGTTTGAAGATTGGTTTACGAAAATTAATTTTTTTCCGCTTTGTTGCTTTTTCTATGTAAACTATGGAAAGCAACACATAAAGACAATTGTGCATGACGTCGTCTTAGAAGATTTTATCAGTAAATCGAACATTGCCGAATGGTACGCCATTTTACGAAAGCATTGCCGACGTCATAAGCGATATGTGATTTTGAAACGAAAAAAAACGTATCGCTAAAAGTCTTCACTTGCGATTGTACTCGTGCACTCAAACAAGTAATTGAAAAATAAAATCAAGTACATTAGCCCGAATAAATTTAATTAGTAGATTCTTGTCCCCTCCAGCCCATAGGAAAATTACCAAAATTAAAAAAAAAATGCGGGAATTTGAAAATCGGGAATTTAAAACACAAATTTGTCATTTCTTGGTGGCTCAAACGATGTTTCTTCTTTGAAACTGATATGGCTATGAATTAATGTCATATCTACATATTAATACTTCAAATAGCTAAAATTAGGCTAGCAAATGCCTGGTAAGAAATTTATAAAAATCATATTTATCTGAAAATTTACCATTTAAGATTACTTAAAGGTTTACTTACCAGATCTTTGTCCACGTGTGTACACCTGAACTTCACATAACGTCAGGTTGTCCTCGATCGAAAGAAATCGATGCTTTTTGAATACCTGCAAATACCGTCCTCCAATTTTCTGATCACATGCCAAATTAAGTATGTTTGGACAAAGACCTTTATAAAAGTGACACAGCAAACCTGGGACGGCATCATATGTTGACCAAGATGTCCTGACGGGGTTGAATAAATAAATGAAGAAATCGTACAGACGCTCACCTGAAAAGAAATATATTGGTGTAGGCTATATATTAATCAATATCGAAAAATATTAAGTATACGTAGCAGTTTTTATACATGTCAAAACAAAGCAAATTTTGAAGTTTCAATTATTGTTCACAAACAGTTATTGATCACATAACAAATCCTAGTTTTTCCTTGGGTTGATGCTTTCTGGAGATAAGAATTATATAGGTTGTACAGGAAGTTGATGCTTTGCAAGAGTTATCGTTCTTGATTTTGTTTGGTTTGGTTGATTTTAGTGGGAGATAAATGTATGATTGTCTTAAAGAGCAGATCTGAATGCAGAAATATTTTAATGTGAAAATTTAGCATATGTAGACAAAACATTTTTGTTAGGTGAGTTTTTTCTACACCATTACCCTTGGCAGTGTCTGAATTTAAGTGGTCTGGTATTAGTCTGGTATTAGTCCATTGAAGTTTGCTTATCCGGTGTAATTCATGGCGATCTCCCAAATATTTGTTTTCTAAATGACGACTTTCAGAAGAGACATACTGATTTCATAGGTTAATCTAAAATCTATTTGATAGTAATGCCGGTTTTTAGCTCAGCTGGCCGTATGCCAGGTGAGCTATTGCCATCACTTTACGTCCTGCGTCGTCGTCGTCATCGTCATTAACAATTTCTTCAAACATCTCCTCTGAAACTACTGGATAGATTTGTATGAAACTTATAATGGCTGTTCCTTAGAGTATCCTGCACAAAATGACCGTTTGGATTGTTGATCGGTCAAAAACATGGCCGTTGTTCCTAAAAATAGAACAGGGGTTAGACAGAAGATTTTAAATTTGCGTATATCTCCAAACCCGTTAGTTATCCAAATTCTGACTGTATAAAAGTATTCAGCATGATGAGATCTATCTGTGGTCACATTTTTGTGAACATCTGTTGACCCATGTCGGTGTTATTGCCCTTTGTGGACGTTCTTTGCTGTTTTTGATGGTATTACTTTCAAAAATCTTCTTGTCAAAAACTACTATACAGAATTCAATGAAATTTGGTATTTTTAATTTTTAGGGTATCCTTAACAAAATTACTGTTCGGATTTTTGATCGGTTAAAAACATGCCTGCCGTTACTATAAATATAACATAGGGGTCGTACGGTAGTTATTTGCATATATCTCCAAAACCGTTAGGTTTGGCCAATATCTTTCAATTGCTGAAATATCCTTATTATGAGGCCTACAAAAGTCTCCAGGGATCAAAGTTGTCAGACGACTCCATATAGGGGTTATTGCCCTTGAGAGGTGAAAAATGACTTTTTTTTTCACAGTTTTCAACCTATATCTTTAACACTATGATAGATAGAATGAAACTTTCAATTGCTGAAATGATTCTTATTGCAAGGCCTACAAAAATCTCCGGGAATCAAAGTTGTCAGACGACTCCGTATAAGAGTCATTTCCCTTAAAAGGTTAAAAATTACGTTTTTTTTTGGTTTTTTTTTTTTTTTGCAGTTTTCAGTCAATATCTTGAAAACTATAATAGATAGAATGAAACTTTCGATTGATGAAATGATCCTACCAAAGCCTTCATGGAGTCAAAATTGTCCGACAACTTCTTGTTAGAGTTATTGAAAGGCAAAATTTTAACAAGGTGAGCGATTCAGGCTACTGGTAGCCTCTTGTTTTAATTCATTATCAACACAGTGATTCAGAAGCTAATACTTTTTTGGTGTTCTGTAACAAATGAAGCAAATGATGACGTACTAATACTCAACTAACAGGTTGGGAACAAGTCCCGAAATAAGCGTTTTCTTCCAATTTGGAATAACACCTGTCAAAAGGTATTTTTTTTAACTATAAAGATAAAAAAGTTTACTTTGATATGCAATGTTGTTCAAACTGTGACAAGAGTAATCAAGGGAACCAAGGTTGTAACGGTAATCAAAAGAATGTAATCCAGAGACAAAGACCAGACTTGGAAAACAGACATACACAACAAAAAACATAAAGTAACTTAAACCATACATACAATGTAACAAAAACAAATGAAAATCTCGGACTCCACTAAAAACTGTGAGCATGGACCAGTTGCACCGGTGTGCACCAGTAGGGTAAGAGATGTATATTTCATCGAAATTTGTAGTGTTTCAAATTTCTAAACTCATAAAACACGAAGACTTCATTCTTTGTATTTCACAAGGTATAACCTTTTGGTGCTGTATTTGACATTCTATGTCATCGCTTGTTGATTTTGAGTAGTTCTTGTTTACTACAAATTGTTGTATTTAGATCGTCCTTGCAATCGATTCTCTTGAAGCAGGTGTACAGCATAGTGAAATTTGCGATACTCGCATAATTATGACTGGTAAATTTCTATTTCGTTTACTTTGGTATTTACCACCGTACTCCTTCACTTCCTTTGTGTGTTTTAAGACTCTAAAATTATTCTTATATGCACTATAAATGTGCTCTAGTTGTTCGGTACTTCGGTAAAGCACTACTTAAATAGTTTCATCTTGTAAAATGTTATCGATTTTGAACAATAAATAGCAACTGAGCCATGAAGGGGACCAATGCAAAAATTACAAGGCTGTTATTCATTGAATATTTGCAAAGTTTCAAAAAGTTCATCGTGACATGTAGACTTCCCACAGGAGAGGGATATTAACCACATAATCATTATCAAAGTCGATACCACTGCCCAACGCGTAAGGCAATTTTACGAATATTTTTTTAATGCCGGATGCATTGAAGAAACCATAGATTCACTGATTATATAAAAGGCTGTAATTATATTGTTTTGTATAAAGTTTTGATCGCTGATATGATACTGAAATTTATATTCCATTTTTTGTCTTTCAAATACCCTTCAAGGCACACAGAGTGATAAAAAAGGAATTCAACCAGACTTGACGACACATAAAATCACTGTTTCCTAAGTGCATAATTGTGTGTAGTCTGATCAAAAGTGGTAAAAACCAAGCTGATAATGTGTACTTTAAAATCATACATGCAATTTACTGCAAAAGAGTACGAATATTGTTTACATGTGTGAGTAATTTGTCTTTATGCAGTCACTTAGCAAAAAAGAGTAAAATATGCATTTTAAGTATTATTTATTCAAGTAAATTTTGTGGAGAATTTTTTCAATCATCATACCATTATCATAATAATTTTGAAAGTCTTATTTTCCAATCTTCGTAAATGGTATGCAACTTTAAGATGTCATTTGTCCTGGGAATTTACAATGAAACTTTGAAAATTACTTTTTTTTAACATGTAAAGTAATTGAAACGTTACGGTTAGTGAGACTACAGCCTAGTTGACGGTCTCATTGGGGAAAGGGAGAGTAGTTAACATTTTTTCTTTGGAACTATATACACCTCGGTAAAGTAGCTAATTTTAAATGGTTTGAATAAATTAGTTAAAATTATCAAACTTCTTACCGCAGCTTAAATAAGTCAAATATTTGAATTTGATGTCTTTTGCTGTCCATTGCTCCAATCAAATAGTAACCAAGTGGGAGTCAGAGTCAGTAGTATTAAAAAAAGGCTGTTGGGTTTGGGAGAGGCTGGGGTAGAGTGAAGTATATTGACCTTTACTTTTGATAGTAATTATTAACCTTACCTTTTTCACTGACTTTGGTCCTGTGTTTTAAAAAAAAAAACAGAACTTAACCTGCCTTATCCTACATGAATAATAATAATAATAATAATAATAATAATAATAATAATAAAATGATACAGTAAAATAAACTTCAATAGCATCCCAGCCCCTCCCATGAAATTTAAATGGTAGCTTTCTTTACTTTTTTCAATTTTTACACTCATACAATGTGTTAATCCCACTGCATATTGTTTGCTTTTGGCCCCTAATCATAACTGATGAAAGCCTGTTCTTTAAAACCCTTCAAACACTATTTTGGAAAAACATCCTATCCAACCAATAACTTAAAGCCTACCGTTTTTACCAATATCTATACTCACCACAGCATTCTACTCTGTTATATATGGTTATGCCATCAATAGTAAATAAATCTCCCAATTCAACTTCCACCAGTATTCATCTTCATTATGCATTGTACTGGAACATAACTCGATCCGGAAAGTACTATCTATTCTCTGATCTAAAAGTCCATCGTTCGCATAACTTGACATATAATTTGATTCATGTGTAGAACTTTGTCTGGATTCCTTTCCTAAAGCAACGTTTTCTCTTTGTCTCGACGCCTTCGTAAAATGTATAACTGTAAAGGTCAATTGTACGAGGATAACTGAGGAAAAGAGGATATAATTATTATATAAAAAAGAACATAATAAAGACAAAACATGTAATACAGAATTAATCTTGTTTTCTTATTGCCAAAGTCTCATATCAGACACGACATTATATAGATCATGTAAGTCTCGTCACATGATTCCGTTATTTCACGAGATTGGGTCCTAGTCTACCTTTCCAATGCATGGAGATTGGCCAATTTACAAAGGGTTGAGTTCAGTATTAAAAGCAAAACATTTTTTTGTGTAAAAATACCTATTACAATTATACAATATCCAGTTTTACATCATAAAAATGTCACGAAAAACACAAAATAGAAGATTTTGCATCGTAATACAGCGTTTTGAGAACCCGAAAGTAAACAATAATATGCAAATCAGTCGTCGGATTTCAAGACGTTCTACATAGGAAATTATGGAAAGGAAAATGACATGAGAACGAAACTTACAGTGTACTACAGACGCCGTGAGGTCAGCCTCATTTCTTGACCTACACTTAGAGATCGGTGGTAAGGAAAACTATTGACCAAATTTTACGACAAACATGATGACTTTTCATTCAAAATTGTCAACTTTCCATTCATCTTATGGCAACATCCCTTTAGCACCAGCATATGGAGTTTTCATATTAAAACTCAAACGTTATGCCAGAGCTTGCCGTAACTACGCAGACTTTTTGTATCTTGCTAGACTTCTTACAATTAGGCTTCTGGAACAGGGTATTGATACAACAGTTTTTTTAATCGTCATCATGAACTCGTGGATAGTTATGGTGTATCCCTCTGCACCATGAAAACTGATTTGTTCAACGTGTCAAAGTTTTCCCTTTCCTCTTCCGAACTTAATTTTTAACTCGGTGGGTGTTCCTAGAAAAGCAGAGGACGCTTACCTTACTGGTGCACCTGGTCCATGCTCCCAGTTTAGAGTGTAGTCCGAGTTGCTCATTTACCATTGTTACTTTGTATGTATTATTTTAGTCACTTTATGTTCTTTTTTGCGTTTGTCTGTTTTCCATGTCTGGTCTTTGTCCCTGGATTGCATTCTTTTGATTTACACTCAAAATGGTTCGTTGTACTAAAAATGACCATTAGTCTGTTTCTAATTAGAAAGTAGAAGAAAATGGGAAAAAGTTATCTGTCCATAAATGATTATTCATTTGTGTAATGTTTCAATAAAAATATTTCATTTTTCTTTTCAGAAGAAAGGCATATATCTTGACATTATTGTTGAATCTGGTAACACAAAAATGACATTTTCAATGAGCCGAGCCGTTGTATTTACCACGTGTAACGTGTTGCCTGATTTTTAAAAAATCATTACATAAGGTGACGAGCAAGTATAATCATTTACCATTTAAAGTACACACTACTTGGCAAAATACTTGTATCAATAATTTCCATCCATATACATTCATGTCTTCTGTCACTCGGTGACTGAAATAAATAAAATTAACGTAAATTATCAATAGATATAAAAAAAAAGTTTTCAATACGTCGTCATGCAGTATAAACACAGAAGCTTTAGCTTAATACCCTCATTACAATGAACACCACAAACCTAATAATTTATTTTCTGATCAACTTTAGAGTCACCTTCTTTGCCACCACGCCCTTTGAATAACGGCAGGTATATAATGATCATGTTGTGCTGAGATTAACTGAGAGATGATGCAGCCCAATAATTCATACTTTTCATATTTAATCGAATATAACAATATCGGTAACTGACCTCAGATCTATTTTTAACTTATTTATCAACCGTATTAGCGACAACCACCGCTTTGGAATAGATGGGTTTACTCCGGTGATAAATGGGATACACGTAAGAATAAAACAATCTAGGTAAGAAGACAGATTCTACTGACAAAACAACAGATGATTTTCATTATGAAAAATTCAAGAAACAAATCACAGGCGCTTAGGGCGTGCTTATATATTTTTTTTATTTTTCATACGAAACAAGCTCCTGTGAAACAAATGAGGAGATTTTAAAGACTTTAACATGTAATATAGAGACTATTTGGTCTGCTTTGTTTGGGCTATTCCAGGACATGATATGTAGTACTTTCCTTCTGCATTTTAAAGTTTAAATCAGACAGAGAGAAGGAATTTTTCGATCAATTTCATTAAAAACATTAATCTTCGAATTAAAATGTATTTTCCTGGACACCATACAGATTGTGGAGGAGTAATCAAGGGAACCAAAGTTACAGGGTAATCAAAAGAATGTAATTCAGGGACAAAGACGAGACATGGAAAACAGACATACACATCAAAGAACATAAAGTAACTAAAATCATACATACAAAGAATCATATACTGTTAAAGCAGGTCGTCAAGTGGAATATAAACAAAATCGACGAATTCAACTGATTTATTATGTTAAAAGCAATAAATAAAAAAAAAAATGAACAAAAATATATAAAACTAAAATAAATAATCATAACCAATTTATTAAACTATGTTAAACAATAAACAATAAACAATTGATATCGTGAAGAACCAAAACATGATTACTCGTGCCAAGAACGAGTTAAGATTTAACTTGTGCGCGGAATAATTTAACACTCGTAAAATCAATGCGTTCTTCGGCACTCGTGATAATATTTTTGTTAGTAACGCTTTTCAATTAATTATCCTTTAATTACCAGTTTAGTCTCTAATTTAAAACTGAATTCAGATTGGTTATATCCTGAACACTACAATCCACTATAATAGTAACTAAAAATTTAACTATGATAAAGACAACGTTTCGAAGAAATGAACTCCTTACTCCATATACGAAGTAATGTTTTAAAATATTTTTTTTCGTATGAAACGGCTCAAGAGTAAGTTCTATTGAGATAAACCGTTCACCATAATAAACACTGAATGATTGAGTTTGCTAACATAATTGGATTCAAGGAAACAGAAGTTTACTTAAATGAAAATTTGCGCTTGATTGAAGAATTTAAAATCACCCGAAAAAGACTCATTATGAGCTTTATTAAAGACTTTAAACTTAAAGAAATGACAATGGAAATAAAGAAAAATGTCATTCCTATATACAACTAATAATATCGCAATTTGTTGCTTCCTTTCCTTAATCTCTTTCTGTTGAAAAAACATTGAGCTGTTCTACAACAAGAACAATAATAACCAAAATAATACAAACAATAATTAATATTGAAATATGAATTTAAGAAACGAAATCGCAATACATAAATATTCACAAAATAAAATAAGAATGAAATAATTATCAGCATTTATTTACATTTCACCAGAGATCTTATAATTACATTTCTCATTTGCTGATATGGCATATGTAATATAGCTGACTTTTTTCATGTACATTTTAATTTGAAATTGGTTACACCATATTATAAAAGATTCATGACAATCTCCTGTGCAGAGGTTTTATTCGGTATTTCATATTCATCCTGGGTTATTCTCCCAAAATTGGCGTTTTAAGTACTTCAGAATTTGTATGTATAAGTACTTTAGTGTCAGGTATGTTTCCCTTCCTAAACTTGTGATTAAATAAGATCATAGTACTAAAATTGTCGTTTTGAACAGACTTAATGCTACCACATATCAATCTCCTCTGCTGACCTTTAATTGCTTTCTTCTTTTACAGATCACTCCGCTATCTTATAGCGTGTGAAAAAAATACTCATTATAAACCCACGAAATTATTTCCTGTACTGTACTAGCTGTCTGATAGAGGCGGATATAAGTACTTTTTTTACATTTTGTTTAAAATGTCATAGTAAAAAGAAAGTAACATGTGGCTTTTCATATAACCCTTAGATAAGAATTATAACGAATGTACTGTAAAATTCAAAATTAAGGGAGATAACTTTGTAAATGACACTAAAATACAATAGAAACTATTTGATTTTCCATGTGGATTATCTCCTAAGAGCAGACAGATTGGAAAGAATAATTATACATTTCATCATATACACCTTTAAAGCAACTTAATAACAAAAGTAAAAATATTAAGCCTTCTGGGGGGGGGGTGTATCACATTTTACAGAATTTACGTAATTCTGACAAAGACTACTAGTTAAAAACATCCGATGCAATTATCAAAACTATCCAAATAGGGCCGCAAAACAGCTTAAGAATACTATTAGCTGCAAATCTCGTTTTTACTAAGTTTCTGTGTCCAGCATTTAAAGTAAATACATTGTACTGTGTCTAAGATATGGTAGAGTTTAAGAATAATCAAGGGAAACAAGATTCTAGCAGAAGTCAAAGGAATGTAACCTAGGGAAAAAGACCAGACATGGAAAACGGACAAACAACAAAGAACATAAAGTAACTAAAATAATGCATACAATGAAACAAAATTAAATGAGCAACTCGGACTACACTAAAAAAAAACTGGGAACATGGACAAAGTGCATCGGTTGGGTAAGCTTCCTTTGCTTTTCTAGAAACACCTACCGAGTTGCTCATTAAAAGTCAAGTCCGGGGTATACAAACGAGGAAGTGAAAACTTTGACACGTTAAACAAATCAGTTTTCACGGTGCAGATGGATACACCGTAACGATCTACGAGTTCATGTTGACGACCAACAAACTTCTGTTTGTGATTACTTCAATCTTGAAGCAACATGACCCCGTTCCAAAAGCCTAATTGTGAGAAGTCTAGTGCAATACAAAAAGTATGCGTAGTTACGGCAAGCTCTGGCATAACGTCTGAGTCGTGATATGAAAACTCCATGCCCAGGTGCTGAAGGTATGTTGACACAGATGAAAGGAAAATTGACAATTCTGAATGAAAAGTCATCACGTTTGTCGTAAAGTTTGGTCAATAGTTGTCCTTTACCATCGATCTCTAAGTGTAGGTCACGATATGAGGCTGACTTCACAGTTTCTGTAGTATCCTTTATCTTAAGTTCTTTGGGGGTAGATGTGATGTATCAAATCCCCGAAACTAGGATTGTTTTACAATAACACGTTATATAGCGGAAACTGAGATTTAATGTTATAGCTTAACATTTTTTTTTCTTTCGGATTAAATCAGCTATAACTTAAGTGTTTTACAAACTTTAAATGAAAATTTGTTATACGGTATCTAATATGAGGCAGGTTTAACCTGTAATATGTTGAATGTTTAGATATATACATATATAAATTTCCCCCTTTTGACTGATGCTACGAAAATACCGAACTTTGTATGGGAAGCTCCGAAAGACCTGAGTGAAATCAGGCTCTCCGTACTTCCATTTTTTGAATTTATTACGTTTTGAAACCGTTATGAGGACTTCGTCCTCGACTATTACAAAGGACAAATCGCAACATATGTTTTTCATATGTTTTCAATAGAATTTCATTTGGTGAAAAGAGTTTGATTTCTTATGATTTTCGAAAACATACGATACGCCCTCGATGTCTTACAATTAGGCTCCTCGATCAACATTTGCTTGTTACAAGATTAGAGTCGTTACTACATAAGTTTACTGGTCGCCATCATGAACTCTTTGATCATAACGGTGTATCCATCTGCACCATGAGAACCGATTTGATTGTGCAAGGTTCATAATATTTAGTGTTGCGTTCAATTTGATAAAATATTAAACACTTAATCACTTCCAAGAATCTTTTCTAATTCGTTAAGTATATGTCTATATCAATTTAAAATTCTGGCAGGTCGTTAGCTACAACGATACGGCAATATGTTGAACAACATCTATATTTCCTGCATGCATTCAACAAAAAAGTAAAATATAATTCAATAGTACTGCAGATCAGAATAAAAAAAATAAGAACTTTAGTGAAACTGGTTTGTACTGTAAACGTCCCCTTCCTTGACCATGTTTGTCCAGTATAGTCAATAACAAACATTCCATTTCAGTTTAAAGTTTCAAATATGTTTATTGTATTTCAGAAATAAGAAAAAGTTCTTTCAATATTTGAATGCGCACAAACGTAGGTAAAACATTTATTTCTGATTTGTGCTTGATAAAAAAAAAGATATTTGAAACGCAACAAATGCACCATCGTATAAAAAGTAAATAGTTTGTTTTAAATTAATTCTTTAATGTTAGATATCGTCATTGTAAGCTTTCACGGAGATGTTTAATGAAATGGAATCTAGGCTTCTTTTAAGCGCAAGTATATGGAGGATTTAGACTTTTGAAATTCTTTTGATAATTAAACTTGGGCAAAGTTTATTTAATTAAATATTGGCTTTGTGTTTTCACCTGAATACTTTCTAATAAATCCACATGCACATGGTCTACCTGGAGAATATGTGAACTGTTATGTCTTGTAATGATGATGTTATGCAAATGTTCTCCTATATAATTGATTATAATGGTGCTGATGAGAGGTTACTCCCTGATACACGTGTACAGCATATCAACATTTGCAAAGTATACGTTTTTTTCATGTTTTTAATAACCATTGGGTCGATGGATCTGGTCTTATGAAAGTGTTAATTTGGCCAATGAATATGGGCAATACAAGATTAAACTTCAGTCAAGCCAATGGCAGAATGTGTATTGGTAGCATTATTTTGTGCTGGTTGATTTAAAAAATACATATAATTTGCGAAATAGTATTTGTTGCTTTAACTGACTATATCATGTAGTACTTTGCCTAAAGTTCGTTATGCCTTGCCTTCTCCATATAACTGGGCTATTCAATGTCTTATGTTTGGGAAAGACAATTCGAAAAGGTATATGTTTACATCGTTTCAGTTGTTGGGTTTCTAAAATTTGCAGACAATAATGAATACTTGCATTTGTGTGTGCGTTTAATTATATTTGACTGGTCTGATTCGATTTATCATAAATAATGTACCAAAATTTACAGAACCATTAATATTAAAAAAGCGTTAAACTAAGAAACTTCACTCCTTGTATTGCAATAGCAGAACATAATTCTTGGTTTTTTATTTGGATTGATAACGTCTTGTATGCAATTTAATTTTAGGTATAGATCTTACTGTATATCTGGTTTATGTTCTGTTGATGAGAGGTGACTCCTTCAGCAGCTAGCACCGCAAACCGGAAATGAAGTAATGATATGATCAGTATAGTTGTGCAACGACGGGACTTACCACACATTCTATTCTACTTTAGATCTCTATTACATCGATATTGTTAAATCATCCAGATCACTGGCCCACCTGTATTCCGATCTGTTCATCATGTCTCGTACTTGTGCAAAACTCCATTAACAAAAGATCAACTTTCTTTTGACTACTCTCTAGACTTTATCATTTCGGTGATTTTGTTATAATTCTTCATCAATGTAATTTGATATGTAAAAATGATACTTTTATGGTGAATAATTGAACAAAGTGAATAACTAAAATGTGAGTGCCGAAAAGGTCATAATTAGAAAAGCACGCTTCTTATTTAAAAGCGTTCCTGTAGCATATATATCCTTCAATGATTTTATGTTATCTTTTAAAAAATAAAAATTTTGAGAACGGCGTATTGATTGTTTTTGTTTGTTTGTTTTGTTTTGTTTGGAATATGCTATTGTTTGTGAGTAGATGTCATATTTTGGATGTATGGTTAATTTTTTTATCAGTAAACCATGCTTTCAAAAACACCGACCATATATTTTGCAAATTTCGAAATTTACTGTACACCTGTTTCAATGAGTAAACCTCTCATGTGCACATTAAAATCAAATGTATAGTGAGATCTAAATCTAAACATTAATTATACACAAGAAGTACTTTGAAGTAAATAGAAACATTTGGTTTGCCGGGCATTTTGCCTTTACATTAATTTCACAGCCTGTTTTACGATCATTCTACTATTTCTGCACAAGAATAAAAATCCCCTTTTTGAAATGTTGAATTAGTATGCCACGTGAGGGTCGCAGTTGGCGTGGAAATGCACAATGAAACATCAAAAGAGTCAATCTTAACACGTACAGTAATGGTTACATCAGACATAGCAAGTTAGACATTGGATCGTCGTTAATGCTTTATATATTTAAATGCCAAAATATAGAAATATTCAAAGTTAAGTGCTTCCATATTAAGCTCAATAATTTACTGCTTTAAATTGCGTTTTTTTTTCTCGAAATCATATCTATTCTGTACTTATGTTGTTATTAAGTTGTACACGTTGGGATTCGAAGCGTTTTAGGTTTATGCAATTTACAACGATAGTTTTATAAGTATGTTGTCAAAAATGTCAGAAATTATTGTTTTGAAAATTCAGTACATTTTGTCCAAGTTTCAGTGGCAAAAATAGGTCCTGTATTAATAAAACATAAACATATCATAGCTATCTGAACATCCATTTTATCTTTCTTGGCATAAGACATAAAAATACAGCTTGATGTGAAGTCTGTTGAAGACCGCCGTGCAATTTATTATATTATTATTTTAACGTTTGAACTAATTACTATTTTGAAATCATTAGTTATCTATTACCTTTTATTCAAGGTGTTGTGACATTAGTTTCAAGTAGGTTTTGGTTTCACTCGGTTCACTAAATAAAACACATGATAGATTATTACACAAGCTTCAACGAATTAATTCATATTTCAAAAAGAAAATTGGGGGTTACCAAATTTTTTTTCTTGTAATATTAAAAACAATAAAATTTCCATCACATTTCTATAGAACATTTTTCCGCCAATTTCTTATCACAACTCAAACGTAATGCCAGAGCTGCCGTAACTACACAGACTTTTTGTTTTGTATTGCGCTAGACTTCTAACAATTAGGCGTCTGGAACAGGGTAATCTTGCTACAATATTGAAGTCATCAATAAAGAGGTTTTGTGGTCGTCAGCATGTAGAGGAGCACAATCAATTCCCATTGGAGTGCCGACCGTTTGTTAAAAACGCGTCCACCACACTGGACACATATATTGTCGATAAAGCATTTTGAAAACACCTTCTTCTGCATATTCTGAAGATAATTTTGAATTATTTTCTACAAAGTACGAGGAATCTCTACCAAGAACTATATATTTGTATCTTGGTGTCTCATCTATTCGAAGAAACAACGATGTATAATGTTTTTAAGTCGGGATTTTAACAGAGTATGCGGAAAGAAGTATACAGTGGTGAAAAACATGTTTGAATGCTACTATATTCTGATAATATGTTTACATTCTATAAAACACTGCTGTCAAAAGGAACATAGTCCGTATTACAAATGACGATATCAGTGTAATATGATGGTGGTCAGTACAAATAGCGAATAAAAGTAAATGAAAAGATCGGTGGAACTTTGATATGAATGTTTCAAAATGCATCATTTAGCATCGTTATTAGGTAGAATATGTAATATTTTAAAACATCATGCTATCTATTATTATTCAATAAATACTCGTTGATTATTTGAATCAACTCGAAAACAGAGACAAACCAATATCTCAAAAACATTCGTTTGTGAACAAAAATGTTAAAATTCCAAAGTCTCAACATTTTTCAAAGTAGTAAGATTCTGTGTCATTTGACTCAACAGTCTGACTGGTCTGGTAAAGATTACAAATATCATCTAGATATAATTCAAACCCGAGGCAGTTTTCATACTGGTTACACACTGATGAACATTGTAATTTCCCTCCTTTTATTGACGTTGATAGCGCTTTCATTGGTTTATGTCTTGGTGTTCTACAAAACTTGGTAGCTGTCAAAAAAATAAAAACACAAACGATTAACCAACTAATAAAAATCATTATATACATCATATTCATGTATTCATAAAAACACGTCAGTTTTTTACCCAAATCATAAAAATAGACGAAAGACGATTGTTGTGACGGTGTCTGGAAATACCTTTGTTGCACGGCTGGTGTTTCAAGAAAAGCAGAGGACGCTTACCCTACCGGTGCACAAGGTCCATGCTCCCAGTTTTTAGTGGAGTCCGAGTTGCTTATTTGCTTTTTTTACTTTGTATGTATGATTTTATTTACTCTTTGTTCTCTGTTGTGCATGTCAGTTTTCCATGTCTGGTGTTGGTTCCTTGATTACATTCTTTTGATTACTACTATAACCTTGGTTCCCTTGATTACTCTTGCAACTAGTAATTTGAAATTCCTTTCAGCAAATTCATAAATAAACAGATTTTGGTAATGTTACATATTTAACGTTAGACATTTACCTGAGAGTTTCGTAGATGTAAACACCTGTACTTCGCACAGGGTCAAAGTGTCATTGAGATCGAACGGCTTTGATATTTTACGAATCTCTAGATATCGTCCCTTGTTTTTCCTGTTACATGACACATTCAGTATGTCTGGACTTCTGCCTTCATGGGAATAACACAGTATTTCTTCACCAGAATTATAAGTTGCCCAAGAAGGTATCACGGGGTTATACACAAATATTGAAAATTCTCGTAGTCTTTCCCCTGTACAAAAGTAATTTCAAATTGATTTATTTACGGCAGAGTACATATGGATGCAAGACAGACATAAAATTAAATGGACTAGATACATTCTATTAATAGCAAGCAATTTTAGGGCAAACTGACGTCAAAATGTTTCTGCTGAACAGTTGTTAAGTAGCGTAGCTATCTTTGTAGGAATCATGCAAAATCTGATCTGTGTGACACACCCCAAAAAAGGCTACATATTTTTATTTTTGTAATTAAGTTGTTTTATGGGTCTATACTATGAAATGTGTAATTATTCATTCAAATCTGCCTACTTATAGGAGATAATCAACATTGAAAATCCAATAGATTCTATTGTATTTTAGAGTCATTCACAGAGTTATCTCCCTTAATTTTGACATCTACAGTGCATTCTATATAGTTTTAGTGTCCTAAGAACATGAGTTATATGAAAAACTGAATGTTTTTTTCTGTTTACTGTGGCTATTCAAACAAGATATCCAAAATGTAGGCTTTTTACACATGAACCACATTCTGTATGATTCTTAACTGGAGTGCTACTTAATATCTCGAGCAATCTATTCTAATAATTTCTTCAAATGGATTTATAATAATGTCTTGTCATAGTTTCCGTTATAATAACTCAGAATTTGTTTGTTTTTTTTGTTTTTTTTTTTTTTGGTATGAAAATCTCGGCTATTGCTTCATGCTTAAAACAGCGTTTGGCTTTGTCCATGCTTGCATGTCTAAATGGATCTATAATTTTTCAATTATATCATATCAAATTTTTTTCCATTTATTGCGTTTTTCTCATTTGAAAACGCTATATTTTATATTTTATGGGTTTATTGTTCTTTTTTTTTTCCTTTATTTTGTTATTTTGAACTTATTTATCCGTGTCTGTGTTTATAAGTTAGAACTTAGTGAAGTATCATTTTTATTTCGCAGTACACAGCCATATGTGCCACATCTGATTATCATATGGTGCTCGACTCGTGATCATGTTATAGTCATATGGTAAATGTCTGATAATCAAAAGATAATTTACATATGGTAGTCATTCTATAATTAACTTATGAAAGTCATATGACAATCATATGATCCTAATATGTTAATTTTTGCTTATATATTTAATCACATGATTATCACATATTGTTGTCATGTATTATACATTAACTGAAAGAGTAATCAAGGGAACCAAGATTCTAGCAAAAGAAACGTAATCCAGGGACAAAGACCAGACATGGAAAACAAAAAACATAGAAAGAACATAAAGCAACTAAAGCAATTCATACGTAGTGACCAACGAAAATGAGCAACTAGGTCTACACTAAAAACTGGGAGCATGGACCAGGTGCACCGGTAGGGTAAGGGTCCAATGCTTTTGGTTATCATGTCACGGTTGATGCATATCATTATCTTACTTTGCAAACCATATCATTCTCAGGTGTGGCACTTTTATTGTGCCCATTAAACTTAAGGAGGTAGACCTTGGGCAAGGGACACAACTCTTACAAATCATTGGAACGTTTGTAATCACCAGCTGACATCAATCTTACGTAAGCATCAAAGTAACTCAGATTGATTTCATTCTGTTTCAAAGGAAAGCTTGAAAGGCTTTGGTGAAATTGAATATGATACAAACATATCACTGATTTCAAGAGTTATTTCCCTTACCCTAGGTCTACTTCCTTAAGGTATAAAAGTATTGTTGATATCTTTTACAGTACATCTTACCACAGCAATCTTTTCGGTTATATATCCTAATACTCCGTATAGTATATATACATCCAAGGTCAACCATCCACCAATGTGTATTATTATTTGTTTCATTGTTCAATGTATGGCTACAGAACATTTTCATGTCAGCGTCAATCTTCTGATACAAGTTCCCGTCGTTTGCATACATTGATGATAGAGGCGTTACTCCATCGTGTGTATGTAGCAGATATGTAGAACTTTGCGTTGTATTTTTCAACAAGGCAATATTCTCCTGAATACATTCTAAGAATTAGATAAAAAAAGATAAGATATTAATTAACATTGATCTGGGACATAACAAACACTTACAGTAATAAATGGAAATCAAACAAAATCAAACACATGCGAATAAACAGCTTTTTCAAACCAAAACTAAACCTGGGATCAGTAACCTGTTCTACTGGTACTCGATGGTCAAGCGGCAAAGGCTGACTATTTCCGTTGTGTAATTAAAGAATCGATGTCAAATATCTTTGGCTTTGAGTTGTTGATATGGACTAATCAAAGAATGCATAAAATAAAAGTTTTTAAATTCTGTATTGATTTTATTTATTCACTCGCGAATGCATTTTAAACAAGAGAGAATATGTACTAGATTTATTTCTTTTGATATCTAGTTTGACGGTTTTCATCCCCGATTTTCAACTGTAAGAATTGCTAGAAAGACCCTTTTTGACAGCTTTTTCTATGGTTGTGACAGTTTGTGTTTTATTGACAGCCGTAAGCAAAGTTACGTATCCCGTTTGGCAGCTGTAGGCGAGTGATGTAGCATAGCTCGTATTGACAGCTGTAAGCAAAGCCTTTTACGGTTGTTGTAAACAGGATAACTTGCCTGTTTTGTTTAAAACTTAAAATAACACGTCTTGACGGTAGTATACAGGGTAACAGAATTCGCTTTAAAAGTAGTTAGCAAGGTAACATAGCACCATTTGAAAACCTTCAGCAAGGTTATATAGCATATATTAATGGCTGTAAACAAGGTAACTCGGCCCGTTTTGAAACCCAAAAACAAGGTTAGATACTTTTACTTGATTGATATGTCGATTTAAAGAAAACAAAATAAATATATGTAGTCGTAACATACAAAAACTAATTAAATATATGCTAAAAAATGTATACCTGCATTATATTTCTGTTTTCAGTTGCTAGAATAAATCTACATCTGATATACGAAAATTCGATTTGTCCTGAGACCCAAAAGCACATGATTAACTATAAATTATCGAAACGATCAATTATTATGTAAATCAACACTTAATAATAGATATGTATAGATGCTCATGATCGAAACGACGGACATTTTGTCGATCCTTAAGCGGGAGTCTTTGCCTTACCCCTCCTCTGACGAGGAATCAATTGCGACACTTTTTGCATTAAGTCCACTCTATTAGACCACTCTATCAATTATGCTATGAAATATACCTTTCATTTTCGATTTATACTTTCTTCCTTGTGTAAGTATTTCTGGAACACAAACGTTACCATATTATGTGTATGATTATTATTTACTGTAGTGAAACTTCTGATGATATCAGGTAATACAGTAGATGGTCAACATAGGTTTACAGATAGATAGACTATAGAAATTAGATAGACCTTTAGATTTGATTGATCAACCATCACAAGGTTATCATCATTGTCGGCTTAATGAACACTTGTATCGTGATGGAGAATCTATCGGCAGCAAGAAAACCGATTTGCTCACCGCATGATAGTTTACCCCGCATGTGACATTTTGTGAGCAGCGCTGCGAGAAAAGTAGAGATCGCTTAATCTTCTGGTGCACCTGGTCCATATCTTGTATTTAGTAGATCCGGGTTACTCGTTTATCTTTGTTCATATGTGTGTGGTTTTTTTATTAATATTTTTTAATGTTTAATGTTCTTTGTAGTTTGTTTTATTCATCCTTGTCTAGTAGTTATTCTTGAATAACGTTCTTTTGTGTTATCGTTCGAGTCCTGCATATAGTTCCCTTGATCTCCCCCTCTATATGCTATATGTCTATTAAAGATGGTATAGGTACAAACATCCTTTACATAGTGGATAAATTTTAACATATACATGCACATAGAGCACACACATTGACGCACGAACAAAAGATCCTAAATTACTTACCAACCATGTTTAAATTACCAAATAAGAACACAATTAGCTTGAATGCCTCCATAACTGATCGGTAAATATGTATTTATTACATCACTATATATATATATATATATATATGTACTGCTTTATTTTTTTTCAAATTGTAAGGAAAAGATTATATACTGATTGGATTACAGAATGATATTTGATTTTATCACTTTCATATTGTCTTATTCGAATCAATGTAATGTACAAGACATATCAGTGTCATTATGTATCCAATCGAGTATTGGATTAAACATTATGTGAAATCACCTTGACGTTATATTTTTTACTATACGTACCACCAGAATCACCTACAAGACCCAAATCTTTCATATCATTTTTGTAAAATGAGATATGACTACAATGAAATTCATAGCAAATAAATATTTATAGTTGCGGATAACTTGTCGAAAACCCAATTGTTTTAACTTTTTTTTTATAAAATAGTAATGCAGAGATAAAAAAAAAAGTGGAAATCTAAATTATGGAAGCAATTTTGAGTAAAGTAATATTGTTAGATAAGTAGGTCATAAATAATCATGTTTCAGATTTTTCTCGAATTACCTGATTCTTACAGAAACTTGTATTTTATAACAATCTTCGTGACTTACGGACCCAGGTAATATTAGTTATCAATCTTTTTTTTTAAAATTGCACTCTTTGATGCCTATTTAGCTATTAAGATTGTTGAAAAATAAATCTTTGACAAAATTTGTTGCATTGATCCATCTGCACTGAATAAGAGGATTATACTGTGTTACTCTCGACGAATGACATTTATTAACAATTAGTATGATAGCTACATACAAGCATTTATTATTTAATTGTTCATATTCGCAAAAGGTACCACAGCATCAAAACAACGGGATATTTCCAAGAAATAAAAACTAAATCACATGGCATACACGAGAGAGGAAGAAGCATGGAAACATATCGATATACAATGTATATCAAATTACCAGAAAACTGAGGAAAATGAAAACATGACATACAAAAAAAGCACTTGCAATATAAATTCAAACAAAATCTTTAGCGACACCAGGTGCTCCGAGTGGGTAAGCATGTTCTGCCCATAGTATTTATTTGCTAAGTATGATAGCGGGTGTTTCCGGTAACCAAATTTGTAACAAAATGCCATTAAACAAACGTGGAAGTCTAAATATAATACAAAATTACAAGTAACTCAATATATTTATTCTAATGAATTTAAAGTAATACATCAGTTTAATCAAATATAATTGCGATTCAATACCGTATCAATTAATTCAAATTGAATTGATTTGCTGTTAATTCATATTCAAAAATTAATGCATAAGTTCAGTTGAATAATTAATTACCGAAAAAAATGTACATCATTTAATTCATTAAATCATATTGAAACAATATAATTCCAATCTAATTAGCATATGCCTTTTTCGTGCATTATGATTGGTTTTCACCTTTTACGACCTCAGCAATGACAGTTTCTACATCAGTGTAAATTCAACGTACATACCGTACACAATATTTCTTCCATCATTTCAACAAAAGATAGAACCGTTTAGAGGCTTAAACGGTATTATCTGCTTCATTCCATAAACTTGCGGCATTGTGTATTTAAAAAAATATTTTTTAAAGATTACAGTCATCAGTAGCCCGAAAATATTTTGAACATTGAAACTGACAACTATGTCGCATTGTCGGTTGAATACCGCCATTTGCAATGTCCGTTTCGGCTGTCAATTTCACTGAATGAGAGCCTTCAGGAAAAAAATATATATTTTTCAGATAGTTAGGTATTGGATTTTGAAGGATTACACATTGTTTTTCCAGAATTTTATAACCTTGGTTCCCTTGATTACTCTTAGTAAACCAGTCACCTGTCTTAACGGAACAAATTGTACAAAAAGGGTTCAGTTTAGACAGACTTCACTGTAACATTTATAATAAGATGCTAAAAATGTGAGGAAGACAATAAGTCTAATATCTGTCTAGATGATATGTTTTGATTGACAAGAAATGTTTATAAGGAGATAAGGAAATATGAATGATAACCATCGTTCAACGTTTTAACGATGCATGTATCAACTTATGTTTGTTATGTTTGTTATGTTTGTTACTACTTTTTACCGGTAACCTCTGAAAAAGCAATATATAGGTCCTTTAGGTTATTTACGCCATACATAGTAGTTGTATCTTCACTTCTTAGATTTTGTATTTGTTCATCAATTCTGCATAAGTATATATACGTCATTTTAAAACTGGAAAAAGCTTATACGATTTGCAAATACAGTATATGATTTAGATGGCAGAAACATTGATTTGAACTTCTGAATAAATAAAACTTTCTGACCAAATACTGAATATTCCCCAATAATTGAACGTAAGAAATTTGTAATATGAAAGGCGTTTTAATACCTATATCATTAACATTTAATGATTAAGGTCGAAGTTATGTTGCTTTCACTCACAGATGTTCTGTTTTATTATTTGAACGTTTGACGAAAATATAGAATAACATTTCAATTGTAGAATTGCCAATTTGAAAAATAGGCAATTTGATTGTGACAATGCAATATTATTATCATTAAGTAAATAAGTGGAAATTGGAAAAGAACATGTCTGATCATTTCCGTATTGAATACATGACGAGCATTTCATGGGTAGTCTTAAAGTTTATAATCAATTTAATGTAAAAGCATTTTGCACTAGTATCAACTGAGAAATATATTTTAATTCATTTTAAATATATATAATACAAAAAAAGATTTAAGAGGATGGTGTTTTGAACATCTTTTTGATGTTGAATAATTATCATTAAAACTAATTGGTTTAGATAAGAACGCATCCTATTTATTGGTACATAACTATCAAGGTGTGAATCCGATTGATACTGTGTAATATATGTAACAACATTTTACTTTCTGAACTTAATGATGTGCTTTTTAAAAATGTTCAATTCTCATATTTTGCATATGTTTTTACTTCTTGTTTAATGTGAAAACATTTTTACATAGTATGCACAAATGCATATCATTACTTAAATATGTGAAAACATTTTATAAAAAAAAAGAATAAAAATGTAGAACTGTATTTTTTTAATCATGCAAAACAATTTTACAATTGTTTAAAAATTGACATATGTTGCGCTTATTTTTTTCCTTTTTCGTGTTAAACTGATTTAACTCATTCTTCTTTAAATACATTTAATGCAGCCATATTGTTTCCATCTGAACAAAATGAATGTTGGCATAAACAGTTCATGTCCAAGTTAATACTAGATATAGTTTGATATTTCAGGAGTTACTATGACAACTGATTCATGCGTTTCCTGTCGAGTTAAATAAAGTATGTTTTAACGATCATTTCAAATGTCGAAACAGCCAAATAGTATACATTATCCATTCATAGTAATTAAAGTTTGATTTGTTTACAATCGTTCTTTCCGTCAGCAGTGTGTATAAAAATACATTTTGTACGTGCATATTGTACTCCTGCTTTTTAGTGCCATGTGTTTTAAACAGATAAATACTATAGCAAGAATAGAATGACAATCTAGGGAACCAGGATTCGAAAAGTACATAAAATATATGAACACTCAGGGCTTCACAACAAACTAAATTGATGGACCAGGTGCGCCGGTAGGGTAAGCGTCCTCTGTATTTCTAGAAACTACGAGTTAAAAAATATAACTTCTCCAGTAGATGTAGGTTGAACGTAGGGCGTAGGGCGACAGTTGTGCATTTTAACATTACACAGACAACATATTTTAAAAACTTATATATCAATATCTTAATTATAGTGTACAATTAAATTCAATTACATATATAAATTTTCTGAAGTGATGAAATATGGTATTTCAAATTTCACTTGAAATTTTGTCCATGGAGATCAGAATCCTACTTTTATTTCAGATAATTTGCGACATTGGATATAATGTCCATTTACAACTTGTCCTGGCATAACAATGTGTTGTTATTCTCTTTAAATTGAAAAAAAAACATTAATTTCATGATTGAAATATATTCTGTTAAAGGAGTAAAGGGGCGTATTAAATTGTATGTTCTTCCATTTGTTTGCAGAGACTTTAAGTTAAGTCTTTTTAAGAATCATGGACATTGGAAAATATCAGAAACACAGAAACATTCTTGTCAAAACCCGCCAATCTGACTACATATATTCAACCAAAAGTGATTTCTCTATTTAAAAAAGACCACTTTTTGTTCTCTGCATCGCTGAATTTGCTCAGAAATCGTTCCATAGAATATTAGAATAATGATGTTGATAGTTATCTGTCTTTAAAATGTTTATTTCAGTGCATTACAATGAAATTATAACAGAATTTACCGACATGATATGAAAAATGTTCTCTTTTCCTTGCATATACATGATACAAATAGTACAAGTAGTCAAATGGTGTTTTTTTTTTCATACCAAGTTTCAACCACTGTTTGATTTTTATAAAGACTGGCATTTATAAATAAGTGACTTGAAAAAATACAACCATTCCAGCTGTACATCGTCCTGGATTCTCCATTTTATATGATCTTGTGAATAGTTTTGGAAGTGATATATTTATTAGTAAAATGTTGTATACCACGAAATATTAACTTTACAAAAATAGATACACAGGAATATTATCAAACAAACCTGATAATTACACGCACAGTAACTTTAAATGTTTTATCTGGTTAGTATTACGCACAAATATTGATTTTAAATGTGGACTTTATCAGACGGTTTAACATTTAATGAGCGAAATGTAAAATAATATGAATCAATGAAGGTTTGTACAACATTCAACTCGGAGCAAAATTAGACATTTCATTGAATAGGGTTTGTAAGTCTCGTTCTAGTTTCAGTTTCTTGTCCGGGATTTCCAATGTAGAACGTATTGAAATCCAAAAACCGATCTACATTTTATTGTTTACTTCCGGGATTTCGAAACGTTGATTCACAATGCAAAATCTTCTATTTTATGCTTTTCTTAACATTTTCATCCTGTAGACCTGAATATTTGTCATTATTTTATCAGTTTTCTTGATATTTTGATTTTAATATTGAACTCAAAGCTATGTTAATGACGAATCTCCATGCACTTGAATGGCAGACGAGGACCCATTTTCATGAAACCACGAAGTCACAGGACGAGACTTACATACCTTATGGGCTGTTATCATAGCTGTCATGCAGCTTAAGCACGAGTAAATAAAATCAAAGTTGACACTTTTGGTTAAACAACTTTTTATTTGAGTCACAAAAATATGTTCAAATAATATTTTAGTCAAAAATATCTTCTATTTACTTAAATCCCTAGTTTCATATTATATTTATATTTGAAAACAGTTGGGTGGATAGATTTTACTACGTGCTTTCAAAGATTAAAGGATTTGCCCGGTTTCTACATAGACGGTCTTTTTAGGCTATGTGCCCTGGCACCTACGTTTGTTAACAAATTTCATATTCTTTTATACTTTGCAGTTAAAACAGGAACATTATTTTAGACACATGATTCGTCAATGGGAGACATTACTCGAGAAATAATTATCCAACCTTACAAACTAATAAGTGAAGTTTTTGGATCATCAGATATTATTCGATTACGACAAAAACTGTACTCAACATGTGAGATCTTCTTTGAACTAGAAGGTTTTCAACATATTCCAAGTGGTAGTAGAGCCGAGGGACTTGAGTTGGATAGCAGCGATTTTGATGTTATGCGACTTCAAAAATACGGCCGGGTGTATGAAACAGTTAATGGCATAGATTTAAATGACAAAACTTTTAGTATTGTGATGGAGACCGAGGATTGTAAATTAGGTTTTACAAAGCTAAGAGTTTTGGATGTCGGAGAAATTTCTAAGCGAGCTGATTTTCTCACACAGTATTTAATGAATCTCTGGATTATAAAAGACCGGGTATCTTATTATTTATCAAGTGGTTTAGTTCGCAGAGAGCTGTTGCCGGAAAATGTTGATGTCCATGGGCCGTGTCAGCAAATAAATATCGGAATATTAGAAATGGAATGTCTTCATTGTTTTCGCTGTAAAGAATGGATTTCAGTTGCACAACCCTGGGTTAGTAGAAAAAGAGAGGATTGGCCTACTAATGAGCTTATCAAAGACATAGCAGCGTATGGGGTATTATTTGTACCCGTTGGTTGTAAAACGTCAAGATATGAGGATATTGAATGGCGTATATCATTCTCCATTGCGGAAAAACAACTAATTCATGCCTTTACTCATACACAGCTTCTGTGCTATGCAATGTTGAAAACTGTGGTTTCGGATATTAGCAAGCAGTCAGATAGTGAGCTATTATGTTCCTATTTTGTCAAAACAATAATGCTCTGGTTGGCAGATGAGCATGGATCACAATTTTGGATAGAATCACAAATTACATCATGTTATATGACATGTTTAGAACGGTTGATATATTGCGTTCAGTGCGGTATATGTCCACATTTTTTTATTCCTGATATTAACCTTTTTGAGCAAAAACTCAGAACAAGAGGAATTGTTGAAAACGTTATACGATGTGTATTGTACAGCCCGGACGGTACCTCTTGACACACATGCGTTTACAGAGTTTATAAGCATACATTATACTGACCCTATGCCACAATCTATAGTGTTATTACTCAATTTAATTGGTATACTTGTTGTTCATGAGTACGAGAAAAAATACCAAATTTTGACTAAACTTTTCAAGTTTTTGCCTTTTACTTCAGATTCAAAGATGCGAATAATGGTCTATCTCAATGCAGTGAATAGCTTAAATCGTGTAGAAGGTTGTACTGCATACAATCCACGTTGTAAGAACAAAATGTTTTATAATCAATATAAATCAATGTTATCAAATATTTTATTTAGTACAAAGACAGACTGCGCCTCCGGTTGGAGTTACTTAGCCTCACTGTTTTATAATTTGAAACTATACAACAGGTGCAAGTATATTGTAAGGGAATGCCTAAACAAATGTACACCAGACAAAATTTGGATGCCCATGAACCTGCATGCAAGTACTCCAATCTATCTAAAGGATCTCTTACATAATAAACATTTCTTTTCCAAAATTATTCAACATTATTATCTCAGAACTATGAATTGGAATTCAACATTAATTTTGCCGACAGAACTAAAATATTTATTTGAATATAAAGACGCATATCTTAGCATTCCTCCTGTGGTTTACGTAATGTTTTTAGAATTCCTATGTGACCATCAATTGAAACTAAACAATGCAAAGAAAACCACATTCAGGACCCTTCAGAAGACCGTGAGAGAGAAAAACTTTATAGTGAACGATGATCAAATGGCAATAGCCGAAAAGATCTTGAACATAGCTAATAACATAATGCAACAAACTGGAAGGGTAGTGTAAAATGAAGTAACTCCTTTATACAGAAAAGAACAAAAATATAATATCAAAGTCGGGCCTGCCTACATTTTAGTTTTTTTTATATTGTTTTTGTTATATTTGTTTTGTTTTTATCGAAACAAACACTGATCACATACATACCATATTAGATAACAATTTATTAAGCAACACTATAACAAAACATTTGAAAAAGAAAGCAATTTCCGTATATCCGAAACGCATTGACACCTTTGCCTGTTTCAATCATAGTTTGACTAAATTTTTTCAAGTATTTTACTTCCGATTAAACGAATCGAATAATGATTTATTTAAACGCTTTGAATAGCACAAATCGTGTAGCAGGTTGAACTGCATACAATCTACGTAGTGGGAATGTATGGTATATAATCAATATGAATTAATGATATCAAATATTTTATCAAGTACAAGCACAATCTGTGTCTCCGGGTGGAATTTCTTGATCTCATTGTTCTATAATTTGAAACTATGTAGCACATATAAGTTTATTGTTACGGAATGCCTGAACAAATGTACAGTAGACAGATTTTGGATGCACTTCATTCCATACTCAAGTATTCCAATCTAACTAAAGGACCTCTTACATAATAAAGTTTCTTTTCATTACATTTCTGTTATTTTCTCACAGGTGTTTAGTTTTATTCAACATTATTTTTTCCGCCAGAACTAATATATATATTTGAAAGCAATTTGACGGAAATCGAGGCGTTCCCATGGTGGTTAATTTGATATTTTATAATTCCTATGTGAAAATCAGTTGAAACTAAACAATAGAAAAAGAACAATTTTCAGAAAGCTACCGATGACTGTAAGCGATAAATGCTTCATAGAGATCGATTATTAAATTGAAGGGGCAAAAAAATATCTTGCATTTAGCCTCATACATAATGGATATTGCCTGTAATAAATTGGCAAAATGAGCTCACTTTTAAACAGATAAAACAGAATTTAAAGATCAATGTCAAACCTACGTACCATTTTGGCTTGTTTGTCTTATTTTATGTGATATTTTAGGAATTCTTGTATGAACATTGCTTTAAGGAGGTAGACTTAGGGTAAAGGACATAACTCTTGAAATCAGTGATATGTTTGTTTTATGCTCAATTTCATCAAAGCCTATCAAGCTTTCATTTGAAACAGAATGACCAGAATCAGTCCAAGTTACTTTGATGCTTACGTAAGATTGATGTAAAATGCTGAATACAAACGTTCCAATGATTTGAAAATGATATTCCTTACTCAGGTCTACCTCCTTAGTCGAAACAATGCAAAGAAAACTTTAAGAAGAATATTCATCAGATGGCATTTTTTCTTGTTTTTATTGTTTTTTGTTTTGTTTTGTTTTTGTTCATTGTTTTTTTTTCTTGTGTTCTGCCTGTGTTTGCTTATGACTTTTTGTATTTTGCATCAAATCTTTTTATAAAATGTTTTACTTAAAACACAATTATTCAAAGCTGTCGATGTTTTCAGTTATTCTTCTCGTTTTTGATACATTGTATCTTAGTTGCATTTGTAGGTTGAATTTAATTGTATGATTTTAGGCTATGCCTATGATGGAAGGAGCTCAATGTGGTACTAAAAGACAGCGCCTCCGCACTTGCGCATTGTCCACTTCCGTGTCGACAAATTTCGTCATTTCCGTCAGAATAAAATTTGGCATTTATAGTTCTGGTCTTACATTCTACATATACTGGACGCCGCTACGCTCCTTCCATTTTATATTCGAAGGTTGGGTATACTATAAAGGATATTCCAATATAGTATTATGTGTTTTAAAATGAAACCACATTAGACGTATACTATTTGTCACATGTTGAATACCAATACAGATATGACATAATTGTTTAGAACGACTAATAGATCAACTCGTGAACACATGTGAAGAAAGACAATGTGGCATGTTAAATACATTGATTTTGCACCTGAAAATATGTTCATTAATATAATTTTCATCAGAGTTTGGGAAAGATAGATTTCCATTCCTTTAATCTGTGTTATCTTTCCATTAAAATTGTTTGGCTGATAAGTCATCTCACTAACTGATCCGAATCATTCCTGTACAAAGTATGTTATATTATGTATTTGACCATATATGCCACAAAGAAGAAATGTTTTCTTAAATAGGCATCGCACTGCTATAATTTTTGGGGGAATAAAGGTACCATATGTACGATAATAAAAAAAAACAAAATTGTTGAAAAAACCTCTCAGTGCTGAAATTAATTAAAATGTATTGATAGGTGATATTTTATCAGCGGCTCAAGACTGTTACGCCTGGTTTTATCGACACTCAGTTGAGACATAACAGGTCTGTTTGCATCCGAGGCTTTGTTTGGGGGTATTGAAAATGGCCAAGTAGTTCCGAATGAGAAAAATTGATTTTATTTTTTTTATTAAATTTGACATGGTATTTAGGGGTACATATTTATTTTGCCAACCTGAAGAGTTAGATATGCATATAACAAAACTAAAAAAACTAAAAAACAAAACTCTTCAACCAAGCACATTGTAACTGTAGTAAAATCTCAACATTTTTCGAAGTAGTTGGAATTCATGTTGTCAGTTTCAACCGTTCTACTGGTCTGGTAAAGATGACATTCATTATAAGCCATTAACTCAAACCCAAGGCAGTTCTCGTGTTTTTTACACGACGATGCACACCGTAATTCAGTGGAAGATAAATAAGACCCCAGACCTATTAAAGGTCTCTTTTTCTTCTGTCGACAAAACTTCGATTCTAAATATGAAAAAAAAATGAAAAGGTTGTTTTTTTTTTATTATTGTATTTTTTCCATTGTTTAACGACAAAGTCAGGGTTAAATATTTCCGTGTCTTTTTGGAAAAAAAATCATGAGGTTTAATTTGTAAGGAATCCAAATATTCCCTTTTCAATAGGTCAATCGACAGATATATATTGAGATTGAACTGATGTCGAGCATGTCATATTAACAAAATCGAATAAAACACAATCCAACGAAATGGAATACTGCTATTTCTATTCGGGAATTTCCAGGTTATTATCAATATCTATGAACTGAACCTAAAGTGTTGATAAATGTGGTAGAAGAGGGAAAATCGTTGAGTATATATGTCATTGAGCATGTATAAATTATATTGGTAGTGTTTGATACGAAGATTACGTCAATAATCTGTATGTCTGTGTATGTTTTGGTAAGAATCAGGCGAAATGGTTAATATCGGAAACAGACATATCAAGACCCACCGATCTGACAATGTAGTTTCACTTATAGCTGATTTCTTTATTTGAAAATACCGCTATTTGATCTTCGAAGCACTGGATTTCTTTTTAGGTTTTCAATAGAAAGTTCAAGTTCTGCCCTTGAAATGTTCGTTTTAAGTGCAGTTTAATGAAATTATAACTTAATTTATTCAAAATGACATGGAGAAACTTTTTTTCCTTATTCTGACGGTACGAATAGCCATATTACGCTTTCAAAATGGTAGTTTTTTCATGTGTCATCCACTGCCCGATTCTTATAGAGACTGACACTTATCTAGTTAGAAATAAGGTATATGCTCTTTCCAAAAACAACAGAATTGTGAATTTGTCAAAGGCCTTAAATTGCAACCTCTCTCTATATGTGTGTGTGTGTGTGTGTGTGTGTGTGTGTGTGTGTGTGTGTGTGTGTGTGTATTCTATGCTGGTAAATAAGTATACTGTTTCTTGGTGGAATTCGCATTAACGGAAAATATATACAATTAAATGACGTAATGCTAATTAAATTTAAATGTCAAGATGTGTTGTTTTCCTTTGCTTAATATAAGGTATGTAAAGATGTAATTCTTACCTATGCTATGAAGATTTGAGTAAACTTGAACCTCACATAGTGTTAGAGCATCATCGTATGGAAGCAACCTAAATGTCTTACGTATTTGTAGATAGCGCCCACTGGTCTTCTTGTCGCATGTTAAGTTTAATATATCAGGACATTTGCCTTCATGAAAATAACACAACACTCCCGAGTTGTCATAAGTATCCCAAGAGGGTGTTTCTGGATTGTACATCAGTATGGAAAAGTCAAAAAGTCTTTCATCTAAAAGTAAATGTTTATTACAGCAACAGCCTCTCGGTTTTCAATATTCCTAGGGCATTTACAGAGATAACGAAGAATTGAAGGTATATTTACATTTATTGAATACCTTTTGATGAACTTTTTATTAAAGTAAAACGATGGTGTATATGTTGCGTTTCATCACATCTGTTCCTTTTTCAATTATGAAGCATATAACGAATGCTTGGAAAAGTAAGTGTGAAGTATACGTTAACCATTTTCGACTCACTTGTTTATTTAAATCATGAAAATTAAGCATTTATTTAGAAACAGCCAGCTGGTGCATTTATAGGGGAAAGAACCAAATTCAGTGACAATCATTCCGGAGGTTTGGTTAAAATTTTACTGAATTTTACTGTTGTAAACCTTCTCATATATTGTATCTATGTACAAATGCTCTACTTTTAGCAATCAATATTTCCAACAATTTTAACCTTTTATCTTTAACTATATTAGAGCGGGTAAATTGTGTGTGCGAACCTGTTCAACTCATGATCAATCGCATATATATATATTATTATCTTAGATGAGTCCTAGTTGTCAAAACTAAAAACCTGTTCACCACAGAGACCGTTTTGCTTTAATGTTAATTTATCTTTGTCCTTTTTGTATCGTTCTTGTTGATTTATACAAATAAATTCCGGTGTCGAATTTGGGGTTTCTTTTCTTCTTTTTCTTTAAAATTTCATTCATTAGTTCTGTCATTTGTTGTAATAATATTGAAACAGGGAAGTTTTATTTCAATTCCTTAGCTTTTCTTATTTTTGAACTTTTTCTATCTGAATTAAATGCAATTAATAAAACAAGTTAGCCATTTTTACATTTTGAAAACATATTCATATTTCGTCTCATAAATAATTATCAAGTATATTTAACACAAAAGTTAACAAATGTCTGATATTGTATTCTAAGGATTCATTTCTGTATTTCACATGATAAAATCTCTTTGCATTGGACATGGCTACGGTATTTTAAAGTTTTGAGTACTTCTTGAGTGCAAATTATTTTTGTACTTAGATTTTCCTATGTACTTGACTTTAATGGTGTACTGTGAGGTAACTCACTTTTAAAAACACGTGTAGAGCATATCAAAATATTCCAATATTAATGTGATGTTTTTTTTTTGTATTTGCAAGTGCACCACTACCTGCCTAAAAATATGGTCCTAAGAGGCACCTATTCAACAAAGGCAGGAACAAATATATAATTGTATAAACTACTAAAAAAGATTATAAATATTTCGGGTCTTAAACGACTTTTGAGAAGTTATTTTTATGAAAAAAAGCTAAAATTCGTCAGGAAAATAAACGAAATAAATTCTTCATATACATACAACGAACTTTTAACATCTCAAATAGCAGATAAATAAAAAGCGTATTCCTCTTTTGTTTAGTGCAGACGTTACATTTTATGAGCAACTGGATGGTCGTTTCTAGAGATGGAGAGGTCGGTTACCCCACCGTTGCATCTATAGTTTATGCTCCCAGTTTCTGATGGAGTCCAAGTTGCTCAATTATTCATATTTCTATCTGAGTATTATTTCAGTCATTTCATGTTCTCTATGTGTGTCTATTTACGTTGTTTTTAGGCCGTTTTCCCTGGATTGTATACCCTTTCATTAATCACGTTAACCATATTTCCTTTAATTTCCCCCTCATCATATTTCCGATCTACTAACATACAAACTGGCATAAAAATAACATATTTCTTACCACAACAATGCTTCCGGTTGTAGATGGTTATGCTCTCTATATCATACACACTCCCAGATCAACAGTCCACCAAAATGAAGGTTCATTTATGATTGTCTGAGTGCAGTATTTGAGTTGTCCCAAATCTATTGTCTGATCCAGTATCCCGTCGTTTGCGAAGGATGATACAAATGGTATTGACATATGAACGAATGTCGAACTTTGTCTTGTGTCTTTTAAAATGGCAATGTTTTCCTTCGAAAGTACTGAAAAATTGCCTTTTTTTATTTACAAAAATAATTCGAAGACAAAAATTCAATATAGATGTACACACACTGAATAAAATAATGAATAAGTACGCACAAACAAAAATAGAGGCAACTTCATAATCCCTTAATACCACCACAACCTACCCAGAAATAAACAAGACGTCTTCCGCATTTGAAGTCGGAAAATATACAAAATATACTTTATTTTCTATGTGCCTATTTTTACTCTCTTAAACTGAATGTCTGGCAGATATGAAAATATATTTTAAACTCTATTCAGTACTCTTCATTCCGGTCGGAACATAAAGCACCAACAAGCTTCCGCTACTTCTCTTTGCACCTTGCCAATGTGTAACCAAGATATTGAAACTTGGATGGTTCTCTTCCTGGCTTTTTTTCCTGGTGGTGTCCAAGGCAAAGCTTTTTATGGTGTTCTCTCATTTGGCATTATTAGCACATGACCAAGTCATCTAAAGCGTCGATAGTTTAATTTGTGTTGTAATGCTATTTGAGTTAAAAATTGATGTTGCTTATCTAAGGCCAAAAGATCTTGTGAATTTTACGAAAGCAGCAGTTGTGGAATTCCTCTACTTTCTGTAAGCTGCTTTGTATTATCCTCCAACATTCAGAACCGTATAGAAGGGCCAATTTGATTGGTTGATTGATTGATTAATTGATTGATTGATTGTTGGGTTTAACGCCCGAGCAGCAATATTTCAGCTATATTCATGCGATGAACATGAAATGGATGATAAAATGAACATGAAATGATGAAATGAAAAATGGGATGGGACACAAAGATAATCGGGTCGACAACTTTTGATTGCCACTGGAAATATGGAGAGGTGGGTAGGTTCGTGCAATTAAGCCTTCTGTGGCGGAGCAAAATGGTTCGTACTCCGGAAGAATACCGCAGCAGGGTTCTTTAACGTGCGAGGAACGTGGCATCTTTCTCAATATGGTGCACCACTATGGTTTGCGGCCTGACAAAAACATGCCAGGGGTACTCCATTCCACCACCTGGGGCACACAACCCAGTTTATCTGTAGGCAGAGCGCCCAAGCCCCCAGCCAAGGTTCTGAGCACTATTTAGTCATCTTTTACGACAAGCTTAGTGTTGCTGCAGATCTATTCTTTTGACACCCGGACCCGCACGGGCCAGGACCGATTTGACATTACTCTTGAAAATTTCAGCTTGGTGTTAATACTGATGTTTTGTTTTACTTCCAGGCTGGTTGAAATCTACAGAACGCCATACAAGTTTTTGCTAGGCTTGTTTGTATGTCTTTCTTTGCTCCTTTGTCATCACTGATGAAATTAAATCTCACTTGTACATTTTTCCAATTGATTGATTAAAAAACCATTAAGTTTTAAACATTGTAAATAAAACTACGAGCAAAATATCTATTATCTGAATACGACAATGAAATAACATTGAAAGCATTTGGAAACCGATAAAAGCAGACTAAACAATTTAAATAATTATACAGTTGATTTTAGTTTCTTTAAGTCTCAAGGAAGTGTCTTACTGTGCACGTGTTGGTGTATGATATTCTGATTTTAATACTTAAAATAGTTCACTCAGTAAATAAAACTTCAATACCAGCATACACTCGTAAAACTAAAGTATAACACATAAGAATTTAAGGTGTCATGATAAACAAAATGTATTTTAAAAAGGTAAAAAATGTAGTTAGTATTTTTATCAACAACTGTAATTATCCAGCGAAATAAAATCATACATTACTCTGTTTCTGTTTAATGACAACAAAATATGTATACAATGCTGTTCATCTTCTCGGCATTGTTTCAATACAATTAATTTCTTTGTTGATTTGCTGTAATTAAAAGTGTTTTTAATACAATGATATATATAAAACGAGTTTTGACGGTTCGTACTGGAGGCAAGTTTATCAAACAGATCTTAAAAAGCAGATGTCTTCTGAACATATATATCAATCAAATATAAATAGACATTCCGCTATTTGGATATGCTGTGTTTCAAAGCGTTACTCTTTATTATTATATAGATAACAGTGTTTGATCGAATATTCCCATTGTAATAAATTTCGATAATTCACTCCGTGAAATTCGGTAATTTCACTCACGGACTTTCTCCCGCCAAAACGTCACAACTTTAAAATCAATCCGCCGTTCACAAAATTTGAAATTAACGTTGAAAATAGCGACGAATAATCGAAGAAATCTCTATAATAAATAGGATGATCAACTGGTTATCGCGAATAATTAACACTAAATTTAACTCATGCCAAGAACGCGGTAAGATTTAACCCGTGCGCGGAATAAGTTACGTATACTCGTTAAATCTAGGCGTTCTTCGGCACTCGTGCTTCTTATTTGATATTTTCGTCGTTTACTTCTTGTATTAAATTTAGTGTCGGATTAAGATTCTATTTTATATTTGGTTCAAGTGATATTAGTAATTGGATAATTAATTGGAAAGAGCGAATAACTCAAATATTATCACGAGTGCCGAAGAACGCCTCGATTTAAGGAGTATGCGGAACTTGTTCCAAGCACGAGTTAAATCCTCAAGCGTTCTTGGCACATGTGATCATATTTTGGTTATTCAGGACAACCAATTGATTATCCTAATTATTATATATATTTTCTTTATAATTTATCAATATTTTCTACATGAAATTTAATTCTGGCAGTGGAGGATCGATGCCAAATTTGTGACGTGTTGGCCGGAGAAAGTCAAAGAGTGAAATTAGCGATTTTATTTGACAGTGTAAATTATCGAAATTTATTCTACATGGAACATTCAATAAAACACTGCTATCTATATAATAAAGTCTTTTATGTGTCATACAAGAATTGAAACTCCACTGCTATGGAGTTCTTATATTTTCTGAGACTGCGTTCGATATAAAATCTTTGAAATGATTTGTGTCAAGCAAGTCGGACCATCTGATGAATACCCTCGGGACTTGGATCTTTCATCTTAGGAATGAACACAGTGGTTTTTCGTTGCAAGAAAAATGCAATCACATAAATATTGAAAACTTATGTATGATGTACTCGAGTTTTAAAAGGTAGTCAATCGGCTGGTCTGGTCCGCCGTGCAACCCGATAACCATATTGCCAAAATATCTGATCAATTCAGGCGGTTACATTTTCTTTTGGGGGGTTTCAATAATCATAAGACCGTAAAAATGGAAAATTTCAGATTTTTTATCACTCTTATCATTTTTGATAGATATCATAGTCCAAACATTCTTTTGTGTGAGACACCACATTTATATAGTATCTAAACTTTTGTATCAGCCCAAGTAAAAAATATTTAAACTTTTTAAGTCTAATTAGATGAAAAAAAAATACCACCCTACCCCTGAGAAAATACTTCAACATTGACCATAATGTTAATTTTTAACATATAAATTATGTAGAAAAAGATATGTTAGGTATTGTTGTTTTATTTATCGATGTAGTTAGTATATCTGCTCATTTAAGGTGCTTAGTTCACAGTTTCAAACTGACAATAATGAACTTTTCATTAAAAGTGAAATTTTCGGAATACCATATTTTCGTTCATTGCCCCTGTAATTGGCAATAATTATTTTGCGTAAAAAAATTAGCAAATACATAGCCCCATGCTCAACGCAGCGGCCGACGTCCGTTGGTTCGGTTATTTCCTGACTAGAAGCTGTAGACTAGCCTTTCGAAAATTCTTGAACGTTTTTCTAATCAAACGTCAGTTGACAATCGAATATCGTCGCGTTTAATCATTCACTGTTTCTCCGACCCGAGATTCTTCCATTTTCTGAGAGGACTGTCTGCAGCGTCTAAAGTGAAATTCGAACGTCAGACGCTGTTTGAAGACTGATTATCCCTGTTAACTAGTTCTATCTTGTCTGAAGTTTTGGGCAGTTTATTTCATGAAAAGGCTGTTATGACAATACAAGAACGGAGTTATACGAGTCGAACGATTTGAAACTCTTCGGATAGATACGTACAATTTACGTATGATATTATAGGATAATAACATTCTCATTTTTGTTTCATGGATGATTCGGTTTAATAATCATAAAACTAGAATAAATGATGTATAAAATGTAATCAAGGGAACCAAGAATCTAGCTAAAATCAAAAGAATGTAATCCAGGGTCAAAGACAAGACATTGAAAATAGACATACAATAAAGAACATTATATAACCAAAACAATACACACAAAGTAACAAAAATAAATGAGCAACTCGGACTTCACTAAAAACTGAGAGCATGGCCCAGAGGCATCGGTAGGGTAAGAGTCCTCTGCTTTTCTAGAAACTCCCGCCGAGTTGCTCTTAAAAATTCAGGTCCAGAGTACACAAAAGAGGAAAGGAAAATTATGACACATTGAACAAAACAGTTTTCATGGTGTAGATGGATACACCGTAACGATCCACGAGTTCATGATGACGACCATAAAACGTCTGTAGTAATGAATTCAATCTTGGGGCAACAAAACTCTGTTCCAGAAGCCTAATCGTAAGATGTCTAGCACGATACAAAAAGTCTGCGCAGTTAAGGCAAGCTCTGGCATAACGTATGAGTTGTGATATGAATACGCAGGTGCTGGAGATGCTGCTACGGATGAAAGGAAAGTTGGCAATGCGGAATGAAAGGTCATCGCGTTTGTCGTATAGTTTGCTTTCCTTTACCATCGATTTTTAAGTGAAGGTCAAGATATGAGGCTTACTTTACAGTGTATGCCTTTATCTCATGTTCTTTGAGATAGATGCAATGTATCAAATCCCTGAAACTAGGATTGTTTAACGATAATCCGTCATCTACATTTGTCGGCCCCATTGTCCTTGTGTCCCATCCCTTTTTCATCGTCATTTCATGTTCATTTAATCACCAATTTCATGTTCATCGTCTGAATATAGCTGAAATATTGCTGCTCGAACGTTAAACCCCAACAAACAAACAAACAAACCATTGTTCTTAATGCCTGATATTTCCAATCTTAGGCTACAGCCGTGAAATGGTAGAACCTGTCTAAACAAAACCCCTTTGATCTGAGTTAACTTTTGGGTTTTCATAGGCAAAAAAATATCCGAACTGTTAAGGGTTTTAAGAAAAAAACGTCTGGTTTAAATTAGTTATCGATTTACCCAGGATTAGGTTTAGACAGTATTTATCGTACTACAAAAACAACTATTTTTTTATATATCTTTTTTTATTTGTTTTTTACAACTCTACATTAAATCGACTGCTTGACATCACCTATAGATGCTTAAAACGCCGAAATGATATACATGTATGTCAGCTCAGTGAAATCATGCGATATCATGTTTTATGGAACACTTGAAAGAGATATCGACATAGGCCCATGGCCGAGGTCGATACGTTTTTTAAGTGGTCCATAAAACAGGATACTGCATGCACTAACCTGATATAATTGTTTATTGCATTTCTCTGCAGACATTTTAACTGAGTAAGTTTCTTTTCTAAACAGCTGACGTCAGCCCAGCAACATCACTTGTAATCAAAACGCTAAGCATGATATATTACAAAATATGGGTGTGTCAGAAATACATTGTTTAAATGGAAACTGCAAAATACGAAATGTTATCAAACACTCAATCATATATTTCTAGAAAAAATTATTGATTTCTTTCTTGATTGTCATGTTAGATATTTAATTATCTCTCAAGTTCCAGCCCTCTTGAAAAAATAATGCAATTTTTTTTATCAATATACATTGTATTTTTTTGTATTTTACTGAAAAAATATTTTATTTTGAAAAGTGTCTTTAGTTCATTTTGCTGATAAAATGTTAAACACTTAAGAATTCATCTTATGGTCCTTCACGACTAATATTTTACTGTTACATAAATAGCTTAACATTTATGTATAAATGGAAACTGACACGTTGCAATGGGATTTTTTTTTAAATGCCAACTTTTGTTATTTTTTGTAACAATGGTAACAATCGTGTTGTTGCGTTGCATTGTTTTACTTTAACGTTAATAATGATGCAATGTATAATTTATCAACATTGTTCGTTTTGTACTCTTATTTTCTTTTTTAAACTAAAGCTCAGCAGGAATTTAAAACAAAAGTCGTGTCTCTATAGATACTAGTATGCAACAGTGCTTTAAGTCTTTTTTGCAGCCAAATGTTAAGTAGCACTCCAACTAAGAATCATGCAAAATGTGATACATGGTTGAATACAGAGATGGGTCCGATTACTTTCAATGTAATTGATCAAATTACAATTACTTTGTTAAATACACGATTAAATTAAATAAATGATTACAGCATTTCTGAAAGTAATTGATGAAATTAAAGATTACATTGGCAAGTAATCGTGATTACATCTGATTACGATTAATTTGCAAATAACTATGAATTAATTGAAGGTTTTGAAACATTTTATTTATTTTATTTATATTTTTCATAAGGCCTTAATTTTTTTTAATTTAACACATATTATTTTTTAAATTATAGTAGAACATCAACCTTCACCAGTTTATTAAACCACATAGATCTATAGAATATATATATGAGTTAAATATAACAATTTCTGACTTTCATTTTAATTTTTAAGAACAATTGCACTTGATTCATGTACAGTTATGCCCTTTATATATGCCCTTTGAATATGAAAGAAAATAGCCATAATACCTTTGGGTTTTACTTTTGTACTTCTTATTAAATTCATTAAAGGATAGGATCTTTTGATGGATCTAACAAACTTTTTTTTATTAGAATAATTAGATTTTTGTCTTTACTTGTTGGTATTGAATTAATATTTTGTAATATCTTTGTACAAAAAAGGGAGAAAAAACAAATAAAAATTTATACAAAGAAGCATTGAATGATTAACAATCATTTTACTATTTTTCGTTGTTGTTGTTGACATAATGCATTCATTATCCATAGATTCCATTGAGGCATTAATATTTCCATCGTAATCATAATGTAATCAGAATTACAGGGTATTTTGAAGAATAACTGATTAAATCAAATTGCATGTAATCAGATTTGTGGCTGATTAATGATTACAATGATTACTTGAAGAAGTGTAATCCATTACAGCTGATTAACAATTACAATTACAATTACCCCATTTCTGGTTGGATAGCCTAAATAGTTTTACTTTTTATATTTTGTTTAAAATGCTGAAGTATACAGAAAAAAACGTTTCGATTTCCACAGAACCCGAGTTCATAAGAGATATAAATTATACAGAATACACTGTAGAATTCAAAAAAGGGATATAACTTAGTAAATGACTCTAATTTACAGTAGAAATCATTGAATTTTCAATGTGAATTATTTCCTAAGACCAGACAGATTTGAATGAATGAATATACATTTCATCATATTGACCTATAAAACAACAAATAACAAATCTGCGTAACAGATTCATGAATCAGGGGTATCATGAAATTCGTCTCAAAGGGTCTCTTACCAAATTTCTTTTCAGATATCAGCCTTTGGTTAAAAAGTAATCAGTTTCTTCTATAACAATGAGTAATGATTGCTTTTTGTAAATTATTTTTTTGTACTAATATGAATACTGATTTGCCAATGATAACACTATAGCATGCAAATGCAATTTAATCATCACCGGTATATTCACGCCACAATGGAATAGGGGGGGAGAGGTTGGCGAGCTGTAAAATCAAGATTTTACCACCCATTTCGTTTGAAATACCTGTACAATGTCGGGACCATTGCGGTACCAGCTATTTCAGTGATAGAATATATATTTTCTATCAGATTTATTTTGGTCTTGACTTGATTATGGATTGGATTAGTGTTCAGTAACTTTGTTGTTACACTTATTTAAAGTCTGTCCATGTAGAAACCAGGCTGGGAAGACCTAATTATATCGACGCCAAATACTATTCTACCCCTCACATGTTTGGTACCAGAAAGAACAAAGATTTTGCTATGTCAAAAGTTGATTAATCGGAATGTCTATACGAAGTTCCGAAACTTATAAACTAAATTATGAACAGATGAAACATTTTTACATGTATATCGTTTTATTTTATAAGTTTCTATTGTTTTCTATGTAATTTCATTTCATTCTTACCATTTTAGTAAGTTTCAAACCAACATTTATTTGTGAGACAACTTAAAACTCCGAACAGCGTCTGACGTTCGAAATTCACTCTAGACGCTTCAGCCAGCCCTCTTAAAAATGCAAGAATCTTGCAAAGTTGAGAAAATTTAAATGATTTTTACTCAACGTTCCGATTGTCTAACGACGTATGATTTGAATTACGACCGAGAATTGTGAAAGGCCTGTCTGCAGCGGTTAGTAAGAGAAGGAGACACCGTCGTATTATCGATTTAAAATCCCTAGCAATGCTACATTTAAATAATAAAAAAGAAAAAGTAAAGTGCATGTATTAATATTTTATAACTATTGTTGTGTGCGTGCATTCTTTTTTATTTCAAATTAGCTTAGTAATATTTCATCTATTGTTCACATCGAAGCAAATAAGTTGTGAAAAGTTTTCATCAGTAGTTTTCAAAAAGCGTTTTGGATTCGAATATAATGTTTCGGAAATACGTGTATTGTACAGTACTAGTGTAGTTCCTGTTCATTTAAGGCAACCATAACATAAACACAACGACGTTGTCATATTGCCTTGGGAACGCCATAAAATGAGCATCTAGTTTATTGGAAGATAATGTCCTTATCAAATTCTGGCGCATTGTTCGCTTTGCTTGCCAACAAAATTTCTACCATTCAAGTGTAGCGGAGGAACGTCAAAGTGTGGAACTGGAGCTGTTCAAGAATTTATATCTCTAATAACGCTTAATGACAGATATTTAATACTAATTGTTAAGTAAATTCATTCTATCACAATGTATCTTATCTGGAGCATTTCCGTTTATTTTTCGGTTCTGATGAATGCTGTGGAATGTAATGTGACAAACATGTTTTCAATAGAAAATAAAAAGACTATTGCTTCGTTGGAGACAACTAGAAAACCAGTGGTTGTTTCCACGGTCTCGGAATGTGCTGTGGTATGTTGGACAGCCTTTGATTGTTTGTATGGAGTCTTCAATCCAGTAACTGGCAATTGTATACTATCTGATGCTGTTTATAATACGAAATTTGAAGATTCTAACAGTAATATGGTTTTACGTAAATGTGGCAGAAAAGTCAGAAAAGGTATCTATAAAAATATGATGGTTTTTAATCGAACGTAAAAGAAACGCATCTTGTTGACAAGTAATGCAATCATTAAATTGCTCGATAAAAGAAATATATTTCAGGTGTTATGATGTTTAGTACTTGTTAATGACAGACCTTTCGTCCTCTTCTGAAACTTTACCAAGGAATAAGCACTCATAATTCAGACGCTTATCTAGAGTTAATTTAAAAGTTTTTTTCAGGTTCAATTCAAATTGCAGGTACCTTTATACCACCCAATCGCCGAAGAATTTTCATGGATTCTTTTTTTCGGTATAAGCCTATATTTGAATCCCACTGGATCAAAAAGCCAATATTTTGGTGTCTCAGTTGTTCGAGCGTCCAAGTCTTATTTGGACAGTATGTGTAAATAAGCTGAATACATATAGGTATCATCATGTAGCCCGATGTTCAGGCTTCAAAACGTTACCAAGGAAGGTGGGGTAACACTTAGGGTTTTGGGGTGAAATGAAGAAAACTTACCCCTACCCTACAAAAAAATCGCTAAAATTGACATATATTTCAATGTCAAAATCACTAGAGTATTTATACTTCAGTAAAAAAAACATTGGCTTATTTGGAATTTTCTGTTTATTTTCATCACAATTAATACTTCTGTGGTTCTTTTGATGGCTTATGGCAACTTTAGAAGTAAACGAAGTAAGAATTTATCAACAATGCAAAAAAATGAGATTTTCGGGGTCCCCGTAAAAAAAGTCGCATATATTCGACTCTACGAAGTTTTTGGTATCATTCAATGTATATTTTAGATAATTTGTTGGTCTACATAAATAAACCACGAAAAAATATTTTTTAAGAAAGAGTGTTCAAAATATAATAAGGAAAAATGATGTATCCAACATAACTGATCGATTCAAGGCTTACAATTATTACAATTATTATGAAATCTTAAAAATGGGAATTTTCAGAATTTCAGAATTTCTTCTATCTTCTATATCCTCCCCCGTTATTGTCATTTTTTATACTATCGTAGTTATAATAAGCCTTTGTTTAATACAGTACACTTGTACAGTGTCTTGGCATCCAAATGAGCTAAAAAAAGATTTAAAAAACGTAAAAAATGGATTTTTGCCTCAGCCAGGTATAAAAAGTAGCCCAAAAATACAAAAAATGTTTCATTTTATTTTTTGGCCACCAAAGATTCGTAAATCGGGGATAAAAGGATAACTTAAAATCATACTTGTGTTGATGAGTGGGGTACACTGGTACTAAGTCTATATCTTCCAGGTGTATGTCTTGAACATAGATTTTGGTCATTTGAAGTCAGGTTGACACACATTTTGAGTTCGGATTCTTAAGGCTAGAAACCACTAATTCCACTTCCCATAGGCTTCTATGCTAATTTCACAATATTCAATGGCTTCTCTGGACTTTACCTTAACTTTAACCTGCAGAGTACTATATATCAGCATGATTCTACATATGTCAGCTCACAATCCTCAGAATGGCATGTGGGGTTAGCAGACTTGCAGTGCAGTACTGGTCACCGGAAGTGAAGGGTCTATAAATAGCATGGGAAATCCCAGTGTTTTCACAAGATAGGGGTATATTTAGAAACCATTATGGAGATTAGGCTTCACATCATAAGAAGCAAAATGCATCTATAAAATGTACAGAAATGTTATTCCTTTCAGAAACTGTTTAAATTTTTTATATAAGATGAGAACTTTTTTCACAGCACTATGAGGAACAGGGGTAATTTCTGCGTAGGACTATTTTTGCATACGTTCCAAATGCTCATTGGTTGAATTGGTGGTGTGTAACCTAAAGAGTCACTTTCTGTCTTAGAAAAAATAAATAATTATACAAGTATCTTCCTATTCACATACTGAATGCATTTGCAAAGTTTCAGTGAAATGTGACAAGCACTTTTTTAAATATTTGATTTTTAAATATAGGGTAACCAAGTTGCGCAGGCAAAAAAGTGGCAATATTCTACCATACTTAAATGCATTAAATATTTGCAAAGAACTTTTTCTGACTTTCCAAATAAAACAAATCAATCATGACTTGTTTTTTAACAATATTAATAAAGAGATAACCTTTAAAAGTAATCATTTTCTGAAAAATTGGTCTTTTTTTGAAAATTTATGTCTGACATGCCTCCCCCTTTTTCTTGATCACATGTCAAAAACCCTAAATCTATAAATTTTCACAAAAGGTGATATATTTGGCTTTAAATTTGTAAATACAGTGTTTTCACATTAAAACACGACCAGTAAAGGGCACCTAAAGCAAAAAAAAAGTACTCAAAAATGGATTTTCCATGTTGCCATAAGGAAATGCTTATACATCCTTAACCGCAGTAATGAAAGTGAGTTTTTCCTCATTTCTAACCAAATTTTTCCTCAAATATACACAAAACTTGATTTCAAGTGCTGATTACCACCATATTGAGGTAAATGTAGCCCTCAAAGTTTAATATTTGATATAATTACTAAATTTTCTACATTTTTTACAAGATAAGACATAAAAATCAGCCAAAAAGACCAGTTTTCCATAATTGATCTATAACTTAAAAAAATGCATATTTTGAAGGATTTTTGTGTGTATTCCTCTCATGGCAAAGTTTACAAGATCTTCAAGTAGTTTAAAGCTATTCCAAGAAACTTTTCATTTTGCCATGGCTTCAGCTTAAGGCTAGAAACCACTAATTCCACTTCCCATTAGCTTCTATGCTAATTTCACAATATTCAATGGCTTCTCTGGACTTTACCTTAACTTTAACCTGCAGAGGACTATATATCAGCATGATTCTACATATGTCAGCTCACAATCCTCAGAATGGCATGTGGGGTTAGCAGACTTGCAGTGCAGTACTGGTCACCGGAAGTGAAGGGTCTATAAATAGCATGGGAAATCCCAGTGTTTTCACAAGATAGGGGTATATTTAGAAACCATTATGGAGATTAGTCTTCACATCATAAGAAGCAAAATGCATCTATAAAATGTACAGAAATGTTATTCCTTTCAGAAACTGTTTAAATTTTTTATATAAGATGAGAACTTTTTTCACAGCACTATAGGGAACAGGGGTAATTTCTGCGTAGGACTATTTTTGCATACGTTCCAAATGCTCATTGGTTGAATTGGTGGTCTGTAACCTTGATACGACAATTTTTTTATAGAAAAGAATTGCAGCCCATTGTCTTCACCCGTACACTGGTCAAAAATCTAGAATCAATGACTATCTATGAGGTCGTGAATTTCCAGGAATTAAACTAGGGTAACCATGGAAGTTAAGAATATTCTTCGGTATGTTTATTTTTTTGTAACACTCAGTCCTCCTGAACATAAAACTCATTACAAGGCCCTGTCATGTAGTCAGTCATGATATATTCTTACTACACCACCAAATGTGCCATATATAATACAGTTCTCATATATCGCCTATAATACTGATACGGTTATCATATATTCTCATATGTAAACAACCCCGTGCAGGTCCGGGTGTTAAAAGAATAGGCCTGCAGCAGCGCTAAGCTTGTCGTATAAGGCGACTAAATAGTGCTCAGAAACCTAGCCGGGGGCTTGGCGCTCTGCCCACAGAGCAACTGGGATGTGTGCCCCAGGTGGTGGAATGGGGTACCCCTGGCGTGTTACATGCTGGGGTTGTCAGGCTATAATACGGAAAACCTGACCGCAAACCATAGTGGTGCACCGTGTTGGGAAAGATGCCACGTTCCTCGCCCGTTAAAGAACCCTGCTGTGGTATTCGATAGGAGTAGGAACCTTTGCGCTCCGCCACAGGAGGCTAAATTGCCCGACCTTACCCACCCACCCCTTTTTCCAGTGGCAATTAAAATTTGTCGACCCTATTATCCTTGTGACCCATCCTTTCTTTTTTTTCATTTCATGCTCATTTTATCATCCATTTCATGTTCATTGTCTGAATATAGCTGAAATATTGCTGCTCGGACGTTAAACCCCAACAAACAAACAAACATATGTAAACATTGTCATGCTACCTTAAATTCTTAAATGATTGTGAAAACGTTTAATTATCATTTGATCATCTTATACAAACTGAAACATATGAGAATCATATTACGTTCGATTCATTTGATAAAATTTGATTGTCAATCGTGGCACTTTTGGCAGTGTACAATTAGAATTTTTTAAATTTTTTATTCAGTTGGGAAGTTGTAGGTTAGATCACTGTGGCTCTGCCACTAGGTGAAACAGAGACTTCAAATAAATAGATGAATTTAAAATCAAGAAATCATTGCAATATTGTTTCATTATTGCCAAAAATCCGACGGACATAAAAGCCGCTGTTGTTAATCGCTATTTGGAATTTTTGACATAAATGATGTGGGAGTTTTCTCAAAATCGCAAAACTAAAATCCTTACTTAAATGATAAAATCGCAGAAATTTAAGCAGGCAATTCTGTATAAAACAAATTAAACTAAAAAGAATAAAAGTGATTTATGTCTTCCGTGGGCAAATCTTAAAAGACATTGTTGCAATATAAACCCGAGAAATTTGTTCTTTAACAGTATAATATATAATGATGACTTTTATTTGTTTTTCGTATGTTGCTACTATGGAATTTTTGTTCAAATAATTCATGTCGAAAAACATGTTTTGAAGCATTTTGCCTAGTGTCTTTGTTTTCCTAATTCAAATGATTAAGAACAAAAACAAAGCTAGATTTTATCAGGTTAACGCCTTAATTTTGAAGTTTTGCAAATATTCAATTATTTCGATGTAATCATGTTATTTTGTGAAGACGAAAGGACACATTGCACTGTATATTTATGGTTGTGAACTGAAGAAAAAACGCAGACGGTCAAGTTGTGTAATAGTTAAATATATGTTAAATGCTTTGACAATTTAACGCTTTATTTCTTTTTCTTTGTTTTTTCTCTAGATTCTGAAACGTTTACTATTATAGATTCCAAACACCCTGTGAAAATGGATCAATTCATCATGAAGAGCACACCAGACAAACATTTGCTTTATTTTAAGGTTAAATCTTGTGACCAAGTCTATATCACATTGCGAAATGGACACTCCAATGTTCATAGTGTAGCAATAGGGCTTGCCAGCAACCGATTTATAGATATAGAATGTCATTTACCCGGAGGCACTACAGCATACGCTTCTAAACCGCCTGTACTTGACTGTAATATCTATAAAGATTTCTGGATAACTTGGAACAGCCGTACAATAAGGTTAGGGAATGGAGTTAAAGCAAGTGCCAATGTGATTGTTTCGTACGCACATGTTACTGATATTCCTGTCATCAACGACGTAAAGTGTTACTCACCTTATTCAACATCTGAATGGATATTCCAGAAAGAGCAGGTTCATAATTTCTTATAGTAATTTCGGCTAGAATCTTGGTTCCCTTGGTTACTATATATATAATTTATTCAGATAAAACCGATGTAGTACAAAGGTATGCAGAAAAACATATTATTACAAATTGCATTGAGTTGTACAGTTGCGGAGGGAAATACAATCATAGTTTTTTAGAAGTCAGAGAGAATCCAGAGTGTCATTTATAATTCTAATGAATTTGCACAATTTTCTTAGTTTTGATTGCTGTTTTTGATTCATAACAACACTGAATTTTAAAATATTACAGTTAAATATGAATTTTGTATCAATGTAAAGCTTTCTATCGTTTCGAAAATTTGAACATTCCATCAGGTAGTGGTATTCATCACCAATGGCTCTCTGCATACAGGGCATGTTCGTTGATTACGCTCTATATTTTGCCATCTGCTGCTTTCTATTGGTAGTTTGGTTCCCTTGGTTACTCTTTCAACTTGATTTTAACAAGCTCTTTGATTGATTTGTTCTATGTTTTTATTTAATGATATTTTTTTCAGATATATTATTCTTCCTATTAAATGTATAGGGCGATATCCTTCTTTCATAGGGTAGTCTAGTACAACATCCTCAGATGCAGTTTGTATGTGCATAATAACTTTTAAATAGTATACTATATTCTACTTATTTATTTTTCAGGATAATTGCTAAATGGTATGGAATTGATCAACTCGATACACTAACACAAAAAAGATTTATTGTGATTGATAGTTTTAAGAGATAGATAGATAGATAGATAGATAGATAGATAGATAGATAGATAGATAGATAGATAGATAGATAGATTTATAAAAACTGGCAATAATAAAAAAATTGTCCATTGAAAAATAACAAATTTTCCATGTGCATATTTTGTTGATTGCACTTCGCGCAATAAACAATATGCATATAGAAAATTTATGTTATTTTTCAATAGACAAAATTTTTATCGTAGCCAATTCTTATAAATAATTTCAAAACATATTTTTATCTTTAAACACGAGAAAAGTAGCTCTGAATTTAACTGAATAGGGGCGTGTCAATATTTTTTTATCCATTGAGATATAACAAAATTATTTTAACCAATCAGATTACAGTATTTATCTCAAATTAATTACACGATGATAACAACACATACAATCAGCAAAATTTTCGGTGAACTAATGACCTTCTTCAGTGCCATATACGATGCAGCCCTAACAAACAAACATATGTAAGTTTAGAGGATTGCACAAATATTACATTATAAGAAAATGTATGATAACATTTTTTTTTATTCAACTCAAATATATAAGGTTCTTAAACGAGTGTGTAGTGAAGGTCTGGGATGTCTTTCACGAGTGTAAGAAATTTCATCTTTTCGCGTAGCAGAACGATGAAAAGACGTAGAATTTCGCACACGAGTGGAAGATATCCCAGATCTTCATTATACACGAGTACAAGAACTGATTTCTTTCGTTTTTTTACAAATCTCACTTTCGTAGTAAACCACTGAATGAATTACGTTGCAAAGTGAAACAAATTAATGCGGCCGTGGGAAAATGTGCGCCTTTTTAAAGTACGTCAATAGGCACTCTTCAGTAAAATTAATTATTGCATAGTGGAAGTGGTTTAATACCCCCCAAAAATGTGAGTTTTCTGAAGTATGAAATACCTTACTGAATTTTGCCAGAACTACTTTTTTAGCTCGTTTTTGAGTGGCTGGCTTTGTCAGTGAAGAAATGATCACGTGCCCCTGTCTTCACTGGGCTGTCCTTCACCGAAAATCGATAAAAAAAACGAAAGAGTGGCTTTCACAAACTGAGTATGTAGAAAAATGAATGGTCTGGACACAACTCAATGCCTGATCAATTGAATACCTGTGACACACAAAAACGATATCGTCATAGAAACACCCGCCGAGTTGCTCATAAAAGGTTGACATGGACATCGCTTCACCAGACCGAAGTTATTTTTCCGTGTACATGTATGCCTATTCATGGCAATAAAAAGTACTACTTCATTGCTAGTTAGTGCTACTATATGTCAACTATCTTGAAACAAGCGGTCATTATACTAGTAGATGAATGTTATCTTTCGCGGATTCCTTTTTATTTGGGAAATTTCCTAACGGTCATTTTTTTTTGTACAATGTGGGCAAAAATTAGTGACTGATAGCCTATAAACCCTCTTATCCATAATCCTTGTGGAAACCCTTTCAAATTTGCTAGCATTGTAAGATTACTCTTTTAAGTGTCGGTCCCTGTAAGAATCAGTCAGTAGGTGAAACATGGTTTAAAAAAAACGTCATTTTGATAGTGTAATTTGACTATTTACACAATAAGAATCAAGGAAAACCAACAAGATTTTCCTTGTCATGCTGGTCCACACGGTCCACTTTCAATGAAATGCACTGAAAATGAACATTTCCAGGACAGATAACTCTGTCTAACATTCTTCTGAAAATTTTTGCGCAAAGCCAGTGATCCAGATCAAATAATGGTCTTTTCAAATAGCGGTAGTATCCTTGAGTGATATTACATTGTCAGATCGATGGGGTTGTGACATGTATGTTTCTGATTTTTCCCATTTTGCCTAATTCTTACAAATACTTACACTTAAAGTGCTTATATTCTGCATCGATCTATAGAATTAAATCAGAATTCAACAGATTTTATACTTCGTTATATTTTCCCACCACCCTCCCAAAAGGGGGGATAAGGGCTCAATAACACATTTAACCCCGTTCCTTTATGTGCCTTTCCCAAGCCAGTAACCTGTAGTCCAGCGATTTTCAATGTTTTATATTATTCGTTTTACGTTTTTTTTTCTATATAATAGGTCGATTTTCGTCTTTTGTGAATATTTTTACCTCATTTATGTTTTTGCCTTTCACAACTTGCTTTATGGTATGGGTTTGTCCCATCAATGAAGACCGTGTGGTGACCCGTATAAGTTTATTGTTCGTTGTTGGGTTTTTTGGTTGTATGACTGTCTCATTAGCAATCATACCACATATCAAATTTTTATACGAGTAATATTTTTATGAGAATTTGTCTGTCACCTTTTTTGTATAGAGAAATGTTTATTATTGTATGTATATTCTTGCATCATTTGTAGATTTTGATAATTTCCTTTGAGTATAATCAATACGTTTCATACTATATTGTAGTTTTATATTTACATCACTTAACAAAGGCGAAGCACCCAAATTTCGATTGGTACGGCGATAACATCTGTTTGAATTTGCTTTAATTCAGTTACGGAGTAAAATACCGAGTTTTTTTTTTACAAGAAATGTAGTTACTGCATGGCCTACCAATAAAAAAATATTCGAACGGCTCCAGCACTACCGGTCGAACCAGGTGCTACGTCCCTGCTTACGTTCCTGCTTAATGATATACATTGCTAATTCCCCAGGCTGAATACATGTGGTATCCCAAATATTGTGCTTTTCTCGATGCACATGCCTATGCCAGCACTCTTCCTGGAAATATAAAAAAGATATAAGCATATGCTCTTCGTAGGCTGAGAAGCTCATAGTATCAAAAAAATGTATCACAGTATTTTTAATCTACAGTTAAACATGGAAATCAGAGAAGAGGTATTGTAAAGAAACACCTTAAAATATTTTCGAATAAAAATTGTGCGTCCAAAAACATTCAATATGGGGAAGTTGTTCCAATGAAATGAATCCTTCCTTTTTAGGTGTGTTTTCCAGGAAAACGCTAATACAATCCCATAGGTAGCTTGACATCAGATAATGGCATTATATCATCAAAAACAAGTTTAATGTACATTGTGATTGTCTTATACCTAAGTTTTCATTTATTTTACAAATTCATATGCTTTATGTGTGGTATCTGTAAGATAATATTTTTTTTTGTATTTTTCTTTACGTTCGTGCAATGTTCAATATGTTTTGTCTGCATTAAAAATAGTTTCAAATCTCGTATTCTCTTTTCTAAGTAAAGTAAGTTCCCTCGTAACTCCTTTCTTGTTCGCCTTGTTGCAGTTTTCCACTTTCGGTTTATCTCGGATTTGACATTATACACAATGTTGTGAGTAAATCGATGATTGTTTCGCGAAAACCAACCGCCGAATGGAAACTGGAAAATTCGGCCCGCGGAAAACTCGGTCCAGGACCACTCGCCCCGTGTCTCCGGACCACTCTGACTGTATATTCAGTGACTCGGGCCGTCACTTAAGACAACTCGGACCGTCATATAAGACAATTCGGATCGTCATACAAGACAACCCAGTCCGTGTTGAATGAGTTCTATGACAGTATTGCTTGGATACTACAATTATGCCAAGGCAAGGAAATTGTATTTGGGACCCAGTCCTTGAAACCAGACAACTCGGCCCGTGCTATCGATATCCTTCTTTGAATTTACCGTTTGAAAAAAGAATTGAAAAAAAAAACAAAATCATGAAATAACGGCGAATAAGGTCCATGCTTCAATAGTTACTGGGATTACGGTGATTTCTTGTGCCTCTGCATGTAATTTGTAAATAATTTGAGTTATTCCTAATGTTTTGTCTTTTTCCCTGGTAAAAGTGTATCAAAATTATGGAAATATTTAGTGTCTGTCCCTGTAAGAATCAGACAGTGTGTGAAACATTAAAACAAAAACACACACACCATTTTAAAAGTTTAATTTGACAATTTGCAACATCAGAATTAAGGAAAAAAACGTTTTGGTAAATTGAGTTATAATTATAACACATTGAAATGCGCTGAAGAATCAATATTTCAAGGGCAGATAAGTCGGTTAAATTAACAGTTTTCTAAAATTCTATTGAAAAAATTACGAGCAAAGTCAATGATGCAGAGATCGATTAATAGTCTTCTCAAATACAAGCAGCATCTTTGAGTGAAATTATATTGTCAAATTGGCGGAGTTTTGATATGCATGCTTCTGATTTTTCCCATTTCGCCTAATTCTTACAAAGCCTTACACTTAAATGTATACTTCCAACTATCTATATCTGATTTTAAGTGACGACTTGAACTAGTTGCACTGCAAGATAAGACAATAATGGCCTGGAGAAAGTCGCCATCGTTTCTGTTTGTAAACCTCTTTATCACATGTTCTACGTGTAAGTAATTCTCAATACATAAAGTTTTAGATCCTTTAGGTAAAGAGGGTGGGATCAAAAATTTACTTTTTATTTTATAACTTATATATTGATCCTACAGCGATGGTGAGTTGATTATGGATATATCTCGAAAAGTGAGATATTTCATATTCGACAAGTTAAAGTAGATCCCGTTCAGGCATCATTGGTTATCTTTGTCATGGCGGAGTCTGTCTATGAGATCAACAATTGTTACGGAACAACAGTGTTAGAAACATCAGGGCGCCGCTTTCGATAACAACCAATAGCCCTTTTCTTCTCGGCCAATCAGCGCCTGAGAACTCGAATTTCTTTGGAGAAGAAAAGTTGAGAATCTAACACCACTGAAAGTGCAAGACGGAGAAATCTCAGAAACCCAACTTCTGTAACGAGGCTCTGTCGAGAACAATAAGAGAACAATCTTACCCGAGGGTGTCAGAGATTTCCATTTTTTAGGTTTGCGATGTATGATTCTCAACTTCTCGTCTCTAAAGAGATTCGAATTCTCAGGCACTGATCGGCTGAAAAGAATTGTCTATTTACTGAGAGATGTTTTTTTTTCTCACACTGGGTCTGAAAGTGTGAAAATCGAATAAATATTAGAGAAATGTGTTTGGTTTTTTTACCTACAAACCTTTTATAATGTTTGCCTTTGGAATTGAGTGTGGGACGAAAGTAAAAGGGATCGATGTACAACATTTATTGCGATGTGATGTTGTCATTGCACGTACTCCCAATCTTCTTTTGCTATTTAACTTATATCTCTAGAAGTCCAAGACATAGCAGAGTCGTAGCTAGGCCTGTTTTAGTTGTACGCAAAATTACGGCGAGGGGTTTTGTGAGGGGGGGAGGGTCGCGGAAAAGTACAAAATTTCCGGAATTGATGGTTTTGATATCGCGAATTACTTTATGGTGTATATTGGAGTATCATTATGTATTAAAAAGGATTTGTCATTGCATAAAACCTTTATTTCATCTTTAAAATGTGTGTTTTTATTTTTGTTACTTTTTCCGAAAGTACGCAACTGCGTATTTGCGTATAGGCAGCTACGCCCCTGCATAGTTTATGTTTTAAAATAATTATTAGGAACACTTATTGTTATTTTGCATTCTCTCCGCAGCATCTTGTAGATCATCATTTTGCACCTCACTAACTTGCACGTGCACGTCGCCTAGAGCTCTCTATGGCAAGCCAAAGTGGACAAAAATGAGCATTTTCTAATATTAAAAAATGATTTTTTAATATTACAAATTCATTTTCTAATATTACAAATTAGATTTCGTATATCACAAAACACTTTTTTTTTAATATTAAAAAAAATTAATATTAAAAATTTAATTGAATTTCTAATAAAAAAAACTATTTTTTAATATTAGAAATTCAAAAAAATGGCGGATGAGTGAGTTGACAGAAGTATACACTGTACATAAAAAGACTATTCTTGTGTGTTTTATGAAGAGTTATAAGTGCTTAGAGTGATATTGATGTATTTTAAACATTTGAACATCAACTGAACATTTAAATGAGTACGAAAACTAACCAGAAGCGAAAGAAAAACGATCTTAGCCACTCAGGGGAGACACCACCATTCAAGTCAAATATGGCGGCCTCCATACAACAACAACAACAACAAAATGAGACCTCAAATGTTATAGCCCAAGCTCATGAGACCTTATATAAAGCTCCTAATTTGAACATAACAGGATCCCCTGTCCAGCCACAGCAACTTGTGTTTCAATCTACACCAGTCCAACCACATATTCAACATAGTACACCTGTACCAAATCAAAACATTATACAACCACCACAGTATAATTATACTCAACAGCCAGCGCCACCTCCTCCTCTAAACACTGTGAACAAAGAATACATCCCTCAAATGACATCATTGAATCCAAACAAAACATACTCTGTATGTGCACCACCAACTTTAGATAATATGCAATCTGTAAACATTGTTAAAGATATTCATATAATCTCACAAAAGATGCAACATCTTGAATCTATCCTACATGAAAAATTACAGAAGCTTGATGTTCTAGACTCAATTTCCAGGAGATTTGATGCACTGGAAGAAAATATCATCAACATGAGAGGTGAGATTGACAATATAAAGCAGGCTCAGAAAAATCAAGGTGAAATTACTACAAGACAGGAAAAGCATCATCATGAAATAGAAGACAGAACTCAAGAGCTGGAACGACAAAACCAATATCTTGAGGCTGAAAACTATAACTTGAGAGAAGACTTTTTGAAACTTCAAAGTCACTCTATGAAGTATAACCTGATATTTGGTGGAATTAGACAAACCAATGAAGATGAAAATACTGAGGTGGTAATTCGTGAGTTTCTAGAAAGACAACTTCATATTGAAAACGTGGAAGGCATACAATTCCAAAATGTTCATAGATTGGGTCAGCGAAACAATGACAAACCAAGGAACATCATAGCTAGATTTACAAAATATAGTGATCATGAACGAGTTTTAAGAGTTGTACCAAGGGCCCTTAAAGGAAAAAGAGGCTACACCGTAAATCAGCAGTACCCAACAGAAATTGCAAATAGACGCAGAGCGTTATTACCAGAACTCAAACAACTTAAAAGGCAAGGCATAAACGCTAAAATGGTGTATGACAAAATCTTGATAAATGGCAAACCATATGAAAGCGCAACCCCTGAGGGACCCCACGTCGACTTGAGTAAATAGGACAGTCACTCGGACACAATCAATACCAACGAAACATCTGTAAACAATAACACTGGACATTTAAATCCCAATGAATTAAACTGTTACGACAAAAAACTAAATGTTACATATCTTAATGTATGTGGATTAAAATAGAAATTGTTAAATCCTGACTTTTCAGAACTCATACTAAAATATGATGTACTTATTTTTGTTGAAATAAAACTAGACGAACTTGATACTATAGATTTACCAAACGATTATCTTTTTTATTGTAAAAATCGGAAAGGGTGTAAACGAAAATCTGGGGGTATTATTATTATTTACAAAAAGTGTTTATCTAACCTTATTAAGTTTATTGATTCAGAATCAGATGTTGTTCAATGGGTAGAATTAAATCTAAACCTGGAGAGTAAAGTTTATCTTGGTTGTGTTTATATACCTCCAGAAAATTCGGTCTATTCGTCTGAAAATTCTTTTATTGAACTAGAAAATGACATCATTAATTTTTCACAAAAATCGAAGTATGTGTCACTAGTTGGCGACTTTAATGCAAGAACCGCCCGACTTCCAGATTATGTTACACCTGATGTTCTCTGACATACACAATAGAATACACTTTACTATCTTGTCCAAAAATGACAAGCATGATAATCGTGCTAAAGTTAGTGAAGGGGAACAAATTATTAAATGGAATCAGGTGAAGAGTAAAGAGTTAGTGAATAATCTTAATTCAGATGAAAATGATTGCATTAGAGAATTAGATGAAAAGGTCAACTCCGTTTGTATAGAAACCATTACCAAAGGTGTTATAGATGATTTGTTTTTAGATCTTCAGAATATTTTTGTTGATAATGCAAAAAATACATTTGGGACACACACTCCTAAAAAGAGATTAAATGATCATAATAAGTCAAAACCATGGTTTAATAAAACTTGTGCTGAAAAACGCAAAGAATTTAATAAACTCAGAGATAAATATAAACATGATAAATCAGATCAAGTCAAAAATGAATTAAGGCTAAAAACCACTAATTCCACTTCCCATAGGCTTCTATGCTAATTTCACAATATTCAATGGCTTCTCTGGACTTTACCTTAACTTTAACCTGCAGATGACTATATATCAGCATGATTCTACATATGTCAGCTCACAATCCTCAGAATGGCATGTGGGGTTAGCAGACTTGCAGTGCAGTACTGGTCACCGGAAGTGAAGGGTCTATAAATAGCATGGGAAATCCAAGTGTTTTCACAAGATAGGGGTATATTTAAAAATCATTATGGAGATTAGGCTTCACATCACAAGAAGCAAAATGCACCTATAAAATGTACAGACATGTTTTTCCTTTCAGAAACTGTTTCAATTTTTTAAATAAGATGAGAACTTTTTTCACAGCACTATGAGGAACAGGGGTAATTTCTGCGTAGGACTATTTTTGCGTACGTTCCAAATGCTCATTGGTTGAATTGGTGGTCTGTAACCTAAAGAGTCACTTTTTGTCTTAGAAAAAATAAATAACTATACAGGTATCTTCCTACACACATACTGAATGCATTTGCAAAGTTTCAGTGAAATGTGACAAGCACTTTTTTAAATATTTGATTTTTAAATATAGGGTAACCAAGTTGTGCGAGCAAAAAAGTGAAAATATTCTACCATACTGAAATGCATTAAATATTTGCAAAGAACTTTTTCTGACTTTTCAAATAAAAAATATCAATCACAACTTGTTTTTTAACAATATTAATGAAGAAATAGTTTTAAAAGTAATCATTTTCTGAGAAATTGGTCTATTTTTAAAAATTTATTTCTGACATGCCTCCCCCTTTTTCTTGATCACATGTCAAAAATCCTAAATCTTTAAATTTTCACAAAAGGTGATATATTTGGCTTTAAATTTGTAAATACAGTGTTTTCACATTAAAACATGACCAGTAAAGGGCACCTAAAGCAAAAAAAGTGCTCAATAATGGATTTTCCATGTTGCCATAGGGGAATGCTTATATGGCCTTAACCGCAGTAATGAAAGTGAGTTTTTCCTCATTTCTAACCTAATTTTTGCTCAAATCTACACAAAACTTGATTTCAAGTGCTTATTACTACCATATTTAGGTAAATATAGCCCTCAAAGTTTAATATTTGATATTTTTACTAAATTTTCTACACTTTTTACAAGATAGGACATAAAAATCAGCCAAAAAGACCAATTTTCCATAATTTGGACCTATAACTTAAAAAAATGCATATTTTGAAGGATTTTTGTAGTGTATTCCTCTCATGGCAAAGTTAACAAGATCTTCAAGTAGTTTAAAGCTATTTCAAGAAACTTTTCATTTTGCCATGGCTTCATCTTAAGGCTAAAAACCACTAATTCCACTTCCCATAGGCTTCTATGCTAATTTCACAATATTCAATGGCTTCTCTGGACTTTACCTTAACTTTAACCTGCAGATGACTATATATCAGCATGATTCTACATATGTCAGCTCACAATCCTCAGAATGGCATGTGGGGTTAGCAGACTTGCAGTGCAGTACTGGTCACCGGAAGTGAAGGGTCTATAAATAGCATGGGAAATCCAAGTGTTTTCACAAGATAGGGGTATATTTAAAAATCATTATGGAGATTAGGCTTCACATCACAAGAAGCAAAATGCACCTATAAAATGTACAGACATGTTTTTCCTTTCAGAAACTGTTTCAATTTTTTAAATAAGATGAGAACTTTTTTCACAGCACTATGAGGAACAGGGGTAATTTCTGCGTAGGACTATTTTTGCGTACGTTCCAAATGCTCATTGGTTGAATTGGTGGTCTGTAACCTTAAATCTAAAAGCAAAAGAGTTTCGAAATGCTATGAACAAAAGTTTTGAACTTTTTCAAGAGCAGAATGCAACAAAACTTAGACAAACCTCTAAATCTGATCCCAAAGAAATGTGGAAAATACTTAATAATATGAACTTTTCAAATAAGACAGATGCTAATATTGATATTGATAAATTATATGAATACTTTAAGAAATTAAATGATACCAGTGAAGATGTTGATGATGAAGATGATTCGGACGCTTTCCTTGATAACATATGCGACAATGATCTTTATGATGTAATTATTAATGGGGAGATAACTGAAGATGAAGTAAATGAAGCAATTAAAGGGTTAAAGAATGGAAAAGCTTCAGGTATCGACGAATTTGTAAATGAATATTTTAAATGTTCCTCGCCGCATCTCGTCTCTATTTTTTGTAAACTTTTTAATATTGTGTTTGATTCTGGTATTGTGCCAGATACCTGGTTAAATGGAATTATTCGTCCGATATACAAGAATAAAGGTGATCCAAATGATCCAGATAATTACCGAGCTATTACACTAATTAGCTGCTTAGGTAAATTATTTACATCAATTATCAACAGTAGATTAAACTTTCTTTCTAGTGAGTTTGATATTATTTCTAAATGTCAATCCGGCTTCAGGAAGGGTTACTCAACCACAGATAATATTTTTATTATGCATGCCCTGATTTCATTATATTTGACTTATGGTAAAAAATTATATTGCACATTTGTCGATTTTCGCAAAGCTTTCGACACTGTATGGCGAGTTGGTCTTTGGAAAAAGTTACAAAATTATGGTATCAAGGGAAAGTGTTTCCGAATAATCTATAACATGTATGATAATATTAAATCTTGTGTGTCATTTAACAACCAGACTTCTGATTTTTTTCTGTGTCTGAATGGTGTTAGACAAGGTGAAAACCTTTCACCTTTTCTTTTTTCAATATTTCTAAATGACTTAGAAAAGTACTTTGAAGATCTTAATGTTCTACCATTGACAGTCATTAAAGAGAAAATTGAAAACACACTTCACCATTTAATTAAAATTTTTGTATTGTTATATGCTGATGATACAGTTATTTTTTCTGAATCTGAAGAAGGAATGCAGAAAGCACTTGATATTTTTCAAGAATTTTGTACTAAATGGAAGCTTTCGGTAAATGTATCAAAAACTAAAGTTATTATTTTTAGCAAACGTAAATCCAGAAATAATCCTGTATTTAAACTAAATGGTATAGAGTTAGATATTGTTGATTCGCTGACATACCGTGGTATTGTTTTTAAATTTAACGGCAATTTTAGCGATGCAAGAAAAAAACTTGTCGAGCAATCACAAAAATCTTTGTTTTCTATATTCAAAAAAATTAGAAACCATAGTATACCTGTAGATGTGCAACTTAAGCTATTTGACTCCTTGGTTGAACCTATTTTACTCTATGGATCTGAGGTCTGGGGTTACGAGAATCTTGAGATAATTGAAAGAGTGCACCTACACTTTTGTAAAAGGATACTCAATCTCAGACCTTCGACCCCAAACTTCATGGTGTATGGAGAACTTGGACGTCACCCATTACATGTTCGAGCAAATATGAGAATGGTCTCGTTCTGGTGTAGACTTTTAAAGAATGAGACAAAACTTAGTAGCATTCTTTACAAGTTGATGCTAGCTTTAAACATTAACGAAGGCATGAACTTTAGATGGATTGCCCACATCAGATCCTTATTTGACAATACTGGTCTTGGATACATATTTGCAAATCAACTACACATTGAATGGAATACTCTAAAGCCTGTTTTGTATAACCGCTTTAGGGATCAGTTTATTCAGAGTTGGTTTTCGAATATAGTGAATTCATCTAAAGGGGATTTTTATGAAACTTTTAAAACAGATTTTGGCATCGAGAATTACCTCTTACGGCTGCCGGAGTCAAAAAGAAAATATATTACGAAATTAAGAACATGTAATCTAAAACTACCAATCGAAATGGGTAGATGGAATAAGACCCCTCGACATGAGAGGATATGTCCTCTGTGTAGGAATGGTATAGGAGATGAGTACCACTATCTATTTATCTGTGATAATGAATCTATTGTTCAGCTTAGACAAACATACATACCAAGGTATTATTATGTGAATCCCAGTGTTTATAAAATGAAAAGAATGTTAACTTTTTGTCATGTAAAATTGTTATCTTATATTGCAACTTTTGTAAGCAAACTTAACAAATATTTTCTATGATTATTGTATTACTTTCTGTCAACTTATTCTTCCTGTCATTGTGTATTTATATATTTATTATTGACCTCATGTTACCTTAATTGTGTCTGAGTGTATCAATAAAATCTTAATCTTAATATAAGAAAATGGATTTGTTGTATTCAATTACGATTTTTTAATATTAGAAAATCATTTTATTAAAAAATTGTGACTGATTTTGCAATATTGCAAAGTGATTTTCTAATATTACAAATTCATTTTCTAATATTATAAAATCATTTTCTAATATTAAAAAATCATCTTCTAATATTACAAAATGTGAGAAATTTTATAGCATTACTTAATCAGGAATTTTTAATATTAGAAAATTAATTTATAATATTAGAAAATGAATTTGTAATATAAGAAAATAAGTGTTTTCTAATATTGAAAAAATATTTTTTTATTATTACAAATTCATTTTCTAATATTACAAATTAGATTTCTAATATCACAAAACACTTTTTTAATATTAAAATTTCAATTGAATTTCTAACATTAAAAACCGATTTTTAATATAAGAAATTGATTTTCTGGTTTTAGAAAATGGATTCGTCCTATTCAGTGACGATTTTTTTAATATTAGAAAATCATTTTGTAATATTAAAAAAATATGACTGATTTTGCAATATTGCAAAGTGATTTTTTAATATTACAAGTTCATTTTTAATATCTAAAATTCATTTTCTAATATTACAAATTCAATTGGTAATATTACAAAATGTGTGATATTTTATAATATTACTAAATCAGTAAATTTCAATTTGTAATATTAAAAAAGAAGAATTTTTAATATTACAAAATGAATTTCTAATATTAGAAAATCGTTTCTAATATTAAAAAAAATTATTTTGTAATATTAAAAGTTCATTTTCTAATATTACAAAATATTGATTTTTGTCCACTCGCTAATATTTTCGTTTTAAAGTTATCCCCATTTGTAAACGAAGTGTATGTATTTGTGTCGAGATTTACTGATTCTAAGGGCATTTTTGTGGCAATAATTGAAGAAATCCAGCATATTGAATCTCTTGTTCGTTCATAAAATGTGTTTGTTTATAATCCCTAATTTGTATTAAAAAAATAAGTAGTAGTCTTTGAAAGAATCATGAAAATTCTGAAATATGTAATACACCCCAAAAAAAGCTACACATGTTTTATTTTTTTGTTATTAAGTTGCTATATAGGTCTTTATGATGAAATGTACTATTAATTATTCCAATCTGGCTGCTCTTATGGGATTATACACATTACAAATCCAACAGTTTCTACCACATTTTGGTGTCATTTACAAAGTTGTCTCCCTTAATTTTGATTATACAGTACCATCTATATAATTTTTTATCTCATAAGAACAAAGGTCAGATAAAAAGCCATCCGTTAATTTCTTTTTACTATAACATTTTAAACAAAATATCGAAAATAAAAATATGTAAGCATTACATCCATGAATCACATTTTGAATGATTCTTATCTGAAGTGCTACTTAATAATAGTCTTGTAATCGCTTTTTCAAATGCTTTTGAACTATTTTGCACAGTGATCATACCAAGAACATGTCGTCATAATTGGATACCATGGGAAGATTCGTGTTTCATGCTCTCAGAAGATAAAGAAACCTGGACAAATGCACAGGTAAATAAATCTGTCCCACGGATCTGTTCCCTTTTCGGTACGTTTGGTAATCGCTCCTATGCCCAGACCACTGACTGGAGACCGCTCTCGAATTCATTAAATATCCCTTCGCTAGCTAATTAGCCCTGCCATCCACATTGTGAAACAAGTACCATCTTTAAAAAAAATAGCCGACGCAGTAAAACTTTGTTCTTTAAAATTTTCTTTATTTCATTCAAGAAAATAACACATGGCACGCAATTTCAATTTCCGACACAGTTTTTTCAAACGCGACTAAGTTATCAGTATTTGGCCAATCGGAAAACAGAATTGCGATCAGGTGACTTGCGTCTTTAAGGTCAAAGGGGGAAAAGCGAAACTATACTGACTGCGTCGAAAAAAAAAATAGCAAAACCTGGTTACTACTCATTACCAAAAAGCGAAGCTGTGCGTCAACATTGTACACTAACAAATTGCATAAAGAGGCGGGATTTATATAACTAATGCAACATAAATATGGAATTTTTCCTTTGAACTTACAATCAAATCATCAAACCGAAAATATATTTTTTCTTTTAATATATAAGTAAGTCATGGTTTAACACAAGGATTTAAACGTTATTTCATTGTTAAACTACTCCCATCACAACACAAAGAAGGAAAACTCCCCGTTTATTTCCTTATATGGACAACATGCAAATACAATGTCAATCGGGACACCTCAGCCATTCTAGCTACACAAAACAAAACCTCGGAAGTTTGACCGATCCGATTCTAAAATTGTAGTTAAACTGGTTTAATTTTTTACCATTACTTTTTTCTTAGCTCCTCGCTTCGCTCCAAAATTCTTGGATGAGTTTTTGTTCTTTATTTCTAGTGTATTCCAACTAAAATTTTACATCTAAAACTAAAATTACTTTGATTCGCGTATACTAGAATTCCGTCATTTTTTGCAAAAAGAAATCTCCTTTCTGCATCAGAGATTATTTTTAGTGCAGCTGAAATGGCCGAGTAGTTCCGATTGATACAATGTAATAAATAGGCTTCTTTACGTATGATTATTAAATTGTTGAGGCTTTCACAAAATCAATATCGGGTGCTTTCGTCGAGGTACGCTTCAGTGCGGCAAACATTGTTTTCTACACAAATAGTTATAAATAGTCTGAAGAACTACTTATATAATTATGTATATTTGAATTTATCTACTGCGAGAATCCAGTTTAATTTAGTCATATTAAAGCATCGAATCTGCAGTCAGAAAAAGGAAGCCCTCCTTAACTACTTATATTGAAACCCAACTTATAAACTATATTCGAATTAACTAATATTTTAATACACTTAGTATAGGAGTCATTGAACGTTCAACTACCCAGGGTTTAGCGTTATCCCATTGTGATATTTTTTACGTCACACTCACATTATATGAGTAAAAAGAAGAAGCGACAATCCGGTCTAAGTTGTCACAAAATAAATGAATAAAATACCGCAAGAAAATACAAGGCTAAAGGAAATCTCTTCTTTTGGGCATCTGACTTTTTTTGGTTTTTGTTTTGTGCAGTTACAGCCTTAGATTAATCCTACGAGGAGGAATGACCCGGCCAGCGAAAGCTATATTTTTATAGCCTAGTTGGCCGAGTGGTCAAGGGCGCTGGACTTTGTGCAGGCGGTGTTGCCATAGATGTCACAGCGGTACGAGTTCGAGTCCCACGGAGGGAACGACCAAAAATTTGCATCCCAAATTTGACAGTTCTAACATCGTTGGGAATTTTTCAGTATAATGGAATGAAAACATATGAATATTTTCAACCAATGATAGAATATCAGCCCATACAATAATAAATTTATATCGATAGGATAGTTAAGTGTATTTAAAGTCAAATTACGAAACTGATCGTACTTATGACACCTAAAAAGAAAATTACAGGTTATTTCGACATGACCACATGAACAGGTTGGAGAGTTTACAAGATTTGCAGAAACAGATGCTCGTTAATGGAGCTACTGTTCATGCGAATTAAGCCTTGCATGCAGAATCTGTCCTTGCTTTGTCTCTGTATAATAATATTTTGGACATGATTTTTTTTTGCTTTTTTTTCTCTCGTTAAACAAAAGAAAAACCGTGGCGGGTGAATCTGTCCTGGATATTCCCAAGTCGATTCTAAAATTATATTTTAACTGGTTGATTTTTTTACCTTTATCCTTTCTAGACTTCTCTTTTCGCTCCAAAATTCTTGGAGGAGTGACCGTTCTTTATTCCTATTAATATCAAACTAAACGTTTCACACTACGTAGTGGATAGAACGATTGTTACGTTTCCGACAAACAATTCATGTAGACAGTAGTATTCTTCTGTTTACATCCGAAGTTATTTTAAAAAGTGTCACGGAAATTGCCAAATAGTTCCAATTGAACAAAAGTTATTCTTCGCTTATTCGGTAAACCTAAAGGCTACCACATAGTTAAGATTTCTACATTACAAACCCGCAAAGATGCTTCCGTTGTAGCATAATAATTTACATAAAGAGGTGGAGTCAAGTACTAATTGTAGCAGAGGTGTAAAAATATAGGATCAGTTTAAAAGATAGAATTTTTATATTCTGTTTTTTTTTTCATACAGCTTCACTGCATGGCACTCAATGGATACCTTGCGGAAATAACAGATAGAGAAATGAATACATTTTTGAAGGACCACTTAAAATCTAGGAATTCCCATGGTATGAATATTCATGAAAATGTATATATTAAGTGTAAGTGTTTGTAAGAATCAGGCAAAATGGGAAAAACCGGAAACATGCACGTCAAAACCCACCGATCTGATAGCAGAAATTTTTCACTAGAATCTTAGAAAAATGAGGCTTTTGACAGAGTTATCTGCCCTTGAAATGTTCATTTTCAATGCATTTCAATGAAATTGTAACTCAATGGTCCAGCATGATAAGAAAAACCTTGTCTTTTTTCCTTGATTCTGATGGTGCAAATAGTCAAATTACACTATCCAAATGATGGGTTTTTCATACCATTTTTCACCCACTGCCTGATTCTTACAGGGACTAACACTTAAGATATTTTTCTTAATTGTCATCGCTCCTTCTATTTTCACCTCTTAGAATCGAATTTAATGACGTCACTTAGTGGACTTTGTCATAAAACGGCCGTTTACTCAATGGTTGCGTAAAAGCTACAGTCATAGGCCATATGACTTCTTCTCTCTATAAATGGCTCGATAAAATCTAATTTATGTCAGGTATTTCAAAGTTATTACCTTAAGGTACACAAATTTTAGAAATGATTGACGAAGAAGGTTTTGAACCAAATTAATGTAACTTAGGCCGTCTCGGTCAGTCTGTTGCTTAATTAATAAAAATGCTCTACACATCTACACATTTGCATATAAATGTATTCAGAATACTTTGATTATAAATATATAGATCCACCAGACCCTGCGTAAATTATCTGGACAGCTCTCCCAGTTGGTACTCAGCATTTCTCTTTTCCATTTCCATGACTATTTTGAATCTCGCAGGGTTTTCATTTATAGCTAAACATCAAATGGTTTATTATGCGTCTAAGAATAAAGCATTTGTAGACAATTTGAACAAATCGATCTATTTAATATATTAACATAATGAACGATTGGTTTATTCGGGTAAATGCATAGAAATAAAATACTGATAAAGTAAGCGGTCAATTGGATCGTTGTTAACACAAACAAAATTAGTCAACATATCTAGTTCGCAATTAAAGTTGTTTATTGGCGTAAATAGCATGGAATTAAACATACTAAATTAGAAATACCCATAAATTGGACTTAACTATCTGCATTTGAACCTTACTAGGGTATGCCAATGGGACCATTTTCCTGCGGTACTGTAAGATAATTGTAGATGCGAACAGACTTTACAAATCTCAAGGCCCTGGCGACTGATATATCAATTCTGAACTTCGATCTAAATTGATAAAAAATGCACAAAAAATGCTTTACACATCAACTTGTACATATGTGCACAGAGCAATGTTTGCGCGTCTCGTTTTTCACTGCAGTACTAGTCTGTGTAAGAATCAAGCAGTATTAGAACAATCTAAACCATGCATGTAAAAAAAACAACGATCTTTTAGTATACATGTATTTGCAATTCAGTCCATGTGACCACTATTTTAACTCTTCATCAATGGATATTATGTTTGGAAATATGTGATTAGAATGTCAGAAAATTATCGTTTTTGACAGAGTTATTGACCCCTGAAATAATCATAGGCATTTCCATGAAATTATTTTAAAAGTGATATGTAAAATCTTGTCTTTATTCCTTGGTGATTTAGTTGGTGCAAATAGTCAAATAAGCGTTTCAAATTGGTGGTATATCTTATACCATGTTTTACCCACTGCCTGATTCTTACAAAGACTGACACTTAAACTTTATTTTTCTTGTAAACCAAGTGAAACTCTTTGTTTTCAAAGTTAAAATGAATTTCAGATCATTCCACAGACTATTTCATTGGGCTGACTGATGAAGCTAAGGCTAATGCGTGGGAGTGGCCACACAGTCGAACATTCCCGAAGTTTACTGATTGGAACGTCGGACAACCGGAAAACAATAGTCAGCACTGCACAATTATGAAAGCTGGATCTGGCTATAAGTGGCATGATGATTATTGTTCATTGTTGCACAATTTTATTTGTCAAGAGACAATCTGAACTTATTAAAGTATTAAATTAACCACTGTTCACTTCCATTATATGGTTTTTATACATAAAATTAAAAGGGTTCTGTGTAAATCCCTTTTCCAACGCTGTCGGCAGTTTGCTTTCTTCCGTTTGACCTTATGGCCAACTATATAGATAGATCACTGCAGATAACTGTATGGCAATTTGTGGAAATAAAGCTATATTGAGACACTTAAACAAGCAAAGCCAACAATTTTTTCATGTAAAAAGTATATATTTTCCAAAACCCTATGTTATAGAGATCCATGAAAAAAAGATAAATATTCTTTTCTATTTTGTCAGGAAAATCTGTAGTCATGGTAACACACACACACACATATATCAGTTTTCATAAAAATATCTATGTATTCAACTTTGCCCTCTTACAGGTAACATCTGCTTCATGTTAGAGGTAAACAACACGACTTTGGCCTATATGCTGTTAGATAAACTGAGATTTCTGTTTGACAGGAAGTTAACTTGTAATACTGAGTAAACATATGTGTTAGTTCCGTACGTTTAACAAAAAAAAGTATCCATAATTTACATTTAAAATGTTTAATTATGACGAAAAATAATCTATTAAATGTAAAACTGTAAAAGAAATAAAAATACCTATATTCAACTTCGATCTTCTACGGGTATCACTGGTTCATATGAAAAAATTAAAAAAAAAAAAAAAAAAAAAAACGTTATTGTATTGCGTGGGCTAGCTTTCTTTTCAGATAATACTTGTTTGACCACGTATATTTAAGGAATCAATATTTTCTTGCCCCTGTCGAAGGCCGTAAGGTCAGCCCGAAAATTTGGACATATTTTTCAATAGTTTTATTCATATTTTATTTGTATTTGGTTGCTTTTTACCTTTTAGGCGTGGCTATTGTTCACTAATTCATCATTTTTATTTAAGGAATCGCTGTTATATTTTTCGTGTTGTCCCAGGTAGCAGGTTATTTGAAAGTATGCACCACGGGTATTGTGGTTATTTCAAATAGACCGAAAAATATAACAGTCATTCATAGTGATTTAATTTAAGTACCAAAATTCAACGAATAATTCATTAAAAAAGTTTGATAACGTCACAGTCATTACAAAATTTGGTCTATGAGATGATAAACGAAATTTTTAATCCAATCAGAAACCGTGTTACTTCTGAAATTGAATTATCGCATTATTTACAAACGAAGAAGAATACTCGCTTATTTTATCTACAAATTGAACAAGTGTAGGACTTGGAAATGAACCTCAATCGGTTGTTTTTTTTTTTAAATTTATACATAATTTTTATTTAGTACAATTTTGAATATCTACGTCGTAGTTCCTCTCTGAATTTTTTGTTTTCCTTATTTTCTTTCCAAATACCAACTTAAGATACTGTGGACTATTTCAGAAGAATTAAATTTCATGATGCACACTTATAATCGCGCGTGGTAAAGATGTCGAATCAGCGTGCTATGTAACGTGTGTTTTGTATGAACGATTCTTGCAATTGATTGAGTTCTTGGCTACAGGCCGCGCGTCAGTAGCTTAAAAATCTAAATAACTTGATAAATTCTATTTCGAAACTTCTTAAATGGTACACATCTTGTTGTCAAGACAACGAATTTGAAAATATAATACGGTAGATTGTTCAGCTCCTGTCAATTTCATTTCCGATGCACCATATTGTTATGCTGTAGACTGCTAAATCTTATTCTTGCAGATATTTCTATGCTAGTCGTAAGCACACCGAAAGTTTTACTTGGTTTTTACTTGGTTTACTGGAAAAAAAACTTTTAAAAAAATGTGACCAATGCTCTTTAACTTGCTACACCTATTTGACATTTTGACCCCAAAATTGTATGTGCTATGACTTGTTTATATTAATTGATTCACTTAACGACCTTGGCTATGCTCGGTCGACCTTTTCGGGAATTCTATAAGTAGTAACAACTTATAATGGCGAAACCAACCCTTCAGGATACCTTACCCAATGAAAAACATTCTTAAAGAATATGTCCTGCTAATGACTAAGCTGCTGCTTTGACGCCGTGACCGAATTCCATGCACGTGGATATGGGAGTACCCATTAGCGGTATTTGGATTAATACCTTACCCAACCATTATTCAATAATATGTCATGCTGACCGATGAGTTGCTGCTTTGACATACTGGCAGAATTCCATGCACGTGTATCTGGGAGTGATCTCGAATTCGGTTATTTGAGGTATTCCAACTAGAGATTTTGGATTGTATTTCTAGATCTGGCTTAGTTTTTCTTTTGTAACAAACGAGGACCTTTTTGAAACGATCAAAGAAAAAATATTTTGTTGAATACGTTTCCTAATATTGTGTCATTAAAAAAAACGAATTGAAAGATCTCTCGTACCTCTTTTGTTCAGAATGTTGCAGTTTTCCGTTTCGGTTTAATTCGGATTTGACATTATACACAAAATTATGAGTTGTTGGATGGTTGTTTCTGAGAACAAGAGAACACTTACCATACCGGTGAAACTGGTCCATACTTCAAAAGTTACTTGGATTCAGTTTGATTTCTTGTTAGCTCTTTATTTGAGTTATTTACATGTATAATGTTTTATCTGTTGTCATGGTCACATTGAAACATTAAGTGTCAGTCTTTGTAAGAATCCGGTAGTGGGTTAGATATGGTATTAAAATACCACCCTTTTGAAAGTTTGATTTGACTATTTACACCATGTCTTTGTGATAAGTTAAGTTACAATTTCATCAAAATGCACTGAATATGAACATTTCAAGGGCAGATAACTCGGCGAAAAACCTATTTGTTTTTATTGTTCTATTGGAAAATTTTGAAAATATTAAATGATGCAGAAATCGAATAATGGTCTTTTCCAAATAGAGAAAGTATCCTTGAGTGATATTGTATTGTCAGATCGGTGGTGTTTTGATATGAATGTTTCTGATTTTTCCCATTTTGCCTGATTCTTACAAATACTTAAAGTGCTTATATTCTGTATCGTTCTAAAGAAGTAAATCAGAATTCGCGCCTGATCTTACCAAAGCTTACACTTACATGTTAATAAATGTACTTCCAACTACTTATATCTGATCTTGAATCGCAACCTGACTAGTTGTACTGCAAGATAAGACAGTAATGGCTTGGAGAAAGTTGGCAACGTTTGTCCTTGTAAACCTCTTTATTTCATGTTCTACGCGTAAGTAAATTTTTATACATAAAAGTTTAAATCTCTTGTTGGCGGAATCAGAAATTTACTTATTATTCTATTATGGACATATATAATCTACAACAACAGTGGGTTGACTATGGATATTTCCAGAGTTCAGAGAAAGTTTATAATGAAGGAGCTTACGTTGTAGATTCTGTTTCTTTTGATTTTTTAATAAAAACTCAGTCGTCATTCGCCATTGTCTATGGCGGAAACAGTTGTTACGTAAAAACAACAATCGAAACGTAACAACGTTGCTTTCGACCAATGAGATTCTATAGACAATGTTATACAATTACGCTACAACCAATCGCCTCTTTCTATTTCGGCCAATCAGCGCATCTCTACATACGAGAACAATATTTTTTATCACACGTTCAAGAAGTGATTTTTACGGAATATAATATAACTTTTCTAAAACATAACGTTTAATATTTTTATCAATTTGAATTTGATAATTATTCACGCTACTGAAATGAATGAAAATAGCTGATACACATCGGAATGTTACGTGTGCTTGTATATATACAGTATACATGATTAAGGTGGGCAGTAATTTACACACAAAGCCACGCCCAATAATTAAGTCGTGTGCTGTCCATATAGCAATCGAAAATCAACCACAGTTGAGGTCTGAAGGCCTTTTTAGGACTTCAAATTAGAATAGAAGATATGCTTTTATAAAAATGCAGCATAATAAATAAATAGCCACCGGTTCGTTTTTTTTAAATCCATGATGAGTAAAAACAAACAATTCAGTCTTGTGATCGATTTCTCAAGTTCTTTTTAACTATTTTGCGCAGTACTATTACCAAAAACATGTCGTCATAACTGGATACCATGGGAAGATTCGTGTTTTATGTTCTCAGAAGATAAAGAAACCTGGACAAACGCACAGGTAAGTAAATCTGTCCCCCACATCGGCATGTTTTAAATTGGTAATCGCGCCATGCTCAGACTACTATCAGTGGACCGCTTCCCACTTCAATAAATATGCCTCTGCTAGCTAATTATCCCTGCATCCACAATGTGAAAAAAAACTTATTAGTAAAACGTGATTACTACTCATCACAAAACAGAGCAGCTGTGTGTCAATTTTGTGCACTAATAATTTGTAAAAAGAGCGGGGTTTACAGAACTAATATGTAATAAATATGGAAATGTTCCTGTGATCAAGAAACCAAGTTAAACTCTGCAACTTTAAAAACCGAGGTCTAACATCTATCATGAAGATTTGATGCTATATCATAATTTTGACGTCACCGAAATCAAATCGTTCATTTTCTATAGAAGTAATAGATCATAGTTTAACAAAGACTTAAACGTCATTCCATAGTGAACTCCGCCCACCACAGCGTGTAAAAGAGAGAACTCCTCCTTGATGTCCTTACATGGACATTCTTGCAAAAACAAAGTATTAGACTCCTTTATATTTGGAATGTAATTGATACCTCAATACATTACATTGTATAAAGAACATCGGTTCGATTTATGCAGAATAAACCGCGAATTCGAAGCAGTTAATGTTATGCGTAAATCAGACAAAAGTTCTTAATTCAAGATAATATTTTCAGATATTAATTACATTCCTAATAATTTAATAATTTGGCAAAAACTATGATAACTTCATATCAATTATATCTCTACACATGCCTTTTTCCGACAGGGTCATTTCAGTGGTAAAAGTATTCCGTTCAAAGGGGCGTGGTTTAAAGTTCATTGATCAGATTATACGAAAATTTTGTTTCCAAAATAAAATGAAAACGACAGCATCTTTGCTTACAGAAAAAGTGCTCATATTAAATTACGTATGATTATTGAACAGTTGAAACTTCCACAAAGAACAATATGTTGGGTGCTTTCGTCGAGGTAGGCGTAAGTGTGGTAAACAAAGTTTTCTACACAAGAACAACATCAAATAATTTTTAATAATCCAATTAACTACTTGTATATTACTGAAATCATGATGGTTTAAACGTCACACGAAAACATTTTATGAGGTCAAGGAAGTAGGATTTTTTTTTCTTTGGGTTTTAGAGTCTAAATTTTTCTCGCCGGTTTGGAAAATTGATGTGAAATCTTAGCAGAAGTTTAGTTTCTAAGGCGCATTTCAATTAATTATAATTGTTAACTAATAACAACCCATCTCGCCGAATACACCCTTATTTTATCTGCGAGGTAATGACTAAGTAAAATAAAAGAACAATCGGTACTATTCGTTCTTTCGCATTATTTCTCGTTATTCCCTACTTGCGGAGCTCGGGATGCAGCCATATTTTATTCTGTTTTTGCAGAGTTACCTCCCGTAAGAGCAGGTATAATTTCGAAGTCTCTCTAATCGATGTTCGGATTCGGGTGTTTCTAAAATTTAAAGGGTGTTTCATTTTGTTGGTAGGTTACAAAAGGATGATTTTCATTTTTATTCCGGGTAAAGAAAATTTATGGCAGGGTCAGTAGAACGGGAAATTCTCTTTTGACTTTCGAGATTTTCTAAAGTATCGTCGATCTCGGATGGAAAACCTTACGTGTTCCGAATAGACACCTGCTCCAAAGGGAGATAAATGTTGACAAAATGTTGGTCCGCAAGTCGGAAATACAGAATAAAAACGGTTGAATCTGTCCTGAATATTCCCGATCTGATTCTAAAATGATATTTTATCTGGTTGATTTTTTCTACAACTGTCCTTTCTAGTGTTTTCTTTTCGGTCCTTGTAAACCTCTTTATTTCATGTTCTACGCGTAAGTAAATTTTTATACATAAAAGTTTAAATCTCCAGTTGGCGGAATCAGAAATTTACTTATTATTCTATTATGGACATACATAATCTACAACAACAGTGGGTTGACTATGGATATTTCCAGAGTTCAGAGAAAGTTTATAATGAAGGAGCTTAAGTTGTAGATTCTGTTTCTTTTGATTTTTTAATACGAACTCAGTCGTCATTCGCCATCGTCTATGGCGGAAACAGTTGTTACGTAAAAACAACAATCGAAACGTAACAACGTTGCTTTCGACCAATGAGATTCTATAGACAATGTTATACAATTACGCTACAACCAATCGCCTCTTTCTATTTCGGCCAATCAGCGCATCTCTACATACGAGAACAATATTTTTTATCACACGTTCAAGAAGTGATTTTTACGGAATATAATATAACTTTTCTAAAACATAACGTTTAATATTTTTATCAATTTGAATTTGATAATTATTCACGCTACTGAAATGAATGAAAATAGCTGATACACATCGGAATGTTACGTGTGCTTGTATATATACAGTATACATGATTAAGGTGGGCAGTAATTTACACACAAAGCCACGCCCAATAATTAAGTCGTGTGCTGTCCATATAGCAATCGAAAATCAACCACAGTTGAGGTCTGAAGGCCTTTTTAGGACTTCAAATTAGAATAGAAGATATGCTTTTATAAAAATGCAGCATAATAAATAAATAGCCACCGGTTCGTTTTTTTTTAAATCCATGTCGGGATACAGAATAAAAACGGTTGAATCTGTCCTGAATATTCCCGATCTGATTCTAAAATGATATTTTATCTGGTTGATTTTTTTCTACAACTATCCTTTCTAGTGTTTTCTTTTCGGTCCTAAATTATAGTGGAAGTGGTCGTTCTTTACTCCTATAAATATCAAACTAAAGGTTTCACGCCACGTAGTGGATAGAACTACTTTGGTTCACGAATTGCTACATTTCCGGCAAACAAAGTAGTATTCGATGTTTTTTTTAAATAATGTAACGGAAATGGCCGGATGGTTCCGATTGAACAAAAGATTTTCTTTGCATATAGGGCATGCCCAAACTCTACCCCATAGTTAAGATCCCGAGAAGCTGGTTCCGTTGTAGCATAAATTTCATAAAGAGGATGAGTTAAGTACTGACTGTACCAAAGGAGAAAAACTATAGGATCAGTGTAGAGGATAGTATTTTTATATTCTGTTTATTTTTATACAGCTTCACTGCATGGCACTCAATGGATACCTTGCGGAAATAACTGATAGTGAAATGAATACATTTTTGAAGGACCACTTAAAAGTTAAGCATTACCATGGTATGAATATATATGCATGCAAATTTATGATACTTTATTATTTGTCATCGGTACTCTCTTTTCTCCTCTAAGAATCGAATTCAATGATGTCACTTTGTGGCCTTTGTTATAAAATGACCGTTTACTGTCGCTATGCTGTGTTAAATCTACAGTCACAGGCCATATAACTTCTTGTTTCTATCAATGGCTCGATAAAATCTAATTTATGACAGGTATTTCAAAGTTATTCCCTTAAGTTACCAAATTCTTTGAAAGAATTGACGAAGAAGGAGTTTGAACCATTGATAAGTCGAGTCTGTTGTTAAATCAAAGTACTCATGAACTGAATCAATTTATATTGATCGTTTGAAATTTTAAGCGTCCAATAATCAGGGCGTCATATCGTAAAAGAGTAATCAAGGGAACTAAGGTTCCAGCAGTAATCGAAGGAAAGCAATCCAAGGACAAAGATCAAACATGGAAAACAGATATACACAACGAAGAACATTAAGTAACTAATATAATACATACAAAGAAACAAAAGTAAATGAGCAAATCGGACTCCACTAATATCTGGGAGCATGGACCAGGTGCACCAGTAGGGTAAGCGTCCTCAGCTTTTCTAGAAACTCCCGCCGAGTTGCTCATAAAGAGTCAAGTCCGGGGTAGACAAAAGAGAAAAGGAAAACTATGACACGATGAACAACTCAGTTTTTTCATGGTGCAGATGGATACATCGTAACAATCCACGAGTTCATGATGGCGACCATAAAACTTCTGTAGTATAAACCAATCTTGTAGTAACAAAGCCCTGTTCAAGAAGTCTAACCGTAAGAGGTTTAATTTATTATGTGTTTAAGAATTAATAAAGTTTTTATAGGCAACTTGAATATATGGACACATTGAACATATTAATATAATAAACGACTGGTTTATGCGGGTAAATGCATAGAAATAAACCGTACTGATGAAGGAAGAGGTCAATTGAATCGTTGTAAACACAAACTTAATTAGTAAGCATATTTAGTTCGCAGAAGTAGTTTATTGTCGTAAATTGCATGGAATAAATATAGTATATTAGAAATACCTATAAAGTGGACATAACTATTTGCATTTGAACCTTAATAGGGTATGCAATGAGACCATTTTTCGTGGGTAGTGTAAGATAATTGCAGATGTTAACAGGCTTTACAAATCTAAAGGCTCAGGTAAATTGATAAAAAGAATGCACTAAAATGCTTCACACAGCTAAATATGTACACAGAGAAATATTTGCGTATCTACTTTTTTTAAACTTTTTTATTAGTCTGTTTAATAGTCAAGCGGACTAGAATAATCTAAACCATGCATGTCAAAAATCTATGATCTTTTGGTATATTTGCAGTCAAGTCCATGTGACCACTATTTTATCTCTGCATCCCAGGAAGGTGTGAATCGTTATCAACGTTAAAATTAATTTCAGATCATTCCACAGACTATTTCATTGGGCTGACTGATGAAGCTAAGGCCAATGCATGGGAGTGGCCACACAGTCGAACATTCCCGAAGTTTACCGATTGGAAGGTCGGACAACCGGAAAACAATAGTCAGCACTGTACAATTATGAAAGCTGGATCTGACTTTCAGTGGCATGATCAGTATTGTTCGTTTTTGCACAATTTTATTTGTCAAGAGACAATCTGAACTAATTAAAGTATGTAACTACCACTGTTCACGTCCATTATATACACTTTCTACATAAGATTAAATGGGTTTTGTGTAAAGTCTTTCATTCTTTTTTGCGACAAGAAGTGTAAAGTCTGTCTAGAAAAAGGACAACGGGGAAAAGTAGTGACAAGAAGATTTTCAAATGAATATTTAAAAAAAATGACGTCTTACAATTAGGCTTCTGGGACAGGGTTATGTTGCTACAAGATTGAAGTCATCACTACAGAAATTTTTATGGTCGTCATCATGAACTCGTGAATCGTTGCGGTGTGTCAATCTGCACCATGAAAACTGATTTTTCAACGTGTCATAGTTTTCCATTCCTCTTTCGTCTACCCCGGACTTGACTTTTTATGAGCAACTCGGCGGGTGTTTCTAGAAAAGTAGATGACGCTTACCCTACCGGTGCACCTGGTCCATGCTCCCAGTATGTATTGGAGTCCGAGTTGCTCATTTACTTTTGTTACTTTGTATGTATTATTTAAGGTACTTTGATATGTTCTTTGTAGTGTTTGTCTGTTTTCTATGTCGGGTCTTTGTCCATGGATTACATTCTTTGCTTTCAACGAGAATCTTGGTTCCCTTGATTACTGTTAAAAATATATCTATGTATTCAACTTCGTCCTCCTACAGGTTACATCTGCCTCATATTAGCGGTAAACAATACGAATTTTGGCCTATGTTTTTAGAAGCACTGAGAACTCGATTTCTGTTTGACAGGAAGTTAACTTGTAAAATGTAATACCGAGTAAGGATCTTAACTAGTTTCGTACCTTTAACAAAAAAAATATTCATAACTTTTATCTTAAAATTTAAGATTAAGAAAAAATAACCTTCGTAAATGTGAAACTGTAAAAGAAGTGAAAATTTCTATATTCAACTTCGTTATTATTCGGGTTATAACTGCTTCATATAAACAAACACATTTTATTACGTCAGCTAGCATTCTTTTAAGATAGTATTTGTTTGATCATGTATACTGCATTAATTACACTCACTTTATTTATTTATATATTCATTTCTCTGTACAATTTATCAATTTCTGATACATGTTTGAAATCCTAGTGCGGAATAAAAACAAATATGCTAGCCTCTATTGTTCGCTTAATGTGCATGAGTACGAGCAAAATATGAATTTCTCCAATACTTATGTAATTACATGGACAATGTTCTGTTGGTTAATATTGGATGTTGTAGAAGGGACCTACATGTTGCATGGGGGTTTGCGATTTATTTAGGTCCTACATATCCTTTAATTTTTAATATCTAAATCGTAGTTCCTCTCTGAATTTTTTGTATTCCTTATTTTCTTTTTACATACTGAATTAAGATACTGTGAATTATTTCAGAAGTACTGAATGTTCATAATGCACACCTAATCAGCGTGCCATATAGCATCTGTCCTGTAACGGTTCTTGCAGTCGACTGAGTTCTCGGCTACCGATGCAGAGACCGCATATCAGTAGCTAAAAGATCAAAATAACTTGATAAATTCAATGTCGAACCTTTTTAAATGGTACACGTCTTTTTGTCAAGATAACGAATTTGAAAATATAATAGGGTAGTAGCTTGTTCAGCTTCTGTTAACTTTATTTCCGGATTATCATCGTGTTATGCTGTAGACTGCTAAATCTAATTTTCGTTGCTGAAAAATAGACAATGACTTAAACCAATCGTACAGGTAATTTTAGGCTAGTCGTATACACCAATTACATGTACATGTATGGTACGCCATCACTGTCTTTTAAGACATGATACAAATGTTTCTTACATCCTGCCAAAAAGCCTTTACTTAATGTGTATTCTTTATTACATTATAACAAATCTGTATCACTTGGTATGAAAATATCATTACATGATATGAATATTTATTTGCGTGATATGAATACTTCATAACATAGCATGAATATTTATTTACATGATATGAATACTTCATTACATAGTATAAATACTTCATTACATTATACAATGTGCAAACTTTATTGCGTGATGTGTAAACTTGATGACGCGATGTACAATCTTCATTGCGTGATGAGGTTCATTTATTACATGGTTCCGTCATTACATTATATTAAAATATCTTCACATGATGCGAAACTTTACTCACATGACATTAAAATTCATTACACCGAACATCTATACCGATGCACAATAGGTCTTGCCAATAGTTATTATATATGTGCCATAACTTGTTTGTATTTAAGTGAATTAAACGATCTTGTCTATGCACGATCGACCTTTTCGGGAATTCTATGAGTAGAACAAACTTTTGGTGGCGAAACCAAGCCCCAGGATACCTTACCATAACATTCTTGAAGAATATGTCCTGAGCTGCTGCTTTGATGCCGTGACAGAGTTCCATGCAAGTGGATCTGGGACTGCCCCCCAACTCGGTTATTGGAGGTATTAGGGTTATATTTCTCGATTTTAGCTTATATTTTGTTTTTGACATTGAAAAAAATCTAAGAGAAATATTTCGTTGAATATGTTTTCTAATATTGTGTAATACTGATACCTTTGACCCCATATTAGACACATTTGTTTCTCGGTCTAAACTTTAGTTTGAAAAGGTAGTTTTTTATTCTGTAGAAAAATATAAAACTATAAGGTCATTTTAATACTACTACAGGTAGTTTTCATGGAAAATCTTAGTATAGCACGATGCACGATTTTCTAAAAGAACGGTTCAAATATTGTCATAACAAACGTGACATAATAGAACTACTTTCTACACGTACATGTACTTCACGTTCCATTTAATTCTGTTCTAATTGATAAGACCGACCCTAATATGTAACAAATTTAAGACATACATCGAAACATTTGTCAACTAAGCAGTCATGATACTAGACTTTCTGGTTATCTTTACGACCATAGGTTTTATTTGTAAGTACGCTTTTCTTACTTTGTTTTAAAAAAATTGTTTAGCTCAAGTGGGTGTTATATTTCGAGAGATGTACGTTGGCAAGATTCTTGACCAGCTGAAGCGTACATCGCTATCGTCAGACGATGCAAGCAAAGTATCATTTGAATTCGCATCAAGGCATATAACATTAATGATAAAATTACAGCGGTGGATCCAGAGAAGGCGGTTCAAACCTATTGATCAATCGTTACTGTAAACTACACACATTTTTTAATAAACTGTATAATCCCCCCAGTCCCCCCACCGGGTGCCCCTTTGACTGGGATTTGCCATTGCTTAATATGTCGTATAAATTTTTAACTAATTGTGTCCTGGTAACATTTCAACCACCACAAACATTCATTTCCTTTCTGTGTTGAATATTATACATGAAGTACTGTTTAATACCAGTCCACGTATGGGGTCAGTATATCCTTCTCCGAGGCGTATTCGCTTCGTCTAAGTTTGAACAGCCCTGCCATGTTCATTACTAAGTAGACAGGCGCGTAGCTCCGTTAGGCAAAAAAGCTTTTGCCTGCACTTAATATTGCCAATTTTCTTTTAATACATCCAGGAGAGGAATAAATGATGCTCTAAAACGCTATCTCCGCGGAGCTTCGGGTGGGGGGGGGGGGGGCTTCGCCCCCCTGGACCCACTGCCGTAATTTTTGCCTACACTTCAATTTGGCCTCAGCTACGCGCCTGGTAGAAATTTACACAATGCACGACAAAGAGTCCAGATTTTAAAGCTCTTTGAAATCATGCACATCAAGAATATAGAAATATCACATCACATGCAATATTAATGTTCAGTAGATAGAGTCGGTCTAATCTTGATAAAATGGCGCATCACCCTTCAAAGGAATACACTGACTGTCTAAATGAACTTTGACGGTTACGGATACTTGTACAATTTTTGCACGATTTGCATATCTATATTATCGGAAAAATAAATCAATCTTTGTATCGAATATATTTCTTCGAAGTTTTGGAAATCATTTATTTTTGTCTTGGCGTCCAGATCAAACTATTGATATTGGTGTGCATTTCATATTGAGTGAATTCAATTATTGACACACTGATCGGTTACGTGATTGAACGACATTCATGCAGGTCTATTTGTTTGAAAATGCACACTGTCAAAATCATTTGCATATTGTTCCTTTAAATATTTTCATCAATGGGGGATGGATTTTCTATATATCATCTTCCATTGCATATTGCTTCTTAGATTATTTTGACAAATGGTTTTATCCAATCACAAGTGGTCAATACAACGCAAAATCGTACAAAGAAAGTTTCAATTCAGTTACACACCTATATACATCAACTCTACTCCTTAATCATAATCATATTGTGCTCTATAACACAGCGGAACGATACGTAAGCCTTAAAGTGATTCTGGAAGTGGTTATTAGGTCTCCGGTAGAATTAAATGGACTTAGCTGTCAAAAACTTATAAATGGCTTGCATGCATTATTTGTTTTTCGTCTTCAAAAAAGTATTTTACCGATGATTCTCACATGAACATGTGGTTATCTCACTTTTTCAGCTTGTAGTAACTGCGACTATAAAGGGAGCTTATACAGACCTGGCGATACGTGGGTTGCAGCAGACGACTGTAATGTTTGTACATGCAAAGGTGCGATCTCATGTGAAACTAAAAATTGTACAAGAGGTATGTGCACAGACGTTTATCATCTAACATGAACCTTTTGTTTAATCTAACTATGGTATCTATAAAAAAATACATGTACATTCAAAGATTAATACATGTATTGGAACAACAATTAGATACATCATGTTGTTAGATATTTGATTTTTTTTATTATTAAATTTGTTTTTATATATAATGCATATAATGCGTTTTGATTGTTCTCGAGAACCTTATAAGATACAAAATAATTTAGGAACGGTGGACAAACAAAACAAAAAAAAATTAAAATTAAAAACTTCATCAATAAAAGGGGTGCTAGTACGGGTTAACTTACTATTTACTTCCAAACTGGATTATTATGCGGACATTGTCCATATCAGGACGCATATAATAAAATATAAGCTCCCAGGTGACCGTCTGTTGTTATTAAGACAGTCAGAAGATTCTGTTGGAGGGTAAGGCGTCGACCGAATCTCTCAAACAGCTGGCTGTCTAAATAATTGTATACGGTTACGGGATTACAACATTTTTGTACGAATTGTTTATCTATTGCATGGGGAAATAAGTAATCTTTGTATCGAACTATATTTCCTCGAAGGTTTTTGGAAATCTTTGTTGGTTACTAGGTAAAATCTGTTTTTGTCTTGAACCGGAAGAGTTGGAACTCTCTTTTCCTAATGTCGAATACTTAATGTTCAGTTGAAAACTGTTTAATATTATGCGCGTGTAACATAGCTGTACCAGTGAACTACTTACGACATTGAAAAGATACATTTATGACTTGCCGTGAAAATGTGAAAATCAATATGATGATTCCCACCTACCGGCAAAAGTAAACTTTCCATTAAAAAACCTACGAAATATTGCACTTTTTAAAAACTACGAAATTGATACTAAGGAATAAATACATTATACTTCAAAAGTTTATTCTTTTTTAACAGTGTCATGTCATGACAACGGACAAAACTACGCCTTAGGCTCAACCTATCGAGCAGCTGATGGCTGTAACGAATGTCTATGTACGGTGAACGGTGCTGTGTGTTCTAAACAGACGTGTGGGCTGTTTGGCGCTGGAACAGGACATACACGTGAGTATGGAATTATAGAGTTTAGTGCAGTGGAAAAGAAAGTATGCCAAGAATATGCACACAAAAAACGGACGCAGCCAGATTGACTGATGTTTACGGAGGTAAACCTAAGGTATGGGAAACAACTCTTACATATCAGTGGATCGTTAGTTTTCAAAATTTTACATCAATCTCATGTAAGAATCAAGGTAACTTGGACTGATTTCATTCTGTTTTAAATGAAAAGTTAATAAGCTTCGGTAAAAATTGAATATGATGCAAACATCACTGATTTCAATAGTTGTGTCCCTTACCCTTGGTCTACCTCTTTAATCGTACGTCAACGATTTGTTCAATTAATAGAATTATTCCTGCTCCGAACAAGCTTTTTAAAAACACACACCTAGTATAAAAAGTTATATAGAACTGCCCATGACTCGGATAACTTGGTGGCCTTAAAATGTTGTTCCCACTTTGCGACTATCTTTAAATGTATTTTGTTTAAAGATTGCCGTACAAGGTTTCATTAATGATTGAAGATAAATGCTTTATTATGAAAAAGTACATCGACGCTGATATTTCAAGATCAAATGGAAAATGACCTCATCCTTCGGCAGAATGTACGAAAATTCCTTTTTTTTTGTATTCTAGTATTGATAATGAGTATGATCTTATGTAACGCAGTTAACATATTAATATAATCTAAGGTACAACTGAATGTAATTTATTTACTCATGAAATCATCAATTTTCACGAAGATTGTGGAACTTGTTTTATCTGTAAATGCACCCAACCTTTGGTTTCCCTCTCTTTTAACAGGAATTTCCCGATGTTATTATTATGGGAGAGTATACGTTGTTGGTGAAACCTTCGATTCGGTAGACGGCTGTAACCGTTGTCTGTGTAAAGAAGACCGAGTGGAAGTTTGCTCGAAAAAGTACTGTGCTCCTCCCACACTAACACCGCCAGAAACGACAAAAGCAACAACACAAACAAACGCACCGACAACAGAACAAATAACAACGAAAGCAACAGATGCACCAACAACTCAATCTTCTTCTGCGCCAACAACATCTGTAGTTTCGACAGAGGCTCTTACAACGGTAACGGTAGGACCAACGACCAAAATTCCAACATGCAACTATAATGGCCGTGTTTACAACGTTGGTGAAAGCTTTAAGGCAGACGACGGCTGTAATACTTGTCAATGCCGCAGTAATAACGCAATAATGTGTACCAAGAAAGCATGCCCACCAACAACAGCTCTGCCATCAACAGCGGCCCAGACCACTAAGCCAACAATAGTTGCAGCTGCGCGATCTACCGCTGCACCACAAACTTCAACACCAGCAGTCGAACAAACTACAAAATACCAATGCATCTATAACGGCCGCAAATACAACTTTGGTTCAAGCTTCACTGCCATTGACGGATGCAATGTTTGCATCTGTGGTCAAACACAAGTTTTATGTTCGCTCAGGGCATGTGTAACCACACCAAAAGCAACAACGTTAAAACCGACCGCTGCACCAACGACAATAAAAGCAGTGGCAAAATGCACATATAATGGTAACGAATATAACGAAGGTGACAGTTTTATGGCAATAGACGGTTGCAACAACTGTCGTTGTACCTCTGATGGGTCAGTGGGCTGCACAAAGATGGCTTGTCCTTCAACACCACAGCCAACTCCGTCAAACCCGAACACCCTACGTCCAACTCCAGCGCCTGCATTAAACAATTCGCCAGCATCAAAATGCAACTACAATGGCAAACAATATGACATAGGCGCGCGTTTTACAGCAGACGACGGCTGTAATACGTGCACGTGTACCGGAAGTGGCGTTGCAGCCTGCACACTGATGATGTGCGCATCGACAACAGCCCAAGAAACAACAGTTGGTCAAACTGCCTCTGTAAAAGCGACACAACCAACAGCACCTACTCAATGTAACTACAACGGCAATTACTATGACATTGATGCTGTTTTTCAAGCAGCCGACGGATGCAATACATGCTCATGCGCAAGTAATGGTGCTGTAGGTTGCACTCTCATGTTATGTCCACCTACAACAGCGAAACCAGCTTCAACTGTCAATCATCTAAAGATAACACTAGACAAATAGAATGCCAGACTTGCTCCTCCCGTTACATACATAACTGAATGTAAAATACTCAAATATTGTCAAAAGGCATTAAGATGAAGTTTCAAAATTACACACTGTGCATGTAGCTATTGATAGATAAGAAGTATAAAGTACATAGTTTAAGATGAAAAAAATTAGGATAATTATTACTAAATATTACGTTCATGTTGTACAAGTGAATCCTATCCTTGTCAGCGCCTGAATATTCCATTTGCTTTTTCAATTATTTTAAATCAGACGGGGTTTGTTTTTCGTTTTTGTTTTTGTTTTGTTAGTTTCATATTTTACATATGATTGACACATATAATGCATTCTACTGTGTGCACGTCATCATAATGTACAATAATCCAACAAAACTGTGAATGATGTAGAGCGTTGCATATGATTATTGCCTGAAAAACTTTTCAGTAACATTGTGAAATATATTAAAAAAAATAATAATAATAAGGCAAAATAATGTTTTGTGGCATTAGTTCATTGTGATGACGTCATACTGGTGCCTCAATTATACGTCTGGCGTCGGTTTCACAAAAAGTCGTAAGTGTGAAATTGATCGTAAATCTTGACGTCACAATGCTATTTTAGTTTTTGACGTCATTACTTACGATCAACTTTACACTTTCGACTTTTTGTGAAATCGAGACCTGCTGAGTATTGCAATTTTGGGGTTTTCTTTCGGACATATTTTAATACAGGAAACTATGACTGTCCACACCCAAGAAACAGCTTTATATTTTCACATATGATAATCTATGTAATATTGAAAGAATTCGATTAATATGAATTGGACACCATTTCCTTGCCAAAAATATGACCAGAAAATTACCAAAAATAACAAAATTGGACAGCAAATCTAAATTTTAGTAAACTTTAAGTATTTTCCTGTCCTTTTGATTATTGCAAGAAGTCTACATGTTTCCTCATTTGTGATAGATACAAGTCTCAAATTCACAATTACTTTTTTCAACACTTTTTTAAAATTTTCAGCAGTATTTCAGACCAATGAGAGCCTTTATCGAAGAAAAAGAAATATGTAGCAGTGTAATCCACATTTTTCAATTTTGAACTATTTTCAGTAAAACTCGTATGTTACAACAAAAAATGTGTAGACTTAGACTTATTTCCATAAAACAATGTAACAAGAGGTAGATATCTTGCATACAACAACTGCAAAAGCAAATCCATCGGGTAAAAGAGGATTGCATGGTTTTTTAGTCATTTTTGTCCAAATTTTGCAATTTATGTCAAATATCTTGTGTTTTTCTTCAAATCTTTACTGATCTCAAACCTACATAAAATTGAAAAAAAAATGAAGATAAATATAAGATATTTCATCAAAACAGAAACTGTTTGTTTGTGCAATATCTAACAACTTCGACTCTTCACGCGTGGAGTTCCGGATTACAACTGATGGAGTTTTCTTCTTCTTTTGATTGGCTAAAATAGGCAATTCTATTTTAAGACATTTGATTTGATATGTTCCTATACCCGCTTCCGGGGGGTGGGGAGGGGAGTAGTGGCCTTTGGACATATTTCTGTGGTAAAAATTGATACTGACCAAGTTAAATTGTTTACCCTTGAGTTTAAATTGTAACTCATTGTATACTTAATTGAATACTTTGCTTGGAGTGCCGTTATTTAAATTATGAATCTGAACATCTATAGTGTATGTAAGTGTCGTTTTATTTTTATTTTCTTTACCGGAATTTACAACGTAGAACGTATTGAAAACCGAAGACCGATCTGAATTTTATTGTTTACTTCTGGGTTTTGTATAACAATGCAAAATCTTCTATTTTATGTTTCTTCTTAATACCTTTATCATGTAGAAATAGAATTGTTATTTTTTATCGGTATTTTTTAACACAAAAAGATGTTTTGCCGTCAACACTGAACTCAATGTTCTCTAAATGATAAGTCTCCATGCTTTTGAATGGTAGACTAGGACCCAATCTCGTGAAATCACGGGGTCATATGACGAGACTTACATACCCTATTCTTTTTACAACATGTTATTTTAATGAATACAAACAGCAAATATGAATAAAATTGCACGCGTTGGTGTGCTAGGTATACCCCAACATGCACTGGAATCAGATAGCATCCAAAATCACTCACATAAAAGAGATGAATTTAATTTTAATATCATATGTCTTTATAGTTCACAACTGATTCGCTATGCAAGAGCAAGTACTAACTACTATGATTTGTTTCAAAGCCTTAAGTATCTGCAGAATCAGGAATATGAGGAAATGCGTCTCAAAAGGTCTCTTGCCAAATTCTTTTTAGATGTCAGTCCTAAGTTGAAAAATACTCAGTTTCTTCTAAAATAACGAGTAATGTAATGACTTGCCATGTTGGAACCATTGTGGTACCATCTGCTCCGGTGGTGTATTATATATTTTGCCCGATCTTTTGGACTTGACTTAATTATGGATCGGATTAGTGTTCGGTTATTTTGTTGTTACCCTTATTCACAACGTATACCCATCAATATAAAGCCACACACTAAATTTGAAATCAATCCATCGATTTGTTTGACGAAATTCGGACAGACGGAACGACGGTCCCAATATATATTCCATTCATTACAAGTAATTCAAGGAAAATTCAATTTTGACCCTCCGTATTGAGTTTATTTCTTGTCCATGGTCTTTTGCGCGACTATTGCATTTTATTCCTGGAGTTTATTCGTGTATCAAATTTCTCGTATATGTTACCATAAAAATACATTCTATGTGTGCTAATATGCGCTGTATTTCATATTTTATTCGCGACGAAAACAGTATGGGAATTTCACAAACAAGTACATCTGCATAAACTAATGGTCCTTTTCGCTTTAACTTCGCTGTAGTCGATGAACAGATGTGATACAGCTTGGGGTGTACAGAAGAATTGTTCCCGTCGGAAGTATAGATTTGGCATGCGCAAAGACAACTCCGCAGTTAAGACGAATATGAAATTGTACATAAAAACAATATTTATTTATTTGCCGACGGCGGCGCATGCTCTCTCTGTACACATGACCATGCCATTACTACTACAACCACATCTGTTGCAACCATCAGTACTGGTAAAACTATCCCCGACGTTATATTGTTTGTTATTGTAAGTACAATGGGTGCCTGAAAAAAGTTCAAATTGTGTGCAAAAGCATAAAATGTATATTGAAAAGCGCTACGTAACAATCGAGTTAACGGACTTACAAATGTATACTTTTGAGTGGACCTTTTCGTGTTTCGATATACACTTCCGCAAAGAATAGTTTAGTCCTACTTCACAAAATTATTTTACACACATGCTCATCGATTTATGCTTAACTGAACAAGTTACTGTCATTCAAACTCTGAATGCAAGCTTCAACCATTGTCTGCCTTCATATTTATTTTCTTCAAGAATTTTGATTATCACCGGTTTTCACGCCAAAATCGTACATTTGAATGAGTGATTTTATAACATGTAATACTTATTCCTACTTGTATGAAAACATGCAATCTCTGTGCAAACTACCATTGCATTTTTGTCGCACGAACACATGTTACAACCGTCAGTGCTGGGGAAGCTGGAACCGATGTTGTGCCTTGTATGGTTGTACGTGCAATGGTGATCTGAAATAAACAGACATGCACAGGGTGTGTGATACTAGTATATATTTAAGGCCGTGCGAATGGAAGCAAGAACATGTTTGGGGAAAATTTATGATGAAAAATTAAGATTTCATGAAATAAAATAATTATCCCTAAACTGGGGATTTGGGGAGGATACGCCAGGACCACCCACTTTTGAATCTGCACACAGATATTGTGTACTTTTAGGTTTTTTGTTTCTTCTTCTAATTTCATATTCCTTACGGTTATCGAACCCAAATCGATACTTACTCAATGTCTGAATGCATGCCCTTTTTGTACACACGACTAAACCTGTGGCCTGGCAAAAACACTTATTACAGTGGTCGGTACTTTGGAAACTGTCACCTACTGCGTAGTGTACCGAATTATATGTACATCCGTCAGCTGGAAATGAAAAAAATACAGTAAAGTACATGTGAACATGGCTACGAAATCTTAAAATCATATTAAAATATCAGAGTATGTCATCGTATGTAAGAGAGAAAACGGTGTTACAACGTATCTTTGATTTTGAATTTTATGTTTTAAAGTAGATTTTCGTTGTTTACAAACGAGATTGTCATTCACAAGGTTTAATATTTGAAATATTCAATAATCCACAAGTTATAACGACAGTGTATGACACTGTTTCTCTGCAACTTGTTTGATCTCTGATCAATAACACCATCATTTCTTTTGACAGGTCAATATCCGAAAAAGAATATTCACTTCACCTCTCTTATGTTTGTTATTATACGCACAATGATAAACATTATAAATTGTAAAAAGAAGATTAGAATTGGAAAAAGATACCCACCCCTAGCAGGCCTCTCATTCAGTATGCATGCCATCTCTGTACAAGCAACGCCCCCAGTTGATGTACATGTACACGTGTTACATTTATCGGTACTTTTAAATGATTCTCCAGCTTTGAAGTTTCTGCCGTTGTATGTACATTGTCCAGATGGAGCTAACGTAGAAAAAAACACGTAAGGCCCAGAGCCACAAAAGCTGAATACATGTACTTTTTTACCATCTGTTGTTGGGGGAACGAGAGGTTAGAGGTACATGTTTATATATTTCTTTAATTGTCAAATCTCAGAAATGAAAAGCACATGTACTTGCAACAGACGACACAAAAACTCTCCAAAAACTAATTAACAAAATGGAAGACGGAAAATTCCGTTTCCGGAAAATAATAAATTGAAGAGAAATCGAATTCAACTCATGTATATAATAACTTAAATCTGAGAATATTCTTATTTTCCATGGTAACCCCAATCAAAGAAACTGATAATGTCACAAACAGTTAAGAATTTTCTCAGACTTAAGTAATTTTTCAAGTTTTGTGGCGCTGGGGTCTGGCCCGTTTTTCATAAATAATCTCAAATTGAGATTGTCTTTGGTGTGAACAAATTCACAATTTTAAGCGATCTGATTGGTCGAAATCTCCATTTAAGACTGTACAATGTATATGTAAACTGGTCACGATAATACAATGTTAAATGCGTGATTCTGTATATTTAGATACAGCATAGGATATGGCTTGCCTGTCCCCTCATCGGTCAGCCAGTGCCCTTCCGTTCTTCAATATACCTGTACATTTCCCTCATTTAGTTTTCTGTCGATTGGCGTCATTTGGTAATTATATCATGCATTTTAGGAGGACAACGTATGTAGAGACAGACTATTGTGGCCTATCCATATCCACTTGCATGAAAAGTCAAAATATAATCATGTGATCATTTTTATAAATCACGTTCTTTTAAGTGTGCTTGATTGCTAAGTTTGACTGTAGCTACATTAACTATATTATGTTAGTTGAGATATTTATTGACAGCCTCAGACACAGTAGGTGTACAAGGGGACAAAGGAAACACTAACATGTACATAAACAGGGGCGTACCTAGGCCTGAATTATTTGTACGCAAAATTACGGCGAGGGGTCTTGGGGGGAGGGGTCGCTCAAGGCCCCCAGTGAGTCATTGCATAAAACCTTTATTTCATCTTTAAAATGTGTGTTTTTATTTTTGTTACTTTTTCCGAAAGTACGCAACTGCATATTTGCGTATAGGCTGCTACGCCCCTGATAAAAAAGACAAACACACAGACACAATACATAGAAAAGTCAATATCATAATTAGATATATGAATACATACAAATTCACATTTATATTTTAACACATTCACATTCATATGATATTAGCAATTTTTTGTAAAAAAGCACAGACTCTTTTGTATAATTGAACATTACAGATAGACAATAACTCGCCAAATCTAAACATATTCGGGTGTTTTGAGTAGTAATCTGGGATGAAACGAGATCTTAGATACTTAACCGTTGAATTATTACACTGAAAGAATAATTGTGTGAAATTCATCTCCCACTGACACCTCCTTTACCAAGATTACTTTTTTTTGGACTCCGTGGGACTCCAGACCCCCTCCCAATTGCTATGAGTAGTTTTAATTTGGAACATCTTAATTTAGTCAAATGAATACGTTCTGATGGGGACAATCTGAGAAGATATGGTTCTGAATTCATGTTTAAAAGTAGAATAGGATTCAGCACGTCGAGATGTGTTGTCCATTTGGGAAAACCAAGGTTGATAGAATTGATCACATACTTCTATTTGACTGCGACTTTAAGCCAGTTGGTGTTCGTTCCATAAGTAACTAAGACCCGTATCATGCAATTTAATAATAAGCCGAAGCATTGGATTTGAGAGTTTTTATTCTCTTTGCATAGTTCTTGCCCAAAAGATAACCATTCTTACTTTCACAAATATTTCTAGTGAAATTCTACCTAACTCTCCATAAAACAATTAACTCCATAGTAGACCAATAAAAATGTCGGGGTATATTGAGGTTAATTCTAAAACTAATTATATAAACTCTGTTAATTATAGTCATATCAATTAAGTGTTAAACAAAGGAAAATTTCAGCGGAACTTCACAATCAGTTTAAAAGTGGTTGAGCAATAAGAGAATCGAACGATCAACAGATTTTAATGATGCCGTTCTTTGGATTCATTGTAACCGGTCCTGGGAATTTCGTCTACACATTTCAGTATCATTCAGGTATAAATCAGGCGAATTGATTGGTACATGTACATCATAATTCTCAATTTGGTCTTTTTGCCTCAAATATATTCAATACATCTAGAAAACAACTGAAAATCTTTTTTTAAATTTAGCCTGAAGCATCTGTGACGTAGACATTGTTGACTGCTTATATAAGGAGAACGAGAAAGTTCGGGAAAATTTTCCCGCCATTTTTCCATAGTACATTTTAACATTGATGTATCAACATAATAAACAGGGCAAATTTGACAAACACTTTGATGGTTATTTCTGGAGATTACAGGTATAAATACTTGGATAATGCAATAAAATCTCTTTGTTTTTTTTTCCTTCATGTGCCACACCTTATACACATTTCCCCCGTTTCTTAGACGGAGAAGAACTTAAATTGATTAGAAGTAACGTTAGGTAAAACAAAGGCTAATCTACAATGAAAAGTTAACATTAATTAAGATATCAGAACTGGTTCCCTACTCCATACCTGTACTACACTGTGTTTCTGTACATGACATTCGAACGACCAGATCCCCAGCATGACAGGAACAGGTATTACAACCATCAGAAGCTGTCCAGCTATCGCCAACTCGGAAGTGTTGTCCGTTGTACAGACATTTAAACCCCATTTGGTATACTGATGACCGTTTTACATCTAGGGCAAAAAGAAAAAAAGGAAAGTTATGTACAAGAGGACAAAATAACGGAAGCCCATTAGTGCCAGGTGTTCACTTATTTTCAAGTCGTTATAACGACTTAGTTTCTCGTTTAAACGACTTAGCTATCTCGTTTAAACAACATAGCTAGCTTGTTTAAATGACTTGGCATTTCGTTTAAACGACTTAATATCTCGTTTTATCAACATAGCTAACTCGTTTAAACGACTTAGTGTATCTCGTTATAACGACATAGCTATCTCGTTTAAGCAACTTCGTATCTCGTTTAAACGACTTCGTATCTCGTTTAAACGACTGAGTATCTCGTTATATAACGACATAACTGGCGTTGTTAGCTATGTCGTTAAAACGAGAAACTAAGCCGTTTAAACGAGTTAGGTATGTTGTTATAACGAGATACTAAGTCGTCTAAACGAGATACTAAGTCGTTATGACGACGTAGAAATAGGCGAACACCTGGCACTAATGGGCTTCCGTACAAATCCCATGTTCTATAAAAAGTCTTTTGCAGACCGGAATAATTAAGTCGTGCTTGAGTAAATATCACATGCTCTAGTATATTAGCTCTGCCGTCTGTGGTGATAATTTTCAGAAAACATGAATACTACTCATTAAAACTGCTGAGCTCTTGATTTCTGTGCATTGCATATGACTAAGGTGTAAAATGTTTATAACAGCGAAGGATGTGGGCCATTTTCACCAGGATTCTGACCGTAAATAGGGCCAATTCCAGAAAGTGTTCACATATCCTGAATTTTCATTGGAGTCTTTAAAAAAAAATCTTATTGATCCCCAAAATGCAAATTTGTGAAAATTTAAAAGTACAAAAAAAAATAGCAACAAAAATCATTGAAAATGCATTTTCGACACTTTTGGTCTAAATAGAACACTTTGAGTCGGGAATTCCCATAGACATCGATCTCCAACCGTCACAGTGAATGATTTTTGCGTAGTGTGATTTAAGAAAAAAACATTTTCTATAAGCACATAAATTTGCTTTTAGGTAAAAAAGTAATTTTTTCGCTAGAAATATAAAACATTGAAACAGTAAACGTTATGTAGTTATTACGACCATAATAATCATGTAAGTCCGTAGCCCAACTGGTTTCACAGTCGTACACTGCTTTAGTTTAAATGCGAAGGTTTTTGGTTCGAGTAAAAATGCTACTACTATTACTCAAAGTAATATGCATTCCACCGTGCACGTGTTCCGCCATTCTATGGCATTTCCTGTTTGCTATAAAGATGGTTCCGATAAGAAGATGCACAAGAACAGTTACTGTATTTCAAAAGAGCTGCATTGCTGTAGGTAGTACCTAAATACATTTAGCAGAGCAAAGCGTCGCATTACGAAGTAGTTCAGGTGATGCTTGCATGTATTAGGTCAGCTCAGGCGAAAGCAAAAACTAAAAGGAGTGCAGCTTACAGTATTAATTGGAAAGTTGTCTTTCGTTTGTGAATAAGATTACTGAATTTTGTAACAGTACTACTATACGGATAGGAATCACTTTGTACCTTTTACAACGGGATTATTGTTAAGTAAACACGCCATATCGGTACAAGCCACACCGCCATCATTCATACAGGTACATGTATTACATTTGTCCGCACTTTGGAATTCTTCTCCCGCCTTGTATTGTGTCCCTTTGTACTCACAGTGACCGGTTGAGGCTGCGTACGAGACGTACATGCACATTTATTAACGTGATTACCAAAACGTATATATTGATAACTTTTTTTTACATTTTGTACAAAAATACACTAGATTAACTGGATTTGAATTGCAGTCAAATGGATGAACGTGTATTTGACGTTACTGACACGATTTCCACATTAATTTAGTTATCGTGTATCCATACTAGGGGCGGATCAAAAGATTTGAAAAAGATGTGATCAAGGCTATTATTTGCTAATTTAATGCCCAAATTATGCACGAAATAATTCACTAAATTTTCTAACAAAATATGGGGGTTCCAACCCCCGAACTCCCCCTCCCCATTTTTGTATCCATCATTGTGTACATTTCTGAATAGTAATGATAATGTAATAGTATTAAAATTTTAATGATACATAGATACAGTCATCCAATTTTGGGTAGCATGACGAAAAAAAAAACCCAAAAAAGACAGAAGTGCACCTCCGGCCTTTTATGTATTTATATCCAGATCCTCTCCCTACTCAACTGTCTTTAAAAACATAATAGCATATTATGTGCATACCCTTGGTGCAAGTATTTTCTGTACATCTGATGTAGACTATCAGATCGCCCCTGTGACAGCTACATTGGTTACATCCATCTGAGGCGGTCCAGTTGTCTCCAGGGTCGTGGTATTGTCCCTCATAATGACATTTGAATCCCCGCTGCCACACGCGGGAACCTACGTATACAATTTGTCAAATAAAGAGCTGATGGTAGTATATATAGCTGCAACTGTATATCACGACATACTTTGAATTATATCTTTACTGTTAATTAACAATAAAAAAATTTGTGACTTTTTGTAAGTAAGGCTGAAAAAGTCCCGGGGACGACTTAGGATATAAATATATATTTATAAAATATATAAATAGCACAAAAAAGAAAAACATTTTCGGCTTGTTTAAATTGTTTTCACATTTTTAAATAAAAATCCTACCTTCAGAAAGAACTAATAAGGTGGCTACAAACGCTAATTTCAACATACTGAAGTTGGTATACTTTACTTAAGTATTATCAGTTTATAACTCTTATCTCTTCTGGAACTTCAATGATTTGATACTTCATTGCTTTCGTCACGTTTTATTATTTTCTAATCAGTTACCAGTTCATATAAAATTCAGACATCGCCTAGAGTAGAGGTGCAGATGCTGTATTTTGACGTAACGATGAACCGTTTTATTATTTGTATCATTTGTATTTTTTTTAGAAAACTATGCATATATCGCCTATGAAAGACCTGGTCTACTTAAAAATTATTTGTTACGACTTATTTGTTATGATTTTTTTTTTGTTATTCAATACGATTTTTTTGCTCATTGTTCAAAGTTATTTATTATGGGAAAAATCCATTGATGAGTTTTGATTGATATTCGACAGAATGATAATGAATAAGCCATACTTCTCATGAATTCGACTGATGATAGCATTATTGCTCAAATGAATAATCAGTAACTTTTTAAATTTTCAAGAAAAAATTATTAACTAATGATCAATAGCAAACAAGTTCGAACAAATACATATTAACTAATAATTAATTATAAATAAGTAATAAAAAAATATTGACGAACGTTCGAAAATTAACTTAAATGTGAACAAAACTGCCAATATAATACAAAAGTGCGCCAATACGGGATTTAGCCATCCAATACGTCATATTGGCCCGACCAATATGACATATAAGAGTAGTTTGTCAATAAAGGTGTACATATTTAACTGCGTAAGATTTTCCATATTAACTGAGTCGCTGGTTTTCGGCTAGCTACATTGGACTTCGGCTACGCCTCGGACCAATAACTACGCCACAATGGAAAATCTTACGCAATAATACTGTAGTATCGACTAATCACATTAAGTACTAAGTGTATAAGTGTTTGTAAGAATCAGGCAAAATGGGAAAAATCAGACACATGCATGTCAAAACCCCACCGATCTGACACTATAATATCACTCACGGATGCTTTCTCTATTTGAAAAGACCATTATTTGATCTCTGCATCACTGACTGCGCAGAAATTTTTCAATAGAATCTAAGAAAAATGAGGTTTTTGTCAGATTTCTCCGCCCTTGAAATGTCCATTTTCAGTGCATTTCAATGAATTTGTAACTCAATGCTCCAACATGATATGGAAAATCTTGTCTGTTTTCCTTGATTGCAACTAGTCAAATTACACAATCAAAATTATCGGTCGTTTCATACCATGTTACACCCACTGCTTGTTTCTTACAAGGACTGACACTTAACTAAAAACTACTAACAAATATACTTAGAATAGAACAAGGACAAGAATGGTCAAAGTCGACCCGCCACAGTCTTCAATATTGAATCAAAAACGCTACTTGTAACAGATAATCATTAATGTCCCTCCGGAGCTTCCATAATTTCCCACTAGAAGCAACCAAATCGAAAAGAAAACGCTTGTAAATTGCCGACTTCATGCAAAATCTTTATATTTTTTTTTATCTCGAAAGTACAACAATCGAATTACAAACTAAGACTGGTTAAATGTGGTCTGTAACAAGTTCTGAATAAGAAATAAAAGTGTAGTTGATGGTTTTTTGATATGCATGAATCAACCACATCTTGGCAAGATTATTTATTTCCATTTTCTACACAAGGTTCAGAAAATCTATTTATTTTGGGAGGTGTAGACCATTTATTTTCAACTTTTTATGGGCCAGAATATTTCCAAAAACTGTCAGACCCACCTTCAGAATCAAATAGTTTTTCCCTTATCAGGTTCGATAGTAATTTCAATGACATGTTCAAAAATTTTGTGATAGTTCGGTTATACTGACACGGACCAGACCATTTTTAACTTCACATGTATACTTGACAAGTGGCGATGGTAGAAATCTTAAGGTGGTAGTAATAGCAGAAACCAGAATAAAACGACAGTGTCCATCTGTCATTAGGTCTTACAATATTTCAAAAACATATTCAGTATTTCTTACATTTTCAGGTGTTTTTTTTCGTTCAATGTAATGCCAGAGAAATAAGGGGGAGGTACACAGTTATCTATAATCTCTCACATACTAGAGTAGAAAAAGAAACAACCAACAATTTAAGCATTTATTCGCAAGAGATAATCGTGAAACAAATGATATAAAAATAAACAATTATTGTAAAAATAAATTATTCCACACAAATTATGCTTCTACAATGAAAAACTACTAATACTTAATGAATAATACTGTGCAGAAAGATTATCACAGATCAATAAAAAATGACAACAAATTACCAAAAATTGGACAGAGATCATGTATGTATATATATATCCCCAGATTCCGCACTTTAAAGTGGAAACAAGCCATAACACCTGACACATCATAATCAACCTTGATCTTATTTTATGGTCAAGAGCATTAGATGCAAGTATAGCTCAGCAATTTAATTATGGACAAATCATCAGGTGATTTATAGACCCAAAACACATCAGAATCAATATATATCCCTGCTCATTTAGGGGGAAATGGAGGGGGGGTTAGAATAAAACAAAAAAAACAAAAATTGTGGTTACATCTTACAGCAACAAAGACAGAGCAGAGATACTACTATATAGATTGAATTTCTTTTTCTCTGTGACCATGAAAAGTTCAACAAAGGTCATTCTATATGACAAAACCTAATGTGTTCTGATCCTGTCTTTCATTTTAGATAATTTGCTCTGGGGTCAGTTGTTAAAAAGATTGGCTTGTGAATTTAATCTTAACAAAACAAGGTCAACAAGACAAGTTTGACAACAACATCATGAAAAAAAAATCACAAAATACTGAACCTGCACCATGAAAATCGGTAAGTTTCAAAATTGTCACTCAAGTGGTCGATCTAATGGGAGACAGGAGGGAGTTCTGAGGTTGGAATTCTCCATTTGAATGAAAATTTGTTGATTTTAAGGCCAAGTAAATTTAAATAGATTCTCATCCATCCTGGACAGGTGGGAGGCTTTAATTTTTAATTTTTTTATTTCTTACCAGATATTTGCTAGCATAATCTTAGCTATTTTGAAGTATAGATATTTTCTAAATCCATAGCCACTTCAGTTTCAGAAAAGAAACATTGTTTTTGTCACCAAGAAATAAAAGATTTGTGTGCGATAGTATCTCAATACTAGAAATTGAAGCGAAAAAAAAATTCCTGATTTTGAAATATTTTTTTAGGGCATAAGGGGATGACAGTCTACTAATTAATTCTATTTGCCCTTAGCCAAATGACTGCCAGGAACACCTTTTAATGAATCTCTGGATCTTACCCTCCCACAGGCCTAATAAATTTCTTGATATCCCAGCATTCAATATCTTTTTTCCATATTTGATGAGTCAAACAGCCATTGCCTGGAGAGCAGCTGTTTTTTCTCCAATTCTCCTTTCTTAGTTGAACAAATAATTTTGATTTTGATCTTCATTGAAATTAAGTATTTTAGCAACCATTATATATCATTTAAAGTATAAAAAAAGAAGACCATAACCCACACTATACCCACTCCTAAAATCATAACAATAATAAGCTTCAAAAATTTACATAAAAAAAGGTTCAAAGCCAGAAATGACCAGGTTGTTGTAAACAGGAAGTAGAAGTGTGTCAGACTTGAAATTGCATCCTACAATATGAGTCCCCATACTAAAGTTGCGTGTCAAGTATCTAGTGGCTGTGATTTATAGTTGCTGATAGAAATGTTACAAAAATATTCTTCCCACCTGCGTGCTTTATCAACCAACATTCCTCATTCTAAAAGACAATTTGCAAAAGTGCAACTTGGCCAATAAAAAAAGGATATATTCAATATTGGACAGACACTGCTTATAGCACTGTTTTTACCATCAATTATTTTATCAGCATTTTCAACTAAAAATCCAGAGAGTTCTGAAAGCTCACATTGGAGAAGGGCTGTTTTTACGTAAAGTGCAATGACATGCTAAATCTGATAATTTGACTGACAAGTTCCTTATATAATTATATACAATTGTATATGTATTACAAACAAACAAAATTATTAAAAAAATGTTATCAGCAGCAAAAATTTTACTGGTAGACAAACAAATTTACCAGTTCACAATACTTAAATGTTGACACAACTTATACAAGGCCAAAATAAAAAATATCCTAGGTTCCCATCCCAGTTTTTTCACCCTCCCCAAACAATTTTATTCTGATTTTTTTCCAAATATAGGTCATTTTCTATCAAATTGACAGCATTTTTCACTTAAACTGATAAAAAAAAAAATTTAAAAATTTTGAAAATTGTTGAATGAGAATTTAGGAATTTTTTCATGATGCCTTTATTTTTAATATCAATTACTCTTATACAATCTTGATAAAAACTAGCTAGTGTTTGGAGTTAGTGCTGAAATGGCTGTTTGAGCACTCTTGGTATGTATCTATATATTGTTACAATGGACTTATCTTTAAAAGCAAATTTCAAGCATCTTTAATCAATCAATGTTTACTGTAATATCTATAAATGCACTAAACTGAATGAGCGCAAAATGAAATTTTGTGAATTGTCAGTGGCAGATTGGGGGGGGGGGGTGCAGGGGGCCCAGGTTCCCCTCAGAAAAAAAATTGTTGAAAAATTGTGTGTGTTAAATTATGAAAAACACTCACTTCGTGATCTTCAATGGTGATCCTGTTGAGAAATTTTTTTTTTGGCCCCCCCCCCTTTTACCCAAAACTCTGGATCTGCCACTGATTGTTATACATTGTGCTACACACTTCAAAAATAACAGTTGTTGTACAATAAGTCAATTCATTGACCCTATGCAACACATAACTGAACTGACAATATTTAAAATGGTTTTGTATTGGAAATGACCTTAATGATTTTCTAAACATTATAGATACTTGAAAAAAAATTCAACAGAGTTAGTTAAGGAGGTAGACCTAGGGTAAGTGACACAACTCTTACAAATGATTAGAATGTTCGTATTTACCATTTTACATCAAACTTATGTAAGCATCAAAGTAACTAGAACTAATTTCATTCTGCCTCAAAGGAAAGCTTGAAAGGCTTTAGTGAAATTAAATATGATACAAACATTTCACTGATTTCAAGAGTTATTTCCATTATCCTAGGTCTATCTCCTTAATGTTTGAATATTACAGTTTCTTGCCATTACATTTTCATTACAACTCAATGCAGTTAAAAAACATAATCTACAGTCAGTGATCAGATGTAAATGTCTTTTCCTATTCTAAGCAAATTCATCTTTACAGTTGAAGGAGAAATAGTTGAAATTCTATATCTTTATTTATCAATATTTTTTTTACTGAATAACCCAAAGTGTTTTTAATTTAACTACAAATCAAAAATCATTTCATCACCTTTCTTAATCATATTCAAATAAATTTCATTTCATTACCTTTCTTTTCATTTTAATGGAACATGGCTATTCAGAAACTTAGGATCATGAAAAACAAATAAGTTCTTCTATTCATCTTCAAACTATTGAAAAAAAAAAAATGAGAAATTGACTTCAAAGAAAGTTCTTGAAAAAAGATAAAATCATAAAAAGTAATCAAAAAATGGAAAGGATATATAATTTTGACCACTGAGTCAGTGACAGTGACACTATGTAATAAGATAGAGTCTTTATAAGAATCATGCAAGTTCTGAAATATGTGATACACTCAAAAAAAGGCTACACATTTTTGTTGTAAAATTGTTTTGTGGTTCTTTATGATAAAATGTATAATCATTCATTCCAATCTGTCTGTTCTTATGAGATAATTCACATTGAAAATCCAATAGATTCTGTTGTGTACAGCATCATTTGCAGAGTAATCTCCCCTAATTAAGAATTCCTCAGTACATTCCTTATAATTTATATTTCCTTTGAACAAGGGCTATATGAAAACCTACATTCTAATTTCTGTTCACTTTAAAAATTTCAACAAAGTACCAAAAATAAAAATATGTAGGCTTTTCAACCATAAATAATATTTTGCATGATTCTTGGTTGGAGTACTCCTTAAACTGTCACAATAAATGGCATAAATTATACTTATTTTCAAGAAAAAAATGGAATGGTTACAGTTAAGTATAGCTCTGTCTAAAACCACAGAGACGGTTTGATATTTAATCCTATGTAGCTTCGACGTATTTAAATTTGGCATCAAATTTCCCATATTTTTCAAAGAGACTTGAATTAAAATAGAACTGAAATATCATTTAAAGTCAACTTCTATTTTGAATTGACTTGTAAGTGTACTAAACAGAAGACCTCAAACAAACATTGCATAGTTATTTCCCAACAGAATCTTTTTGCTTTGAACCTCATATAAATATGTCAATGAGCAGACGACCATTGCTCTGGTTTTATTATTACCAACACGTATCTCATTTTTAAGATTCTATATCATGTCTCTTAGTGTGATGTTAGGAAGTGCACTCCCATCTAAACTGAACTCATTGCTTCGTACTCTTCTGACAGGCTGCTGACGACGCCGAGTTCCTCCTCCCAGAGCTCGGCGGGCGGGCCGTGGTGGTAAGGTGACCATGTGGTTCACTGCTGGCTGCTCTCTGGGATCGTTGCCCAGGTACAAATCCAAAAGCTGAAATAAAAAAAATAAATTGAGTGATTAGCTGCTTATTTTTATAAATGTTTCATTTTGCTACAGTAATTATTTAAAAAAAAAATTAACACATTAAGCTGACCAATGTGCGATTCTTACAAAACACAATATCATGAACCAGGGTAACTACTTGAAAAATATACATAACATGTATATGTGATGACATAATTCTTTCTAATTGTATCATTTGTTAAAATACAATACAATTAAATTCATTTCCTACTAAAATCACTCAAAACTTTATTTATTCAAAAGTAGATTTCTCTAAATATAAATTAATAAAAACTACATTATAAATAGTTTTAGTAGTAAATAAAATATTAGAAGTGAATAGTGATTTTTTTTCCATGAGTTGTATGTTAGCAGTAAACCTTAAATGAGTAATGAAGTTGCATGCAAAAGCAACCATCTAGAACCAAATGCCCTAATATGAATACCTGAAAAACATGTAGAATATTTAAATCCTGTAAATACAACTTAAATATTAATAGGATAATTAAATGGAAAGAGTGAATAACCAAAATATGATCAGGAATGCCAATGAGTGCCTAGATTTAACAAGTGTGCGGAACTTGTTCTGCACACAAGTAAAATCTTAATACGTTCTTGGCACGAGTGATCATATTTTGGTTATTCACTTTAACCAGTTGATTATCCTATTTATTATATAGATTTTCTTTATTATTCATTGCTATTTTCAACATAAATTTAAAATTTTGTGAATGGATTGATATTTGTGTTGTTACGTTTTAGGCAAGAGAAAGTGCAAGACTGAAATTACTGAATTTATTTCACAGTGTGAATTATCTAAAATTTTTACACTGGGAACATTCAGTAAATCACTGCTATCTATATAATAATAAAAATTCATCTACAGGTTGTCTAAAAAAACTTTTCACTTTTTAAAGTATTGAAAATATGTTAATTAGAAAAAAACACTGAATCAAAATATTTCACTCCTCTCTATGACAAAATTAAGATTTTAACAAGCTCACTATTACAGTTTCATATTGAAATTTTAAACTTAACAATTTGAAGTGGGGAAATACATATAACTTAGACCACTCCTACCTGAAAGAGATTCTATGACTATTTTACTGCTACATGCATAGGGCTTGAACGAAAAAAAAATCGCTTAAATTTTGATTTTTACAAATTATAAGTCTGGAGGGTCGAGTGGGAATTTAGGTTCTTAAATAAAAAATTCCCTGAAAAAATAAATATGACAATAGCAAAACATTTCAGAAATTTGAGCATAAAAATATCCTGAAAAAACATGTAATGAAAGCTAAAATACTAAAGCATGAAGTACAGATTAGCCACAACAGGAAGTAAAGTGCATGAGTTAGAGAGATGGTGCAGTGACATGTATAAGCATGCTGATATCATCATTGTTTTATATACAGGTACCTCATCCTTCTTAGAAGTCTGGAGTTCCTGAAATAGTAGCATGCTAATGTTAATATCCCTTTTTAATGACCTGGTATAGAAGTGGGGGCATTAGGTTATGGATATGGCCTTAAAATACAACGTTGTTGTAATTACATAAAAATTGTTCAAAAGATATGTGAAATATATAAATGCTAGGAAAATTACTGTTTTGTGGCTTTATTTCATTGTAATGGTTACACAATGGTGCCTCATTTATTTATTATTTAAGAACTGCCAAAAATTGTAAATTTTGTTACAAAATCACATGTTTACATCTAGAAAACTGTCCACACCCAAGTTTCACATACTGGTAGGCTAAATTAGGTTATAATAAATGTATTCACTAAAATGGAACTTGTTTCTTGGGTGTCGAAACAATTTCTTTGACAGAAATGAAACAGGAAAGTGACCAAAAAAATACAAGATGATATTTGGGTAAACTAAGCAATTCTTTAGTCCCTTCAATGCAAGAATTTTAGTCCCTTTAATGCAAGAATTTATAGAAATCCTTCGGTTTTCTAAAATGTTATATATTCAATACTCCAAATTTACAGTTAACACTTTTCAAACTTGATGATTAATTTTTAGTTGAATTTTAGGCCAATTTCGGCAAGATATTTTTATGCCCTGCCCCTTCTTCATGTTCTTTGAAATCCTTCAAATAAAGATTTGAAACTAGTGATCAAAATACCATCAAGAAATTACTTTTCTTTACCATGCCTACTTTTTAATAGAATATTTTGAAAATTGAGAATTTTTTCAAACTTCACTGCCCTAAATGATTATGAGTTATGCATTTGATCTAAGCTACATGTATTTCCTAAGGTGTGAATGTTGGTATATATCTTAAAACTCAGATGGCTCTGAAGAAAATAGTATTCCAGCTAATGTGAAAATCAGTTCAGGCTTTGAAAAAACTGGGTTGAATTTTAAAAAAGAAAAAAAAAACTTAATTTATAAAAGATGTGAACCTATGCAAGCTGTATGTCAAAAATCATTAACATTGACTAAAATTTTAAACAAAAAAGTGCTTAAAACTAAAACAAATACTTGTGTAAAAATAAAAGCGCATGTAGTATATGGTTTAACCTTTTTACCAACAAATAAAACCATAATATCATAAACTGGTACATGTAACTGCATGTTAAAGCTAAAATAGTACCTTCTCTGATGGTACTAACCTGAAGTCTGTCAGAAAGTGTCTCACTATGAACTGGTTCACTGTTAACCACATTGTGGGCACCAGTCAATGATGCCTCACTCTCAGCTTGTGACCATCGACCATTATCCCCTGAAAGGAAGAGAGGGTGTAAAGTGAGGGAGGGTGGTGTTAAGAAGGGGGATACATAGAAGTTGTCATAAAGAAATTCATATATTTATGAATATAACTTATGTCTTGATGTTAAAACATTAATATTTGTTCATTTGCAAGTTATATATAGCTTATATAAAATATTTTGAGCAGGGGTGGACCCAGACACTTTAAAAAGGAGGGGTGCCAGCTGGGGTTTCTCAGAAAATGGGGGGAGGTTTAAGGACATTATTGACTATTTTTTCTCAATTTTACAAATGAAAATGAAAAATTGCCCAGTAAAAAGGAGCCCCCAACCCCAATCTGCCACTGCTTGAGGGATATGTGATACTCATGCATCCAAAACTTCAATATTAAATTCCAACTTTTCACAGGTGCAATAATGACTGGTGTTGATTCCTAATTAACTAGTTAACACAGAATGCAAAAAGAATTCATTGTTCTTAAAGTCTTAAAATTAAAATGAACAATGAAAATCCTGGTGTTCTCTGACCATATTTGAATTCATCAGTGATAATTTAGACCCCACTTTGATCTTAATTGACCTATGACCTTTGACTTTGCAAATCTGTAGAGTTTAGGGTATTTTTTTGTTTTTGGTACCTACCAAGATTGATGAGATCCATATGCTAATCTTAATTCAAGTTTCTAGTAAAAAAACATTCTGATCTGTATTATTTTAAAATATTGTTGCAAATACCCTCCCCCACCAAAAAAAATTAAAAATGAAAATTAAATAAAATTGGCTCAATATATGCAATGGATGAAAAGGTCCATACAATGTATTAAAGAATGTTAACCATTAATTTGAGCAGAGCATAAAATCATAACCAAAAATATGTGTCCATGGAGGAAATAATGGCTGAAATTGATTATTAGACTTTTGAAAGGGTTTTAAGATACATGCATTAAAATACTAATTATTTGGAATAGGGTTGATTGTTAACACTATTTCTAACTATCAGCGCATAAAATTTTCACCTGTTAAAAAACAATAGAAATGAAACTTAAACTTTTATATCCTATTTCATCAATGAGTTGGCCATTTGGTGACTAATAAAGATTAGAATTTAAATCTATTTGCATTGTTTATATGTATGATTAGAACTAAGAGAAATCTAGAATTTAAATTTCAAGTACTCTTATTGTTAATATACTGGATAAATATTATGATTTGTTTGGTAGCTATGACTGGGAATTCAGTTTGAGCTGATACCATGTTTCAGATACATATATAATTACTCAATTTTGAAAATTCTACCAGACATCACACGATATATTTTGAAGAAGGTAATTAGTATGTCCGTGGAAGATTAAGGGGATTCTGGAGATAATTTTGTTAATTTTGTGCGAAGCTTTGGTAAAAATTGCACATTAATGGAACATTAAGTCATACCTTGCCATATAATGGTGAAAAAAGGAGGGTGGCAAAATCAAATGGCCTAGCTCAAAAATTACATTTTGGATTTTGCTGAAAATTTTACTGAACCTGTATTTTATTGTACTTAACAACTGTGCAAAGTTTAAAAAAAAACAATTCATTAACCCTCCTCAGGTAATCATCTTAAATCTGTTGGGAGCCGGCCAGACGGATGGACATCAGATCTGTTTGTATTACTTGATGACAATCTGTATTTTTCACAGTATTCTATGGAAATGATCCGTAAAATCCTGGTTACATATAATACCTTGACACTTCATGTGGTGGGGTATTAAATTAGCAAAAAACAGCCTGAAACCATACCTTTTCAAAATCTATGGATCTACCCCTGTAGGTTACATTCAATCCCTTTTCATGTCATATATTAAGTGGATAAGGGTGAAAGTAATTCTTGTTACCCATAGTTTTTATTCCCTGAGTAATAAATTTTAATATTTCACCAGTGAAATCATGCTATATTTTCTATCTCAAGACTTTTTCTTTCTAAACCCTCATACCACTCCTGTGACATTAACTTTATTTGACGTCACTGATGCCTTAAATGACATTGGACGATCAAATTTTAAAATTTATTTGAAAATAACAATATACTCTTGAGAAAATCAATAAACAAAATATGATTACTCATGCCAAGACAGTATGTTTGGACATTCGACCTGTGCATGAAAAAAGTTATGCATGCTTGTTAAATTTGAGCATATTCTAATCACTCATAATTTCATTTCAGCTATAAACAATCATCTAGGATATGAGAAACAAGTTTTAGACTCATTTACGCCAAAAGGTGTCAAGTCTCAATATTTCATTAAAAAAAATCCAACTTATATGCCTGTGTAGAAAGACGAGATTTAATCATATTGGCATATTTCTCCCATATTATTTAAATTTTAGCTTAAAACTGTAATAAACTGCATCAATTCCTTTCAAAACAAATTGCTCTACAACCTGGTAAGGAAACATTGCATACCACCATTCAGTTGAGGGGATGTGTCACAAGAAATTGGATTGAAATTCGATTAAGATTTGTTATAGTTGAAACAAAACCTCATCAAATACTCCACTTCGAGAAAATTTTGAGGGAGAGCTCCCACTTGAGAATTTTCTAAGGTTATCACCTATGTTTACAACTACTCCATCTTCCCCAAAATGTCTGATATCTCATCTAAAAGCATCACAGAATTATTGCACTTAGTTCCTATTTTTTATATATTTCATAGGCCTATCCAGAGGACCCAGGGCCCATTGCCATGTCATGTATAAAAAGTTTCATTCTATAGTGAAAATTGAAAATAACAGGAGTACCCCCCTTAATAGGCCGCTCAGCCCCCCTACCCCTTTTGCCAAAAGTACGAAACATTTGAATAATTCCAAAGTCTATTAAATAGTTTTTGTAGCAATTAATACAATTCTGAGTTGTGGTGTGACGGACTGCAAAACAAAGTTAAAATTGATACCCAAATAGCAAAAAAACATGAAAAAGTAAGAAGTAAATGAAAACATGTCCAGACAAACAAAACAATACCAAATAGATTTATTTATCTCCATGGAACATTGATAATGCACTATTTAAATACAATTATGGTTATCAAATTGCATACTCTAGATTTAAAGTTAATCTAGGTGTATGAAAGAATATATTGTAACAGTTTAATTAGCAAGTAATATACTCTTTGTTTTATTTTCCAACACATTTAAACCTCATAATACAACATAAGCATGGATAAGTTTTCTTAATAGAAAAATAAGTGGCTTCTAAAATATATTAATTTTATAGACTGGGACAACTATTTTTAATTTTACCATTATTTCATTTAGTTTGAAGAACATATACCACAATCTAAATTTTAAATGTATGAAAATAAAACTAATTGCTGAAATGCAACATTTAAGTTTCCAATACTGTGAAGGTACTTCTATTTGTGGGTACCAATTTTTGTGGTTTAGGAAAAACTTATCATTGGATTCTCAAATTCATAGATAACTCTATCAAACAAACAAAAGGAATTTCTTTTTTGTTAGGAACCAAATTTTGTGGTTAACTGAACCCACGAAAACAACAAAAATTGGTACCCAATGAACAATCGTACTTTCATGTATAAATCATTAACTTGAAAATAGTAAAAAAAAACGTTAAGTGAGCAATTTAAGAGTAATGCCCAGGATGCAAAAATCTCCAGTCTATAACACATGGATAACAATATACTAGAAAAGCATACAATACCTTACCAACATAATTATGTGGAGTATTGAAATGCAAAGAATAAATTAAATGATTGATTGATTGTTGGGGTTTAACGCCCGAGCAGCAATATTTCAGCTATATTCAGGCGATGAACATGAAATGGATGATAAAATGAACATGAATGATGATGAAATGAAACAAGGGATGGGACACAAGGACAATAGGGTCGACAAATATTGGTTGCCACTACAAAAAGGGAGGGGTGGTTAAGGTCGGGTAATTTAGCCTCCTGTGGCGGAGTGCAAAGATTCCTACTCCTATCGAATACCACAGCAGGGTTCTTTAACGTGCGAGGAACGTGACATCTTTCCCAACACGGTGCACCACTATGGTTTGCGGTCAGGTTTTCCGTATTATAGCCTGACAACCCCAGAATGTAACATGCCAGGGGTACCCAATTGAAACACCTGGGGCACACACCCCAGTTGTTTTGTGGGCAGAGCGCCTAGCCCTGGCTAGGTTTCTGAGCACTATTTAGTCACCTTTTACGACAAGCTTAGCGCTGCTGCAGGCCTATTCTTTTAACAACCGGACCTGCATGGGAAGAAAGATTTCAAAGCATAGCTAATGGAGGATAGCAGCAGATGCCAATTCTAAAAGTACAAACATGAATTCAACATCATAGACTGATAGAGGAGCACTCGCACTCCCTTTAAAGAACCTGTCACAGGATCAGAAGGAGGCTTTGTTTAAAATATTTGCATAGAAGACAAAAAACAGCTTTTAGATATAGCATCTATAGACTGAAAAAGCATCGTTGATTGGTGGGATTTTCTACACCATGAATCAACTTTACTATAGGCAGTGTCTGAATTTTATAAGAACTAGTCCTTAATTCTATATTATCTGTAGTTATTAAAAGTTCACATGCTGATTACATTTACGAAATGTATTGATCAATATATTATAGGCCACCATGACAGCTGTCAATGCTATTGTTTGCTTTAAATTTCCTCGGGAATAAGGCTGTTACCCTAAGGAAAGTTTCCCAATTTGTCCCAAAATTTGGAGAAAAAAGATAAATCATTTCCCAATAAATTATTGGCAGTCAAAGTGCTGGATATGGTGTTTTTGCTCAAAATTACACAGTTTAATTGTTAACAACTTATCATTTTCTTATTATCCTTGATGAGATTAATGATTTTACCAACAAATTCCAGGTTTTGTTCTGTTATTCAAAACTTGCCAATTAAATAACAAATGCATATTTTCCGAATTAAAAAAGAAAATGTGGAAGTTTTGAAATTTTCATGAACATCACAGGCTGTTAAAAAATCAACTAATTGTAGAAAGAAGATTTAGACACAACACACAAAAGTAGATAAGGATAGAACAACGATAAGCCAAGTTATAATTAGTACACTGCGGAAGGACTATTGTTTGAGAGATACCATTTTTTGTAGTTTTCAAAGATTATTCAATCCATGAATCCAAATTCAAAACAAAATATTAATTCGAAAATTAAGTACTTCTCTGTCTAAAAATCAGGCAAAATGTATATAAGGTGTGGCACTTGAAGGAAAAAAATACCTGATAACCACCAGAAATAACCATCAAAGTGTTTGCAAAATTTGCCTTTTTAAGATATTGATAGGTCAAATTAAGTTGAAATGCACTACAGAAAAATGGCAGGAAAATTTTCCAGCACTCTTTCCCTATAGAAGTAGTAAAAAAATATCAATGTCACAGATGCTTAAGGATAAACTTAAATAGCTTTTTGGTTGTTTTCTAGATTTATTGAATATATTTTCAGCGAAAATAACTAAATTCAGGAAAATGATGTGCTACCCATTGCCGGATTCTTACACAGAATGGTACTTAATTTGTCTAATGAATCCATAACTTTTAAGAATTCACAAAATAATGAAATTTTGAAAAACTACAAAATTGACACCCACAAATAAAAGTTCCTTCACAATATTAAACTTAAAAAATAAATAAAACATGCATGTTTGGCCTCCAATTAAAATTTGAACAGTAACAATTTCTGTATAATTTACAATTGTATTAGTTGGAAATATCTTTGTACAAAAATATATCACATCATAAAACTTAAAATTTTAGAAAGATTTTCAGCCAATCAAAGTTACACGATTCAGAGACAATAAAACACAAATGAAAATATAGATTTGGAATCAACACAATGATCAAGTTGAATTAGTTAAAATGGTTTTAGCAAAGACTGGAATAAACTGACATGGTCTAAAACAAAGAAATCTTTGAAATAGTGAAACAGTGTTGACCAAACCCCTTAAACAGGTAAGGAACATAACTCTCAAAATATGATATGTTTGTAGCATATTCAATTTTACCAAAGCCTATCAAGCTTTCATTTGAAACAGAATGAACTTAGTACAAGTTACTTTGCATATGATGCTTACATGAAATTGATGTAAAAAAGCTGAATACATACGTTCTAACAATTTGTAACATTTACAAATTCTTCTGTTGTTATGTTTGAGTGAGACATGTACACAGGTAATTCTGGGAAAAAAATTGAGTTTTCACTATACATACATTTAACTCTAGCAATATTGAAGGTCAAACACAGCATGTTTCATTCAAGTTACAGTGGACAATTTATCAGTTCAAAATAACACTTAACCTACCTGGTCTTCTGGTTCTAGAATTCCTCCTAACTATTTGTGATTGAGCTGAAACATTTCTTCCCTCTTCAGTAGGTTCAGACCCAGCACTGTTCCGAGGGGTAATCCTTAATGCTGCCAAGCTTCTCTGTGACTGTGATCTTGAATCTGGAGTTGATCGTATAGATGTTAATTCTACAGAATTGGTCCGAATTGGAACATCATTATCAAGAGGTAACTGAAGTCTTGGCAGTTTTTGAAAAAATTGCTTATTTTGGAGATCATTATAAACTCCTTTCTTAGAATGCGCATCAGCGTCATTATCAATTCCCGGCACATTTTCTAAATCTGACTCAAGTAATGTCGGTAAATCCCTACCAAAAGGTGAACGCATTTCATTACAACTTTTCGTCATAGAATTACGACTCCTAGATGGTGTCGATTGAGAACTCCTATTTGAATCTGGGCGATTTGCCTCATCACTTAACAAAGACAAATGACCATATATGGAAGTGTGTTTTGTATTTTTATGCCCAATGGGCAGTTCACTAATAGTTTCAATTGATGGAGCATTTTCAGTCCCTGACCGGGCTGTTAATCCACCGTTTTCAGACTCAGAATTCTGCTGACCTGAATAATTCGATCCTGGCTGGCTGCCAAAACTGGATTTATGACTAAGCATCTGCCTCTGAGATTGAGTACGACTGAGCAAGCGATTGCCGGGTAGGTGAGTACTTGATGTTGCCTCTGTTTCATTATCATTTGTTCTGCAACAAAGATGACCTTGTCGAGGTTTTTTTTTTTTTTTTAAATGTTTATATCTTTGTGCAGGTGCAGATTCATATTTGTGCAGAGTCAGTGCATTAAATATTATTTAACAAATTTGGTTCGCATTTAAAATTTTCTGTTTACAACTTTTAAGGAAGACATCTGCTGATTCAATGTTATTTGTAAACTCAGAGAGTGTTCTTTAAAAAAAAAAAACTGGACATATGCATGACAAGAATTATTAAACAAAAATTTCAATTTCTGTTTACATAACAAATGAAACAACTGACTTTGCTATTGACAAATGTAAGATAACTAATAACTGCAAAAAATAATTTTCAAACAATAAAACATGTATCTGTTTTTTACAGCTGCTGAAATTAATAAATGAGAAAGTTGATATGACATAATCCAGGAGTCAATTTCACTAGAAGTTGTAAGTGTAAAGTAATGTTGCAGAAATGACATTTTGACATAATTACTTCAAGTCCCTTTTAAACTTACAACTTACAGAGAAATTAACACACTCCAAACAACTGTTATGTTTACAGTACTTTAAATCCACTGATAACAAAAACTTGTTCTAGCCTGCATGTTACAGAAATCAATAACCTGGCAACCCGAGTAATGTTTTTGTTCCACAAGTTTCTCTTCAATATAACCCCAAGATCACTAGTGACACCTTCTGTCTTTTGATTGGCTGAGCAGATATGATGTTATTTAATATATTTTTATACGTTTAAATATTTCTTTCAAAATTACTTGTATTAACATTTTATACAAATGCACAATAATTAAGTTAAATTTAAATAATTTCGTAAGCATCAATTTACTCATATATTGTGCATATCCTTTGCTGGTGACCTGAGTCTGTATTTTAGCAATCCTAGGGTCGCTTATAATATTGACCAGGGAACCAGACTACAGAAATCAACACCTTGTACTCTGTATTTGACATGTATATACATGTATCAGATATTACTATACACATTAACCTACCTAGGGCCAACAGATACACCATCTAAAGTAAAATTAGCCCTCATGGGATTGTGAACATCCGCTGAATTACTACCATCAGAGAGACGCTGAGATTTGACTGGCCTACGTGGACCTTTTGAGCTCTCAACTCTCTGTTCAGTAGTCCTATCCTGACGTACGATACCAACCCCAGGGAGAATCAGAGACAAGTCCTCCTGTTGGTTCGAAGCACCACCTTCTCCATTAACTCTGCCTTTCTGTGCTCTACAAATTGGATAAAATAGGCATGTGTCCACTGAGGCTAACACGTTCTAATGATATACACAGTAAATGTATTATAATGGATATACACAGTAAATGTATTATAATGGATATACACAGTAAATGTATTATAATGGAATAGATAATTTATCATATTTTATGTATTTGGACCAGACTGTTGATGTAAGGTTTAAAATTATACAGAATTTTGGATTATATGCCAATATACTAATAATCTGAAATTAATTCAAACCAAAAAATTTGCAGTTTGTTTTTAATTTAGCAGCTTTTACAAAGAGATGTATCATTTTATAAAAAATATGACCCGATACATGTCTGGACCTAAGTCACCATCATATAATTGTCAGCACATAGATTTCTACATTTTATGCTCAAACACTAAGCAAGGTAATGAACTAAAGATAGATTAAACATTTACCTGTACATATGATAACATACACTGCCAATAAATGGCTAATATTGGTAGGACTTCATATTACAAAACTTGTTATTAAATTTTCCATAATAAAAGGTGCACATCTTCAATATGTAAATACACACTGTGCAAAGGAAGAATAATACTGGTTCAATACTTTATTTTGATGTACAGATTACACAAAGTAGGCACCTCCTAAGAGTGAAATACTGACAGTACGACAGAAGGGACGAACGGGTGGACAGACTCGAACAGCTAATATCTTTTGTACAGCATACCAAAATTTGCAATATCCATATAAGATTGGAATTTTGGTATTTTTCATTGGTATAATATATATTTTGGGTATTTTGTCCATATCAATAGAGAGAAAAGATGACCGCATTACTATAAACATGTACCTCTCTCTGCTCCTCTTCTCCTCTTGTTCAACTTGAGCAGTGACTGGATCCCAGACTACCTGTCCATCAGCTGGACATGTAGCATGGGAATGAAGTAACCAATTATCTATACAGTCTTTATGGAACTGCAAGGATATAAGGAAAATAAAAATAATCTATATTGTGAAGTATCTCAAATGAAATGTCAATAAGAATAATGAATGAGTGAACGAAAGCCATGTTTAAAAGGTAAAAAAGGAACTAAATAAAAAAAAATATGAATAAAACGTAAATTTAAACCTACTATATTTATCAATTTATATTTATTTATTTACTACATATCTTATTTGTATTTAGTTCCCTTTTTACATTTTAAATGTGGCTACCGTTCACACATTTATTATTCTTATAAGAAATACAGACTTATTGTGTGAAAGAAATAATAACATGTTTCATGAAAAGAATAACAGAAAGTTTCAAAAAGTAACATGGGGCAATGACATAAAGATGTCTCAAATTGAGAATTTCCTCACATCCATCTTCCACTCAAATTTTGACCAATCAGACGAATTCAAATTTCACTAAATGAAGATATGAAAAAAAATTAGGAATTTGGGAAAAGAACTTTAGCAGCCTCCAATAAAACAGCTCTTCAGCATTAAAGAAATTGCAGGGGGTTAGAGTACGATTTGAGATGTTGAATGACACCCTCTTATTCCTTCTCTGTCATACGTTTTGTTGGTACATTTATCAAATTATATATACATAGATTTGTTTAATCTGACTTATCCCTTAAATAAATCAATTTGCCTGTCACTAAGTTTTTAATTTTTTCGTTCGAAGGAACAATAATTATTAGATCTAAACCTTTCCATCTTATTTTCATGCTTTTTCATGAAGAAACTTAACCCTACACTTACTATAAATAAAGAAATACATATTAAGTCACTCATTCTTTAATCATTTATAGTGTGCATACACCGAGGGAGTTTCCTCCCAAATACAAATGTAGCCTAAATGAATCTTAACTTAACAGTTTGATATTTTTTTTGAAACAAACACATTAAAAGACTCAATTTTAAATAATGTTGAATATAACCCAGGAGACAATCACACAATCACATCCTCATTTCTATGTATTGTATCCTTAAAATCACAGATCTATTTATCCTACTTGATGACAATCCATATTTTTTACGGTAAACTATGGAAATGATCCGAAAAATCCTGAACTTTAAGAAGAAATTTTTAACAAAGGTACTATAGAGATATTCATTATCCATAGAGTGTAATTTGCAGTAAAAATCTGTAGAAAATACGGAAAATCCATATAAGCAAACACCTCTGGAATCAGAATAACAAGTAAATGTTGAACTACATGATCAACTTTTGTATCTATCTTACGAAAGTAGAATGACGCAATGACAAATAATTTACCTTGTGTTTACACCTAGGGAGTTTCCTGACAAACTGTCCTATCTCATAACATCTAAGACAGATCCTACACTGCATCCCAGGTTGTAACAGGTTACTGTGTTCTCTCACTTTCTCCAAAGGGAAGGAATTTATCACATCTTCAGGAATGTCACTACCAACTTTGTTGTTGCTAAAATCAAAGAAAATATTCGGCTTTTCAACTATTTTAAAGACTGTTGTCACTCTATTCTATTAAGTACCATGTGCTTGGTTGAGATTGATTGATTGATTCTTGGGGTTTAACACCCAAGCACCAATATTTAAGCTATATTCAGGTGATGCAGTGACTACCAATTATAGAGTCTTTGTTGCGACTTGGCTGGGGATTGAACCCATGACCCCCAACACTCAAGACGAGCATGCTACCCTGAGAGACTGAGGTGATTGGAGAACCAAGGAATATTTTAGTTGGCCTGAAAATTTAACTTTAGCAAGTGTAAATTTTCAGTACTTGTTATATTCAGCTAGTGGAAAAATTTCTGAAATTCAATCCCTGAGCTACTAAGTTTAAGTCCAGATTTAAACATCAAGATAATAAAAGAACTTCTGAAGATGTCTGGTTAAGAAAGCTTTGATTCCAGACAGGGATCATTTTACACAGGTAGATAGATTTCTGTGTACTTACTTGTCTAACTGCATCAATAATTCAAAATCGGCTTCAGTGATATCCCTATTAACTAGATTGTCAGCTACGGCTTGTGGCAACATGGCACCATAGGTCCTCTGTGCTGGTCTCCATCTCTGGTTTCTTTTCTGCAAGATAAAAATATAGATATAGTAGTCAGTCTTTTTGAATATTTTTGGTTTCAGTGGGGGAGCTCCACATGAAGTTCTACTTTCAAACAATAAAATTCGATGTTTCAAAAATGCAAAATCTTTACTATAAACTGAAGCTTTCACTTGCCAATAAGAAAGTCACATACAGGAATCAGATTTCCATGACCAAAATTTCACTTTTCTCAAGTAATATGAAGAGGGGAATTTAATAATAAGTTCTAAGAAACTTGATCTTTGCCAGTAGGTTTTACACAACATATTTTTTTCCGACAAGAGGCAAGATACTGGTCATTTATATTACATGTACATAGTCAGTAACCTGTAGATGATTCTACCAAATATTGTTTGTGTAATTTTTTTGTTATATCATGTATATATTGCATCACAATGCTATTTTCTGTTGACATCATTGTGAAATCAAATACTGGTCCTGGCAATTAAAATTTCAATTAGACAATATTAAGCAAAAATCAGTAAAATGACTGTATACATACATGTCTATAGTCAAAGGGATGGTTTGTATGTATCTGTGTATTGAAACAAGACTGGCAGAGGTTATAGTCAGTACATATACTGCATCTGTAACACAGAGTAATTGTCATTTATATAAAATTATTTCAATAAAAATATTTATTTACAAATAAATATAGGCAGTCCATTTTAAACACTTTCCTTTTCCATCATCTTTTCTTAAACAATAATGAAGAATTCATCATTGTGATCTAGAAAAAAATATATATAGGTGGTTAAAATAAGTAATACAATGTACATGTTACAAATTTTGGTACGAGCATATACCATTTTACTCTTTTCTAAATTATTACCAGTAATTTCATGTTTCTGAGCACATGAACTTTAAATCAATATTAATGTTATGTTAGGCCAACTTTTGCATCATGGTCCATCCATTTCAAAAGGACACTATGACCTAAATTTGATTGTAAGAAAAATACTGATTTTCAGGACATTAAGTTTGAGATCATATAACCCAGTCTTGTACTTTGTACTTTTGAAACTTTTCACAAAAAGTACATTTTCCTCAAGTTTTTTTTTCTAACTTATACAAATTTTTGAATGTTGAGAATCAAAAGCAGGACTTAAAATTCAAAAACTGTTATAATAATATTAGATTTAAATGTACCCTAATATACCAATTACCCAAATTGATGGAATTATAATGACAGAAAAACCACTGGGTCTTACTGAAACAAAAATGCCAAATGAAGACGAAGATCCAGAAGTTTAGATGAAAAGCACTGGGGACCTGGATATTTTTGCTTGTTTTTGTCTAAATTTTCCATGCAATAAACAAAAATTTCCAATAAAAGAAGGAGTTCCAACTCCCAGATCTTTGCCAGGGTCTGCCACTAAATTGGAATTTTAAAATTACCTGTAACATTTTCCTTCAATTGGGCTAACACGGCAGCTCTGACAGGACATACCAAGATGACGATCCATTCTTCCACCAGGCTGAACACCCATAGCGTTACGACTTTCTTGTTTTAATAGTTCTATAGGGCCAAAATCTTCACGACAAAATGGACACTTTATAACAGTATCACCAGTTGATTTTTGATGTTCTGCATAAACTTTCATGCATTTTATATGTATACTGTTTCCACAACCAAATCTGAAACAAAATATAAAATCTTATATCATTTAACAAAAACAAGAAAATACTAATAAGGGTCCCAGTTTAAGGTTCAAAATCAACCTATTCAGTACACTCGATCACAAAGCTAGCAGTGAAAAAAAATTAAGTAGCCCTGCACTGCATGGAATCATTATTGAGGAATCTGAAGATGAAGTAATACTCCTGATAATTTACCAGCTCTACTAGAGCAACTGACGATGAAGCTTTCACTAGCTCTCCCCGTAATTCACAAGCCTTTGAGTAACAGACAAGTGTTTGCAGGGGATCAAATTTGCTTTCATCATGTTCAAGAGTGAAAGGTTGTGGACTTTCTTGCATCCTTAAAGAAGGGTTCACACGAAGAAAGCAAAAGGTCATTAATAAGAGTAAGTTTAAAGTATGGTAGGTCCATGACCTAGGTAAATGAAATAGTCCTCCATCAGAAAGTGGGGATCCTCAGACCAGTGCTTAAGTTAGAACCCAAGCCATGCACTTCAATCTTATCTGTTTTACACTTAAAGGTAGGCACATACTTGCAAAAAGTTACAGGTATATGTTTATTTAGTAATTCATCTTGACATATTGGGCAGCAATCATCTTCTGTGATGTCTTTCTGGCGAATTGTTGGTCTACTGTCAGTGGTGGCAGAAGTGGCGGGACCTGATGTTGCCCATCTCCTGGCTGGTGGTTTTGGAGGCTGTTTGTTGGCCTGCCCATGAAGGACTTCATTTAATTCTCTATCTACTAGCCCTAACTGCCATGATACTGAAAGATGAAGAACAATATTTGAACATTAACATCTAGATTTTTTCATGGTTATCTAACCTCTGCTAATCTTGCGGCAGACATTGTGATGTGAAAAAAATAATCATTGTAAGGTTTGTCCCTAAATATTTTGAGTAACTACTTCACATGCATATTACAAGATTACAAACATTATATTAAGTGAAAATATAATCACCCATTTTTACAACAAAAATGTAAAATTTTCAAGTGAAAAAAAAAACATTTATAGAGAATTTTTAAAGTTTTAACTTTAACAGTTATATGAAATTGTTGAGTTTAAAAATACACTTAAATTATAAATGACTTTGCAAACTAAAAAGAACATTGAAAAATTGAAACTCAGAATTATACGATTACGTACATATACTGAATTGGAAAAGGAAGAAAGAGAAAATATATATTGTCATGAAAAAGGCAAAATGGCCTTCTAACTTAAACATTAATTTGTGAAATTCAAACTGTTGGTCTCCACATTCATTTTACTAAAACATTCACAAGACATTTTACAAAGCCGACAAAAATGAGAAATTAACAAAATTGTAAGGAATTAAGGTTAACAAGATGCTCCAATGAGCCTGAATTGCTCACCTGGCAGAATTTTGCCGTTCAAAGGTAATAAATTTAACAAGAAGTAGTCCAACAATTTTGACTCAAGAAATATTTGGTAGGACATATCATAATGATCATTTCAACAATTAAAAGTTTCTTTTAATCTATCATAGTTTTCAAGATATTGACTGAAAACTGTAAAAAAGAAAGTCATTTTTCCCCTTTCAAGGGCAATAACTCTTACAAGGAGTCATCTGACAACTTTTATCCCTGAAGACTTCTGTAGTCCTAATAATAAGGATCATATCAGCTTTTAGCAATTTGGCTTAACCTTACCGTTTTGGAAATATACATGTATGCGAAAAACTACTGTCTGACCCCTATGTTCTATTTTAAGTGATGATGGCTATATTTTTTAATGGATCAAAAATCCCCATAACAGTTCTATGCAGGATATCCCATGGAACATTCATAACAAGTTTGGTTTCAATTGGTTAAGTAGTATCATAGGAGACGGTTTTTGAAAAGAAATAACATTAAAAATAGCAAAAATCGTTGAAAAAGGGCAATAACTCCATGGCTTCACAGATTAAAACCAAAATTTGACCAGTTATAGACCTCATCATGCTGAACACTTTCACACTGTCAGAATTTAGCTAAACCTACTGGTTTGGGAGATATATGCAAAAATCTGCTGTATGACCTCTATGTTCTAATTTTAGTAATGGCAGCCATGTTTTTCAACGAATCAAAATCCCCACATCAGTTCTATGCAGGATACCCCAAGAAATATTTATACCAAGTTTGGTTCTATTCAGTCAAGTAGTTTCAGAGAAGAAGAGTTTTGTATAATTGTTAATGACAACAACGGACGACGACGAACGCCAAGTGATGGAAATAAGGTATGTAAGTCTCATTGTAGTTTCATTTTCTTTACCGGAATTTACGACGTAGAACATATTGAAAACCGAAGACCGATCTGCATTTTATTGTTTACTTCTGGGTACTCGAAACGCTGTTTAATAATGCAAAATCTTCTATTTTATATTTTTTCTTAATGACTTTATCATATAGAAATAGATATTTGTCATTTTTTATCTGTACTTTTTAAACAAAAAGATGTTTTGCTCTCAACACTGAACTAAACGCTTCCTAAATGACAAGTCTCCATGCTTTTGAATGTAGACTATGACCCATTCTCGTGAAATCACGGGGTCACATGACGAGACTTACATACCCTATGGCTCACATGGCCTTTGGCCAGGTGAGCTAAAATGGGAACGAATATCAATGTTCAGATTTCAAAAAAGAAAAAAACAGAATTCTGTATTTAAGTGGAATAAAATCATGTATGAACCAAGAAAATTAGAATATTTTCAAAATAAGGTTTGACATCTGATTTAATTCAATTCTTTCATTATCTTACTTGGATTATTCTGTGTAACTCTAAATTTCTTTAAAATAAGCCAGCATAAATGTCTACATAAATCTCGGTCTTTCTGAAATTGTGAGCAAGTGCACTTGTGGGGGTCTCCAAGATAAGCCTGAAAATGAAAAAAAAATTACTATGTGTTAACAAGTGCTACTTGCTTCAGAATTTGAATAAAGGAGTAAGGACAATAAAAGTGTTTCTAAGACAAAATCCAACTTGTATTTTCATGAAATTTTCTTTAAAAGGTTAAAAAACACAAAAATTAGGAGATTATTGAAACAAATAATTTGCAATGTACATTGTACATGTAGACTGTTATCGGGATTTTCACAACGAACAAAAGTGTTGTCTGCAGTTGCAGCAATGAATATTTGTAACATTATGTTTGCTTTATTCATTTTATCCCATTGAACTGTGAAATAAAGGTTTATTGCCCCTGCTTTTTTATATACAAATGTAGCACTTTAATGTATTTCTGGGTTTTTTTTATTGATTTTCTGAGTTACTGCAGAGCTGTACGAATATTGTCCAAATCAATATTTTAGTTCAATTTCAGTTGATATCTACAAGATTGTACTGCATTTGTGAGTTATTTGAGACCTATCTCATTATAAGGCCAATGTAGGTGTGTCAAATGTTTGTTGTGATCAGTAGAAACAACTAGAATGCATCTACTATGTTCATAAAAAAAGACAAGACATACTTTTACTGGTTTGGTTTCTCCTTCTTCTTTCAATAGAAATCCAGTAGGACCTGTCTCTCTTAGAATGTAAATTGTGGCATTGAGTGCCTGGCATTGTCGCCAAAATACCAGTTCATTACAGGTCTTCCTCCATGCAACACTTCTAGACATTCTGTGGAAAAGAAGAGAAACTTTGCATTTTGTATTACGAACTAAATTTCAAAATACAGTTTTGTATAAAGGAGTCTTTGTTGTTTGATTTTCATTCATATTCTACTCATTCTATTCCTTCTGATTAGAATATAAATACTTGATTCAGACTAATACATTTTCGAAGGAAACATGCTAGTCGCTTTACATAAACTTTAACATAGGAAACAAATATTATCTATATACACATACACTGATTGATTGTACAAGTCCAACAAGTTTCTAGCCAAAAGCTTACTCTGTATTCTGTCTTGTACATTAATTTTATTTCGTTTTGTAAAGAAAGAGAACTCTAACCAAAATACTGTTGAAAGGAAGAATACAGTCCTTATCTTTGGGCAATGTCTAATATGACAAGGATGACTATTTTGCCCAAATCCCCCAGTGGTGTGTTGTGTCTTTAGTGATGATAACTTCATGCACATTAATAGTGAATCACTCATGGGCTTGTGTCATTGGGAGCAATGGGGTAAATTGTAACCCTGTTGGGAGAGTATCAGACACAGGGTTAGGTTATCATAACTAAGTGAGTCCTGATCACATCCATTAGATGCATTATTTCGACTCATTCCCAGTCATCACTCTACAAATATCTCTTAAATGCTACAATGTACATGAACATGAGACTACTGATACTGATATTAAGGCCTGGAGATCAAAACAGTGACATCTTGCTTTGGAAATGAGCTTGCTACCACCAAATGTGGTAAATATTCTTCTCCTTTAAAGTTTTCTAGATGAATGATCACTGATATACAAATGTAACAGTTCCATAAAAACAAATCCAAAAATCACTGTGTATCATTTTCTCCACTACTTTCACAGTGAAGGTAAAGGTATATTTTGTTCAAAGTTGGTGAATTCACATACATGTAGAATTCAATAATTAACATAAGGTCAGTAGAGATTTTTTTCCAACAGCGAAATTAATGACTATTTGGCTATGTGAGCACCTTGCATGGTCACCAGGCTAGTTGGGGAGGAAACCCCAAATTTCCAGGCTGGAAAATGAGTGAAATCCCTGAGCTAGGGTAGGTGCCTGAAAACCTGGACACATGTGGTACTCTAAGCCACAGCAGTCACCTATTAATTATGTCCAGCGCCATAGCCTAGGCATAACCACTTGGCTGACCTGCCCCACCCTCCCTGGAAAATGGAAAAAAGATTTAACTTTTTCTCAATATACACTACTTTTAACTTCACCTCTAATGCTCTCACACCACATCACATGACTATGCAGAAGGCATTACATCACGAAAAGGGTATAAAAAATTTCATTCAACTTCAATGTTCAAGGAAACCCCACGGCACATGTATATCTCATACAGAACTGTCATGGACACAGACATTTGTCAACCTCACATTTTTCAAATACTGTTCCTTACTTTAAATGTAATTAGTTAGCTTATATCGTAAATGGTCTTAAAATAGTTTTCCCGAAAACACATTTTTGTTCTTTCGTCGCCATGTTGTTTACAGCCTCGATTTCAAATTACCAAGAAGAAAATAGTACGTTTCAGAGTGTTCACCTGTATCAATGCATGGACATTGCATCATACGAATCAATATGTTTATGCTCATGGGATCAACAACTTATTTTTCAGATATATAAATTGTGTAACCATGGAACAGATATACTTTTTCTACAATAATATCCTTAGACGTAGTATTCATGGACACTCTGGTATTTAACTGTATTATTTCTTTATATTCAAAACTTTATTTAAATTATGACTGTTAATTGAATTTTACAACATATACCTAAAAGCAATCATTTGTGCATTCATTAATGCCTATGATTGAACTTGATAACTACAGAATTAAGTGGTATTCTATGCAGGCCACCCCCGTCATTTTACCGTTAAGCAAGAAATCACAATTTAACCAGCATCTCGATAAAGACTTTTAAGTTGCCAATTACAAGTTATAATTCATTTTTAACCTTAAAATTCTGTCATTTCTTGTAACAGTTCGGTGCATGCATGTTTCCTATATGAAAACTAATTCATTATAAGGCTTGAAATAATAGAAGACATAATGCATATATTTGTATTGCCGCCCTTAAAGTGTAAGTCTCTGTAAGAATCAGGCAATGGGTGAAACATGGTATAAAAAAAACGCACCATTTTGAAAGAGTAATCAAGGGAACCAAGTTTATAGCGGTGATCAAAAGAATGTAATCCAGGGACAAAGTTCAGACATGGAAAATAGACATACAAAACAAAGAACATAAAGTAACTAAAATCATACATACAAAGTAACAAAAGTAAATGAGCAACTCGAACTCCACTAAAAACTGGGAGCATGGACCAGGTGCACCGGTAGGGTAAGCGTCCTCTGCTTTTCTAGAAACACCCGCCGAGTTGCTCATAAAAAGTCAAGTCCGGGGTAGATAAACGAGGAAAGGAAAACTATGACCCGTTGAATAAATCAGTTTTCATGGTGCTGATGGATACACCATAACGATCCACGAGTTCATGATGACGACCATAAAACTTCTGTAGTGATGACTTCAATCTTGTAGCAACATAACCCTGTTCCAGAAGCCTATTTGTTAGAGTTCTAGCGCGCTACAAAAAGTCTGCGTAGTTTCGGCAAGCTCTGGCATAACGTATGAGTTGTGATATGAACACTCCATACGCAGGAGCCGAAGGGATGTTGCCACAGATGAAAGGAAAGTTGACAATTCTGAATGAAAAGTCATCACGTTTGTCGTAAAGTTTGGTCAATAGTTGTAAATTGACTATTTGCACCATCAGGGCAAAAGACAAGATTTCCGATATCACTTTGGTAATTTGAATTACATTTTTATTGAAATGCACTGAAAAACTTAAACTTGACTCACACAAAAATTACATATACTACATGTATAAGCGTATATCATATCAAACCAACACACACACCACAAAAAATAGGGAGGTATGGAAGGTAATTTAACAATTTTCATGTATCAAAAACGAAAAAGTGTACACAGCTAACTTTTAATAAAATTGATACCAACACTTAAGAAACGTGTATTTGCAGTGTTAGTCACTTGTAATAGAAGCCACGGCAAATTTCCCCTTATCTGAATGTCCCCTCCCCCCAGAAACAATAATATTTTCTGCTTAATAATCGTTAGCATTCCACTTTTTTTTCACCCTTTATGATTTCTCTTAATTTTGCAGTTTTCTTGGTTTTACTATTAAGCATGGCATTTTTTTTATTTACCAATGTATACTATATCAAATATATAAAGATACCGACTATTTTTATGATGAAAGGAGGGGGGCTGGGATTATTTTGATTAAAAAAAACCCATATTATATATATGGAAGGCTACTGATATAATGTAATTAATCCGAAAATATTGTTGTTTCGGGAGGGGAAGGTGCGTGGGGGAAACGGGAAGCAAAGCATTTCATGACCCCGTGGATGTACATCTTGTACAATGTACTGACTAATTTACTGCTAGAGTTGATATTCTTTAAGAATGAAAAAGAAGTTGTAAAACTGAAACTCCATTTCATTATATAGATAAAAAAATAACAACTACAACAACAAAACAAATAGCATAAATACAAAGCATATAAACAATAAAATGAACATATCTGATATCTCGTCCTATTTTAAAATACCCACTTAATACAAAACCAAAAGGAAGTATTAAACAATATGATAACCCCGAAATTTTAAATCATCTTCCTCCGTTCTAAAAAATCTAAATTCATGTATGAAAATATTAACTATTAATACATACTGTTTATTAGCATAACGTCCATTAATAATTAGTTCAGCTTTGTTACTCCATTAATAACAAATTTGCTGTGTAGCTACAAAGACATGTTTTGTTTATTCATTATTTATGTATTGGTTACCAATTCTATGAGGTATCAATTTCATTTTTCATTTTTAAAAGTACTCCGAGCATTTCATTGTTTTCTATATTTTTAACGTATGATTAAATTGAGACAAAAGCCTAGTAAGGACTGAATGCAATGTGAGAATCGCCAAATGAATTTCATGTCATATAATTAAAAGTAAAGTCTTGAAGATGTTCTAATATGTTCTAATATGTCCATCCAGACAAACTATATCAAATATATTAAGGTACCGACTATTTTTATACTGAGGGGGTGGGGTGGGGGGATTATTTTGATAAAAAAAAAAAAAAACATATTCCAAATTTTAGCCATTTTTTCCCCTTCGCTTTGGACAGAAACAAATATGATTCAATATTCACTCCATTACAATGCATATTTTCAAAAAAAATATGTAAACCATATTCTATTTTTTTTTCATTTAATCGAATTAGATATTTCTCTAAACCAAATTCATTTTTAAAACATCTATAAAACTGTCCCTTATAAGATGTTGAAATTTCATTATTCCATCTTGCAATAAAGTGATCTGATAAAATCTGCTTAAAATACAACTTCTTTTGATAAAAATCTGATTGATTCACAAAAATATACACAAGACAAGTATTGTTAAATAAAGATTTTATACAATTAATCCATTTGAAAGAATACTGATCATTAGGGTTCAACATAGTTTATAAAGATTACTGCTTAATTTATATTCATTAGACATAAGTTTGCTCCAATAAAATGCCATTCTCATTTTTCCAGTGGCAATCTTCGCAATTCTCCATAGACACAAACATTTGGAGTAGTATTTTGTACTTTTAATATTCGCTTACAATATTTTAAATGTACATGTTCAATCAATTTCAAATTTTCATAGCCCCAGACTTCACAACCATATAATAAAATTTGTTCGATAACTGAATCAAACATTTTTAATTATAAGTCGATTGGAATATTTTCATTTCGTATACATCTATAAATAAAGTGTTAAGCTTTCTGTGACTGATTTATCATTTTCTTTCTAGTTTCTATAAAAGAATCGTTATACTTGATTACAATACCTACATATGAAAAAGTATCAACACGTTCTAAATTTTCACCATATAAAGTAAATAAAAAATCATCCTTGCACTTTCTTTTACTGAAAACAATAACCTTTGTTTTAGAAGCGTTTACTACAAGCTTCCATTTATCACAGTATGACTGAAAAATATTCAAAGATCTTTGCATGCCTTCTTTTGATTCTGATAAAATATCTGTATCGTCGGCATACAAAATCACAAATAACTCAAATTAAATATGGAGTTCTTGCTATAACCTTGGTTCCCTTGATTACTCATTCACTAAATCTAGTCCTGACAGTATCTAACCCTTGACCTTCTAAACTTTTAAAATAATCCTCTAAATCATTCAAAAATAAACAAAAGAGAAAAGGAGAAAAATTTTTGCCTTGTCTGACACCTGTTAAACATGGAAAGAAATCCGATTCACAACCATTATATCTAACACATGATTTGATCCCATGGTACATATTATAAATCACTTTGAAACACTTCCCTTTTATATCATAATTTTGCAGCTTTTCCCAAAGACAAGACCTGGAAACAGAATCAAACGCCTCTTTAAAATTAATAAAAGTACAAAAAAGTTTCTTTCCAAATGCAAAATATAATTCTACCAGAGCATGCAATACAAAGATGTTGTCAACTGTAGAGTAAAGTTGATCGTAAGTAATGGCGTCACAACCTAAAATGGCATTGTGACGTCATAATTTACTATCAATTTCACACTTACGACTTTTCGTGAACTCTAGATATCAAAATGCGACATGCGCCTCTTACTCTACTTGTGTTCGCGTAATTTTGTGGTGCTAGTTTTGTATTTCTATACACGTCACTTGGGTGATATAAGATATAAAAATATTATAAAATTCATAGTACATGTACAAACATGTCTGATAAATACCAGGCTGTACATCTTACTGCAACAGTGAAAGGAACAATTTCATTCACAGGAATTGTGCACGGATTTAAATAAAAAAAATGTATATTTCCACACAAGATCCCAATGAAATGTGATCATGGCCATATATTCAAGACATGCATGATTATATATGTTGCAGTGAAAAAAACGTTCATTCTAATATGACGTGCTTCAAAGCTCTTTAGACCAGAGCCATGGTAAAAAAGTAATAAACACATGACCTACATTTCGTGCAACACATAGGCTGCGTCTATTCAAAAATATGAAGAAACTAGTCTTATTAAAATTGAAATAAATGACGGAATATTAGAATTGTTGTCACGGGCTGGCCGTTTACGTCGTTATTTAACCCCTCGCTATCGCTCGGGTAAAAAAAAATGCGACACAAATGGTCAGCCCTTGGTAAAATGGAATTACAGTGATTTATTTCCTAAAGTAATCAGTTATGATGTGATTAAATTATATTCACATTATGTAACGTGTGCAAGTCTCATGAGTAAAGGAATTGTGGGAGAGGCGGAGGCTAGCGTAAAAATGCTGAAAATTTGTTTGAACATATAATAGAAACTTTTTTTATGTCCGGGCTAGTTCTTGTAGAAGTATACTTGATTTATTGTATTACAGCATTTGTGTTTATCCATTTGGGGTTTCCGTCCGTCTATAAATAGAAGTTTTAATTTTCTTTGACAGAAAACATTTAATTGTTTTACATTGTTTTGGAATGGTCTTCATTAGAGAAAGGAAAATTAAACTGAAAATCACAAAAATGTTGTGCATGTTAAAAAGGGGGCATGAGAAGCACCATTGGTCCTGTTGCAAGTACTCGGTGTGGACTGGGACTAATTAATACAACAGATTTATTCATATATAATCCCTGGTGTGGATGATTTTACAATTAAGGACTAAAAGTGTTTAATTATGATTACATTGATAGATAAGCATCGATATTAGTTCAACCAGATATTTTATTTATAATCTGTGATTATTTGAAGGATATCTTGATTATTTTTTATATTTTAAACAAGGGGACGAAGTTGTATGAGGACGATGCGTCACATACTCTAGAGTTACCTCCCATAGAAAACAAGAAGAAGAATGGCAGAAGTTCTGGAATCGCAGCTTGAGATTCTTGTCAATGAAAATGCATTTCTGAAAAAGTATTTCGCCCTGAGAAAGAAATGTGAACAAATCCAGCAGGTCATTTTTTTTTATATAAACCCTTTAATTTATAAAAAATATGACTTGTAAATGTCTGTAAAAGTGTCAGTAATATAAATTTTTAGCAGATTTTAATTCATTTATAGAGCGAGCTTTGCTCGCATGTAAGTTAATTACAATTAAGATTCGATTTGTATTTAATCATCGAAACTAGTGAATGTGTCCTAGACTGGTGTGGTTCTTAATTGCTTTTACCAAATGCATGAGAATGGAGCTGTCATGATGTTGTTTTTAAACTCCAGATTTTACGTGCACAAACCGGATATTGATAGTTTTTCTGGACACAAGTATGTTGATCCCAGTTGACATTACAACCATTTGTGCTCATGAAGGAAGTATTTTACCTTACCAGAAGACCTTCAAGAAGTCATGCAGTTTGTCTGTTGGCATAAGATCCCATGAAATTAAAATAATGATTAAAAAATTACTTTTCGTTAACTTCTTGTCAGCACAGTACATGTTTATAAACTTACAAAATGCACATGTAGCTAAAACACATATTAATTATTCAAAATATATGAAGGATTCATAGTCCATCAATTCCAGGTGAACAGAATTTTGATACCAGGACCATTTTATAGGCTTCAATCCAAGTCTTTAATCAATCAATCTCTTCTTTCAGGCTAACGAAAAGATTGTAAATAGAATCCAACATGTGAAGAAAATGGTCAAAAGGTATAAAAGAGAGAGAAGGTAATTTTTCTATACATTTTTGTACATGTAGCCAAAGATTATGTACAGAAATTTACAATAACACAAAATTCAAATCCCCTTTAACACTGACACATCATTCCTAAGATGTACATATATGTTGCACATGGTAGAACTGTTTGTTGCTGGATTCAGCTTCTTAATTTCATTTTTTTTGGATATGAATGAGTATTTCAGGCATAATATTTATTTTTTTATCTTGGTCTTCCTATGAATTTGGAATTTGGATATACATTGTAATTCTGCTGATGCGAGATATTTTTTCATGAAACGTGTATAGCATACATACATGTTCAATATTTATATTTCAATGGTATTGTTTATTTTATTGTGAAGTCATGATCATGAAACGTATACATGTATGTAAGCATTACACGAAGGCTTGGAATCAGATGTGTTTTTGTACTCCTTCCTATGATCTTCACATGTGGCAATGACTTGAAATACTAAGTCATCTGCAGTTGTATTTTCATTTTTGGGAAGTTGAGTCATCTTGTGAGCTTCATATATATTCTACTGAAGAAGTCAGATATGTCAGAAAGGTTATTGCACAGGTATTTTTTATGGAAAATATCTGGTCATATGCATAGATTGTTCTAATTTCTTCAGATTGGAATTAAGTATGATTCGGCATAAAAAATCAGGCATGGGATGATTCATCAGATCTTAAGATACTTAGTGAAACTATAAATACATTTGTTAGGTCCTAAAATCATTCTTTCTATGTTCATATCCTTGGATCTTCTACTTATCGGGAACAGTTTTTTGATGCTTTTATTTTGCGTAACAGTGTCACTGTGCTAATGCAAATTTTGTACTACTGCTAACACAGATATCTTTCTGTTTTTAGCGCAACCTGGTGGATACAACAACTTTGATTCATGTTAGACTCTAATGCCGGCAAATTTTTAAAATGAAATTCTTCTTTCTGCATTCAATGTTATTTTTTGGTGTAGGGGAAATAACTAAGTAATTCAGAATAGGGGTACTTAACGTTATTGATATTTTATTTTGCTATTTTTTTCAAGGTTTCTTGCGAATAGATTAGATGACTATGGAGATAACTATAGGGATGTTCCTGTCCCAGTTATGTGGGAGGTAAGTTGTAGATGGGAAGATGAAATAGTTTGTATAGTGAAACCTGTATATAAACCAAAACCTCGTAGAACTGTGGTGTTGGTTGGTTTTGGAAGGTACAAAATGTATTTAAGTAGAACTCCAGCTAAGGATCATGCCAAATGTTATTCATGGGTAAAAAGCTTACATATTTTTATTTTTGATATTTTGTTTGAAATGTCATAGTAAACAGAAATTAATATGTGGTTTTTCATATAACCCATGCTCTTAGGGGATAAAAATTATATAGAATGCACTGTAGATTTCAAAATTAAGGGAGATAACTCTGTAAATGGCACTCAAATACAATAGAATCTACTGTATTTTCATTGTCGATTATCTCCCAAGAGCAGGCAGATTTGAATGAATAATTACACATTTCATAGTATAGACCTATAAAACAATAAAAATATGTAGCCTTTTTTGGGGTGTATTTTGCATGATTTTTACATAGACAGCTACTTAATTAACTCGGGTCTTAATGATTTATAGGTATCTGTAATAAATGTCAGGTTTATATAGGCTTATAATTTATTCAATGTTTAGTTTACACTGGTTTAACTGTACATATTTATGTAATAAATAGCCAAATCTAAAATACTGTTAACCATGTAATTTGTGTGACAGTTTTATTTTTTCGCTATTTTTGTGCCCAGATCTGTAACGAAAATTAAACTGGCACAAAAATTTTATTCGAAGAACATTATAATACAATTTGATGAATAATTGCGAATTTAAAACCGTGTGGAAGGAAGTTGATAGCAGAAACCACGAAAAAAAAAAGACCGTAAAATTTCCCGGTTTACGGTACCTAAAAAGTTGACATAAATATTTATTGCTGAAATACATTCAACACACCTAAACAAAAAGTGATGAGAAAGTATGGAGAAAATACATGATTTTTGACAGGCTACTACATGTATAAACAAAGAAGACAGAGCTTTGTCCATCTTTTGGTTTTATGTTAATTGTAATTTCACAGGAGGATAAACTTTTTGGTGCTACAGAGCCCTGTTCATCTTTCGCTGAGGTTGAAAAAGATCTTGTGTCTCCAACAACAGCAACTGAAAGAACAGTTTCAGAAATTCTGTCAAATATTAACCCGTTACTGAAGGCCCATGGCCTTGAACATATCCAGACCAAACCAAAGAAATGCAAGGCAGATTCAAATGCACCCAAGAAACCTGCCAATGCCTTCTTGTTGTTCTGTACTCAGCAGAGGTCGTCAGTTCAGGAAGAGTACTATAAGGTATAAAAAGTAAAAATGTGATTTTGGTTTTTAGGCCCTCCATAATTTCTTGAAAGTGTGTCCCTATGCATATTTATTATTAGCCATTTTAAATTTTGGAATTCTGAAAACGGTAGTTGACTTAATCTTTCCAAACTTGATCACAGTGTTGTTGACAATGAAGTACTACTGCAGATTAAAGTAATAGTGGCATGTATGGTGAATATTGTTTTAACAAATTTAGTTCATGTAGTTGTGGCCTTTTCTTCTTGAGGTGGTGGGAGGGCTGGGATTTTATCAAATTGATATCATAATTTTTTTCCACCATCAGCTGAGTTAAAACTTTTATTTGAAAATCTACAATTGGAGGAATATTGAATCGTAAAATTTTTTTCTGTCCATGGTTGAGTCAAAAAAATTTTTGCCTCAAGTTTTGAATAACTTTTATTTAATTTTTTTTTATCCCAGCCCCACCCCCTCAATATAAAAATGGTTGGTGCCTAATGCCTATAAAATACTGAGGATAACTTATTTCATAGACTTAAAGTACAGTTTCTGACTTTTCAAGTGAATACATAGAGTCATACATTAGATAAAACAAATAAAAAATCCTGAAAGTTGTTCAGGTGAACACAAATACTCTTGCATGCAATTTTTTAAAAAGAAAATGATCTGTGCCTTACGTTGTATACTTATCTAAAAGTTATATGACTTTTTATAGAAAATGATTGTACTTTTCAGGATAAGCATGAAGAGATCTCAAACCATGAACTGACTAAAAGACTTGCTCAGAAATGGAATAATTTAACATCAGAGCAGAAAAAGGTAAAACATAATGTGAATCTTATCTGATTTGTTCACATTTAGAAGAAGAGTTTATATTAACTTACATTGTAGTAGTACATGATACAAGACATTTTGTTTCAATAACCTCGGACATGACTGATGTAGAAGAGGGTGAACTACGCAAAAAACAAAACACAGATGGATACATGTTCATGTTTGATGGAGAAAATCTGACACCCAAGGTTAATATTTCAATTAACAAGGGTCTGTGGACTTAGAGAACAAATGGATTTCTGAGATTTCCTGGTCATGAATATTGTTGTGGAATTTTAGTCTTTTTTAATATGCAAAAAAATTGTATTATCTGAAGTTCTTTATTTCAGAACACCTGCTTGCGACTATATATTTGTTGTTACTAGATGTCATTAAAGATTTCATTGTGACTGTACAAACATTGCATGTTTTATCTCTCCATCAGGTGTCACATTGTTGAAAATATTATTCTCTAATTTTTAATCGATTTTCACACTTCTTGACCAGTGTGAAAAAAATATTTTTGTCTCCATGCAGATTCTTGTTCTCAAGTGCTGATTGGCTGAAATATAAAGGGGTGTTTGGTTGTTGTGTGATTGTATCACTTTGTCTATAAAATATCATTGGTAGAAAGCGAGGTTGTGACATTTATGACTTTTTTCTTCCATTACAACTGTTGATGTCATAGATAGACAATAGCTAGAATTTCTGCTGTGAGAATGATGCCTAATGAAGCCCAAGTTTTCATTTTGAAAAATTACAATGAATTGAATCTACAACATCAAGCTCAATGATATTAATTTCTCATATCTCAAGAAATAAATTTTCATAGTTTTAATATCTCAAGCAAGCCTTGCTATTAAAAGTAGGTAAAATTATTTCTCTAGATATGAGAAATTTCAATAATCAACTTGCTATAGTTGTATATTCTATATATAATTTGGCTCAGTATTGAGAATAGAAAATCTAACATTGTAGGTTAAAAATTGGGACATTATTTTATATTTTTGTTTGTTTTTATAGGTTTATTATGACATGTATGAACATGAGAAAGAGAGATATGACAAGGAAGTTAAGGAATATCATGAAAGGGAATCCAGTCAAAGCGGCCTGACCCAAGAAGAACAAAGCATTATGGGAATGGAAGCTCAGAGTGCTGTAGATGCTTTGATGATGGACTCCTGATTCTGGAACATAATGGGGAATGATCTATGACAAGAGTCTCATTAACTGCATTTAGTTGATAATCAAAATACCAAACTGGTGTTTCATTTTACATGTATATCAAAAAGGCAGCATATGAAAAAAAATGCAAAATACTTATTGGCCATTGTTCATGCATAACAATTTGAAAGTTTTGATTTGTTTCTTCAAGAAGTTTTCATAGCAGTTAGACTTCATCATGTAGCAATTTTCAACATGTCATCTGCTTTTTTATTTAAAAGATAACATGTATCTCGAATTTAATTTGAAGATCTTTTTTTTTATGTAGAATTTTCTAGCGGCTGAAGAGGTGAAACAAAACATATGATTATAGTAACAATCACCATTTTGAGTTAAATCTGATTTTTGTTTTATCATGTAAACTATAGGTTTTGTTTTAGATATAGTATTTTAAGTAGCACTCGAGCTAAAGATCATGCAAAATGGGTAAAAAGCCTACAAATTTTGATTTTTGATATTTTGTTTGAAATGTCATAGTAAACAGAAATAAACGTGGTTTTTCATATAACCTGTGCTCTTAGGAGATAAAAATTAAATAGAATGCACTGTAGATTTCAAAATTAAGGGAGATAACTCTGTAAATGGTGCTCAAATACATTAGAATCTACTGTATTTTCAATGTTGATCATCTCCTAAGAGCAGGCAGATTTGAATGAATAATTACATATTTCATAGTATAGACCCATAAAACAACTTAATTACAAAAATAAAAATATGTAGCCTTTTTTTGGGTGTATCACATTTTTCAGATTTTGCATGATTCTTTCAAAGACACTACTTAATTATGCTTTACTTACAACGAGTAACATATTTGATATCATGGGAAAAAAATGGTCTTCAAATGATTGAATATCAATTACCTGAGGAAATGTTTTATGCAGTTGAATGGACAGTTAACAATCGAAACTTTCTATCATTGTATTAGATGTAGGTACATAGAGATTCTCCTTCAATGTCAAGGGGATTACAAGATTTCTCTGCTTGAAATAGTGAAATTTTAGATTTTCAACCGACAAGCTTCAGCAAGTAGGTTATATCTAAATTTATCTATTGAGGTGGAGAAATCTTGTTATCCTCAGGAGCATTTTAGGAGAACATGATTATCCCATGAAATATGTAGAAATGTAAAATGGCGGGAAAACTCTCTCAGAAATTTGATCACTGCTCAATGGTTAAAAAGTCATGTGCAATTTAATTACTGGGCTTAGATTGGGAGAAATGTAAATTTGTGTTTGATAGAAAGTTTAATTCTCCTGGCTAATTGTGCACTTAATTATCTAGGTCAAGGTAATGATCATTCAATCAAAGCAAGATCAAACCTATTCCCTCACTGTGTTAAACTCTGTGCAGTATGCAATATATGTAATACTGAGATGTTGTGTATTGATAGTATTTACTTCATGTACTTGTTTCTGTGTTATTGTTTTTTTCTTTAAGAGTAGGATGTTTATTGTTTTGATGAAGTAGCACTTGATGTGTTGGCAGAAGCTTGTTTTCATTGTCAATTAGGAACGATTTTGTGGATTATTAGTCATGTTAATTAAAACTAATAACTTTAATAAGTAGTTTGTGTACTCTTCTGTTTGTATATCAATGTGCCTCCATCAACCAGATACTATGTATAAGGAATACTACATAATTTTATGACAGATAGACTCAGTGTCTATATATACATTTATTTGAAAAGTTGGCATTCTATTTCCAATATTCATGTGTAAATCTTATTTTATGCAGTTTAAGTAACTTTTTTTAAAAATATTTTTAAAACCTGAATCTTTATAGAGGACATAATATGCATTCATATAGGAAAAAAGAAGTTGAGGCTGTTCCAGTAAAATGTATGAGGGACATGGGGGCACTTTTATTCTTTGTATATGGGTGAGTGTTCAGGTCTTTTGACAAAATATAAAATTTAATACAAAACATCAATAGAACTTCTATGCGTGGCTCCCCTGGTGAATAAATGCCTGCCCCGGATACTGCATATCTTTTTATGGAACTGCTCTTAATATAAATAACATGTTGAATTTAAAACATCAGATACACTGTACTTCTATTTGAAAATTCATAGGTTTAAAAAAGGAATTAAAGACATTTTAGACAGTTGAGACTATTGTATTTAAATGGATTTACAACATTCGACTGAAATATGGAAAAAAAAGGTTCTTACAAGCTTTGTTAGTCAGACTGAATTAGCTATGACAAGTTAGTGGTTTTAAAAAGATTTTTAACAATTGAGCATTATATGCACAATGTAGGAATGTTTTGCAATAAAATTTCTCAGGCACATTGTTTTTGTTTATTTTCTTTTCTTTTAATATTCCCAGTTCAAAAGAGTCACTGCCTATTTAATCAAGTGTTTATCATTTTCATAGGCAAAGGAGGCAAAAACTTATTGGTAAGGGACACAAGACTTCACCGTGAAAGTTATTGGTATGGCATACAGTACCTGTCAAAATTATTGGTGCGGTTGGGGCAATACCATCCGTACCGTTTCCTACGCGTATGATTTTAGGCCACAGGCAGCCACACCAAACTTAATTTCTATTTAATTGGACAACACTATGAAAATATGGTTTATTTTCATTTTTGTCTTGCCTACAACAAGTTATGAAATGTGTGACTAAGGTATTGTGTTTCGGCATCCACATGAAGATTTTTATGCTGAGTTTTCTGATTAGTTTTAAAAATTTTAATGTGAACCACTTGTGCTTGGTCAATCATATTTGGTATGCAATTGCATTAGCATCATTAAATTGCAATTCCATATTTGTTTCCTGCAGATATCCCAAAAGTCACGATCCATTGACTTTGAAGTTAAAATTTCCTGCTAAAAATTTAATGTTCAATTTTCTGCTTTGGTCACTATAATATGAACAACTTGTGATAGGTCAATCATATTTGGTACATGTATGTTTAGTATCACTGCATCACAATTATGTTTTGGATTCATGCATATGCTCCTGCAGTCATGGTCAATTGACTTCGAAATTAAAAATTTCTTGAGCTTTTTAATGTTACGTCTGATTATGTAATTTTAATATGAACTACTTGCGCTATGTCAATCATATTTGATACATTGTTGCATTAGCATCAATTTATCACAATTCTGCATCTCTGTCATGTAAATGCCACTGCAGTCATGGTCTATTGCCTTAAAAATTTCTTCTTAAGGTTTTAATGTTAAGTTTTGTGATTAGGTCAGGGGCATCTGCATTATCATGACTACATAATAATTCCATATCTGTATCATGCATTTGTCCAAACAGTCACTATAAAATTTTATGGGACTGGACAGTGACCATGTGTAATAGACGAAACATGTCTTTGATAAGTTTAAAAGTTTTTCAACAAGCAAGTGCTTTCTTTTTGTCTGTTTGAAAAATATTAATTTTCTTCGAATGTTCTTTCCAAGATACTGTTTTTGTATGATTACAAATCATTTGCAAGTTGTAACATGTGTTGTCAGCCACTGCAACATTGTTGATCAATTCCATTTGATGTCAGCAGAACAGCTCTCTATGAAGTTGTACCACAGGTTATTAGTTTTTTGGTTGATGAGGTTATTGTTTAGGAATTAGTTGCCAGAAATTATGATTATGTTGTATGATCGTAACATGTTGTGATATGCTTAGTAATGATATCTCTGTATAGAAGTTCCGAAGGTTAAAAAATTAACTTTCATTTCAACAAAAAAAATTAATATCTAGAGGTCTTACACTGCTTGAAAATCCAACCTTGTATTTTGCATTTTAGTCCAAGTGTTTGAACTTTTAACAATAATACTGATTTATAATTTAAGTTAATATATAACAATATTTCTAATTGGTTAGTTCTCTTTGAGGAAACCAGGTTATTTTGTATAACCTGGCTTGGTACTACGTCATTAACATCAATTGGTCCGCACTCCCTGGTTCAAATAATCCCAAACTTAAAATGTTTTGATAATGAATAAATTATTATTTCAGGGTTTTTAACTTAAGTGTATAAAATTACAAACATTCCTTTAATAATATTCATATGTTCATGGAAGAAGGTTTGAATGAGAAAGCAAGATATTCCAGAACCTGCAATCATTCTTCCTGTTGACTCCCAACTTTATTAAAGTTTTAGTTGTAGGTAGTAAATGAGGGGCTTTGCACCCCTCCCATAAGTCCTGTGTTCCTCGGAGTGTATCTCCTCATAAGTTCTAATTGCTCTGATGAAATTTTGATATGAAATGTTACCAAGCCACCTCTGTATGATATGAACAATGCTGATAAATTAAAGTGCAATATAAAGTAGGTGTATTAAAACATTTATAAAAATTTGAGGTCTATGGTTCATTTAATTTCACTTTAAGGAGGTAGACCTAGGTAAGGGGCATAACTCTTAAAATCAGTGATATGTTGGTATCATATTCGATTTCACCTAAGCCTTTCAAGCTTTCAGTTGAAACAGAATGAAATCAATCCAAGTTACTTTGATGCTTACATGCTGTTGATCATGATATAAAGAGTCTGAATACAAACGTTCCAATGATTTTAGAGTTGTGTATTTTACCTTAGGTCTACTCCTTAAGTGCCATCCACTTGTGCTTCTTTATTTTCAGATCCAAGCTAGAACACAATTATGAATAAAAAGATGTATGCCAGTTTTGTAGACTTATCTTATGGATTTTTCAACTTTGAATCTTATTTCATATTACTTGTTTGAATACAAGAATGTTTGAAAATGTTAATGCTATAGCAAATATCTTGGACTTTTCACAGTCTTGTGATTAATGGCATGTTTTGGCCTTTCAAACAGACTATGTTTTGCCTTTTTTGTTTTGTCCTTGTCAGCTTATGTGTTCAATATATTTATACATATAGTAACCCTTATGATATTCCCCTATTTACTGGAACTCCATTTTTTTTCTTTTAATTCATGTACATTTTACTCTAAAGACACATCATGGCAATTATCTTGGGATGGGCCCTTTCAATGTATGGGAAAATGTGTCGAAATAGAATTAAACAGGTCATTCATTTTACTGGGGTCCTTGATAAGGCACCAAAATACATTGTTTATTTGTGCCTTATGACAGTATTAAGGGATTTCTGGCCAATTGAAAATTTGCAAGGGTCCATCTTTTTTTTCAATGTCCCACTGAAATCCTGAATATTTCCATAGGCTCCTATATGAATGGGCCTATAATGATCTAAGGCCAGCAAAACCCCTACATTATAATCTCAAGTACAAGTATATTTATACCAAGTTTCATAATCATATCCCAAGTTCTAAAACAAACCAATTAAAATTGCCAACCAGACACACATATGGGCACTACTAGTCAATATAGTATGTGTTGTAATACAGAGTATGAATACATTAAAAGAAAAAAAAAACTTAATTAAAATTTTAATATAATATAAAAACACCTGTTCGCATAGTGAATAAAATAACATTTACTTTGGGAACAAGTTTTTGTTAAATACATTATCTGTACAATGAATAACTAAAATTCATGTTCAACAAAACAGGGACATATTTTGTTATCACAGAATACATCACTTTTACATTTCTCAAAATTTTTAAAACTGTGATATATTTTTACATTGTTGGTAATTTCTGGTGAAATTTAACTTATTTTATTGGAGAATTTTTTGAAATTTATAACAATGATGTTTTTTTAGCACTGTCTTTTTCATTCACCACGTAAGAATATTCAAGTTCTTCTACTAGATTCATATTTAAAGATTTTAGTTATGCAACATAGATAACACTGTGACGTTCAATGGTTTCAATGTCTCTTTCCAGTTGTTTCATTTCAGCTTCCATTCTCTCTTTCCTATTTTTCTTAGGAGCGGTATCAGTGACCACTGATAATCCTTGGTATTGATCATGAATTTCTTCCCAATTTTTCTTAAGTCCTTGTAAAATTGCCTCTCTTTCCACTGCTGAAAGTGATCTCATTGCTCCCCTCCTGAAATGTTCAGCCACGTATGCATCATATTCCTCTTGTGCTCTTCTCATTTCTTCCTTTCTTTTTTCTAAGTATTTTGGTGTTTCTCCGAAATCCTGTTAGAAATACAACATGACATTTAATTTGCATACAAAGAAAAAAAGCATGTCATGTTTACGTACTATTGGCCAATCTCCTGAAAAGAAACTTTTCATTTATTGAAAAGAGCAACATAGCTTTGGCAGAAAAAAATACATCTATGTTGCCTTTGAAAAGCTAGAGGACATGTCTTTAGCACATCTGTACCCAATTCATAAGGGCATGCTTCATACATTCTTTGTGAAAAAATGTTATGATAATGTGTTGTATTCTGTATCATTGCTTCTAAAAGCCTTCCAATGTACAATACATAATTGAGTTATTGCATTAGTATATGAAAAGTGGATTTTCAATTTCCTATTTGATGTCAGAAGAATACACCAAAAGAATGTACAGTGCAATTCTTTGTTGAAGGCTATCCCATACATTTGGGTAATTAAATGGCAATAAAACAAAGAAAAAAGTAATCAATTTACTAGAAAATTGATATTTTCAAATCACAGCGTTTTCTAAAATATCCTTTTTGGATCCCTTGATTTAATGTCTTTTCACACCATCTGTTTTTCTTTCTTAGTCTCTTCATTCCAAGACTAATTCAGTCCTAATATCTGAAAAACTGAGGTTTACCTTTCTGTGAACATAGACTGGTTCCAATCCCGATGGTTCCAATAAATTTTTATCTCCCTTTCTTGTGTCAACATAGATTTTTGCAGGAACTTTAGGTACTGATGTAATATTTTGCACAGCATTGTTTGTGATGAAGTTCTTTGATGTCTTAAGGCCCATTAAAGGTTGATCTTTGGTTGTTGGAACAGGTGGTCGTCTTCTAGTCTCATCTGGATAATGGAATTCTCTCCCTAAAATGAAAATATTGAATGTAAATATATGATAATGAAGTGCTCACAAGTGATTATATTATGGAATCAAAGTCATGAACAAAGATATGTTTAAAGGCTTAACCATCCCTACACTTCAAGACTTGTGAACTCAAGAGTGAGACTATCCAAAATGATGATTGAAAACAAACACTAGTACACTGATTATTACTTTAAGTACATCAGGGTTCAAATTGACCAAAAATATGTTGTAGAATTTTTTCAAAGATTTGAAAACAATATTATGTATTAAATACTGTCACCTTCTCAATATTTAACTGTTCACAAAAACCCTAAATTTAGGAAAGATTGTACTTACTGTCTGGTAAAACTGGTTCTTTTTCTCGTTTCTTCATAAAGTTTTCTGGGTCCCTGACAGGAACTTTAGCTTGCCCCATTGTTTTGTGATCACCTTTGCTTTTAACATACTCTTCCTTTGCTGTATCTCTGAATTTTGAGACATGTCTAAAAGAGAAAAAAAAATGTGATTTATGTTAGCCAAATTTTCTGCAATAATGTAAAGATGTGGTGGTCATAAAAAAATATATTCATGGTTGAATCCAAGCAGAGATTACTAATGCCTGTGGTGTGAAAAGATGGAACGGACCAAGTTAAATTTGATTCCAGATTTATTGGGGTATGATCTGACGTTTTTTATGAACTTGTGTTTCATGTTGTACATTGCACCTGCATAATAAAATATCAATATTTTATGTTGTAAATGATAGTGATGTCTAAAAATAGTAAAACAAAAACTGAGGGTATGATATACAATGTAATATTGGTCCAATAAAAAGGTCTGCAAGGTGGCAAAAAATGGATTTACATGAATTTACTCCAACTGATCGGATTTCATGTCATCACAACAAACATGTAAAATGCAGAACTATGATTTGAACTGACGAAGAAGCTCAAGGAGTAAGTGGCATGAATTTCAATTTCTCCAGTCTCACTTAATTCAGTAATATTTTATTCATGAACTGTTCAACTTTGGAATAATTGATATGCATTATTCTTTTAAAACTTCAACATATACACGAAAAAGAATAAAACTACTTTGATTTCATTTTATCAAAAAGGTAACATTCAGCAAATGTATATACAGTAGATGACATTATTGACATAACTAAGCTAACTTTGTTTTTTGTTTGCTTTTATTATAGTTTTTTAACACATGAAATCCTACCTTGGAGGTTTTTCCTTCTTAATTTCTGCTTCTGGAATTAGATTGTAAATAGTTGGCTCGTCGTCCCGTGTGTACATCTTGCTTGATCTGTTTTTATTCTAACGTACACTGTGTTGTTGAATATAATAAATAATAGATCGAGGTGACGGTATCCAGGAAGTGCGTCATCAAGGGGGACACAACTCTAGTAAACAGGAAGCAGTTGTCTGCTCTTGGATAACTCCCGCCAAACTTCAAACGTAAACAAATGCAAAAACATGAGTAAATCTAAAGAATCTCTTGGTATCAATGCGTTAATAAGTATAACATAGAATATTATATGCAGATATACTATTATATCTTTACTGTACTTTTTTGTATATCTGAAAAGACACTAATAATGTTAATGTATCATACGTCGTGTAACTCGCTGTAAGCCCACTGCGGGCACTGGAACCTGAAATCTTTAGACATTTTCAGGCTGAAATGTTTAGCCCATAAGCTAGATCTTCTTTATATATTGTCTATATATACGCTCCCTGTTAGTGTTTTCTGTCTTTTCTTACAAAATTCTAAAAGGCTAGCAGGAATAACGGAGGACTGAATAGGATTCAACTAGACGGAAACTAGAGAAGTACACATCATTTCACAAACCCAGATCAATTTTTACTAGCCACTACCTTTGGGCTAGTGGTAATCCCTCTAGGGAAATATTTTTTGTGTTTTGACCACCGTCGATGTTGTGGTCAAAACAAAAAATATCTTGGCACAGAATCCCAAAAGGGATTAAGCTACTGGCTAAAGGTGAGCACTGGTCACTCTTTGTGTAATTCTTTTTGGAATTCCGTGTTAGGAGCTATGGGCAACCAAATCAGAATATGACTCCGGATACTGAATCCCATAAGAAATTAGTGTTTGTGGACCATAAATTGGCAATACTAATAATCTTTTATGCATCAACAGTCATAGAAAATTCATCATATATATTGAAAATGCAAGGTTTATTTCCCACAGTTTGAAAAATCCATGTTTTGGCCTTAAAATGGACGAAATAACTTTTGCATTACAGTGTATGCAATTTTCAGGATCCAATAAACAATGAATCACACATGCACAAACATACATTTGTACATGTAACAAAAATTGAATTATCACACCAAAAAATAACCAAAGCAAAACAAGAAGAATCCTTATTTCATGTTGAATAAAGAAAGGCTTTCACTGTGCAGTGATTAGGATTAAAGGGGGCCCTGTGATTTATATCACATTCCTGCTGAAAAAGTCCCATTAAAATCAGAATTTTTTTCATAGAATGTTAAAGAATGGCCCATTGAAGTTCTGAAAATCATTAGAAGTGGCCCATTCTTAAAATTTTAATCCCATTCACTGATTGTGTTTCAAAGTGAAATTTTTATTTTCCTGTTTTGCTGATAACTATTGGTCACTTATCTAAAGTCATCTGTCTTGGAACACTGCTTAATTATAACTTAATCACATCATTATGTTATTAGTTTTTACAGAGTGACTAATTTTGTGTAAAGAAAAGATTTGCTAATTAAATCAATAGATTATGACACTAATTAATGTAATGACTGCTTTTTGTGATGATTGATAAGTTCTGTCACTGTGTGTGATGTTGGAAGCTGGCAATAATATTGTGTTTTCATTTGCATACATTTTTTGTATTATACATGTAATTAAATTGGCAATTTTGTAAATGAGATAAGTGTTGAAATTTAAGAAAAATTTGTGATGAACTTTTTTTTTTTTTTAAATCATACACGCATGAAGGAATTGTGTAAAAAGTGAAGAAATTTCACCAAGAAGAAAAAAAGAACAAGGTTTCACACACTACAGTATACATGTACAAAGCATGTACATTGTAGTGTACATACTATGTACATGTGATTTGTTTATTTACAGCTATCTCTGCAGTTCTTGACTACCTCAACAAACAAAACAGACCTTACAGTGTCATAGATATCCTAAATAATCTTCACAAAGAACATGGAAAAACTGTAGGTACATTGGACATGTATATGTATTTTTGTGAATTGTTGGCCCATCCAAATTGTTCATGGGTTCATATGCACTGGTCCGAGGTCCAGGGGTGAGGACCGTTGAAATTTTGTTCACCTTGGTCCTAAGCCTACAAGTACATGTACCAATTTTCTACATTTGTACATGTACATTTTTTACTGAAGACCATTCAATCTCTTCTTGTGGACCTTTCAGTTGTACATAGACATGTAAGATTCTAAAAACTGCAGGACTTTCATTCTTGAAAGTAAATTTGAAGTCTTGAAAGGTTTGGAGAGTAATTCAACTACTTGTTAATTTCCAAGTATGTTCCTGTACAATAATATATGTAATAATGTGGTATGAAACTGTACAAACCCAAATTATTATTATTATTATTTTTTTTTTTAAGATAATCACCACATGGTTACGTGTTACATGCAGAAATAGTAGCAGAAATGTACAATTTTTCTATTATGATATACATGTACAAATATATTCTTGCTGAGTGGATTTGAAAAGAAATGGCTTACAATTAAATATATAACAACCACCATGGTAGAACTCAGAAACAATATACATACCTACGTGCACTTTAAAGTAATTTTCAGTGTAACCAAGAGTACTGACCTACATATATAATTAAAAAAAAAAATTTCACACAGGGAACATTCAGTATATCACTGCTATCTATATAATAAACAAATATATTCACTTTTAAAAAGTGAATGCATAGGCTTGTGGTAAAATTCTTTGAATATTATGAATCTGTTGTTAATATGTATACAATGTAGATATCATTTTTCAGTTTATAGAGAAAAATATTAGATATTACTATGGACTGAAATCTGAAAATGTTTTTGCCATGCATATACATGTACAGTATAAAAGAATAAGGTGATTTGGTGGGGGAGGGGGTTGAGGCAAGTTTTTGTTGGTTTAATGTTTTAAACACTATAGGTAAATTTAGTCATTGTATTTGTAGGCAATTACAAAGGCATGTGAGATGTTGACTGAGCAAGGAAAAATAAAAGAGAAAGTCAATGGAAAACAGAAGTGTTATTTTGCTGATCAGGTAATCTTAGGCAAAATGTCACTCTGTTTACTGCTACCATACCAGTCGTATTTTTTTGGCCTACCTTCAACTTTTATTAGCAATTTTTGCTACAACACTGTTTAGTCTAGATTGTTTACAAATTAACTCAATGTAAAATGTTTTAAAAAATAATGCCCCTATCTACCCACCCTATTTTTTTTCTTGCTGGTATCAGGAAACATGGCTTATTTTTTTTTACCTTATTTAAAAATTTCCTTTTCTGATGGTTCATACAACAAGGATGTAATGATAAACATTTACCTGGTACTGTATTGATTGATTGATTATGGTGTGCTTTTCTATTGCAGATATTTCATGCATTTCAAGAAAGGAATGTTTTTACCAGTCTGATATCCATAGAGCATATTTATTGTGTTAGCTCATAGAAGCATGCCACCCCAATCAGACATTGTTTTTGGGGCCAGCTGCAGCTTGCCCTGTGGTGTGAGGATTTTCTGGTCATTCATTGTAGACCTATGGGTGGCCTTGGTCTTGACATTTTTCATCCTGGTGGGATTGTTGTCTCTTTCACATTATTCACCATATTCATTCTAGTTATGCATTATCATGACTCAGAGACAATCAGTCATCACTCATTCGTTTTACTTGTGTTTCAGTCACAATTTTCAGATGTTGATGACAATGAAATCAAGGAAATGGACATGAAGATAAGTCAACTAACAGAACTGGTAAAACAGAATCAGGAAGAGAATAGAAAACTTGACTCTGGTACATAGGTGTTAAGTCTTCTGCTTTTGGTGGGAGCCTCCATATTTCATCATTAATTCAAGTCTCCCGCCTGTAGTGGAATATCTCCCATCTTACTGGAATTTTATGCTTAAATGTAATAAATTACTTTAATTCTTGTCAAAACATGCTGTGAAAACAAAAATTCTCCCTCTTTGAGAAATTTTGAGATGGAGATCTGTTTTGATAGAATCTTCTATGGTTAACACCTTTATTTCTGATTTCAACAATGCTGTTGCTTATTTGTTGTACGGTTTAAGTTTAAATGATGCATGATCTTACATATTTACTTACTGCCCCTTACACCTGATTGCATGTAGGGCAGCAACAAAGGATCTCCATCCGTGGCGGTCTTTGGCCATCCTTTCAACAGTTTTCTAGGTTTGGACTCTGTCCTTCATCTCAGCTTCTATGGTTCTCCTCCATGTTGTTTTAGGTCTCCCTCTCTTTTGCCGTCTGGTGTCCAGTGTAAGGCTACTTTGGTATGAGAAGTATTGTCTTTTTTGATGACATGGCCTATTCACTTCATTCTTCTTCTCAACAGTGTTGTTGCCATGTCACATGATCACAAAAAAAAATGTTAGATGTAAAAATTATGCTTACTTTTATTATGAAAAGGAACAAAATGTTATGCATACTGTGAAAGAAGTTTGAAAAATAAGATTTTTTTGTCATGTGTTATCATTACAGAAAAACAATTGGGAGATATAAAATCTCAAATACATGGCCGAAATGTGAAAAGAGGAAACAGAGACAAAAAACATATCCTATGAGGACAACAGAATAAAACTCAATTACATATACAAACTGGACATAAGGAAAACAAGACAACGCGAAAAAACTGAAACACTAGCAAATATGAACTCTCACCAAAAATTTAAAAAAAATACAGTGACATCAGGCCTTAGTTTCATAAAAAAATCTCAAGTTGAGAATTTCCTAGTCCTTTGTTTTTCCTCGCATCTTCAGTTTCAAGTGATCTGTTGGTCGAATTTGAGCTGAGGAAGATTTTAGGAAAGTCTCGATTTGAGATGTTTTTATGGACCCAAGTGCACCAGAAGGGTCAGTATATCATGCTTTACCATTAACTATAGCCACCTCTCAGATAGATTTGCTTTTGTAAATTGTTTCTTGTCTATTTTCTAGAATTAAAGGGTTTGAACAGCTCTATATCTACAGAAGATGCAAAAAAAGAGTTAGAAATGCTTGGACATGAGGTCAGAATTCAATTATAAGATACTTATATAAGGCCATGCTAAATCAGTACCAAGTTCATCTGATTCTTGTCGTGGTTTCAAATGGCCGAAAAGGTGTTTTATTTTTTGCTTCGATGTTTGTGGAACTGCCTTTATTAGATTCAAATGTTTAGTAAAATTTGTTATGCGACTTTGTTAAGGTTAAAATATATAAACATTCAACGGAGGCAAATGCAGGATATCTGCTTTGGTGGGTAGGCAATAATAGAAATTAAGTGTCTGGCCAAGCCAGGTAAAAAAAAAGTTATGGAGGTAGAATTTGCAAAAAATCAAGATTTCCTGCAAACAATTTTTCCCCGCAAAATTCATGGGGGAGTAGATACTCTGACCCATTGTCTTTGGATCAGTGCTTGATAATCCATAAGAATTTCAGCAGAAATGATGCAAAGAATATTTAATTGGAAGCTTCATTTTCCTTTTTATAAATAACATGGATTTTGTTTCACAGTTAAAAGTAAAGAAAGGTTTAGAAGAGTGTGCGTAATTTACATGTATTGTCGTATTATATGACCCCAAAAAATTTGCAGTAGTCTATTGGTATGGTGGTGTCATTGTCCAAAGACACTTGATTTTCATGTGATATCTTTAGTTTTGGCAGTCCAATTGTTATGAAATTTTTATAAACTATTAGTAGCCACTAAAGGAAGGTTCCTATGTAATTTTGAGGTTATAGCCCGTACTATTAATTATTTAGGGGCCAAAAAGGGTAAAAATAGGCGTTATATTAAAACCCATGTAGAATGTTTTTCTACTGGTAAACAAATGCATCAGATTTTATGCATTTTGGACCATTTTCATGTTATAAGGGATCAAATGGGCCATACCCGAAGGAATTGACTTATTTATTTTTGTATGATTTTGAAAATTTTATTGTGGTGTCCATAATGCATTGTGAGTCCTTATGCTTAAGTGTGTCAAAAAGAAATATCGTGTCCTCGCATGCCCCAACTGTTCAGGGTTTGACCATTTTGGTAGTATTATGTTGTGCTCGGTGAAGCTTTTTATTTAAACTATTGTATCGACTTTTTCAGTGTGTGAAATGTAAAGAAAAACTAGCTGTTCTGAAAGGAGGTGCAGTACAGATTTCCCCTGGGGAAAAAGATAGGGTATGATAATAAAAGTGTCTGTCTATGTTAAGATAAGGCAGATAGTGAAACATGGTCAGAAACAAATCCACCATTTTTGACATAGAAATTATTCATGTTAGGTAAGGTATAGGGTTTTTTTTTTTTTTTTTTTTGCCATCAAATGGGCAATTTTATACTTTGCAGTATTTAATGTTGTCACATTTATCCTCTTGTACAAGAATTAGACGTAAAGAAGCATTGAAGTGTTTATGTGGGGTATATCTGGAATGTACAAAGTAGCTTCTATAGAAAAGTTTATATGATTCAACTTTAATAAGCGGTTAAAAGAAAAGTGACGATACAATTTGAAAAGTTATTACTGTTACATATTTATTACTTTATTTGTATATTTGTTTTCCTAACTTTCAGATTTACAAGTCAAGAGAAAAATTTGTAAAAGAATGGCGGAAGAGGAAAAGAATGGTACCTAAAATTTGTTCTATAAATACTTTAAAGTAGCATGTAAAATGTTTACTTTAGTTTGTTTCTTATTTGTATACAATAGTAAAGACAAATCTTTGGTAAAAGACTTTTTTTGGGTTATTGGATGGTTTAACGTCAGTAGATCAAACCTAATAATTTTTGTCCCGTAGATTTTCCTTATTTTTCTCAATGATGACCAACAGTTGTGAAACCTGATTTCGAGATAAGTTAATCTTAATGTGGTTGTTTTTTAACAATATATAAATTCTGTAGGGAATTTTCCTTAATTAGCAAACTTAGAAAACTTGTTTATAGGATTTTAAAAAAAAATGTATTAAGAACACTTATCTGATGTTCTTTTATATTTCAAAAAGAAAGTTTGTTGTAACTGAACTTTTTTCCTTGTAATATTCAAAAACTAGAATTACCGTTATGTTCCCCACCAATTATCTCCCCACTGAAAGAAGCTTTTTAAATGAAACTAATAGTAATTTTATCATTCTTAGTTTTACATACAAATGTAAAAAAAAAAATTCTCAAAAATGATTTACAATTATTTTTTTTACACTATCTCAAACATTTGCTCAATAAATAATGTAGAAGTTTTGTTTTTCTTTTAGGCTAATGACATATTAGGGGCTATACTAGAAGGATATCCAAAGACGAAGAAACAGCTTTATGTAAGTAATGATACAGTCAAAATACTTGTAATTTAGCTTGAGACTTGCTAGGACAGAATCCCTGTTTTTTTTGTTGTTTTTTTCTGTTTTTTGCCAACTTTCTTAATGTTCTTCTATTACCAGTCAAAGCAGTGTTTTACCAGCCCAAAACAGCCTCTGTGTTATTGTGTATGCCTCAGTTGGAGACCGTTGTGGGTCCTCAGCCAAGTTGGAAAAAAAGACTTAATATTGGTCGTAACTGCTTCTCTGCTAAGAATACAGGAAATTGGAGATAGAGTGATGGCTCTTAAATCTTTGAACTAGCACATCAAAAATCCTGTTCTGTGTGGGATTTGTACAAAGCAGGGTCTGTTCATTTGATACAATGTTCTTGTCTTGAAATGCATAAAATATCTGTGGTAGTTCTACAATCAATCTTAAAGGCTCAAATAAATTTTTATTGGCCAGGGTATCGGTGTTCATTTCTAGGAATGTTGGTAAAGCTACTTGAAGTTTGCAGTTCAATACTGATTAATTTCACCAAAGTTACAGGGGTTGAAGAATCCAAAAGGGTATTTAAGGGGGATCATGAAAACTGATTTGTTCAACATGTCATAGTTTTCCTGTCCTCTTTCGTCTACCGTGGACTTGACTTTTTATGAGCAATTCCCAGAAAAGTAGAAGACATTTACTCTACCGGTGCACCTGGTCCATGCTCCCTGATTTTAGTGGAGTCCGAGTTGCTTATTTCCTTTTGTTACTTTGTATGTATTATTGTAGTTACTTTATATTCTTTGTTTAGATTGTGTTTTCAATGTCTGGTCAGTCTCTGGATTACATTCTTCGATCTAGAATCTTGGTTCCCTTGATTACTATTTCATCCATCTTGATAAAGTTTTTATTGTTTTGCAGGAAGAGGTAGGCATAGAAACTGATGAAGAAATGAATGTTACCGTTCCGGACTTATGATTGTATTTTATCTTGTTATTAATCTTGTAATAAATTATTTCATTTTTGATCAGTGTTAAATGGCATAGGAATTGTGGTCTTTGAAGAAAAAAAATACAGCATAAATAATGGAAATATAGGTTTGTATTCTGCATATTGACCCTTGTTCAATTCATCAACATCTGGTCATGTGACCTGTCACAGTTCATTGAAAACTGACATGATTTTCTTCCATATTAAAGCAGAATTTAAGGTACTTTTTATTTATTGTATGTTTACTTCTGATTATGGAAATTTCTGCATTTTTTTGGTCAGCTCTGTATAACCACATATGTTGAAAATGAAAACACTTATTCAATCACCAGAAACAAGATTGTTTTTATGTCAACCCAATGTTACTGCTGTATAATTTTGCTTCAAACACATCAAAAGTATTCTCAGTACCAGTCCATATAAAATTCAGACACTGTTAATGGTAAAGTGATTATTGATGTAGAAAAACCCACCAAACAAATGATGCTTTTTCAGTCTATATATGCCATACTTTAACATAACAATAACCATTTCTGTACTTTTTAGGAAATTATACATTCATCTTTCACTACAATCAACCAAATGAAACCAAACCAAGGACAATAACTCTTGCCAAGTGCCATTTTCAGGTACAATCTATATATTTTTTTTAAAGCACAACAACCAAATGAAAAACTAAGACTCTAATTATGTGATCAGTTACTGTTTCTGAACAAGAATTAAAACAATTCGGTGGGTTTTTGACATTCATGAAACCCCTGCCTGTCTGATTTTTAGAAAGACTGCTACTTAAGAAACTTATTTTATGGATTTCACTAGATCTGAATTTAGTGAAAATTAATGAAAAAATAAATTGGTCAACAGTACATTTCATGCTTGAATGTAATGTTTTTTCCCCTTTTAGAATGTTTGCTTTGAGGAAAGGTTTATAAAATTTTGGAATAACGATATAGCAAGCATAGGCTTGAGGTCAAAGGTTGACACACAGAACTACCCATCAAGCTGAACCTTGTTCTTTGAAAATTTGATTAATGTACGAGGGACAATTTTCTAAACCTAGTTATGTCCTTGGTATTTCTGCATTTTTTAATAAAACAAATTTGCAAGTTAGACATTTTTATTTCTTTTATAAACCAAGCTATCAACAAAATATGAACCGAAAAATGCCATGAGCAAGCTTACTTAAAGATCCCCTGCTTAAAAATCGAGTGATCAAAACTTCTTCACCGCTTAGAAGCTCTGCCTAACGAGGTTGTAACAAAAAACCCTTGAGAGGGATTATCTCCCTTTGGAGTCCACCAACAATTTTATTTCTTCATACACAACTGCTTATGATGCACAAACCTTTGAAAAATCTTGAATTTAGGGGCGTTGCCCTCACAGGAAATGTGGATCGACTGACAGATAGGAAATTCCTATGTACCCCACCCAGTCCATGCTCCAGTTTTTAGTGGAGTCCGAGTTGCTGATTAACTTTGTAACTTTTAATGCAAAAAAAATCGTCGAAAGTAAGATGGTGGCCGGTAGTATATGCATTTTTGGTGTGTTTGTTGTGTTTTACATCTGTTTTTCATGTAAGCATCCATTCTTGGCTGTCAATACCCCGGTATCAAAAGTTTGAATTTAAGTAAGCGCGTCTTCTGTTCTTAAGTTTCATTTTTCGATTTATTAACATCACAAATGGAGTGAACTTATTTAATATAAAAAATGCTTTTTCGAACAAATTATAATAGGTTGAGCAACGGTGCAAAAAATCTGTATTGAAAGATGTGTTTATCGCTTAAAATCCTCCCTTATTAAACCACTTTGTAAACTTCTCACATGTGAGATAACATTAGCACAATCACTTCTGCCACACGTGCGCAATGACGATACCAGGAAGTCCACCATTGTTGCACGCCCTGTTTTCCCGCGCCACTCACACAATGTTTGAAAGTTTGTTCGAACCGTATCACCTTCAACTTGGTCTTTAATTTTTTCTATAAGACTGAGGCTTACGCCAAGTTGAAGTGCTAACTTTTTAAGGTCTTTCTCTGTAAGCTGTCTTGACAGGACCATGAGACTGTCATGCGCAAGAACACAACGAGCAGCTGAAATAAGATATACATGATATACAATAATTTGATCAAATTGAATTCAATTAACTGAAGATATCCAGGGCTTAACACCATGATGCAAACGTGCACTTTTATATTGCTTTTGTTGATGAAAAAAAAAGAAACAAAACAATTAAAAAGAAAATGCCTGAACGACAACAACACTTTCACAGTGAAGTTCTGTTGAAGAACCCAATTGTGCCAATTTTAATAGAGGTTTCAAATGTATCATCTTAATGGAAATATTAACTGCTGTGATCAGAGCAGGAAATAAAACGTTTCCGTTGCAAAACTGTGTAAATTAAGAGAGTGAAGAAGTATCCGCAGATATTAATACTTTCCAGAATTTGAGCAAATTAAATATGTATTGCAAAAATTGAACGTGTGGCTTTAATAAAAATTTTTTTTTTCAAAATTGTATCATTTTAAATGACTGATTTCATCTTTAAGAAGCCAGTAAAAACCGCTGTCAATTTATCAAGACGAATCCTCAATCAAATATTGCATGATGCATGTTCATATGCATTAATTGTCATTATTGGCAACGTAACGAAACACTTATACTGGCACAAACGAGTTGTAAAACAAAAAATGTGATTCATGAAGACAAAAAATTAGTTGAAACGAGTATCTCTCGTATGTTGTAACAAAATGAATTGTTAAAAAACGACCAATCATTTGACATCTTTACACAAGAAAAAAATATTTACTTGTGAATGGACTACCACTTAGGGTTCGATATTTTTAGATTTACCTCTTTATTCTATGTATTAAAGACTCTTTGCAGATATTTCCCCCTAGATATTTGAAAGTCTATTAAAGACCTACTTGCACACTGTATCTTGCATTTATAGCAAAATTGATATAAATTCACATTTTAAAGTCAATCAAGTGTACAAATATGACCGACGATCTCACCTTCTTCTTTCTTTCTTAATTCATCCCGCATGTTGTTGTTTTCACTTCGTTTAACTTGTGGCCGTGATGCCAGGTCCTCTGCAAACGTGAAGTCAAAATTCAATTGAAAAGAGTAGTAAAGAGAACAAAGATTCTAGCGGAAATCAAAAGAATGTTATCCAGAGACAAATACCAGAAGGTACCCATGTCATTTTACTGATGCTACGTTTAAAGTCTTTCTGTGAAAGCATTTTAAAATGTTTTCAAAGTAGGCTGTAATTTTCGACATTGAAAATATATTTTAATTGCAAACACAGTTCCCGATAATTATATTATGTGGTTATAGAATTTAGTTTTCATTGATCCTGTAGTTTTTCACAAAAACTCCTTGAGGCGAGGATAGCTGTATTGTATGCTCTCTAAGCTGGATTAGATATCGGACGACATGGGAAAAAATCTTCAGTCCTATAATTCAAATTAAATTATGCATAATGTATGCACTTTAAAATATTAGAACTACTGACGAAAGTACAGAATAACTTATTCATACTTCTTTAAATTAAGGTTATTGAAATACAATATAATTTAACTTTGGTACATACCTGACTTTAATTCAAATAAATCTCTAACGGGAATAGACACCACATTTTGAGGAGTGTCTGACTCCTCCTCTGTCAAAATAAAAGTTGCAAACGGGTCTTTCTCCTGATCTCTTTTCACTTCCAGGGGTATTGTCAGGTGGTTATCAGCACCTTTAAGATATGTCATTTTGAACTGCTGGCTGGTTGCAGACGATAGTGTCAATTTCACTTGACCTTCCAGTACAAGGTCAAACGTCTGGTTTTGTTGTATAGCTAAATCCTTTGATCGGCTGTGTTTCACCTCTACGAACCCTAATTGTGATTTCATTTCAATGTCCTCTCTGAGCATATTTTTTTCTACGACGTCTAACCAAAACATTGCACCGCCCTTTGCCTTGTCACGTGACGAGTCATCTATGTATGTCACCAAATTACACAGTTGCACTTTCCCGGACATTACTAGAAATTCTTTCTTTAAAGAGTCTCTCATGTTCAAAAAGATTTTCTTAATCCTTGCAACCGCTAAGCTGAAAACAAGAAAACACAGAAATATTAAGAACATTATTTGAATTTTCCCAGTAGTTTTCTGCCTAATTCCATGGACATTTGACACATAAGAACTGGAATGATCTAAGATGAAACCCGTACCAAAGTGTGTCAGTTTATTTGATATGCAGTTTATGGAAACAAGTGATTAGTTCCCAATTTAACATTACTACTCCATCGAACATACAGGAACGTAAGTTTACGTTTTAGTATATAAACTCTCTTACAAAACTGAAAACCCAACCGTCTTATTCATTTACAATTTCAGCAGAATGTACCGTTCGTGTACCTCACTAAACTCTTCCAATGATGAACAACAAAAGTACATTAAATGAGGTAATTTTGAAGTACGAACACAACATTTATAAATAAGGACGCAACGGTTTCTGAATTCACAATACCCATACCTCCAAATTCCTTTGCACTCGACTTTGTAGGTGTCCCCCTCCTTGGTCATTCGACACTGCGTCTTATCAAGCACTTGTACCACATTATCAGTATAACGTATCACTACCACGATTGTGTCTTTGTCTGAGCTATTGGCATCATCCATACCAACAAACACTGTCGTATTCTTTTTGAAATCAACATCACCTTCGTTTCGTATTTCAACTGCGTCTGATAGACTCACAATACCCATCACAGAGTCCTGACATTTTTCTCGATATGTTGCGACTTCCCGAGAGTCATGATGAACAACCTATGAGATAGAAACATGACAAAATCACAAGAAAGGGAGCGAAGGATATTTTCAAAATAATTATTGCATACTGATGAATATTTAAGTGAACATTCATGCTTGGCTTTTCCATTAAAAAAATTGGGCTGACATACCTGTTCTGAAGTATTCTTTATCGGAGATGCATGTAAGTGTTTTCCTCTCCAAAATACAGATCTGCATGCTGAAAGGACTTAAGTTTCCTAAAACATGGGAGTATGAAGGTATACAAGTATTGTTTGTTCAAGGATTTTTTTCTGCCTCATAAATCACCTCTACCATTGTCAGAATCGGATATGGATACCTGTGTATTTAAAAATAAATCACGGAAACTCCATTTTATCATTATTTTACCACGGGCTGACCATTTATGCCGCATTATTTTACCCCGAGTGATACTGAAATGAATGAAAACAGCTGATACACATCGGAGTGTTACGTGTGTTTCTTTACATGATTAAAGTGGACATTAATTTACACACACACAAACCACGCCCAATGACAACCCTAATAAATCGCGTGCTGTTCATATGACAATCGAAATTTGACCACAGTTGTGGTCTTAAAGCCTGTTAAGGACGTCATATTAGAATGAACAATTGATCACATACCTTAATTTGAACCTTAACAGGGGATTCGACTATGTCTTGTGGAAATACAACTTTCACATTTTCATTTGTAGCATTGGTATATGTTGATCCTTGTGGTGTTACTTCAACTGTTTCCGATGGATTGTCTGTGTATGCTATAAAAGCCTCCAAGTTTGATATTTTGAATGAAAGGTGCGTTTTTGCTTCTGACACTTCCTGAAAAAAAAACCAATCAAATAAGTTATAGACTTCAATGGATGATGTTTTGAAAATATACCAGTACATCTGCTTTGCAGTCACATGTAACATGAGCCGAAGAAAAAAGAATGTATGTACAAGAAAACCGTTATTTTTCAACAGAATTGTGTTTCTATGTATTAATTTATTTTATTATAACTCAATGTTGTCGATGAGCTTACGGTCTTGTCCTAAGTTATGGAACCTAAAATCAACTGATATTAGATCTGTCGAATTCTTATTACCTGTTGTACATCGTCCAAATCATTCCAGTTACCCCCACTGTTGACCTTGACAATAATTGGTCGATCACCTGCTACAGGTAGTACAACGAAATCTATTTCAACATCACTGCTTGTCTTTAAAGGTCCGTTTCGAACAATGTAAATATCAGAAACCAATGTTTGGTCCTCCGTAAGTGGCAGGTCCTTGATCCATGCACTCCTGTCTTTCATTTCACATGGACCAACTGTGCAGTCAGCAATTTCATTGTATTGCTCTGGACGATAATACAACGTAACGTCACTGCCATTGGGGTCTTCTTGACAAATGCTTACTCTTTAAAATGAATTTGAGTATTGGTTATTACACTCAACTGTAGTCCAAGATAAATATGTTTGTCTTATATCAGAATGTTTGTGTGATTTTTTTTGTGTTACTTATTTGTTGCACTGTGGCTTGATATTCCATTCCTTCATATTTCATGTATGTTTAAGATTGTATGACGCTATTTTAACTTAGACTCATGAAGGAAGAATGTAATAATGTTCTGTTCCAAAGAGAAAAGTTTAACGCCGGTATTCATGCTCATTATATATATCAAACCAACAATGTAACTAATTTCAATGCTAAGCGATCAATGGATCAATATATATATATATATCTCCCACTAGCCACCCTTTTAAAGCTTATCATAAGCAAAGTGCACTATTCACTTACTTTCCACTTCCTAGAAATTCCTTTGTAAAATGCTGATACTTCCTTTCTAGTTGCTTCAGAGAATCATCGATGGTAGGTTCTCTGTAAATACAGAATTATAGCAAAATTATCGAAATAATAGGCAAACTCTAGGCAATGTCAAAATAAGTACCCAAAAGTAGGAAAATCCATATATAACAATATGACAATGACAATATCAAGGCAAAAACTGGATAGTTGGGACAACCCAAATGGCCCTAATTTGATACAGGCAACGATGTAACATATATAACGTTATAATGATCACAAGCTGTTAGTTGTATGATTTCTTTGGTATATTTATACATAGCAGTCTGCCTAAATTTACTTAATACAACCCGTCCACAGAAACTCTTCATTTTGCAAAAACAAAATATGAAATAAAGTTTCAACTTACAACATTATTTTGGTTTTACTAAAATCAAATCATCTAACTGTTTTATTTTAAATGATGAAGAAATACTTGGCAATTACTTCACTAAAACGCTGTAACAATTTTTTACACTGAATTGTACTTACTTGTCCTTGTTTTCATCCTCAATTTTCTTTTCGTCTTTCTTATCTTCTTTCTTGTTTTTGTCTTTAGATTTGCTATTTTTGTCATCCTTTTCGTCCTTCTTTTCTTCTACGTGGTCTTTTTTCTCTTCGTCCTCTGCCCTACGATTTCGGAATTTATATTCATTCAGTTCTTTATTTTTTTAAATTAATGATGCATGTACACTTTCGAAAGTTACACATTACAGAAGAGAACAATAAGCTTAAATTGCAAGTTTTTTTAACAATATATTTCCAAACAATCACAGGTTATATATTTTTGTTATGCTTTAATACCAAATTTGTATGATGCTTTTGCCTTCCCGTTGTTTTAAATTTACATACTCTAATTTGTGTTTCTCCAACAGCTCTCCTAATAGTGGAAACAGTTCTTGAAGCGACTTGGAAAATTTCTTTAGATCATCGTCAACATCTTCCTTACTGAAAATTACAAAATATCCTTAATTCACTTTTCCTGATCCAAACGACTGATTGACTGGAAACATTTAAGTTTTAAATGATTTGGAACACCAGTAAAAGTTTGCTGTTATCATTTGCTCACTAATCCTTATTATATTCATACAAATAGTCTTGAATTTTTATAAAGGTTACATTTATTTTTAACTTAGTGTACAAAGTTTAAAGTTGGTTTCCCACCCAAAACATGTTTCATTAGGTTTTTTGGTGTAGATGGCAGAGCGACAACTAATAGAGCTAAAAATTGAGTTTGACGATAGTTTTTGTTTTCATTTATTGATCAGATCATTGCTGTCCAGTGATAACAAGACTAAGAATCTTATTGACTATTTGACATTTTCCACAATGTTTACAGGGATTGAATTATAAATGTTCTACATCATATACATTTTTTACATAAAAAAGTAACTCCATGAGTACCTACCTCCCTGTACGAAGTGGTTGAAGTACGTTGAGGGAAATATAGTGTAGCCCATAAAGAGACCATGTTACCATATTCAGAATAGCGTCTTCTGCAGGGTGATCCTCACTGAAAAAATCAGATGTGAAGAAAAAATTAAAATTGTATTTAAGGCATATTTAACACAATAATATTTCAATTTTTTCTTCTATATCAATTAATGTATATTCACGCTAAAATTTTATTTCATCTATAAAATTCTTATTTCTTCATTACCGTGTCTGGTTGGGTACAATATGATTAATGGGTACGGGAAATAAAATACCATTTTCTGCTTATTTTATCGAATAAGTTCACGAAAGCTCTTAAAATTGCCTTAAAGTTTCTCTATAATACTATTTAATGGTGATCGATCCCACATAACTTTCATCCTTTGCAGGACGCCCACATAACTTTCTTCCTTTACAGGACCCACACATAACTTTCTCCTTTTGCAGGACCCCCACATAACTTTCTCCCTTTACAGGACCCCATAGGTTTTTTTCTGTTTGAATGACCAAATAAATCAGATATGTAAAGAACGACTGCTATATTTTTTGGTCTATGAAAAAATGACCTTAAAAAGTGGTGCCTACTAAATAACCGCCTTAGCAAGCTATTTTCAAATGTGCACCATTGGTATTGGGGTTATTTTAAATAAACCGAAAAAGTATAAGTCATTCCTTATAATTTAATTTTAGTATCAAAATTAAGCGAGTAAATCATAAAAAAATGTCGTCACAGTCGAATCACAAAATTTAGTCTAGGAGATGGACAAAGTTTTTTTTATATAATCAGAAAGCGTGTTACTTCTAAAATTAAATGTTTATCCCACAACCTTCTGTACACCTTTCTTTACGGTTTTGAGTAGCTTTGATTTTTAAAACTGTTTTATACAATGTTTGGTACTTTGTCTTACTAGCTATCGTTCAGACAATAGATAATAGAAATCTAACATATAAAACTTACAAGACGGACGTTGCACACTTGACAACTTTTATCAAAGAGTCACTTGCAAATGTAAGATGTTCTATTACTTTGAATATCACGTCTTTGGTATTTTCTTTTATCCTGTAAAAGACACGAGATAACTTAAGTAAATTGTGATTGCTAGTACTATTGATTTATTTTAAGTTAAAAATTGGCGATCATTATTCTGATCGCCAACTTTAATACCTGGATCGCATGCATACCAACCTTCAAGTTCAGATAATGAATTCTTTATTTTGCAGTATTTGAATGATACAATAGATATAGCGTTTTGATACAGAATATAGAATTAATGTACACTTAAATACGACATTAAATCAATTTCTTATGTAATGGTTTATAGAGGACGAAGTCCTTATAACGGCAATCAGTACAAATTTATTCTAAGACCTCAGAAGCATTTAGAGCCTGATTTCAGTCTGACAGAAAGTTAACCCTTAAAGTAGTTTCGTATCATTAACAAATATTGAAAGTCACAGCTCATATCTTAAGTAGCAGTCTTTCTAAAAATCAGACAGGGGGTGATTCATGCATGTCAAAACCCACCAATGTCAGGTTTATTTTTAGTTCAGAAACAGTTACTGATCACATCTTACCACACTTTACCAGTCTTAGTTTTTCATTTGGTTGTTGCGCTTTTGAGATAAAAATTATATAGATTGTACATGAAATTGGAATTATTGCAAGAGTTATCGTTCTTGGATTGGCTTCATTTGATTGTTTGTAGTGGGAGGTGAATGTATGATTTTCTAAAAAGTGCAGACCTGCATACAGAAATGGTAATTGTTATGTTAAAGTATTGCATATATAGACTGAAAAAGCATTGTTTGGTGGGTTTTTCTACACCATGGATCACTTTACCATTGGCAGTGTCTGAATTTTATGTGGACTGGTACTTAAAATTTGCTTTGTCAAATTATGAAGAACAATAATAATTACGGGTTAAACCTGCGTCATATAGTTTTGGTATGAATTTAGACTTTGCCTTTGAGGGACTGAGCCATTTGACTTTGCTTTAAATGCACCACGATGTTGAACATACTTTACGTCCTAACAGCATTGGGTAATTTACGAAATATATCGACTGAACGATTTTGAGCCACCTTTGTTTCTAATGAGGACGTCGCTGACGCTCTAACCCTTATGTATGTTCGAACCAATATATTTTATACCAGTATCAAGATTGCGATGTTACATTACGACCATGATGATAATTCAAGAATCAAGATTTCATGATCGTCGACGATACTTAAACAAAAAAAAAAAAAAAAAAAAAAAAAAAAAAAAATCCTTTATGCGAGTAAAAGAGGAAAAAAGATGACACTTATGAATTACACTTCATTCAACATCGAATAGAGTTTAAGATATATAAATATACATGTATATAGATTATTTTTTTACTAAACCTACTTGTCTGGAATAGGATGTTTGGTCACATCACAACTCAGCACTACCTGCTTGACACAATATGTACTACACACAGTGAGGGATTTTGCCAAGTCGTCATGATCATCCGAGGAGGAAACCCAGTTACTGTATACAAAAAGAAAAGCTTTAATTTATTAAGTACTTTGATATTGTATGCAAATACAACACTTCTTAAGGTATTATGTTGAAGCGTCTAAAAGGGTTCTCTATGAAAATAAACTGAAATGAAAATTGTTGGTGCATTTCCGTATTAAACTTGATTGCCAATTATGTTAATTTTGTTTACACACTTCGTGTTATATTCAAAAAGGTTAGGCGAGAGCTATAAATCCACGATATAAAAACTAATTGATATCCTATATTGGTTTATAAGTGATCATAAAAACAAAATTTACTTTAGTACATCTGATACTTTGGTCCATGCTCCCAGGTTTTAGTGGAGTCCGAGTTGCTTATTTGCTTTTGTTACTTTTTATGTATGATTTTAGTTACTTTATTTTCTTTGTTGTGTATGTCTGTTTTCCATGTCTGGTCCCTGGATTACATTTTTTTGATTACCGCTATAACCTTGGTTCCCTTGATTACTCTTTAAAATAACATCGTTCTAACAAAACTTTTATGAGAGAGTAGTTTCACTTCATTTATTTTGGGGGTTTTTACAGCTTGCTTTATGGTATGGATTTTTTTGTCGCCATGGAAGACCATGTGGTGACCTGTAGATTTAAATTGTTCGTTACTTGACTTTTGGTGGATGACTGTTTCATTGAAAATCACAACACTACTCCTACATTAATATTCAGTATACTTCCCACTTAGATAACATTTTTAAATCATCGTTTTCCTCGTTCTGATGTTGGTTTCAAAATAGTTATTAATTTATTGAAATCAGATTGGAAGACCAGAAGATTCATTTAAACAGAAAGTGTAACGAAAAATTTGTTAGATCTTACATGCATTGGCTTTATATAGCAATTAACAGTCATACTTTTAATTAGATCAAAGAAATTATTTCCTCTCAAGCAAGACATCATTAGAAGAACACCTTGCTAATTTATACATGTTCATTGTTCGTGACATGTTCCATAGTAACTTCATTAATGTTTCAACAATGAATAAAAAAGTAACCTTTGTGCAATGAATGTAACCAACCATTATTGTAAGAGTAATATTCATGGTTGAAATTTCTTTCTAGTGGTGGCATTTTACAAAGGCAGGTATAATATATCAACTGTTTTCCTTCAATAACGTATTGCAAATACATGTAGTTGAAATTGACGTAGTTAAAGGGTAAAAATCCTAGAATTGATTGATCTTTGTATACAAATGCGTGTTATTGGATATTTCATGAATATCTTAGCAAACACTTACATCAATCAGAACTGAATTAACATAAGAACATTCATGTACAGCGTCACATACTAATTAGTTATACTTTGTACATAACTGATATGCAATACAGGTATTTTGCACACGAACAGACGGCAACTGATTAGGTGCAATATTAATTGTTTAAAAGATACAACAAATAGATATTGCAGCTATCAATTAATTATTAAGTTGAAGGAATATAATATTAGTTACATTGACTAAACTATAGATAAATGATAAAATCAATCAATGGTCAATTGCGATATTAAAATGTCCATAGATGGGGTATTTAATGGGACTTCATATGAGACTACATATTAACACCAAGTACAAAACCATTACTAAAGTAAAAAACTGCATAACTGGACAAAAAAAGTGATAAAACCAAGCAATTGTTCATAGAAAAACCTTTGGTGTGTTCTCATAATAATTATATAATAATCAGGATTTAAAAAATGGAGGGATAACGAAATTAAAATCAACATAAATCAGGAACTGGCAACAGGATTGTGCTGAAATTGAATTTATATCTTTATTTATAATACTAAACAGTTGTGTAGCCTTAAGTAGAAAAGAAATTCTCTTTTTTGATATTGTGAAATATGCTTGCGACAACTCGGGGACTGACGTGCAAGGGCTCATATTTGTAAATAAAGGTGGTCAAAAACGAAAAAAAAAATATGCCACTATACAAACAAAACCATTACATGCTCATTTTGGTGAATGCATTTAGGGCAGAAATATCCAAGTCGTGATTGGTTAAAAGAAAATTTATTTTGTGACTATTATTGGAAGGCACAAGTAGATAAAGCCTGAGAACAAAGAGTCAAATCCAAAAGTGTTAATGCTATCCCAATCTTTAAAAAAACACGATTGGATCTGTCCTTATATTCACCGTGAAACGGCACAGAACTCTGAGTCATATATATATTCAGAACAATTGAATGATATCTATATAATATAATACTTACTCCATTATTAGGGCCACCATTAAATCAGCTGTTATCAATGAGCAGCTACCCCATAGTTCGAGTAAGGATGGTAAGTCATTTTCACAGAATCTGGTACAGAATTATGAAACCAAAAATTAAATAAATGTAGGAGATAATTAAAAGAGGATATTAAACGTATAATTTATGAGCTATTAGTCCACTTACAAAGTACAATAATAGTTCATTTAATGCATCCATAAATTAGTTTGGAACGAGCAGCTTGTTATTACATTTCAATTTGCATATGTCGTTGGTTCCGTGTTTTTAAGCGATTTTGTTGGTTATAACTAGCGTTTGGAACTGATATAGCCACCGTCGTATAAATGATCTATTTACTTAAAGCGGCGCTTTACTTTTGTGGATAAATTTTCGTTGAGTCTTCATAAAAACAGTGGAAAAGAAATTGTATATATTCAATCATTTTCTTTAAGACAAGGGTAAATTTTGACAAATCACGATCGATCATTTTGGCAATTTCAATGAAATACAAAACTCAATGTAAATATCTTGATTTTTTAAAAGGCTGTCATAATTGGTTTGACAGACACATTATCATACCTTTCTGTTGCTTCCTCATTTGAAAATACTCCTGATTCGGCCTCACTGAAAGCTAAACGAATGGTATAAAGCAATCGCGAAAACTCGTCATACACAAGTCCGAACTTGAAAGCATCGTCTTGTTCCAGTCTGTGGTAAGACAAAAATATTGATAAGCACTGAGAAATTTAAAAAACAAAATAGCACATTTTTCAATTGCAGGATTTTTGTTTTGTTTTTGGAAAGCATTCACTATTTTAACCATGTTGATAACCACGTTCAATGTATTGCTTTGTACTACTCCAACAGCAGTGTTAACGGCATAACAGCAGCATAAAAAAAACAAGAAAACAAGAAAAAACAAAAAACAAACAAAAACAAACAGAAACAAAACAAAAACAAACAAAAAACAGAAACTAAAGCAACGAAAACTCACTTGGTAAGAAAACCTTGTTTTCCTTTCAGTTTCATACAAATTCTTATAGCTGTTGCCAATGTTGAATCTTCAACTTTCTTCCATTTGTCTCTGGAAATATGTAAAAAAAATCCTACTGACGTCTGGGACTGAGGTTTGATTTGACGGTATTTTTGGTCATCAATGTTCATAATTCTCCAATTTGTAGTCCAATACGAGGAAAAATCAAACATAATGCGATGGTTCAAGTAAATTCAAGAATGTGTAACTAATTACACAAATTACAAAATAGACATCACTATACTAGTATAATGATCGACGTGCCCAGTAGGACATACAAAATAAAATTAACAAATACATCTCATTTTTAATGTCACACTATGAAAATGGTTAAAAGAATTTTTTTCTAATAAAATGTATTATAAAATAAAGTATTGTTTCAACATTTTTACTTACACAACATTCTGTATATCACTAACATTGACCCAACATTTCTTGATGTCCTCTGACATCTGTATTAGGGCATCATTGTCATCCATGAGGCTAAAAATACAACGTCAATAATTTGCAAAACAGGGTAAAACGGGTAACATTTTATCTAATTTCATACAGGTTATATGTGTCGACTTGTTGGATCTCGCATTTCCTCCAGGTCCTCTGTTACTTGTAATCTGAAGTTCTGGTTAAATCGTAAATAAAATGGTTAAAAAAAGTACAAACGTAAACCACCATTCAACAAAATTTGATAAAACATAGTACGGAACATAAAAATCCTAAGAATATAATTCTCTATTGAAGGGAAAATACACAATCATCGGTTTGCGTGTGCCTATTACATATCTGACTATGATTTTCTAATGTCTAGTGTGTATATGATAACAAAGAATCACGTATGAAAAAGTAAGCTGATAGTCATATTAAAAAAAAGTGATCATATTTTTTTGGGTAACAATACATTCTAACTTCACTTACTTTTTACGATTTACGAATCTTGTTTTTCCTTTTTAAACACCTAGAAGTATTGACTTAAACGCATGCAAATTTGAGTACTTAAGTCCCCCAACTAAGACCTTCATTCACTGTGAAATGCTATAGATTTATATTTAATCCTTCAGAAATATAGGTCCGAAGTCTGAGATAAAAATATGTAAGAATTAAACTAAAAGCGCAAAATAGTATATATTATATTATGTTATCGATAACATTGAAAAGGATTTTGTAAAATATTTCCCATTAATGAATGGACGTTCTAGAATATTAGCGGCTTGTTTGTTCATCAGATCTTCTGTAAATAAAATTTTTGATTATAAACATAAAAACTGACACGGATTTGCATCAACGATGTTTTGTTTTGACTCTATTTTTACACATGCACATATTCTATCATTGTTGCCCACTTGTTTGTATACAAAAGATCCCACTAATATCAACAACCACTTTAGACTGATAAATTTATATCTCATAATTGTGATTTTGATTTGTAACATACCTCTTCACTTGCTGTGTCCTCTTTTGTCTTCTAAAAATATGAATGCATCACATTAACTTTATAATCTCAATCAAGATTTATACAAACATGCTGAGAATTACATATTTACATCTGACAATATGAAAATACACAGTGAAACTTGTCTTAACGGAACACTGAATTAGAAAACCTGTCTATATCCGAGTGTTCTAGAGTCCCTTTTAGGTGGCGAAGGGTAAGGGACATAACTCTTGAAAACAGTAATATGTTTGTATCATATTCAATTTCACCAAAGCTTATCGCGCGTTCATTTGAAACAGAATTAAATCAGTCCAAGTTATATTGATGCTTACATGAGATTGATGTAAAATGCTAAATACACACATTCCAATGAATTGTAGGAGAGTAATCAAGGGAACCAAGATTCTAGCGGAAATCAAAAGAATGTAATCCAGGGACAAAGACCAGACATTGAAAACAGACAAACACAACAAATAACATAACATAACTAAAATAATACATTGAAAATAACAAAACAGTTGTGTCCCTTACCGTGGGTCTATCTCCTTAAATCAGTTTAATTAGAAAAAAAACTGTATACACCAGACACTTTTTAAAGTCCCTGTATATCAGTTTAGTTTTGGGGGCCATTGTCAATAGAACACCTGTCCAAACCAAACCAATTTGAAATTCATAAAGGGGTTTGGTTTAAACAGTAAACAGTGTCACATTACTTCAAACAACCGTAGTTCATGAGAAACGTAAGGAGCCCTAACAGTTTAAAATTACCATGAATCGTTTAAATATATTCAAAAACACACGCATGTTAGTAGCAAAATAATTTTATTGGACATAAAGCATTAATATATAATTACATATGTATATGAGAAAAAATATCTTCGGTACTTTTGATGACTAATAATTATTAAGCTTTTGTCTCCATTGAAACCAAAATGATTTACACGTAACCAAGATTTCCTAATCATTACTTTTATGGCTGAGCGGACGCCAAATAATTTCAAAGGTAGAACTGCAGCTTTGATCCAAACAAGCAAACAACGGTATTTTCACAGAAAATAGCTAAGCTGGACAAATGCTATCGATCTGAGACAAATTGTTCAGGTTTTGATATAGTTATAAAACAGTTGAAGCTGAATATATCAAATAATTTATCTCAAAGACGTCAAACTATACCTTAATTTGATACGACATATAATTTTATGAGGAATATATAAAAAGTGATCAAATGAAATGTAAAATATCGAATCGTCAAAACATTTAACTGCAGTTTAATATAAAATTCACGCAAATACCATTTATTTGAAAACGTAATAATGTACTAAAATGTAATGTTCAATTGATTTAAAATTGAGATTGTGAAATACTTTGTCAGTCATATCTTAGATGTTTAAAATGATCTTGTTGATGGACACATTAGGTACGATATAGGTAATTCATTTGGTAAGGTTAAATACAAAGGAAAGCATCGATGGAAATATGTTATATTTCCATTCATTTGACTTATCTGTGTTTGTATTAGTTTTGATTTACATCCAGTTGGTGTAAATGCCTGCATTTAAATATTTTTCGTGTGTGAACGACTATTTAAGAAGTGTTACGTTATTTATTTTTGGACCTGTGTAAATACTCATAAATTTCCGATAGACTATATTTTAGCCAAGTGAGTTTAACGGGAATTTAAGGTAGTTACCTTAATAGTAAGGAAATATACATATAGCACATGTAAAAAAGGAACACCACAAAATGGTGTAAACAAGTGGTTACTCATTATATAAGCAAGCATGATGTAGTGTGATGCTTATTTGGTATTCAAAATGATGTTCAAAATTTGAAGAAATTTATTTTTTTATATGTTGCGTTTCAAACAAACAAAATACCCAGCTATGAAACAAAACAAAACACACATCCAAAAACTAAACAATTACAAAAAAAATTAATCAAACAAACACACTAAAACAAAATAAAACACCCTCTTCAGCGGGAAATACATATGCATATTAATATTTTATAGGTAGACGATCTATGCTCATCTTTTTAAAATTTCATGTTCAGTTATTTCAACATTTACATTGACGAAAGGATTAATTTTTTTAAACAAACGTGTACCCCCCTTAAACCCATTATCTAAAGTATTGCACTATGCTATCATTTTATATCTAATTTTGAATTAATTTGTCGCAAACGAAATGAACTGTAACAAACGTAAAATCCCGACTTAAAAACATTGTACATCGTTGTTTTTCAAAAAACGATGGTACACCTACATACAAATATATAGTTCTTGGTAGAGATTCCTCATACTTTGTAAGAAATAATTCCAAATCATATATATAGAGGAAGCTGTTTACAAAATGCTGGAATTTCTAATCGACAACATATTTGTCTAATGTGGTGGACGTGTTTTTCAACAAACGGTCGGCATTCCAATGGGAACAAATTGTGCTCCTTTACTTGCTGACCTTTTCCTTCTATCTTATGAGGCTGACTTTATAGCTGATCTGATCCAAAAGAAAGAATATCGTTTGGCTAGATCCTTTGATCTCAGTTTCCGCTATATAGATAACGTATTATCTTAAACAATCCTAATTTCGGGGATTTGATACATCGCATCTACCCCAAAGAACTTGAGATAAAGGATGCTACAGAAACAGTGAAGTCAGCCTCATATCTTGACCTACACTTAGAAATCGATGGTAAAGAAAAACCACTGGCCAAACTTTACGACAAACGTAATGACTTTTCATTCAGAATTGTCAACTTTCCTTTCATCAGTGGCAACATCCTTTCAGCACCTACGTATGGAGTGTTCTTATCACAACTCATACCTTATGCCATAGTCTGCCGAGGCTACGCAGACTTTTTGTATCGCGCTAGAACTCTAACAAATAGGCTTCTGGAACAGGGTTATGTTGCCACAATATTGAAGTCATCACTACAGAAGTTTTATGGTCGTCATCATGAACTCGTGGATCGTTATGGTGTATTCATTTGCACCATGAAAACTGATTTATTCAATGGGTCATAGTTTTCCTTTCCTCGTTTGTCTACCCCGGACTTGACTTTTTATAAGCAACTCGGCGGGTGTTTCTAAGAAAAACAGAGGACGCTTACCCTACCGGTGCACCTGGTCCATGCTCCCAGTTTTTAGTGGAGTTCGAGTTGCTCATTTGCTTTTGTTACTTTGTATGTATGATTTTAGTTACTTTATGTTCTTTGTTGTGTATGCCTGGTTACCATGTCTGGTCTTTGTCCCTGGATTGCATTCTTTTGATTACCGCTATAACCTTGGTTCCCTTGATTACTCTTAGGCTACTTTTATTTTCTTTTTTAAAATTGATATGCATAGTTGGATTTTAAATAATATCAAATGTAAATATTGCAGTGTAAACACTCAAAGGTTGATGACATAGGCACATTAAAGAGCAATATTTGACATAGTTTAAGATCTACGCTTTACTATGATAAGATTGATTTTGAATTTTAAACAGTCGAAATATATCACATATGATCCTTCCTAAACGAATAATACTATTTTATCTGGTCATTGGTCAAAATTCCCAAAACTAAGACCGGATTAGTATAGAACTTAAAGTGTTCATCAATACAATAAAAATTTAGCCAACAGCATGGACAACTTTCACATGTGATATAATTTACATTAAAACGCTTTGTAGTAGCCTTTGGTTGGTAACGTTAGGCATCATTTTCTTGTGAGAGACTCTCAAGATTATATAATGTTTAAGACGATTTTTTAAAAGAGCTCATTAATAGCTGCGATGCAATGAGTACTTTCCCTGCATATATGTAAATGTAATGGGATAGAAATTTATGATCATTTTAAACCAAAGTAAGTAATAACAATATTCAAGACCTCATATAATACATGAGAGAACCAGAATGAAAGATCATGTTAAAACAGGGCTTCGTTATCAAAGAAACGACAAGAAGTTGATATGAGCATAGTTCATATGCTCTTGCAGAATACCATTAGGATTGATTGATGGTTTGATTATTGTTGAACAGACCCCTGATTGAACGAATGCAACACACTGAATTAAGCGGATCTTTAATGCTCATAGAAGCAATAGCCAACAGGTAGGCATATTGCCCCATTCGGACTCCAAGCCAACCAATCGTTGCTCAATCCCCTAAATGCCTCATGTTTGACGGAAAAGCAGTGACTACCAGTTTTTATTCGACGACGCAAGTCAGTCGGATATTAAGCAACGACATCACCCTCCCGAAAATACCTTTTTCGGAAAATATCATTAATAAAAATAACAAAAGTAACATTATTTTAGACCCAAAGTTGTAGATAGTCTATAAATCTTTGAAATAACATTGCTTCATTGTGGTTATTTTAGCAGTAGTGATGGAAGGGTGAAATATATGCTCATGTCGAGTTATTTATATATGTTAATTTTATGTCTTGAATTGAAATTATTGAAATTGCTTTCATTTAGAACTGCAGTAGTAGAAGTATTGCAGGCTTGTTTTCCTGCTCTTTCTGGACCATTATATGTTTATCATTAGAAATGAATGCACTGCACAATTTATTTTTCAGGACAGTATGCATATGGCCCATAAATATCGTTCAATCCTGAAATCGGTTCTATATCTTGACAAATAATACATAGATGTTTATATTGATTGATTTTCCCACAATTATATTCACAACATACTGAAGATTAATTTTACATGACAAAAAGTGAATCTTTCACTGTATCTTTACGTTTCAAGTCAAAAATAGGTTGTCTGAACTGTCGCAAAACTGCAGATCAGTATTACAGGAAAAGCTAATGTTAACTAAACATATACATCTGAAGAACGAAAAAAAAACATTGTTTGTTCGATGGGTCTTTTCTACATTATGAATCACTTGTACCATAGGAAGTATCTAAATTTTATGTGGACTTTTACTTAATTGTTTGATTGTATGATAACCTTTTAAATGCCCTATTACTGAGAAGCTCATTTTAAATCGTGTTTATAAATACTCCAAATCTCACTAACATGCACAAAGATACAAAGTCTACATTTACCGGATGTATGACATCGAAAACCTATTTGTATTCAGTGTGCTTTCTCTTGTTTTTATTAAATATATTTTTTTTCATAAAGTAACATGATAAAATTTACGATGATGTACAAATATTTTAACATGCCATACTTTTCATAATCCTTTCAAATTAAGTGGGACCACCGGGAAGTTTTGTTGGCTGTATCAATAATAAATGGGTGTTGTCATTGTAAATATTCAAAAGCGAGACTTGGTAAGAGCTGCTATAGTTCTGTTTGGTGACGACAAATCAGACAATGATTGCTACGTCATCTTGGGGTAATTGCTTAGAACAACTATGTAGTGATTGACACTTGAATAAACATTGATATCTACAGCTCCGATCTTCAGATTATGATGATTGATATCGTGGGAATACTGCCATTGTAACATTCTATAGACCATCATTCTATTAATTAGTTCTGCACATGGTAAGGTTAAAGTTAGGGTTTTGATTCATTCTGTAACTAATCGTAGACCGTTAGAGATGTAGAATAAATATAGTAGTTCATCACAGGATTTCTTTCTATATGTAGTATAAGGTACCACAAACTATTATTATGTCTTCGAATAATATATGAAAATGGAACGTAAAAACATCATTTCACTTCACTGTAAAACAACATTTTGTTTTAGTTATTCAAATACAATACAAATTATGTATTCATGTATTACAAATTTCGATATATAAGCTGTGCATGCACGTGTTTCAATGGGTAACCTCTCATCAAATGTTACTTGCAAACATGTCTATTCCATTCGTACTCAACATTTCCTGTCTATTTTCAAGTAAGTTTAGATATATTACACCCCCAGTTGACAAGTAGACAGACTGACCACCCTCTTTCAAAGGTAAATCTTCCTGTTTGCATATGATGTACATGTTTATGCACCATGCAATGCACTTGGGGTGGGGAAGGCTGGTATTACGGTGTAATCTTAAGATATCTTGTGTGTTTCTCGGTTTGGTTAACCGTCGCTATGAAAAGAGAGTTTATCAAAGGTCAACGTTCCAAAGTAACAGGAAAGTGAAATGGTCAATAAAACAAATTCAAAATCAACATAATTCTTTTCGATGGATCCATCTGCACCGTGACAACTGATTTGTTCAACGTGTCATAGTTTTCCTTTTTTCTTTCGTCTACCCTGGACCTGAGTTTTTATGAGCAACTCGGCGGGTGTTTTTTTAAATAGCAGACGACGCTTACCACACTGGTGCACCTGGTCCATGATCCAAGTTTTAGTGGAGTCACTCATTTGTGAGTTGCTCATTTACTTGTGTTACTCTTAAGCAACTTATACTAGTCATATACTAGAAGCGCAGTTAACGCTCAAGTGCATCGAAAGTAGATGGCATTCACGCTATTATCGAAAACGACAATACTCCGGGAATAATCCGAAGATGAATATGACAATATGAGTAAAAGAATATTTCGCAAAGCAATTTTAGGATATTTCAAGAAAAATAACAGAAAATATAGAGCAACAAGATAACATTTACAGTTTGTTTTCTACTTGATTTTCATCAGATCGTTAAAAATATAAGAAACTAAAAGAAATGATAAAATATTTCAACCAATACCTGTAATGCTTTGTACTTTTAGTTTTCCCCATTTTAACGAATTGGTTACTAGCAAAATACTTCCTAATGAATTCCACAAAGTAACTACATTGGATGTAAAGATATAACGATCGATACAAGTTAGATATTAACAGCACTCCATCTTAATTCATCTCCAGTTTCAACTTCAGTGAAGTGTATCGGTAACGAGGTGGAATAGAAATACTTGAATATACAATTATTAAAGTTCAGAGAAAATCAATTCTCGTGTTTTGACTACCTATATCGAACTTTTATACCGAGTTTAAATAGACTCTGCACCTAATGAATTGTATAAACTAGAATAAATTTATTTGCCTTTTATATTGTGATTGAAAATGACAATGGGTTAATGTTTAAATGAAGTTTGGGTAATTACTTTTTCCCTTTTTGTTAATTTTTTGTTTGTTGACACAGTATGTTGTATGATATATTTTCAGTAATATCAGGGCCCTCTCTAGACAATGAGAAGTATTAGAAAATTCTGTTTGAAAAATAACAATATTGACATTTTTGTCTATATTATCTATTACAAAATCTTCACTCTGTCAAAAACATTCGGAAGAAGTGAGCACAAACAAGGAAAAGTTTTCGCTCATTTCTCCCTCTAGTTAAGGCCACGGGTACATGTTCATACGACAAATGATGTTTTTGGACATAAACAGGAAAATTGAAACAAACGTTTTTCATATCTTAAATAACAATATGAAAAACAGTTTAGATCGAACGAAATAGTTCAGAGAATACTTGAGAATAAAAATCGTATGGTGTTTATCTGCTTATAAATGTGGTTTTGTATTATTTTTAAATTCATATGAATTATATGCACAAAAGCATATATTTCAATATGGCTCGTAGCTTATTTTTCCATACGTTTTAGAAACACATGCAAACCTATCCTGCAATGTTTTCCATTGTAGTTTAAGTCAATTTAAGTAGATATCTAAATCAGATTTGATTTTACTCACATATTGCCATCTCGATATGAGTAAATATAAACCTTTACATGGGTTGCAAAAAGCTAATTTAAGTATGTATACACTATAAAATGTTTCGATTGCTATAAGGTCCTGACTTGCAAAAAAAGCTTAACTATAGACATATTGTGGGAAAAAAAATATAATTTTATGGACATCAATTCCAATCAATATGACTCGATATTATTAAAGATATGCTTTGATTTTGGTACCGGATTACCAATACAATAACCATGACTCATAATTATTTTTGCACAAACCAAAATTCATTGGAAAACTACTTGAATTTACAATCATTTATTTCACGTCAGACCGACAAATTTAAAACACTAAAACTATACAGTAACAACTATACCCGCCATTGTGGAAGAGTAATCAAGAGAACTAAGGTTATAGCGGTAATAAAAAAAGAATGTAATCCAGGGACAAAGACCTGACATGGAAAACAGACATACACAAAAAAGAACATAAAGTAACTACAATCATACATACAAAGTAACAAAAGCAAATGAGCAACTCGGACTCCACTAATAACTGGGAGCATGGACCAAGTGCACCGGTAGGGTAAGCGTCCTCTGCTTTTATAGTGTATAGTTTTCATTTAGAAGGTTGTTTCATATGCATTTTTTCATTGGGTATATTCTTTCGATTACCGCTTGATCCTTAGTACCTTTGATTACGTTGTACTGAACCATTACTCTCACGACGGTGCTTGATTTGTAAACTTTTTCTTTAGAATTGTGGTATAATTCAACACATGTTCATTGCGGTGGGGGGGGGTTAAGGCTAGAAGATGCCTCTTGTATTTTATCGTTCAAATGCACTACTAGTGGTTTGGTTTTAGATCATTTCATCGTATCCCAGATTCTCTAATGATTTTCGTGGTATTGAAACGAACGAGATTGTACTTTTTAATTGATTCATCTACTAAACACCCTTTGGTAATAGATATCTTTTTTGTAATACTAACAAGTTTTTCATGGTTGGTTTAAACTGGAATTATATCTAACTTATTATGAAGCTTATAGGTGATACTCGGGTTGCTATAAATCTAGATTAATATAAACCAACATTAAGTACATAATTACCTTTCCGATTTTTAAATTTCTGTTTAACACCGTTTCATAAATATTTGGTTTTAAATAAAACGATTTTAAAATATTTAATATATACAATGTAAGAAATAAGTGGACTTTTTAGCATATACCCTGAATTATTTACTTCCAGACTAGGTCAGTGATTGCTTACAATTCAATATACTGAAAACTTAGGAGAGGTAGAAGGAGTAATCAAGGGAACCAATATTCTAGTGGAAATCAAAAGGATGTAATCCAGGGACAAAGACCAGTCCTGGAAACAGAAACACACAACAAAGAACACGAACTAACCAAACTGATATATACAAAGTAACAAAAGTTTATTTGCAACTCAGACTCCGCTAAAAACTGGGAGCATCGGTCAGGTGCACCTTTAGGGTACGCGTCCTGGTTTTTTTCTTCTAGAAGAACGTATATATTTATTTGAATTGATGAGCCCTTTGACGTGTTCTTTTAAATGATCTTTTAAGTCACAGCAAATAATAGTAAGTGGCCAAAACAGACAAATATTACTCTAGTTAAGTCCAACTGAATCGAGCTTCACATGAACTAAACGTAAGTTTCACTTGAACGTTCATTTAACATGAACTTTGTGTGAAAAGTTCACATTGATTACACGTGAATTTTCGATTCACTTGAATTCACGCAAACTCTGTTAAAGAGTTTATTTGCTCAATTCAGATGAAAATTACATGAAATTCGTGTGAACTCTGTCACGAATTTAACTTGCTCAATTCAGATGAAAATCACATAAAATTCGTGTGAAAATCACATGAAATGATTTTTCATGTGTAATAATAAGCATTTTTCAGGGAGAATGCAGTGTGGTCCTGGATAAAGGCCAAATACACAATCAAACGAACTGATGAAACAAAAGAGTACATAACATCAAAAATTGGATCATGTATCTTATGAAGGAAATGTAAAGAGAAGAGATAGGTGAATATGTGAAAGAGAAAACAATGCCACCGGGATGAAAAATGTCAGCTCATTTTGAAAAAAAAATAGGAACTTCGATTGTAATAATGATAAATGTACCGGAAATTAACAGCATTTGGAATTCAGGAGAGGATATAACGTTTTTCAGATTCGGTGTATCTTGACATATGAAATGATGTAAAATACCCAGTGATGTACTTTGAATGATATAAACTTTATATGGCAATGGGAAAGGGATATAGGCAATGTGATCAATTGGAGATAGGGCATTAAAATAAGTGATCGAGTCTTACTAATACTGATACGGCATTTTGGAAAAGGTTATGGGATAATTACAAGAAATCAGGCTTGGATCTATGGGAGATATGGCATTAAAATAAGTGATCAAAGCCCAGCTGGCAAGAAGTGTTTTTAAGGCGGTGTATAAACTATTTTATCAAATTGTGATGTCGATCTATTAATCAAAGGATAGTGCGACGGTGAATAATACATTGACACAAGAGAGAGAGAGAGAGAGAGAGAGAGAGAGAGAGAGAGAGAGAGATATGATGAATGGGATATAAGATGGGAATAAATAATGGGTAGATAAGAAGTGGTAACGTCGTCAAGGCAAAATCTAAACAGAAACATGTATCGATATTTTAAACAATATCAGCATTGTTTCACGTTAAAATGCAAGTGGATGGATAAGGCAATTTACCAGTGAATAGAAAAGGCAATTTGCACATTACGTAATGGACAAATTTCTCCCTAATGAAGTTTAAATGGAAAATATTCGATGCAAAAGTTTTGCAAATAACAGCAGTGTTGTTTTCAAAGGAAAATAAACACCGTTAGTAGACTTAGTAATTATCTTTCCGTTTGTTATCTGAAGTGGGTGGATCTATCCCAAGAATTGCATGAATTGTAAATATTTGAACAGATATGAATGAGTCACATAGTAAATATTGGTTGTTAAAATAAAAGAGTGTTTATATCATGTGAACTACAATTATGAATTAATGATATATTATTTACAAGCGTGTACATTAAAATGAAAAAGACAACTTTTTTTTGAATCAATAACATAAAGATCAGATTTCGTTCAACGGCCGACAGAACTAGGAATAAAAAACAGTATTGTAGAAATTTGTGTTCTATGTATTCAACAAAATTATATTTGTGTATTTAGAACGAATTGCTAATTATCAGTATTTGTAAGAATCATGCAAATTGTGTAATATGTGATACCCCCACCCCTACCCCCCAAAAAAGGCTACACATTTTCATTTTTGTTATTTATTTGTCTATACGATGAAATGTATAATCATTCATTCCATATGTCTGCTCATAGGAGGTAATTCACATTGAAAATCGTTTGTACTGTATTTTGTCATTTATAGAGTTTTCTCCCATAATTTTGATTTTTGCACTACATTCTATATAATTCATATCTGTTATGAACGCGGGTTCTATGAAAATCCGCATGTTATTTTTTGTTTACCTAAGCATTTTACACAAAATATCAAAAAATAAAATATGTAGGGTTTCCAACCATTTTGCATGATTCTTAGCGGGAATGCTTCTTACATAAAGATCATTTCGGCAAGCTAATACTATTTTTTTCATCCAGGTGGGGTTGTTGTCTCTTTGACGTATTCACTATTCTCGATATAGACAATACATATAGTGACAATAAGATGAAAATTGAAGGTTACTGATATCGGCCATTTTTCTGTATTGAGGTAACAGTCGACCTTTTTTATATTTCTCCAAATAGAGAGGATGTTCACCTGTAAGGAAGTACATACGAAGTGAAAGAACGATCACAACAAACAACAACTAAACACAACTTCAAACAATAAGATTGTAAAACTCGATCTCACACATACAAAAAAAAAGAAAAACAAAAACGAACAAAACAAATCAAAACAAAACTACAACTTCCGCAACTTGGCTAACATTGTCTATCAATCCTCTTTCCTTTTCCTGTTGTAACATTGTCTATCAATCCTCTTTCCTTTTCCTGTTGTAACATTTATTCAAGTGATCTTTAAAGTATTCCTCGTTTGTCTGGAAACATCTCAATGCAAACGAGACTGTTGCAATAAAAAAATCTCAGATGATTTTAATCTTTTTTCTTTGTCATGAAATTGCCCTAAGTGGTTGTGATATTTGTATTACTAGCTTAACTGAAGCAATGAAGATCGATACATATTATTGAATCCTGGTGCATTACTGTTAAAGTCAACGAATTCATACTGGAAACAGTAAAATGGCGGTTTAAGCTATTGTTCTTCAGTGAATTAACACTGAATCATTCATTAGTTTCAAACATAAACTACAAAATGGTGTCTGGCTAAACGTTACAATTTCTGGAACTTTTTTATGACAACGTCGTCTGCAACTGGGAGACAAGAGCCTTACGTGAGATGCTTCATTCCGCCAACACTTAAAATCAAGCTAAATATTACATACATCAGTTAATACAGACGTTCTATTTTAACAGCTAGATAAGGTATAGATGACAAAAAAAAAAAAAAAAAAAAGGGGGGGAAACTACCCAAAAAAAGTAGTTTGAACAATATAACGAATACAACGAATACTCAAAAATACGTTATTGGATTTTGTACATTGTACTCAGTTAAGAGTGTGATTCAACATTTCTAGAAACACGCGCCAAATTGTTCAATTATTTAAAATTGGAAGTGAAATTACAAAAGGATAAGTTATGCCCTCATGAGGACGATGAACACCACAAAAGCGACTCGACTTTCACGGTTTGGTTTTCAATGTACGCTTGCATGCAGTGCCAGATTTTTATAAACAGTGAGTTAAATCACAAAGATTGTTTTCACATTGATATCATAATTTTTCCATAAAACTATTTATTTACATTTGAGTACATTCAAACAGAAGACAAATGCTATAATGAACAAAAATCATGCACTCACCTCTTGTAACTATGGACTCTTGGCAAACAGTCGGTCAGTTTTAAAAAGAAGAATTAAACTAATGGATTAATTTAAATATAATTAGATTCCTGCTGGAATAAAATGTTATGATTTTTAAAAAGCGAATACATATCGTCGACAGGTTTTTAATTATTAAATGGCTTTTTAAGGTCAACCATTCATAAGATTTAAAAGTGTATACAATTTCTTTTCCCTCTTTCTTTTGTATCGTACTTTTGTTTGATTTTTATGTAGGTAAGATTTAAAATCTAAATTGAAGGTTACGCTTTTCTCTGTGTATGGTCGTTTTGACGTATACCTGTTTATGTTTTGTGGACTATAATTCACCATTTTTATATAATACCATAATATTCTTAACAATAGAATGCTCCTGAGGAGGGTTCAGGTGTTTTAATTGGGAGGGGTTCGATTTAGAAATTGTACTGTATATTAATCCCTATATAAGCACAAGAACATGAAACCAACATATTACAATCGGATATGTTGAATTTCTGCATTGAATTTACATTATTGTTTCCCACAAAAATGTTAACATTGTTTCAGTGTTGACTCAACAATAAAGTAACAATGGAAATTACAAAAACAGTCACGAACATAGGATTAATAACATAATTCAGACGCATAGCACCCGAATCCCGATTGGACGGAGGGAAGGACGATTTGCTATATTTCAACTTGTTTTAATCAGTATAATAATGTTTGGCAACGCTTTTATGTACCAACTAACGTAATTTGGAAAATTACTGCATGCCCTGGCAGTACTTGCCGTACCAGGCGCTACGCCCCTGTTAATATAAATTTTTAACATAGGCGGATCCAGCTGTGGCGTCTAGGTTGCCCAGTGTCGTATAATTCTTGGTCCGCCACAATCCTTGATCCAGCCGGATACAGAAGGTTTAGGTTACAGACCACCAATTCAACCAATGAACATTTGGAACGTACGCAAAAATAGTCCTACGCAGAAATTACCCCTGTTCCTCATAGTGCTGTGAAAAAAGTTCTCATCTTATTTAAAAAATTTAAACAGTTTCTGAAAGGAAAAACATTTCTGTACATTTTATAGGTGCATTTTGCTTCTTGTGATGTGAAGCCTAATCTCCATAATGATTTTTAAATATACCCCTATCTTGTGAAAACACTGGGATTTCCCATGCTATTTATAGACCCTTCACTTCCGGTGACCAGTACTGCACTGCAAGTCTGCTAACCCCACATGCCATTCTGAGGATTGTGAGCTGACATATGTAGAATCATGCTGATATATAGTCCTCTGCAGGTTAAAGTTAAGGTAAAGTCCAGAGAAGCCATTGAATATTGTGAAATTAGCATAGAAGCCTATGGAAAGTGGAATTAGTGGTTTTTAGCCTTTACATTTTTGGTCGGCCCAGGTATTAGAATAATTATTTATTCAAACAAATTGTTTTAATGCAAAATTATGTAATTAATTTCATATATTTGGTTTTCCAGATATATTGCTTATATAGGAAAATGAAGCATCGATGACGTAGATATTTTTGACTGCTTATATGAGGAAAACGTTCGGGAAAATGTTCCCACCAATTTTCCATAGTGCATTTCAACTAAATTTTACCTATCAATATATTATAAAAGCAAAAATTACAAACACTTTGACAGTAATTTCGTGAGGTTATGAGCTATAAATACTTTGATAATGCAATAAAATCTCTGTGTATTTTTCTTCATGTGCCACACCTTATACACATTTTGCTTAATTCTTAGACGGATAAATACTTAAAAATTACAGCCCCTAGATTATTTTTTTCGTTACATACTCTACAACTTAACTTTCTGATTAGTATTATCATATCGAGTTGTTACTTCCATAGTACGTTTTATCACTTTATTTTCAGTAATATCGCACACGAAAAAAAAAAAAACAAAACAAAAAAACAAAACAAAACAAAACAGAAACATATGGTAAGCCAAAGTGGACAAAAAGTGTATTTTCTTATATTAAATAAAAATGATTTTTTAATATTGCAATTTTTTTCCTAATATTAAAAATTAGATTTCTTATATCAAAAAACACTTTTTTAATATTAAAAAATAATTTTTTAATATCAAAAATTGAATTGAATTTCTAATATTAAAAAAAACCGATTTTTATTAATATTAGAAATTGATTATCTAATATCAGAAAATGGATTTGTTGTATTCAATTACGATTTTTTAATATTAGAAATTTATTTTGTAATTTAAAAAAATGTGACTGATTTTGCAATATTGCAAAGTGATTTTCTAATATTAAAAATTCAATTTGTAATATTACAAAATGTGTGATGTTATAATATTACTAAATCAGGAATTTGTAATATTAGAAACTGAATTTTTAATATTACAAAATGAATTTCTAATATTAAAAAATCTTTTCTAATATTAAAAAAATGATTTTTTTAATATCAAAAATTCATTTTCTAATATTACAAAATGTTGATTTTTGTCCACTTTGGCTATTAAGGCAATATCATCTGCAAAATCAATGCTTTCCTGTGTTGTGAACATAATTATACTATTCTCCATAAATTATAAAATCCAAGACTCAAAATGTTAACTATTAATTTGGGTCTACATTTTATATGTAATATAGAATAAGAACAACAGGGGAATACAACTTCCGTGAGTCAATCATAAAAACTCGACAAATATATAAGTATTGTATGGAGGAAGTATTTATGGAAATGCATATCATCAACTACATGTATAAGCATCCTTATACGTATGGCAGCATTTTTTGACAGGCTCACTCATATTTTTAAATATATTTTTTCAGCATCCTGCACCCGAGGTTGGAACCCATTCTATAGTGATGGCAAAAATCGGCCTTTCCAAGACCCCTTCTTAAATGTCCGCTTAAATATCTGCTTTCTGCAGATCTGCGAATCCATGTCCCCTCCCACGGGGATGACAACTTCATTTTTTATTATTATTATTATTATTTTTTTTTGGTAGCTATATCCACGATTATTTCTTATATTAACATAATTAAACTAGTATTTTACAATAAATACATTGTAATAACCAAATCCGATATTTAGTTATTGGCGGGAAACTGGTACTGGTTTGTTGCTGTTCTTTTTACCAATCGGAAAAATACCAAGGTACAGATGACAGGTGAAAGGTCATCTAATGAAGATAAACAAAACAAAGTGAACAGCTGATGCGATGATCATCCGATCAGGGACAGTACCTTGCAGATTTAAAGATTGAAGAAGTTGATGTAGGGTTTATATATATCTTATTTTAACAAATTGACTTCAAACATAAATTTCAATTTGTATATTGCTTTCGTTAATGCTTCGTAAGCCTAGTCTAAATTAATTAAGCCATTCATTTTTTGTTTGCTTCAAATTGTATCTGATGAAGAAAAGCTTTAGTGAACATTCAAAGTATCTAAATTTCCAAAGGCCCAATTGCATCAATAATTTTTCCTTAATTTCTTTGTTTAAATTTGGGTATCGTGCATTGCACTTGTCGGCTATTCACCAGGAATTTACCTACTGAACACTTCCTGCTTCAATCAGGCTTTGATTACGCCATGTTGCGTTTAAAGGTATACATTTGTATGTATGATATCAATAAAATTTAGCTAGTACCTATTTCTTTTACCGTTCTCTTAAACCCCCAAAAGTTCATACTGTAAGTGCCCACCTCTTCCATCACACTTTTTGAATGTGAACAAATTTTTACTGAGAGTGGTAGGTCATATATTCAGCTGTCATGTGCAGCCAGGATAAAAGCATGGCTATGTCAATAAAAATAATCTATGGTGCGCAGTTCTGGTTGTATCTTATTACTTCTTACATAAAAATGTTGAAAGCATGACGTTATCATTATTTTAAGGAGGTAGACCTAAGGTAAGGGACACAACTCTTGAAAATCATTGGAACGTTTGTATTCAGCATTTTTATATCAATATTATGTAAGCATCTAATTAAGTTGGATTCATTGTATTCTGCTTGAAACAAAAGCTTGAGAGACAATGGGGAAATTGAATATGATACAAACATATCACTGATTTCATGAGTTCTGTTCCTTACCCAGTGATTTAGCTAGCGCTCGCCATTTTCGCCATTGATGAATGATTTTCGAAAGTGGCAAATTTTTCTCGTGCACAATTCGTCACTTGATATTTCGCTCTGATGTTCCCATGACCCCATAATTGACAACTTTATTATAGCAATCATGACCAATGTTTTGATTGCATCACCTTTGATCACACCTTGCTTGATCACCTGGTTGAGGCTAATTATCCTGACAAACAAATTAATTAATGTCAATGATTTGTTTGTTGAGCGCTGTGACACGTTCTCAAAGTACTCAAAGTGTCATTGTATGTATTTAAAATGGAAAGATGTTTGGATTTTTCAATCACAGTTCGAATCGCAACTATGTCTGCCATTACAAACTATTTTAGTTCGTCGTCACATGACAACGTACCTAAAGATCAAAAGTCTAAAAATAAGTCAACTACTACAAAGAGTCGCAGTGATTGACTATTAAAGTCAAAATTTAAACCAGAGTGGTCAAAGATATTTCCATGCATATACTACAAAGATGGGGCTATGTACTGCCGTGACTGCCAAGATGCTGGACTTACTTTGATTTTAAGAGGGCTTTCACTTTGTGGTGCATGGCTAAGGACAGGAGGTTTATGCATTACTGATCAAGTAAACAGTGCTTTACATTCTTAGACACATGCCAACAATAGTAGCTGATGTATATAATTTTTAGATTTTTACACACATGATATGTATGACACAGTAACAAAGTATTTTTTTGCATTTTTTATTCATGAATAGTTGCTAATGTAGAAACTGTATGTTGTTATATATTTTTTATTAGTATGAATTAATATGAATTATCTGTTATTTATATACCAGTGTTGAAATAGAAATAAACATGTTATTATTTATAATATAGTTGTTATAAGTAAATGTATATACATGCATGCTGATAAATTTGCGACGCGAAAAGAAAAAAACAGTATTGAGATTTAGTCTTACGCAAAAGTGACTAATGGGTTGAAAATCCTGGCTAAATCCCTGCTTACCCTAGGTTTACCTCCTTAAGAGATATAGTGTAGAAAAGCCTATTTTTTTGGGGCAAATTATACTACAAGTAAGCTTGTATATCATTGCTCCTACATGTACATGTATGCTTGGAACACCATATATGTATCACAGCAAATTAAAAAATATAAGATATGATTAAAACTTTTTTTAGCCATATCAAAGTTAATCAATTATAACATTCACTGGGAGTAATAAATGGAGTCCATTAAATGGACCCTGAAAATATGAAATATTACTTATTTTCTTTATTTTTTTCTTTCTAGTTATGTCTCTCCTGACTTCCATACAGAAAGTCATATACCTGTCATGAACTAATGATGTAGTACCTATAAAGTCATTAGATAATGTGTTTTTCTCACAATGTAAACATGCAATCACGCCAGTCTTCTGGGAAAATAAAAATGAAGATCAGTTCATATAATGACTTTAAAATTTGTTTATTAAAGGAGAAGATCATGTTATTGTGCAAGTCATAAATATCGAAACTAATCTGTTAAATATTCATGAAAATTCAATTGAAACAAAATATTTTCCTTTTAATTAATTAATCAAGATTTTTATTAGGAAATTTGAATTTCCTGCGCCTATGGGCGCCACCGTGATCGGTTGAACTGTGATGTCACAAAGTTGGTTTGTAAAGTGAAAGTAAATAGGTAATTTATTAGAATGTCGCAAAGTCTTTCCCTTTAAGTAGTTCAACAAACAGGTAAAAAACATTGTTATGCTATCGAGAACTGATGACACCAGGATAATTTTGCTGGCTAGTAGAGTTGCCTTGGGCTGTTTGTGTTTCTCTTTTTTTCACATTCCGCAATTAACCTTTATGTTAAATTTGGTTATCAAAATGGAAACGTGTATTTTTATCTGAAAAGCAACACAGGGCACTCTACAGTGTATACTCATTCAAAGCGCAAGGTCTTGTACAAGTGATTATATGCAAGATATGCTGATATGGGAGCCTCACTGGTATATGAGTAAGAACGTCCCCCCATAGTATATCTTGCATACAATCACTTTTACAAATCCTTGTGGTCTGTTTCATCTGATGCACCTCATTAGATAATAACATGCAATACACATACCACAGGGGAAAGTTCAAATAAAACTTTGAAATCCTTCATTTTTCATTCCAAACACAGGGACTTGTAAAAGTGATTATAGTCAAATAATCAAGAAAAGCTTGCTATAGTCTTTATTGCTGCCCATACTGCCGAGATTGATTCCAATCGAAGATCAAAACTTGTCAAGCTGATAAAAATGGCATCAATATTTCTTTCTATTTTTGTGGATGTTAATCAATATTTCTCTCTTTCGAGGCATTATCGAAAATAACATCAATCTTAGTTTGATTCAGAAGATAAAAAGTACTTTCCAAATCCTTGATCAGCCAATGTTATTTTATGAACACCCCTTGAATCAGCTGACTGTCATATCGTTGTTTACCCTCATGGGTCATCAGGAGGATGTGGGAGTTATTTGATTCAAGGATTATTTTATTGTATGTGTACCAAATAAAAATTAAAAGTAAGAGATTGGCAATTTGCATCCATGTGTATATATTTTTATCATTGAAAATTGTAAAGAACATTATTGCTTTACTGTATAAATAGGGTCATATGACAAGTAATAACCCTGTGGTATTGTAGTGATATTTTCACACACTCCCCCCATTAATATTTATGGCACTATAAACAGGGATAAAATTAGCAGTGGCCCAGTAGCCCATGGCTAATAGATTTGGAGCTGGGCTACAAAACTTTTGTTAAAAATTTAGTTGAACATATAGAAAATATGGGCTACCAGCTTGTATTTCCTAATATTTACCCCTGCATAATATGTTTTATTTTATAGGCTAACAGCTATGTTGTGGTCCATAGCCATTGGTGGATGTGCCCTTGTATTTCTGTGGCAGTTTCTGAAACCACAACCCAAGCCTATAGATGGTGTTTACAGGTTACCAGGTATGAACTTAATTTTTGGTCCTTTATTTTCTGCTGCCTGCTAAGTGAGTTGGCCATTCATGCTTCAAATCCTGACTATACATGTACATTGAAGAGAAAATTAAAAAAGGCATCCTGGTACAAATGTAAACTAGATAATTTGGATAGCATCTTTTCCTTTGAAATTATAGCATCACATTTGTAACATTATCTACAGGAAAATCAGTTCAGATAGCATCACATCAAATCAAAATAGGATCACATACTACCATAAAAGGACCAGTGGAGAACACTAATGTACAATACTCAAGGGTTCAATTTTGTTTTTGAAGATGGGAGGTCCTTCGAAGATGTCAAATCAAAACTCGATGTAAACAGAAGGTCCTCAGTAGGGATTCAATGAGGAGTATTAAAGGTCCAATACTTCTGTAGATGTCAAGTCAGAGGTCACTTGATGTACATTTATAAACAGAAGGTCCTCAGAAAAAATTCAGTGTAATGTATTGAAGATCCATGCAGAGCCTATGTTAATTATATTTGAAAGTTCTTGTGTCAGAGATGGAGGGTCCTAGACCTCAAACTTGCATTCATTTGAACACCTGAGGCCAAAATAAAAAAATATCCTAGATTCTCATCTTCTCCTGACCCAATTTTATCACCCTCCATGAGAAATATTTGGATTTTTTCCCCAAATTTGGTCAATTTTTATTTAAATTGATTAAAATTTAAAAAGAAAAAGCCTGTCCACCTGCCTGTAACTTTGGAAAATGTTGGATGAGAAATATTTTTCATTATTTCATGCTCTTAATACACATTTTTATTGACAGGGAGATGGTATACATTAAAGAAAGTTATCTTCCGACTTCTACTAAAACTGAACAAGAGGAAAAACAAAACAACAAAGACCTCTGAGAAAGAGCAATATGATAAGAGAGGTTATGGATTAGGAATAGGAGATATTCATCTACTAGAAAAATGTCAGGAGTTAGATAAAGATCCCTTTGTAAGCTATAGTGTAGTAATCATAACCATAGCTTCATTTATGTTTTATAATTATTATACACACATACATGTAGATAGCAGTGATTTATTTAATATTCCCTGTATAGTAAAATCCATAATTCACATGTGAAATAATTTATTTTCACTTTTAGATTTTCTCGTCACAGCATGAATATCAAGCTCCTGATCACAAAATTGACTTTTTAGCTCACCCGGATGAAGGCCAGGTGAGCTATTGCCATCACTTGGCGTCTGCCGTCATTGTCATTAACAATTTTTCAAAACTCTTCTTCTCTGACACTACTTGACCAATTGGAATCAAACTTGGTATGAATGCTCCTTAGGGTATCCTGCATAGAACTAATGTGGATTTGTGATCTGTTGAAAAACATGACTGCCGTTACCAAAAATAGAACATAGGGGTCAGACAGTAGTTTTTCATATATATCTCCAAAACTGTTAGGTTTAGCCAAATTCTTTCAATAGCTGAAATGATCCATATTATTAGTAGGACTACAAAAGTCTTTAGAGATAAAGTTGTTAGATGATTCCTTGTAAGAGTTATTGACCTTGAAAAGGGAAAAATGACAGTTTTTTTTTACAGTTTTCAGCTAAGGTCTTGAAAATTATGATAGAAATTCTTAAATTTACTGCCCTTGAAGGACAAAATTAAGCCTAGTGAGCAATTCAGGCTCCTGGGAGACTCTTGTTAGCTCACTCGGCCAAAGGCCAGGTGAGCTATTGCCATCACTTGGCGTCCGTTGTCATTAACAATTTTTCGAAATTCTTCTCCTCTGAAACTACTTGACCAATTGGAACCAACCTTGGTATGAATGCTCCTTGGGGTATCCTGCATAGAACGGCTATGGGTATTTTTGATTTTTTCGCATATATCTTCCAAAATGGTTAGCTGAAGCCCAATCCTGACTGGGTAAAAGTGTTAAGCATGATGAGATCTATCTGTGGTCAAATTTTCATTTTAATCTATGAAGCCATGTTGGAGTTATTTCCCTTTTTCGACATCTTTTTGCTATTTTTAATGCTATTTCTTTCAAAAATCTTCTCCTCTGACACTACTTGACCAATTAGAATCAAACTTGGTATGAATGTTCCTTGGGGTATCCTGTATAGAATTGATGTGGGGATATTTTGATACGTCAAAAAACATGGCCGCTGTTACTAAAAGTAGAACATAGGGGTCAGATAATAGTTTTTCGAATATATCTCCAGAACCGTTAGGTTTAGCCAAATTCTTTCAATATTTGAAATGATCCTTATTTTTAGGACTACAAAAGTCTTCAGGCATAAAATTTGTCAGACGCTTTCTTATAAGAGTTATTGCCCTTGACAGGGGAAAATGACAGGTTTATTTTTCTTACAGTTTTCAGCCAATGTCTTGAAAACTATGATGGATTTAGACTTTCATTTACTGAAATGATCCTTTTGATAAGTCCTATCAAAGTTTTCTTGAGTCAAAATTGTTGGATAACTTCTTGTTTAATTTATTGCCCTTGAAAGACAAATTTCAACCAGGTGACCGTTAAGTGTAAAAAAAAAACCACATTTTAATCATCACCTACAAATAAGATTTTATCAACTAATTTTAAAAAAAAAATGCCTGGTTGGTATTGTGGAACTGTGTTCAACACAAGTGGAGAAGGTTGTGGATTATATCTCCAACCAAATTATACAGAGGCTTTATAATTGTTAGTCAATGTTTCTGTACAAAGCACTAGGCATATCTGGATCGATAGATTCTGTTCAGGTGGATGAAACACTTACCAACAAGTGTTGCTTCTGTGGGCTTGCACATTTAAAGAGGTAAACCTAGGGTAAAGGACATAACTCTTGAAATCAGTGATAGGCTTGTATCATAATCAATTTCACCAAAGCTTTTCAAGCTTACATTTGAAACAGAATAAAATCAGTCCGCGTTACTTCAATGCTTACATGAGATTGATGGAAAATGGCAAATACAAATGTTCCTTTGATTTGTAAGAGTTGTGTCCCTTATCCTAGATCTACCTCTTTGAAATCCATCTCAAGTTGTGACACAAGTTCTGTATTATTGAAATGAATGAGATATCTGTCTTTGGAGGTTGAACAACACTCAATCAAACAATCATTTTAAAATTGCTTTAACAGCTTTCAGCAAGTTTCATGAAAAAAATATGCCAGGTAAATATGATGCAATAAAATGGGTCGAAAGCAAACCCTTTTAAATTCATGTCATGCTAACTTAAATATACAACTAGGATGAATATGGTGAATATGTCAAAGAAACAACAATTCCACTAAAAATGTCAGCCTAAGGCCACCCATGGGTCTTCAATGAATGACAAGGGAAACCTCACACCACAGGGCAGGCCACAGGACCTTAGATGTATTTTGAACCTTGTTAATCTGAACATCTGATTTATTTGGAAGAAAAGTGATGTCCAAAGGGGTTCATTTTCCTAATAAATTGGTTGCACAGTAGTAGAAACTATCCTATTTTTAGGGTATTGACACTGTATATTTTGGGTCATACAATGAGGATGGTGTTAGGCTGGTAACACGTGTAGCCAGGCGTCACAATCGTACGGCTGAAGTATGGCTTCTACTGGAGATGCCTGGGGGAATGAAACTACAGCACCCTCTACATCCTGACACATTGGTCTGTAATACTGCAGTAAATAAGTATGAGGCAGGAGGACTAAAAATAGAGATGATTGAGCCGATGAAAAAATGGAAAGTGTCTTATAATGGCCAGATGAAGTAAGTTCTGTCATTTTTTTGTTGGAAAACTTCTTAGAGCTAGCTGTATCTGTGAATAAGACTTTTTTAACATAGATATAATTATTTCATTTATGCAAAAATATAACAAAAGAACATTCATACATGTAGGTAACACCATTCATATGATACCGGTACAAGTTATGTAACTGCAAAAAATAGTACTTGTGCATTAGTTTATTTTTTTCAAAAATGGACAGAATCAGAATCGGTGAAATTGTGAAACAAATAATAAAAAAACATGCATATATGCCTGATAAAGCAGGCATCATTTGGTTTGGGCTGTATGTCCAATTCCGTCATAAAAACTGATTTTGACTTGTAAGAATAGTGTTAAATTTTGTTATTATGTTCAGTACTGATGTTTTACGCTTGTTAACATTTATTACCCATAATCCTCTAAGTACATGTAGTTTATAGCAACACAGATTTTTGTAGTAAATTGAAATGAATAGTTACTGAAATACAATTATATAATTTCCTTTTCATTTCAGATTCTTCGAAACTGACAATTTAGTACCTGTACAGTTCTCCTTGGTGTAAGTGCATCTGGCCCTTGGTCATGCTAGTTAATATTTTAGAGGGGTTAGAGGAGGTTATAATGTACATCTTCTTTGATGTAAAAGGGGACAAAGCATCAGCAATGTCCTACATTTAGGGGGGTCTTAAATGTCAAAAGCTCAAAGTTCTTCAGTCAGAAATGACATATGTTAAATTCAGAAGTAATTATTAGATTTTTTAATGCAACTGCAAAGTGAATGTTATATGAAGTCTTGCATATTCCTGACATCATTGTGATAACAACATGGTGAAGTATTATCAATAAAATGTCTGAATGAGCTTTGGTCCTCATAGGCAAAGCATAAAATCATATTAGTGCTTAACACATTTTAAGCTCCTTTCAACAGTCTCAAAAGTTTTTTTGCAGCCAAGGGTAGTGGGGACTCTTAGGAATCCACCTCCCTCTGCAAATCCCACTAGGGTGTATTTATATTAAAATTGTATGCTGCTGTGTTTGATCAAATATATGAGTGAAACAATATATAATACATGCAAGCTTATAAAGGGACATCACTCATGTGTCTAAAGGGAGATAATTCATTTACATTTCATGTTAATGTATTATTGTGATAAAACAGATTTATTACGTACATGTTTTGATAAGTATAAATTAATGAAAGACATACATGTAGCTTGAATTTAAAAAAGTCTGCTAGTTTGATTCATATTTATTAATGTCTTCAAAATTTTAACAAGATCTAAAAAATTATAAAGAGGTTTCAATTTTTAATTTGGTGTTATGATTTACTGGAAGAAAAGACAAGAATTTAAACTCCCTATATTTTATTCCATAATAAATCAAAGACCATGGAATCAGTCAAAATAAATTTGGGCAAAACAAATCATGAAATTAGTAAAAATAAAGATTGTGAAATAGGTAAAGATATAATCATAAAAATGGGCAAAATGAAGATCATGGACTTGAGCAAAATGAAGAGAGTGACATGAAGTTAGGCAATATAAAGATCCTGAAACTAAGAATGTTGATAGGTTAGTGATGTTGGCAAACAAGTTTTTATTATTACATAAAAATATGTCCATTTGAAAAAAAAGTCGTTATCTTGTCATTTTTGCAGGTGGCAGGCAGTTACTGATCCATTTAGTTTTGACACAGATATGAACCAGTCAGCTTTAGCTGATGCTGTTGCTAGGGAACCATGGACCAAACAATTCTGGTCTGCACTTCGAAGGTAAGAAAAAAATCCCTAAAAGGAACAAAATTTAAAAGCTTAGAAAAATGCCTTGTATAGTACATAAACCCATCCATACAACTATGTTTTTAATTTTTGTGAAATTCTGAATAGTTCAGTGTTATTGAGCAACATTGTCCATTTTGTGTAACCTAATTTGGTATTTAAGCCACGCCTCCTAACTCAATTGGGGTATCACAATATACCAAAAGTATGCACGTAAATTACAAATGGCGTGATCAGTTGACAGCTGACAGTATTGATCTGTGTTAAATAAATGTGGATTTCAGATTATAAAAACAATATATTGGGATCTAATTTTTTTGTTTTCTGGTATTTCTTAATTAAAATATAAGAATGGTTTTCAATTGTTGGTTAGATTATGGAACATAAACGACTTTAGGTCAGTTTATGCTGCAACATGAAGCACTTTGCTATTTATTCAGCGTAAACCAACCCAAAGTCATTGATATCCCATAATCTGACCAGCAATTCAAAGCGGTCCTTTATAATTGCAGTATGTCATTAATCATTATAGATCGGTCATTGATCTGTCATATTGGTGATTGTGTCTGTTTTACGCAACCTGACAATTGATTGCTACATATATTTACGACATGTATAGTTTACTTTTTGAATTTTACACAAATATACTAATTAAAAATTTAGTAACTTTCCTGTCACATTTTTTTTTTTTTGATAAAATACATAATTCAATATATTGAATTCAAAGTAAATTTACAGTAGCATAGCATTAGATTCATTCCAATAAAAATTTAGAAATTCACATACATGTAAATTTATCATCTGTTATATGACAAAATTTAAAAATATTACAAATCAGAATGCTCACTGGTCATTGGTTATCAAGTCCTCAGTGATTGGTAAATAATCTTTCATTGGTCATCAAATAGATTAATCGATCGTTTAAGGGACTGTACTGTATTTTATGTTCAAAGTAACAATACATATGCATCAAGCAAAAATGGATTAGTCTATGCTAAATAACTGTAAAAAATTATTACATGCATTTACATGTATTATGGTAATTTTGTCCATATAAATGCATACCTGTTATCCCTGTTATCTACCCCCCCCCCCAACATTAGTGGGGAGACTCCCACAAAATTAATGAAAAATTAAAAATCTCCCACATTAAGTTAAGATTTGTGGTAGGATTTTGGTAAAAATTAATATATTTTCTGTGAAGAATACGAAATAACTTAATTTTTACCGGTACGTATAAAATTTGCTTTTATGTAAAAATCCCCAACAGGAGACAGTGTCAGGGGGCAGGGAGAATCTCCCACATGAACTGTTATAAAAGTTAACAGCAGTTTTTATTGAAGTTCTCACCACTTTGATTTTGTTTCAGTACACATCAGACCCATTATGAACAGTGGGGAGAATTCCGAGGGAAGATATACATTGAAGGATACCATGAGAAACCAGTGATCTTAAAAGCAATCAGGGATCATTCGTTTGGTATGTTATAACTTCCCTGAATTTTGTAGTTTTTCCATTGTTCTTACTGCCTCATATTTCCGGCTTCTGTTGTGATACTAAATTGACAATCTTCAATCACCAAGCTATATTGAATCATCTGTGTTGATGCTGATAAACAAAGGGCAGATTGTTTACACATGTACACTGCCTTCATACACATTTGTAATAGATTAACGTTTAACATTGAACCCCATTTTATGCAGGGGTATTTTCATAATGAGCTTATTTTTTTTATTTTTAGTGTGAATTGCATTTTAAAGTTTAAAAATGTTTTGTAGGTGTAAGGGACTGGAGGTCATTTTACAGATATGCCATACATTTTATTTATTTGGAGGTAATAGACTTATTTAATATGAATATAAAATGTATGTATAAAATATATGTGTCATAGATGTATATATTCTTAACATCATTTTAACAGATCAAACATATGTATGATACACATTTATAAATAAACTGAATTATTTTTATGATCAATTTATTTTCACTATTGTCACAAGCAAGAATAGAATTAAAAAACATTTTGTGCTGTTAGATATTGACCCCTGCAGATACCGGTACATGTACACTAGGGGCATTTACATTTGCTTTCAATTTTCTTATTTTAGCATTTTATTTGCTTCTTTCCAGGTTGTACAAACTGCTTGGGTGTTTTTTTTACTTCACTAATTTTCTTCTGTCCTTGCAAGTTTCAATCCAGGGCATGATTTGATGTTTCTGTGTTAAAGTTTGTGTAATTGTGTAAGCCTGAAAAAGAAGTAAAAGAAAAGTATCATTTCTATGTTTACTTTTTACAGAATGGTAATATGATCCAAACTGGTGTTGTGAGTTCTCCATCCACAATGTCACAGTAAGAGTTTTTCAGATAACTATGCTGGAATGAAGTGTTTATGACTTTAACTTCTTCACACATGCATCACTCAACATATTGTAACATTGAATTCAGTTTAAATTTTTTAGTTTACCCATAACTTCCATTTTGGTGTAATTCATGAATATAAGTGCCAGCCCTTAATCAGTGGTAGTAGGGATTCATTGGAAAAACCATCAAACACCTTGCTATCAGGCGTGAATCCAAAGTCCAAAGACAGACATGCTGGGCGTAAACCCTCTCTTAAATTGGGAATTGCCTTGCTCCACTTGGCATTTAATTCTTTTTCAAGTTTATATATAATATACTTATACTGAAAAAACAAAATACATGAACATACATTTGTATGAGCTAATCTGGAGGATGATGCTAAGGAGAAGTTGTTGATATTTGTCTGTTGCAGTATAAAAATAGGGTACTTGATGCATGCAAATGGAGCCAAGCATTCTGTATCCGATATAGACATCAGACTCTGGGATGTTGCTCCAGCAGACGGTCCAAAGAACAATTACAGTTTCACATTTTATGCAAGTAAGTACATGAGTTAAATAAAATTTTAACCAAAAAAAAAATAGACTAATGTATGATGTTCTATATATTAACCTTTATTGGGGAAATCTTTATCTAGAATTAATCATGCATATCATTTCTTTATGCTCCATCATTACTCTGGAAATAGTATGACAGCATTCCAAATACATTTTGATTATTGGGGTATGTCATGAAAAAGAGTGAGTAAAGATGAGTTAGTACTTTTGCAGAAAAATCACAAAATATGTACGGTATAGCTATTAATTTTTCTGGAGTGCTAATTTTGGCATAGTTTAGTTGTCTTTCTAAAAACCACTAAAATAAATTCTTCAAAATATTTACTCTGGCCCCAGCACAACAAAAGTAAAAAAAATACTTAATTCTGAGAATATTCTTAACTTCCATGGTAACTCCAATCAATATCTAAGAAATCAATGACATCTCAAACATTTAATCTTTCTCAGACTTAAGTATTTTCTCAAGTTTTGTGGCACTTTGGCCAGGGTTTCATTTCTCAGTGCACCAATGAGCATTCACCAAAATTGGATAAATTAGAAAAATTGTTTGTATACATTTACCTCCAAACAGCCAGTTTAAACTTGTCAAAATAACAGGTATATGTAGCTTATGCCATTATATGTGCAATATTCTTATGGTATCAACTTGCAGATGAGAACTGTTAAAGCTAAATCTATAAGTGTATGTAAAATTGTTTTTTTGGGATGGATCTATGTTTTACACAAAGAGCTCTAATTTATTTACCTAGTTAACTTCTAGGAATAGGGATTTGTTTGATCTAAAGAGTCATTAGTCACTTGCCTAGTTGCCTGGCAAGGGTAGAGCTATTTTACATTGAAGCACTTAATCTATTGCCTATAGTTGCCTTTTAAGTGTAGAGCAATGTTTTGCCAGAACTATATCAGTGTACATGTACATTTGGTCTAGAATTGAGTTATGTTTGACCTAAATAGTCACTTGCCTAGATGCCAGTTAAGGTTAGAGCTGTTCTACCCAAACAGCACTTAGTCTTTTGCCATGATTGCCTATGGTTGCCTTCTTGGTGTAGAGCAGTGTTTTACCAGAACAACATTTAGTATATTGCCTGTTTGTTTTGAAGGGTTAGAGGTATATGATAGACCTAAACAGTCTTGTCTCCCTTGCCTGATATTTTTCCTGTTTTAAATTTTGTAGATGGTAAAAGGTATGATACAGTTGTTGAAGGAAGCTGGACACCAACTTGGTATCACCATGACGACCGAGGAAGTATAGTTTATGAAAAATTCTGTAACTACAAAGTTAATGGTGTCAGTGGATTTGGTCTGGTTGAGTTCCATTATAGGTAGTTATACTGTAGAAGGTTGCCATACCATTTGGTGTTCTAGCATGATCTGAGAGCAGATCATTGAATTTTTTTAAACTTTGCACAGTTATTTAGTACTATTAAAGTCAAGGGTAAGTACAATTTTAAGGAAATTCCTAAATGCAGTTTTTGAGTTAAGCCATTTTGAAAATTTTACCATCCCCCTTTTTTCACCATCATTACATGGCAGGCTATCATTGAGTGTTCCATTAACATGATTATTTTTTTTTATCTACATATGCCATAGTTTTATGTTTTAAAGTTTTTTCTGTTTTATACAGGTCTGCATTTTAGAGAAACTATATATTTATCATCTAAGATAAGCTATTTCAAAAGTGCAACAACTAAAAGACTGGTTATGAGGTATGAAACTGTGAAATTGTGAATTTGTAGATTTTTGCATGCACATATTTCTACCTGTCTGATAATTTTAAAAGCTGCTTGTTATAGGCAATAATTATTGTGTTCATATGAAAACTACATGTATATGTAGGTGATGCATGTTTATGTGCATAGAAATATAGCATAAGTTATTTTCATCTTTGATGAACATTTTCAGAAATCCAGATGGAGTTTCATATATTCCTCCAGAATCTGTACCCATGTTAGGAGAGGAATCAGAGGTTGAAGAGATAAAAAAAGATGCTCTGACCTTGTCATTTCGAGATGAGGCTTGTTGTCATGGTAGCCTGGTTGGAGGAAAGGGTGCACAGCTAGGTCAACTGACATCAATACAGGATAAGGTTATAGAGCTACATAAATTTGATTGAAAATTCATATAACACCAAAATAATGAAAAAGTGATTAAATGTTAAAACTTTCTTTTCTATTGTCATGAATAATGAAGAATTGTACAGTTCCTGAATCAATCCATGCAACGATTTGATGGATCGCTAACCCTGCCTGATTGATTGCTGATTGATAACAGATGACCTCTGACTGACTTAATTGCTGTTTTGCTATGTAAAATGACGAATGATCTGATAAAAATAAAACAATTGTAAAATAAAAGTATTAATTTACGTTGAAATCGACTGAAAGTAAAAATATTAATTGATGTGTAGAATGTTGAAATTATGTTTATATGTGTAAAATTGACAAATAGAACAACAGAATCTGTAAAATGTATTGACCGCGCCATGGTCAAGTGATGCGATCACCAGTTTAACACATTGGTTTGATGGATCGATGAATGATCAGAAACTGATCAATCACAAATTTAGTTGCATGGACCAGTTCAGGTACTGTTTTATCAGGATTTGCTGATCCCTAAGATTTTTGTTGGAGCTTTGCTCCTTTGAACTTAGTTTTGGGAAATGCCTTTCTGAAACATCTTTTTATCCTGCAACTAAGCTTTCTACTATACAAATAATTAAAATTTAAAAAATTATCTCTACTGCATATTATAGTCTCCTGGTTACTTTTTCAGTTATGGGCAATGTCAAAAACAGGAAATAGATAAGAAGTTAGAAGGTGCCCTCACCAACTGCTGCGCTTAAAACATTGCTGGAAAAAATAAACTATTTTGGACAAATTTTGCATGTTTTATTTAGAAAATTTTGTTGCCAGACAAAAATAATACATTTAACATTGCCAAGATATCAATATATTTATTTGTACTAACTTCAAAACCGTCAGATTAGCTCTGGGAACCCTCAGTATCTGTTCCTAAAGTTCGTCAAATGAATGATACATTTTCGGGCAATTTACTTGTATTGTATATTTAAATGAAACTCCTTGAATCAAACAGTCAAAGGAGATAAAATTGGTTTTTTTTTGCATCATCAGTGTATGAAATTCCCCAACCTTAAACTGACTCTCTTCCTATGTGGATGTGTCCAGTATGTGAGCATGCTCACTAAATTCTTGAATAATTTTGATACAACTACTGTTAATGAATGACAATTCATGGTTGTTAAGTTTTCAAGGATTCTGTCAAGTGACCACATTTAGGGGTATCAAGTTTTGTGGTTTCAAAAATTAATATCTGTTATATAGTGATATAAATAAATTTCAGGGGTACTATTTTTCAACCTTTTCCTTCCACTGCAAAAATAGTGAAATTAGTAATTTTTACAGTATACATGTATGGCATTTTTCAAAAAAGAATGGTGTAAAATATTACTCTATACATCATAACTATCCCCCATGCTTTCCACACTTTTATTTCTATATTGAACACTTTTGTGTAGTTATGTTTTATATGATATAAAGATGTACTACATACATGTGCCTGAAATTTTTAGACTTTTAATTAATAAGTCTTTAATTCTGAATTTTTATTTCTTTTTATAGGTTGACATGATAGTACCTAAGGGTTTCTGTGTAACATTAACAGCTTTCACAAAGCAACTTGAGGTATGTGTTCCATGCCACTGGCTGGTGATGTCTTGGTAGCATGCTCGACTCAAGTGAGGGAAATTGTGGTTCAATACCTGGCTGAGTTATGCCATAGACTTTAATATTGTATCATTTGCTAGTGACTGCTTATTTGCCAAGTATGTTGCATATTGAACATAGAATCACTTCTTTTTGGCTCAGTTTCAGAATATTGTGCTTGAATGGAGTGACATGTATTCCTGTTGGGCTGTTGCTTCTGTCAGCAAGCACAGTAAAAATCAAGTTCAAGGTGTAGGAGTTTTGATCAGTCAAAAAACATGGCCCCTATGTGTTCAATTAATTTTACATTCCCATCCAGTAATATATGAAATATCTGCAATTAGATGTAAACTACAATCAATCAATCAATCAGTTGGTTCAAATACAAGTCCATAAAAGAATCAAGCAAGTAATGATGCATGTTAAAGTTTCTGTTTCAAGTGTTTAATACCTTAAAGGTACCAGTATCGTATTGCATATCCCTGAGCGGGTGTAAGTTAAAACATGGATGCTATAAAAATATAGTGCATTTTCTTTTTGCCTCTCTACAAACAATGTTTTGTCAAAAGATATGAACAATGACTTATAAAATAGAGCACACATCACACTGTAAGATGAAGAACTTTTTTAAAAGAAAATCTAACATAATAACATAAAAATGTTCCACTGAAAAGGTTGCTTTGGTGAGTGCAAAAAGAAAGTGAAAGTAGGGAAAATGGCTATTTATAGTTCAAGACTACTTTTCTGTCCGATCTTCGTGGACTCACCCTATTTTCTTTGCGGGAAATTATTTTTTCACATGTCCTTAGAAATGCTACATAAGTGAAAGTTTTATTGAATCAATTTACATATTTTTTAAATAATCCTAAAAATATGCACTTCACTATAGAAGTCTATGGGAAAATTAATATGATACTGAGACCAAAAGTGGTCATAGGTGTAAAAGTTTCCAGCTTTTAGCCTGCCTCCTAATATTTAAAAAATTAAACAATTTTTTACTTATGTGCCTGTGTTAAATCTGGAGATTTAGCCATATTTGAAAATTTCTCCCATGTTATTTAAATTTTGGGCTTAATAATTATTGTACCAGTAATAAATTATTTCAATTCTTGTCAAAACAAATTGGTATTGAACCTGTGAAAACGAACAATGACTTACTATCATTGTAATATAGAGAATCATCTTTCAAGGGTAATGGATAAGAAATTGTCACAGTGACATTGTGATTTAATTCAGATAAGGTCTGTTGCTGAACATTAGACATATTGCTAAAACTAAGCCTCAGCAAGTCTCCCACTTTGAAAACATTTTGAGAGGGAGATCTCCCCATTTATAATTTTTAAAGGCGAACACCTATGGCTGTGATGCATAGGAAGTGTCCAATGTTTTCATAGATCAGTGCTTGATTTAGATTTTATACAAAGATTAACCTTCTTGCACACATACAGATGTTAATGTGTTTCAAATAGATATGTACCAAATCGAACCAGTAAAAATTATGTTTAAAGACTTGGTAACATAAAGTTTGTATTAGTACATGTATAAAATATTGTATAGGCTTTTTCTTACATGTATCATATGCTACACAGGCAAAATTATTTCACATGATTTTCACACAAATTTCACATGATTTTCACCTGAAATGAGCAAATAAACTAAGTTACTGAATTCACGTGAAATTCGAGTGAATGGAGCCTTCACGTGAAATTCACACGAAATGTTCTCATGAAATTTGTGTTTAGCAAATTTCACATGACAATCATGTTAATTTCATGTGAATTTGGTATATATATTATGGATAGCCCATTAATCCATCAAATCTAGACCTCTGTAGCATCAATAATACTTTGATAACCTTAGCAGCAGTGTATAGTATGACACACATGCTGAAAAAAAAGTGCCGTCTTATACTACATTACATTTGTATTTGCAAATTCTACAGGTACTATAGATCAATTTTTTATGTAGTACATGTACTTTATACACTAATACACAAGTATTAATGCTATCCACAACCATTTTATAGCTAAGGTAGTCAAGAAATATTTTCATATTAATGAGTACTCGTCCTTATAAGAGACTGCCAGTTTTATTCAATTTTCAACTGGGTGTTGGAAAAAAATGGAGAAAAATTATTAATTTTATTTTTATAATTTCCTCAATAGCTGGAAGTATTAATGAAATGAAAGCATTTTTTTTATTGTATGTAGACTAATATCATATTGGTAGAATTTCAAGATAATCTTATATTTACGATATCGACGAAAAAAATCGACATGATAGTCAAATTATTTCAAAAAGTACAAAAAAAACCAGCACCTCCTCATAGTGGCCAATGCATTTCTGCATTGCTGTTGGCAGTCAACACTCATGTCTAACCATCGCTGTTCAGTATGATCATATATGCACTTCAGCGTACTACCATCGCACTTTGGTGCGACCATTGTACCTCCGCTTCCCATCACATTTCCGAGTCTTACATATACATATATGTTTCAACACCTGGTCACATCTTCAGTGTCAATCATGTGACATCAATCATTAAGGGTGTTATATCATTTAGCAGGTTATTTTCAAGGGTTGCTACTGGTAATTTTGGTACATTTTAAGCAGTTGTGCTAAAAACACCAAATAAAAATTCTGGAAAATATTTACTGGTATATGTGCTCATTAAAACTTAGTGAACCTCTTAGCATCCACCAAAATGTGAAATGCAAAATTGTTTATACATGTTTTTTACCTTTTTTCTTCAAAAATTGCCAAATTTTAAACCTGTCAAAATAATCTGCTATTTGGTTTGAAATATTTGCTGGGTTGAAATGGATGTATGAAGTTTAGTCTATAACATTAACATGTATGTAGAAACCCATATCTTTTCTTAATATTTGAGTATTCTCTCTTTTATTTATTCAGGTAAATCCTGATATCAGTTCTTCCATTGACAAAGTCATCTCTATAATGAGGTAGGTACATCAATAATTTATAAGTATTTTTATTTTCATTTGATGTAATCCTGTATGATGCAATTAGAATTGCTAATGAAAAAAATGGTATATGCACTAGGTCGAGGAATCTGTTCAGAATTGTACAATTAATTTGTAAATCAAATATTATTTTAGACTAGTTTCACAATATTTTATATTAGTCTATAGTTTATTTGTGTTACATGTGTACAAGGTCATAGCTTCCAGGTTTCTCTTGAAAGCTTGTAAAGGATGGGGATATAGTGATATGGTTATCTATCCTTACGTCTGTACTTTCCTTACACATAGGGATACCCTCCTCTTAACCACAACTCCTTCTACACCACTGAATAGAATGTAATGAAACTTTCACAAAATCTTTATAAGATATTGAAGGTGATTTAATATATAATCCATGTTCAAATCCAGATTTTAGATTTTGATATGAATGATATTTTAGGTCTCATAAACATGATTTTTTAGGTCTCATATACATGTAGCATAGCAGGGACTTTGTCATTGTCTGCTACGACAGAGTAGTTAGTGTCAATCACAATTTTTATACCTCTTAATTTTTTTTCTTGCAGAGATGGTTGCCATGACAATTTGCAAACAGCATGTTCAGACACAGTAGAGCTAATAGCATCCACCCCTGTCTGTCCTCAGGTTTCTGATGCTATAGCTGAAATGGTGTCGAATGTCTTCACTGATGTCAGCAATGTCTTTCTGGCTGTCAGATCTTCTGCTGCAGGTACAATATTATAGATAAAGGATAGAATCGATTATCCATATGTGAATGCATGGATTCACTCTCTTTAGATATTTGTTATCATTTGTGAGAGTAACTGCCTGATACAGTACTTGTACTGGATGAACTTCTCATTCTGTGGTATATGGGGAGACAAGGAATGGGGAATAGTGTATGGGTGAAGAGGATTTTGAATGAGGAGGATGGGGACACTAGATTTTAAATTATTGATTTATATGGAAAATATGTTGAGTTAAATTAAAAATACAAGTTTGACTGTTGAAGAATTTAAAAATATCAAATTTAATTTTATGATGTAGGAATTTGGGATTTTACTGGGGATAAGGATTGTTCTACAGGGAATAGGGATGGGGACAATGTTCATATTGCCCATTTAACTAATTAATTGTTTTACTAGTCAACCAATTACTTAATTATTTCTTTTTAATCAGCATAAAGCAAATAAGATACAAAACTATTTCCCAGTTGGTAGTTGAAGGGTAGGATATAGGGTTTTGTTGAAAATTACAGGCATTTATTGTTTATGTCTTTTTCATGGCATCCTCTATATAATTGATCATTTAACTATAATTCAAAGTTTTGTAACATTATTCCAAATTTCTGAATTTAAAAAAATGACACACATTTTCCCAATAAAAAAGGGATGGGGTGGGATAGATTTGACAAATGCCAACAATATCACTGATCAGCATTTATGATAGTAACAGAAATATTTAAGTCACTGGGGTACATTCAATAGATATCAAAGTCCGACATAATAACAATAAAATGTTTCCAATATTTAAAAAAAAAATTTACAACTGCCTGCTATGGACCTAAGCATACTACCTCCACACTACCAAAGTGGTTAATATTGCATTTGATACACTTTATAATTTAATTTGTCCAGTACCTTTTACATGTAAATATTTTCTAATACTAATAGGTGAAGATGGTTCAGAAGCGTCGTCTGCTGGACAGATGGAAACATACCTTGGTGTCAAAGGCCAGAAACAAGTAAGATTCATTTGTAACTTTAAACCACTGGGGACCCGTGCAGGTCTGGGTGTCAAAAGAATAGGCTTGCAGTAGCGCAAAGCTTGTCATAAAATGCAACTAAACAGTGCTCATAACCTTAGCCGGGGGCTAGGGTGCGCTGCCCACAGAGCAACTGTGTTGTGTGCCACAGGTGGTGGAATGGGGTACACCTGGTGTGTTACATGCTGGGGTTGTCAGGCTATAATACGGAAAACCTGACCACAAACCATAGTGGTGCACCGTGTTGGGAAAGTTGCCACATTCCTAGCATGGAGTAGGAACAATTGACACTGGAGGCTAAATTGCCTGACCCTACCCACCGCTCCCTATTTCCAGTGGCAATCAAAATTTGTCGACCCCATTAGCCTTGTGTCCCATCCCATTTTTCATTTCATCATTTCATGTTCATTTTATTACCAAATTCATGTTCATCGCCTGAATATAGCTGAAATATTGCTGCTCGGATGTTAAACCCCAACAAACAAACTAACAAACATAAACCATTGGGTAGTGATTAGATTTGTGTGAGTATATTTCTGCCATTTTACATTTTTCAAGTTTACTACTGATTTCATGAGAGAAACCAATTCTACATAAGTCTATTCTTGATTTGAAGTATTTCTAAACTCAATCACGATTGTACAGTTGAGATTTGATTAGCATACTTGCTAAAGTTCGCATGTTGAAAATTTCAATTTTACTATGGCGAGTGGAAAAATAATTTAAACCACTCATTACTGAAAGAGAATCTGTATGTGCATGTATTTTGTGGAAACAATGTTTATATGTAATATGTCAAAGTATTCAAAAATATTCTCCCATTTTTAAATTGATTATTGATTGATAATTGATGATACAGTGTTCCAATTTTATGGTCCACTTTTAAAATGCTACAAATACATGTACAAATAAACAGATAAAAATTACAGTTTTGTTATGTTAGTTGTTATGTAATTAGAACTCTTTTGTCATCTATGCTATCTTACTCTGGAAAAGCATGTTGCAGAAAGGAAAATATGATATACAAAACACACATTGTGAAATAAATGAACTATTTTTTTTTGTATCAATTGAATCTGTTTCAGGTAATTGATGCAGTGAGAAAATGTTGGGCATCAGCATTTACGTACCAAGCTGTGCAGTATAGAAGGTTACTTTACAAATATTTTTCGTTCTTTTCTGTCTGGTTCAAATTTTATACAAGTACAAAGGCCCTGGGTTCATCTTGTTAGTTTTTATCAGCTTGAACATCGAACCTATTTATGAGGATTATTTTGAATTTGTCTGCTACTTCAGCATTATAAGTAGCACTCCAGCTAAGAATCATGCTATATGTGATTCATGGGTAAAAAGCCTACATATTTTTATTTTTGATGTTTTGTTTGAAATGTCATAGTAAACAGAAATTAACATCTGGTTTGCATATAAAAACTATATAGAATGCACTGTAGATTTCAAAATTAAGGGAGAGTACTCTGTAAATGATGCTCAAATATAATAGAATCTGCTGGATTTTAAATGTGGATAATCTCCCCAGAGCAGGCAGATTTTAATGAATAATTACACATCTCATAGTATAGACCCGTAAAACAACCTAATTACAAAAATAAAATTATGTCCAGGGTAGACGAAAGAGGAAAGGAAAACTATAACACTTTGTTTTCATGGTGCAGATGCATTCTGAATTCTTTAGTTGGTGAGGGTTCTGCGTCTTGTGTACAAATTTCTTCTAACTGTTGATCAAATCATTTTAACTATTAATTGATGTCTTGATTTCTTCACCATCTTTTATTTTTTAGAATGAATGGACAGCATATCAAAGTATGTGTGGGTGTGGCTATTCAGGAGATGGTCCAATCAGAAGTCTCAGGTGTTCTGTTTACAAACAATCCTGTCAACGGATCAGCCAATGAGATTATCATAAATGCATCATATGGACTTGGAGAGGTATTGGTCTTTTTTAATTATTTTTTTTGGGATGTAACCTTATTTCTGATTGTCTGATTGGTTTAAATTTTTGTGTTAATTGCCCAATAAACACTTTTTTAGTATATGCCCCACAAAGAAAGCTTGAGGGTATATAGGAATAACTCATTTGTCTGTTCACAATTTATAAATAGGAAACCTTCGATTTTAGTTTGAGGTTTTAACAATATATTTTCAAGATTTACTGTTAAGATATTTTTTATTGGAATTTTATATACCAAGCAAGAATCATGTGACTAGGAGGGGAGTATTTGAAAAAAAAAAAGATAAAGAAAAAGTTCCTTGCTATAAATAGTATTTAAAAAATAAATCACGGAAACTCCATTTTACATTGTTTTACCTTGGGCTTACCATTTATGCCACTTTATTTTACCCCTTACTATCGCTCGAGGTAAAATATCGGCATAAATGGTCACCCAGTAGTAAAACAATGATAAAATGGAGTTTCCGTGATTTATTTCAATTCTAAAAGGAAAATAATGGGACTCTTTTTATATTTTCTTGACCTATTATGGTAACCTTAGAGCCCCTATATTTGTTCATATTTTGCTGTACACTTTACGCTAGCTATGTCAGTTGAAATGGTTGCTAGTGGAACTTTGCTTCACATTTTTTATATTGAAGGAAAGGGCAAATTAAGTAGATTGATGTATATATGGCAATAGTCATTTGCATTATAAGGTTACAGTGTTCGCACATGGACAGGTACAATGTTTCATTCATTTATGATTGTTATGGTTTGGTTACGTACATGAGGGTGCACGTGGCACGTGGTGAGTGCTACCGAGTAGTGTGTAACTTTTCTAAAACATAATGTTTAATATTTTGATTAAATATGAATTTCTTGTTCATTCACGCTACTAAAATGTGTAAATACAGCTGATACACATTGGAATGTTACATGTGTTTTTTTCATATGATTAAAGTAATCAGTAATTTACACATACACAAGCCACGTTCAATAAGTTATCTGCTGCTCTTATAGCAATCGAAAATCCACCACAGTTGTGGTCTCAAAACCTGTCATATTAGAATAAACAAGTGATGTACATTCATATAAATGATTTGTACAATGTATTTGTAATCACAAATGAACAGATACTGGTAATAGTCTATGGTTGAAAAGCTTGAGAACACAACCACAATGGAGAAAACATTTGTATATGATCAGACTGTCATTATAACCCCCCCACAATTTATATAACCTTTTTTGATCATATGCTGTTTTTTAGATCGCTTTTTAGCTCACTTGGCCAAAGGCCATGTGAGCTTTTGCCATCACTTGGCGTCCGTCGTCCGTCCGTCCGTCGTCCGTCCGTAAACTTTTACATTTCAATCTTCTTCTCTGAAACCACAGGGCCAAATAAAACCAAACATGACACAAATGTTCACTGGTATGAGGGGATGAAAGTTTGTGATTTTGGTGTTGATCGGAAATTCAAGATGGCCGCCACCGAGGATCTTAGTTTAACATTGGACCCTATGGGAGAAACATGTAAAAATCTTCTTCTCGGAAACCACTTGACCAAATTAAACAAAACTTGACACAAATGTTCACTGATATGAGCGAATGAAAGTTTGTGATTTTGGTGCCAATCGGAAATTCAAAATGGCCGCCACCGAGGATCTTAGTTTAACATTGGACCCTATGGGAAAAACATGTAAACATCTTCTTCTCGGAAACCACTTGACCAAATTAAACAAAACTTGACACTATTAAATGTTCACTGATATGAGGGGATGAAAGTTTGTGATTTTGGTGGCGATCAGAAATTCAAGATGGCCGCCACCGAGGATCTTAGTTTAACATTGGACCCTATGGGAAAAACATGTAAAAATCTTCTTCTCGGAAACCGCTTGACCAAATTAAACAAAACTTGACACAAATGTTCACTTTTATGAAGGGATGTAAGTTTGTGATTTTGGTGCCAATCGGAAATTCAAAATGGCCGCCACTGAGGATCTTACTTTAACATTGGACCCTATGAGAAAAACATGTAAAAATCTTTTTCTCGGAAGCCGCTTGACCAAATGAAACAAAACTGGAAACAAATGATCGTTGGCATGAGGAGATGAAAGCTTGTGATTCTTTTGCCATTTCAAAATGGCTGCCACTGTGGATCTTAACTTAACCAAAGTTTCCGCTTGAGAAAATATACATCTAGAGGTCGCCACATGATCTTCAACAAGTGGGAAATTTCCTCCATGTAGCAAGCTCTAAATTGCCCCAATAAAAACAAAGTGGATAAATCAGTGAACACAATACTGAGGGGGGCTGGAGGGGGTCTGATCCCGGAATCCCGACTTTATTTTTACTAAATCCCGAAATCCCGAACAACAAAGGAACTTAAAAACTGCTAAAATCCCGATTCCCGGTGGATTTATTTCCCGAAATCCCGGGCTTAATTCTCAGAAATCCCGACATCCTGAGCTTAATAACCTCTGATCCCAGCATCCCGAAAAAGGTCCGGCCCTTCCTCAATACTATATCAGTTTATCATTTATGGTAAGAAACTAAAATGTTTTAAAAAAAGACAACTACATGCCAGTGACTATATTTCCTGCCTTGGGACAGGCGCAAACAGTATGCAGCGGGGTTAAACTAGTTTTGTTGGATCCAAACCCTCCCCCTCTATACGGTCAAAGGCTAAAATAAATACAAAGTTAGACACACAGTAAAAATCAACCTGAAATACATCCAATTCATTAGAAAAGTACCTCAACAATTATTAACAATAACATAGAAGACAAACAAATGAGGTATAAACAATGAATGCTCGCAGTTACTGAAAGCAAGCTCAGGACACAAATAAGGATGACAAATCTTCAAGCCTCCCAACACAAAAAATATCAGTTACAAAACTTCCAAAGGATTTAGAACTGCAACATCATAGACTGTGTTGGTCTAGCAAGAAGTTGTGCAATGACTAAAATGCTAAAATATGAATGATTAAGTTATAATGTAATGATCTAATAAGAGTATCAATATTTTTTCCTACAAAGACAAGATTTAATGATCTGACAACAATGTCGAATTTATATCCTTTATGAATCAGTCTATTTAAATAATTCTTAAGATTTGATGGACATTGTTTGCATTTATGTGCCTTGTAAACTATATTTCCATACAAAACTGGATGTGAAATGCCTAGTTTAATAAGATTAGTTTTTTAGCAAAGTAATCATGTTGGAGGCTAAGAAACGCTGTGTTTTGCAGAAATTTCATGGATTCCGCAAAACAATGGCAATTTCTGCATTTTTAAAGGCCTGGTTCCGGATTTTAGTATGTTGGGGTTGCAAACTATGCATTATGTCCCCTTTCCAACCTGTCCCATGCAATAATTCCTGTTTACCAATGCTTTAAATTGCAAGAAAATCTTCATCTAAGGAAAATTCCTTGTAAATTTACGCAAAATTATATGAAATATTTAGCAAGTAATTAAACCAGGTGAGCGATACAGGCTCACGTGAGCCTCTGGTTCCATGATGGGGCCCTTCAGTGTTCTCCCCTATATTTTTGGATAGCAATGTATAAGCACGTGCAAGATGACATTAATAGGACCTGGTGTCATATAATATTTTTACCCCCACAAAAAATTTACCCCCGGGGTTAATATATCATATGATATCTTAATCTGGGGGCAATAAATTGTATGAAATATTGACCCCAGGGTTATTTTTACATACCCCCTTTATGATATTTTAACCCCCTTACAGGGGGGTTAATATATCAGAGCAGGGGATTAATTTATCACTGCAGGGAGGTTATAATTTAGCAGCAGGGGGTTAAAACTAAGTTAGTGTAAATAAAATACGATGAAAACTGTATAAACTAAATCCGTTTTGGACTGTTTGGTGAAACCAGGATCAAAATACCTTAAAAATGACTAATTTTAACAGGTATTTCAGTTTATCACAGTTTGGTTTAGGCAGGTTTTACTGCATATCATTGGAAAGCTGAGTGTTTTTATTTATTTTTGTATTTTTGCACCTTAAATAAAGACATGCATATTGATTTTCTAGGCCGTTGTATCAGGAAAGACAACTCCGGACACAATTACAGTAATGCGTTCATGGGAAAATCAACTGAAAGTTGGATGTAAAGATTTAGGGGATAAATCTGTAACCATTAATGTCACAGGTAAAAATAAGCTATGGTTGTAGATTCTTATACAGTCCATGGTACTGTGAAAGTACTTTTATTCGTGGATACCAATTTTCATTGATTGGGGAAGAAACACGAGTTCGTTGTTTTCAGTAAACATATCAATGGAAATCTCCTTTTCGTTAGTAACCAAATTTCATGGTTTGGCCTACCCACAAAAAAACAACGAATTGGTACCCCACAAACAATAGTACATTCACAGTATGTAAGAATCACTTTCTCCATCTGAATTTCAATGCAATTATTTCAGCTCCCAATAAATGGAAAGTTTTGCTGTATGACATTATAGATATGGCATACATGTTTGATGTTAGATATCTACCACCATGCAATCTCATGTTTGTTTTGCTAAGCTCCATCAATTTTTCACAAGTAAAAATAAAAGATTTTCCAAAAGGGAATCATGTTAGAAGCTCATAATTTGATATTATTCATTCATTACTCAGATCAGTATTCTGACAAGAGTTAGCTTGATAATGAGGAAGAGCTTTATTTTATACTGCAACTATTCTGTTTGAGCCATCAAAAAGCATTGACTTTATATTTACAATGATATACTGTCACTGATTGAATATTTTTGTCGGTTGTGATATTACAAATGATACATTGTTCTTAAGTTGAAAGGATGTTGCCTGCTTGGAATGCAATAATGTTTTTCTTAATACATCTTTTTTCTTTTAAAATTTTGATGCATCTTTGCATTGACTTGACCAGAACTTTGATGCATGAATTCAACTCAAACCGGTAAAAATGCTTGGTGCAGCTTCACATTTTCCCGCAGTTCTAAGCCTCTTCTGTATATCAGTTTTATGTTAAGTCATTGCACTGTTAATGTCTGTATATTTTGATACATGTATGTCCTTAAACAGACATACATGTACATTTTTTAAGGATTGTTATAATTTCCATTGAATTATAGAGTAAGGTGGAATGATGGGTAATTTTCATTGAATTTTAGAGCAAGGTGGAGTTGTTGAAAAAGAAGTTCCAAAACTGCATGAATGTTGCATGTCAGATGAACAGATTTTAAAGTTGTGTTCAATATCAATAAAGGTTGGTGAGGGATGCTGATGAAAAGAAAAAAAAACAAATTGAACTCATGATTTCTATATCAAAATCATACGTTTAATGACCATAATTCAAAAATTGTACATTTGATCTAAACAATATTTTGAGATGTTACCATGGTTACATACCGAGGTGAGGAAGGTCCCTACTGATTGTGGGATGATTCAGTCAAAGGTGAAAGGCCACAGTCTGAAAAAAACATTCAAAACTTCTACTTAAAAGCAGTTTCCAGGCCATAATTCCAACAGTTAAATCTGATTTAAAGAAACTTTATGATATTATTACACATATCAGGTGAGGGTGAATCCTATTAATTTTTGGGTTCATAATGTCAAAGGTCAAGGTTACAAAAAAAAAAATGGTTGACAATATTGGGCCGACACACAACAGCTAAAGCACTTCAAATGTCAATTCATTTTTTTAATTGTTTGTTTGAATATATATTTTGATTATTTAATTATTTGAAAAGAAGAAGATTTGAAGGTAGCTTAGGTAGCCAAGGAAACTACATGTCTGTACCTTTTTTGCAGATTGAGAACTATTTTAGTAGTCCAAGAGATATAGAATGGGCCATGTACAAAGACCAATTTTTTCTTTTACAAGTGAGTGACTATCATGTTGGACAGTATATAATTGTTGGTTTGATTTAAATAGTTTAAAGTGTAAATGTTTGTAAGAATCAGGAAAAATTGGAAAAATCAGAAACATGCATGTCAAAACCCCACTGATCTGACAATGTAATATCACTCAAGGATACTTTCTCTAAGTTGATCTCTGCATCATTGGATTTGCTCAGAAATGTTTCAATAGAATCTTATAAAAATGAGGTTTTTGACCGAGTTAACTGCCCTTTAAATCTTCATTTTCAGTGCATGTCAATGAAACTAACTCAATGGTCCAGCATGATATGGGAAATCTTGTTTGTTTTCCTTGATTCTGATGGTGCAAATAGTCAAGTTAAACTATCGAATGATGGATTTTTCCATACTATGTTTCACCTACTGCCTGATTTTTACAAGGACTGACACTTGGTTATGTTTTTAAAAAATGTTGATAGAGTTTAATAAAAGGAGTCATTTTCTTTGCAAATCATATGCACAATACAAATTAGAATGATTAATTTGAAGCTGTAAAAAATACAGTGGAATTTCTACAGCATAATATAGAAATAGTACAATGGCATGTCAAAATTTGTGATATTAGAAAATGAAAATCTATGATCAAAATATATGTAAATAAAAAATTGTCAAATGAGTCAATTGTTAAGATGCTCAGTTCAACATTTCCAATCATCCATTCTTGTCAAAACCTATCAAATATTTATTAGGCCAGACCAATAACCACAATGGACCAGGAAACAGAGGAGGACCTGCTCCATGAGTTTGATGATCCTCTTGTTACCGGGAAAGAGTTCCTCACAACAGGCAATATTGGGTATGTTCATGTATCATATGAGGCAGTTGCAAGCTGTAAGAGGATAAACTTTAGAGCACAGTGGATAGGCATGTCAATTATCTTGAGTTGTCAACAGACCTAGCAGACTTGGGACTACTTGTCACTGGGCAGAGTGCTATATTTTAAACTTATGTATTTACATAGCAGATCATTTCCTGTCAAACTGCAGTGAGCCCATTCTTGATTCTAAGATCATAGGTTAATTGGTATAGATTTCATTAATATAGACTATACAAAACAATTCCCTCAGTAAGGAAAGGGAGTTTTTGTTGTAGTTCGCTTTTAATTCATAGGTTTTTTAGCAAATAGTTCATTATGCTGAGGGTCAAATTGCAATATATGGACCAGTTTGTTGCCACAATATTCAATGGACCTCAGCTACCTTTCAGTCCATATAATTTTTGGGCAACCAACTGGTCCATATAGTGCCATATGACCCTCAGCATCATGGTTGGTTGCCATATTATACTTTAAAATGTAGTTTGCACTGGATCATTCATGTGAAAGAAAAGAGAAAAATATACACAACTACCTTAATTGCGACGTCACATTTTTACTTCGAAAGCTTGGTAGTCCATATGATTTCCTACAAGTCCATATGACATTATATGGACTGGCAGTTATACCTAAGGAAATAAGCAAATAAAACAATATAAAGTATAATATGAAAGTACAATATAAAGTATAATATTAATTGTTATGGTAAAGTTAAATGATAAAAAAATGCCAGTTAATATCAGTGTATGGACAAATTTACAATTATAATCACCCTTAATCACCCGTAATCACCAGTAATCATCAGACACACTAGCTGTGGTGCTGGTTATAATTTCTGTCTCAACCTTCAAAACAGGAGATATCTTCATATGATAGATGCTGCTAATTTGATAACAAACTCCCTAGAGTTATTTTAGAGTTATCTGTGGATGTACTGAATGCATTTATTGATAGAAAAAGCTCCATCGGGAAAGCAATTAAAAAAATCTTATGAAAGTGAAAAATCTTTCATAAATCTGTAATTAATGTGTTTTTCAGGGAGATGATGCCAGGGGCAGTAACTCCATTAACCAATTCCTTGTTTAAATCTGCTATAAATCATGCCTTAGTGGTGAGTATAGTATGGTATTATCTCATTTTTATACCTTCCACAAAGTGATCATGGTGTCTGTCTGTTTGTCTGTCCACACGTTGCAGTTTTCTCTTTAACTATTTATCGTAGTCTGTTGGTAGTTTGACAGAAGCTTATATAGGTATGTGAAACTCCATTTTATTGGGAAGCAATATAACTTCCTGACCATTTATTTATATATATGGTTACTTGGATGGGAGCTAGGGGTATCCTTTTGTAAGCTTTTCTCACAGTTTTTCAAATATTGATAGGGGTGTCTGTCCTTCCTTCCTTTGATCCATATTTCCTTCCAATTGTTACTCAGAAGGCGACCCATTTTTTATCCATTACTCCTCCTACACTGGTAAATGAAATTTAATAAACATTTCACATAATCCTTATTACATACATATTCCTCTTGTGCAACTCCTGTTCTAGATTTGGAGACATGGAAGAGACCCACTCCTATCTGTTACTTCTTCTACATCGTTGAATGGATTATGATGAAACTTTCACAGAACCTATATTACACCCTTTGATTTAAACTTCCTGTGAGATTTTAATCCAAATCAATTTTGAGGTCAAAAGGTGCATGTTTATCAAAAAGAGAAGTAGGTGTATCAATTAAGTGACTGCAGCATTAATCACAGTTTTTCTTGTCAAAGTTTTCAATTAAATAATTAGTCAGTTATGTTTTTACGAAAAGATTCAGTTCAGCACATCAATATAAATGCCAAATTGTTGAAATTTTGAAAGTGAAGACCTAACATTTTATTTGAAATTTTTGATAAATGTTTGTAATATGGAAATATGGGTTTAATTATGTTCACAATACTGTTAAAGTCCTATTATTCTTGAGTATTATCTGTCTTTGTTTTTTTTGGCATGTTGTTGGTTTATGGGTTTTGATATTAATTTTATAATAAAGCAAAAATTTTAAATGAAAAATTACATTTTCGTTAGAAATTTTAATAATTGACTTGACCAACCATGAAAACTGAAATTAGTCCCCATGAAATTTTTTTCTCATTAGTGACAGGGAAAATTGATATATTAACATGACATGTTTCAGGGATTTGCTGAGATTACATCTGCTGGACCTCTGATTAAACATCCTGACACCGTGGTAACCAGTTGCTGCGGTACACTCTTTATAAACATGACGGTAAGATGCCAATCAAATGATAAATTTGAGAATACAAATCAAATACACTTTTACTGGTAACTATTGTTGTGCTGCATATGTTCCAAGGAGTAACCTTTCATCAACAGCAGTAGAACAAGAAGCAAAGAAGAGCAATCCAAAAATAGTCTACAAAAGGTACTCATACCATTCCTGAACTGATCCCTGCAACTATTTAACTATTCAATTACAAATGATTGATTGCTGACAGATTAAAAACCAATATGTGACCGATCTGATCACGGTTTTGTTATGGAAAATGACAAATGATCGGTTCATGTATACTTAAGAATTTTAATTAGAATGAATCAAATAAAGTGCCATATTAAATTTATTTTGATTTAAAAATAATTAATCAACATTTTGTATGTTATTAAAAATAGTAAATTCAATAGACAAGTAAATTAATTATTGCCCTAATTTATATGATTTAATTAATGTGTGTAAAAATGAAAAACCAAAACAAACCAATATGTAAAATATATAAACCAGTCATCTGTCACATGATGTAAAAAGGAAGCATTCACCAGTTTATTCGATCAATTTGATGGATCCATAAATGACAGGAAACAGATTAATGATCGATGAACGATCACAATTATAGTTGCTTGGATCAGCTGAGGTACTGTTAGCAAGCAAATCAAAATAGAAAGCAGAAGTTCTAGCATGTGAAATACTGATACAGAGAATGAAGTAACAATATTTTAAAGGATTTGAATTTGTAATACTGTATTATTGAAATAAGACCCATTTAACTACCATAATTTAAACCCCATATATCTTTGAAATATTAACAAGTACTTATTCATATTAAGTTCAGACACTTATAATGGGTAGATGTACTTTAAGGTACAGAAAAAAGCATTGAAAAAAAAATGCATTTTCTGTCTTCAAATGCTACTTTTTACGTAACTTAAATTCATATATAGTCATTTCTGTATACAGATCTGTATTTTAAAGAAAGATATTTTTTCATTTCCCACTTTAATTAGCCAAAACAGGAATAAATACTCTTCTGAAGTGCAAATTTTATACAGGATCTATTTAATTTTATCACAAAAGTGTAACAGTCGATTGACACTAAGACTGGTGGTCTGTAACAATTTCTGAATTAGAAATTAAGGAAATAAAAGTGAACTTGGAAGGTTAACGAAATACCTCCTCTCTGATTTTTATTAAGACTGCAACTTAGGTACCATTCTTTCTAAGAACAGGCAATCAGTAGTATATTATTTTCCTCATTTTGGTCTTTTTTGCCACAAATGTATTGACTATTCAATACACCTAGTAAACAATTCAAAAACTATTAAGTTGATCCTCAAGCATGGGTGACATAGATAGATTTTTTTACTGCTGATATAGAGAAAAACTGCAGGAAAATTTTCCTTCCATTTTTCCACTGCATTTCAACGAAAATTGACCTACATATGTACAGTTTTAGAAATAGTAACCTGCCCGCCAGCCCTAGACTGGCTATTTTTGGCAGGGCTGGCTAATTTGAGCAAAAATCTATGTAGCCATGTAGTAAATGTCTTGAAAAATTGTAAGGAGGACTGACCAGAATTTTAGCGAGTTTCTTACCCTGATATGTATCTATCATAAAAAGGCAAACTTTACAAACAATTTGATGGTTGTTTCTGGAAGATAAGAGGTATAAAGACTTGGATAATGCAATATAACATCTGCACCTTTTTTTTTCTTCATGTGCCACACTTTCTACACATTTTTCTTTAAGCACATAAAATCTCAAGAAGCTCCTTTCTTAACTATCTTAACGTTTTGCAGTTAATTGACTCTATGTCGATCAACAACATCATCGGCAAAAAGGATGCTGCCGAACTGAGTCTGATTGGTCAGGCTGTTGATGACTTACCATACAAGGATGTAGCAGATTATTGTGGCGGGAGAGTCTCTTTTTTTAAACGCATAGCTGTATTTTCATCTTCTTTACGAGTAAGTTGAGCCAACATGTAATGTATCATGTTGTATTAAGATTTTAATATTTACTGTTTGAAAACTACAATAAAAAATGAGGGCTATGAAATCTTAATTTATATATAATAAATTTTTTACCATCATGTTGACAGATTCTTTGTGCTCAGAAAGGAAACAGATAATAATAAATACATAATTGTACTTTCATTTGCCGATGTGGATTCTGCTAAAAACGCTTTTTAAAAATTAACAGATTTTCTTTAGAATTTTTGTCAAAAATTGCAATAATCTTAGATATTCAAATTTTTAAAACAAAATTAGAAACTATCAATTAATAGTGGTTTATTTTATCTTCAGAAATTGAAAGATAGAGGTACCAGATGTGATGCATGGTTTGATAAAGTGAAGAGCTACAAGATAGGAGAGGGACAGAATGATTGTAGAGGGTTCTATCAAGACCTCAACACTAAAATTACTGACTATTATGATGTAGGTAATAAAGGGGTTGCTTGGGATCTTTTAGCCCATATATCACCCAGTTTTTATGCACCTGTTTTATGATGGACATACAATGTTATTGTATGCTGCTGTAATCCTGTCTGTTCTTTCTTTGTGCATCCACAGGTTGTATAACACAAAAATGATTTAAGCTATTTGAAATATTTTTTTTGTGCAATGTAGAGCGTTTTGCTTCAGAGTATGGGACTTAGACATGTTAGAACCTAAACACTGTACATAAAAAATAAATCCAATAATGGACAGGCATTTTATATGCCATATATGCTTTAGCACAGTATATTATTTTTCCACCAAAGTTAAAAAATGGAAGCTTGTAAATGTTAAAATATTCTCTCTATCTTCATATTCCTAAAAAAGAAGATACTATTAAAATAAATATCCAATTTAAAAAAAAATACATGATTTATTACTCCACAAAATTCCTGTAATTGAATTTATAACCTGTTCCAATGTACATGTGGTCATGAGGGTTTTTAAATGTCATTCTAGTTTCATTTTCCTTAACAGATTTTTAATGTGGAACTTGCTGAAATTCCGAAGATTGATCTGTATTTTATTGTTTACTTCCTGGACTTAAAACCCTGCTTTACAATGCAAAATCTTCTCCTCATTGTTTTTCTAAACACTTTTATCATGTAAAAATATATATATTTGTCATATTTTACCAGTATTTTTTTAACACAGAACATTTTTTTCCTTAAAGTATTGAACTCCGTGTTTATGAAATGACAAAGTTTCCATGCATTCAAATGGTAGATTGGGACTCATTTTGGATAAAATATTGAGTCTCATGACATGTCTTTTTTTTTTTAATGTAGTCAGGGTTTTACAACATCCCCCTACATCACTACCTGACTAGAGTGTAATAGGGCTTTGTAAACATGTATATTTTCCTCACTGTATTATATAGTTTGAAAAACTGCACTTTTCTCACTTACTCTCTTATTCTCAAGAAACAATCATTCCATGATACATGCATTTCAATTTACACTTTGATATTAAAAAAAGAAGAAATACTGTCTTGTGTTTTAAAGTCAAATAAACACATTTTTAGTTATCGAATGTCTGAAATCTCTTCAAATTTATGTAAAACATAATTTTTCTTGGCAATAAAATGTTCAATGCGAAAGTAGTGTCATATATTTTTTTGCCTTGTTAGGCAGTTTTTCTTCCAATTTGCATTTGAATATGTACTATACTTTAAACTTGGTTCCCTTGATTACTCTTCCAATGAACAACATGACTTACATACCTACTACAAGTTACTACAAATTATTATATAGGTAGCAGTGTTTTATCCAATGATCTGACTTTAATCATAAAAGGATAATTAATTGGAAAGAGTGAATAACCAAAATATTATCATGAGTGCCGAAGAACGCCTAGATTTAATGTGTGCGGAACTTGTTCTGTGCACGAGTTAAATCCTGAAGTGTTCTTGACACAAGTGATCATGTGTGATCATACTGTGAAATCTGATAAAAAACAGCCAATCACAAAATTTAAAATTTATGTTGAAATATCAATAAAATATGAAGAAAATGTTTATAATAAATAGGATAATTAATTGGAATGAGTGTTAAGAACACTTGAAGATTTAACTCGTGCACATAACAAGTTCCGTTCACTTGTTTAATCTAGGTGTTCTCCAGCACTCGTGATAATATTTTGGTTATTAACTCTTTCCAATTAACTATCCTATTATTATTTTGCTGTATATTTTATAGATCTGGGAGACATCATTGGTGAAGAGTGGACAATCAGGAACATGGGCTACTGTTGTCGTACAGACCTTACTGCAGGGCAAAACAGGTGAGTATACTGACCTTACTACAGGGCAAAACAGGTGAGTATACAGACCTTATTGCACTGGAAAACAGGTGAGTATATAACATCTTTGATGAAGTGTACAGACCTTACTGCAGGGCAAAACAGGTGAGTATACAGACCTTTCTGCAGGGCAAAACAGGTGACTATATAATGTTTTTAAGTGTACAGACATTATTGCAGGACAAAATGGGAGAGTATATAACATCTTTAATGAAGTGTACAGACCTTACTGCAGGGCAAAACAGGTGAGTATACAGACCTTTATGCAGGGCAAAACAGGTGAGTATATAACGTCTTTGATGAAGTATTTCGACCTTACTGCAAGGTAAAACATGTTACTATGAAAGATCTTTGATGAAGTGTACATACCTTACAGCAGGGCAAAACAGGTGAGTAAATAATGTCTTTCATGAAGTGTACAGACCTTACAGCAGGGCAAAATGGGTGAGTATATAAAATCTTTGATGAAGTGTACAGACCTTACAGCAGGGCAAAACAGGTGACTATGTAAGATCTTTGATGAAGTGTTCAGACCTTACAGCAGGGCAAAACAGGTGAGTAAATAATGTCTTGAATGATGTGTACAGACCTTACTGCAGGGCAAAACGGGTGAGTATATTAAATCTTTGATGAAGTGTACTGACCTTACTGCCGGGCTAAACAGGTGAATATGTAAGATCTTTGATGAAGTGTACAGACCTCACAGCAGGGCAAAACAGGTGAGTATACAGACCTTACTGCAGGGCAAAACAGGTTAGTATATAACATATCTTAAATGAAGTGAACAGTCCTTACTGCTGGGCAAAACATGTGAGAATGTTATATCTTTAATGAAGATTAAAAACAAGTCTGAAAACGATAAAAGACATTTTGATATGGTATAGTCACATATAAAGCTTTGGATATAAGAGCAATTCCAAAAATGGTGTGTCCTGGGTGCAGAACGCTCACGATATTTAGGGGTACCACCAGCATATTAAAAAAAAGGAAGCAATGTATTTGTCTTGAAAAAAAATTCAAATTTACCTCCAAGCAACACATCAATAAATTAACTGCATTCAGCCCCTGGACACTTTTTATAGAATAGCACTAAGCATGTTTACAAAGTTCTTTGGTTCCATTTAGAACTATGGTAAATAAAGTATCAACTCATTCGATTTTTCTGTCGGTCTGTACAACCTTGTCACCGCCTTCATTTCTTTTTTAATTTTCATAAAATTTATACTAAAGATTGCTACTACCATATTAAACAAGGTTCTGACACTTTTGGAAGAGTTATTGTCCTTTGAACTTAGAAAGTTTCTTCCTGACCACATTGTAAACAGTAATGGGGATGGACTACAGTATGAGAGTAGCATGACTTTATTTTTTACATACATGTACAAGGTTAGATATTCCTGAGGGTGTCTCTAGTTGTTCTTGTTCAGGATTTACTTATGAGTATTTCAATTTTATCTTTGTTTAATCCTTAATCTATTTGCAGAATACACTACAGAGGTTTGTGCAGATGTTGCCTTGTTGTTGTCCAAGTGTGACGAAGTTTATAGTGCTGAGGTCCCCGCAGCAATACAGGTTATTGTAGATATTGTATTTACATAAATTCATGAACTTGGCAATGTCCTTTACTTAAGTGAGGGGCGCTTTATGGTGATAAGGATGTCCATCCATTTGTCCACCCATCTTTATGTCAGTGTGTTCTTTTGTCTTATTGTCAATCACACTTTTGTATCATTAATGGATTGATTTTAGTGAAACTTTTTGGGAATGATTGTTTGGAAAGGCCATTATGCACTTCCTATTTTGATTTTTTTTTTTAAATATGAAAGGTTTTGGGTTTTCTTACATCCTTATTTTGAGTTTTCTTGTCAGTAACTTTTACAAAATGAGGTACCCAGGCCACTTTGTATCTTGAAAACATTCATATAGTTGATGCATCTGTTGTGTTTTACTTTTAATTTTAATAAGTTTTGTTAGAAAGTATTTGTGTACATACTCAACATAGTGAATATCTCTGTAAGCTATGCTCACACATGTCACAGTTACTGTAATTCTTTAGTTTTATTCTACACCTGTTATTTTAAAGAAAAATTATGAAATATCTTTTCTTTTATTTAAGTTTTAAGGTGAAACTAACGCAAATATCTTAAAAGCAAAGCTACTTAGACATTGTGGCTATGAAATTAAATAAATCTTGTCTACTATGCAGAATATTTTTGTTTTCTGTTCATACTGCTTAATGGTTATTGCTAATGGGGTTTGAATTGTTGCTGATAGCTAATTATGTTTTATACTTTAGAAATTAGCTAAAGAAATAGAAAATGCTGGTTGTAACGAGCAGTTTTTATCCTCATCTGAAGAGGTAAATATATATTAATCTGAAACCCTAGCTCTGAATTTAAAACCCATGAAATATTGGATAGGAAAAAAAACAAAACTGAACAAAAAATTGATACCCAAGAATAAATAAAAATTTTACATTGATATCTAGTATTGCAAATTAACCATTTACTGATGTAACCTCTAAACTTAACCTAAATATAGGTGATAATTGTGGTAAAAGATAGACAATCCTGGTGTATTTCATTGATCTTTACCACACGTTTATTAGAAATAAAGGCAAAATTTTACCTCTCAATAAATCTTAAAAACTTGAATGGTTTTCTAATAAAAACTACAGCCAGCCAATACAGATCTATTTCCAAAATTTGCCTCTTCCTCATTGTTTTTAAGCTTTATTACACCATTTTCCGATCATTTCTGGAAAATTCAAAATTGCTTACAATCATGTTTCCTAATGAATAGACACAGGGGACCAAGAAAGATGCACTTGCGGAATTTATCACATGCCTCTTCATCATTGATCGAAAATTTTAATATACCCTTTTCCAGTCATTTATGGAGAATTTTATTTGTTAACAAACATGGACACGATGGAGATAGTCCTCGTTCATATTGTACAAGACATTTGACTAAGTTTTGGAGCATATGATAAACAAATTATTACATAGTATTAATCACATAATATGCTTTATAAGCCTAAGTCCATGTAATCATCCCTCGAGCCTGATTGCTCTCAGGGCTGATGATATGACCTCGGGCTGATAAAGCAAATGATAATGCTAAATAATAATTTATATATATGTAAGACTCGGAAGTGCGATGGGGACGCCGAAGTGCAATAGTCAAGCTGATCTGCGATGGTCAACACTGAAGTATGTTGGATGTCTAGCACAAATGCGTGGAATTGTGTTGGTATACCCCATTCAACGTCGCCATGAAATTTTACGTGCATAATTGCGTACAATGTTATAGAGAAAACTAACAAATTGAAAGGGGAGTCATGAAAGTAGCTAGTATATTGTTGCCTGTATAAACAAACACGGCATGCATCATTACTAATTTAGAGTGATAACAGTACATGTATTTAATGCAGTATCAAAACTTAAAAGATAGGTTACAGTACTTGAGGTCATTCGAGAAACATAAACTATAACTATGGGTTACAAAAGATAGCGGATACTGAAAGTCGTATTTCATGCATCATGAAAACTATAATAGATATAATTAAAAGATTTTCCGGGACAACTTTGTTACATGTATAGTTGTATTAAAAATCGGAAAAACTGTCGATTTTTTATAAATTTGATATCATGTGTTTTTACCTTTTGAAAAAGTAAAACATGCTTTCACAACGAATCATGGAGCGTATTCTATAATTGAAAGGCGAAATAGAAACTGGAATATACGAGTTAAGAGTGTAATAGAATGTTGAAGTTCCGGTGGACCAGACTGGCACGTTTCTCTTCATATTATGTATTGTCCGTTAATCCATCTAGACCTCTGTAGCATCAATCATTCTTTGATAACCTTAGCAGCAGGATGACACACATGCAGAAAAAAAGTGCCGTCTTATACTACATTACATTTGTATTTGCAAATTCTACAGGTACTGTTGATCAGTTTTTCATGTAGTACATGTAGTTTATACACTAATACAGAAGTTTTAAAGCTGTCCATAGCCATTTTATAGCTAAGCTAGTCAAGGAGTATTTTCGTATTAAAGAGTACTCGTCCTTCTAAGAGACTGCCAGTTTTGTTCAATTTTCAATTGGGTGTAGGAAAAAAATGGAGAAAAATGATTAATTTTGTTTTTATAATTATCTCGATAGTTGGAAGTATGAATGAAATGTAAGCAGTTTTTTTCTGATTGCATGTAGACTAATATCATATTGGTAGAATTTCAAGATAATCGTATATTTACGGTATCAACAAAAAAAAATCTGCATGATAGTCAAAACATTTCAGCGAAGTACAAAAAAACCACTTCTTTGTAGTGACCAATGTATTTATGCATTACTATTGGCAGTCAACAATCGGCACACTTCAGCATACTACCATCGCACATTACCCCATTTGCCACCAGCCCTTGGGGTGATCTATGGGAGGGTTAATACGGTATGTGGGGGTGCTTTAAAAGATTTATGATATAGATCTAGTGGTGTGATATAGTGTATGTGATAGAAGCTTAGGGGTGTGATATATAGTTTATGTGATATAAGCCAAGGAGTGTGATATAGTGTATGTGATCTAGGCCAAGGAGTGTGATATAGTGTATGTGATCTAGGCCAAGGAGTGTGATATAATGTATGTGATCTAGGCCAAGGAGTGTGATATAGTGTATGTGATCTAGGCCAAGGAGTGTGATATAGTGTATGTGATCTAGGCCAAGGAGTGTGATATAATGTATGTGATCTAGGCCTAGGGGTGTGAAATAGGGTAAGCAATGGGGTTTTAACAATCACGTATAATGCATATACAAAAAAAGTATATTTTAAACAGTATATTTGATATACATGTATGTCTTTTCCACATTGGAACCTCAGCAATAAAACAAATACTTTAATTGCACCCTGACCTCTAGAGTTGAAGTCAGAGCATATTCACTTTATATTTGTAGGAATGTGTAAAGATATTAAAAAACAACCAGCACCACAGTTTAAAGGCTGCTTTTGATAAATTCATGGAAGATCATGGTCACAGATATGTTAGAGAGGTAAATTTATACATTTTTGATAGACATGTGTTAGGGCAATTGAATTGTACTTCTTTAATTCAAATGACTTTAAGTGTATGTATTTGTAAGAATTAGGCAAAATGAGAAAAATCAGGAACATACATGTCAAAACCCCACTGATCTGATAATGTAATATTATACAAGGATACTTTCTCTATTTGAAAAGACCAATATTTGCTATCTGCATCACTGACTTTGCTCAGAATTTTTTTCAATAAAATGTTAGAATAATGAGGTTTTTGACAGAGTTGTCTACCCTTGAAATATTCATTTTCAGTGCATTTCAATGAAATTATAAACGTGGTGCACCAACATGATATGGAAATTCTTATCTTTTTTCCTTGATTCTGGTTGTGCAAATACCGGTAGTCAAATTTAACTTCCAAAATGGTAGGTTTTTTTCATACCATGTTTCATCCACTGCCTGATTCTTACAGATACTGAAACTTAATTTTGGTATGAAGGTTAAATTTTGTGTTTTAGGTTTGTCTTTGTCCCACATCTGCTTCTGTATGTATTCATTTTGAATTTTAGAGTAGAAGGGGGGATTTGTAATCATGACTAATGAAAACATTTTGCTTTGTGAAGTTGTATTACTGTAAATGAAAACAATGTAAGGGGCTATATTTGTAATTTTTCACAGTTTATGATAAAGAAAACTTTTTTTTCTAGATTTTTTTTGACATCTTTCTTACAAAAAGTTAATTAATGTCAATATCACATTAATTTTGCAGATCCATATGTTAAAAAAGAATTGAAGTTTACTAAGGACACCTTGTAAATACATGTATCTTAAGAACTTGAAAGTTTTATATTTAGCAATTTTGGAATGAAAAATATTATATTTGTAACAACTTATTTGGTATTTCAGGCTGAGTTTTATGAAAGGTCATGGAGATCACAGCCAGAAAAACTTGTCAAGTCACTCAAGGTTAACATTTAAGAACTGCAGAATTTTTGAATTTCACTTTTTTATCACTTCAGTAATTTTTAGTAGCTTTTTTGACTGTATATTCATTGCTTATTGTATTCTAAATTTCTCTTTTATGGGATTCAGACTTCATTATAAAGGATAGATCATCAAATGAAAGCCGTATATATTCCTGGAAAAAAATCCATATTTTCATGCACAACTTCAAGTTATTGTCATTGATTATAGTAATATAAAGTACTGTTTATTTATTTTAAGAAATTATATGATAATATCTAAAGGTGTTTTCTTATACCAAGCTGTTTTACCTGTGTTTTAGATTGTTTTGAAGAGCAAGTTATATGACCAAAAGCCAAGAGAAACACTGAGTTGTGGAGAGGCCATAGCTAAGATTAAAACCCCTTTGCCATGGATGGCTAAGTATGTCATCTGTTGCTGTAACTGTAAACTCAGTGCACTCTCCTGTGTAAAGATATGTTTGGTATTTGACAAGTTTACATATAAAAATAGGAGATATGCCAATGAGATAGTCATCCACAAAATGCCAAGCATTGAACAATTGAACTTGTGCAGGTCACCACACAGTCTTCAATGATAGGAAAACCCCAAAATAAATTATGTGAAACTATTCATAAAAAAACCATGTCTGTCATACTTACAACCAAGACTGTACATTTCCTGATACATGTATTAGTAAATGTAGTACATAACACAAAAAGCTATGGTTAAAAATAGTGAACAAATTTCGAATAATTAAACAAAGAAACCTGTCCCAATCAAACCCCTTTTGGATTTAAGGAGGTAGACCTAGGATAATGGACACCACACTTATTTCAAGAGTACGTCCCTTACTCTAGGTCTACCTCCTGAAAATAAGTTTTGTTTTGACAGGTGTTTGGTTTACCTACGTTCAAAATAATTTCAGTTGATATAAAGGGACTTTAGAATGTGTCTGGGTGAGGAAGGATTTTGGATTATTCAGGGTTTGGTTCAGATGGGTTTTTGGATTATTTAAGTTTCAGTATAGAAAAGTTTTCTGATTATTTAATGTTTGGTTAAGACAGGTTTTCTGATTATTCAGTGCTTGGATTAGACAGGTTTTCCAATTATTCAGTGCTTGGTTTTGACAGGTTTTCTAATTATTCTGTGTTTGGATGAGGCAGGTTTTGTAATTATTCAATGCTTGGTTTAGACAGGTTTTCTGACTATCCAGTATTTTAGTTTAGACAGGTTTTCTAATTATTCTGTGTTTGGATGAGACCGGTTTTCTATTCAGTGCTTGGTTTAGACAGGTTTTCTAACTTCAGTGCTTGGTTTAGATTTGTTTTCTGATTATTCCATGTTTTGATTAGACAGGTTTTCTAATTATTAAGTGCTTGGTTTAGACAGGTTTCATTGTATTTTGTACTTTGTACAATGTACTTTGATTGTAATAACAAGATTACAACCTCAATGATAATTCATTTTTTTCAATTATTTTTTGTTGAACTTTGTCGTTTCCATCTATTGTTATTTTAGTGTTCGCTGCATTATTTCTTCCATGGCATTCTTTTCATTTATACTTTTTGTGTTGCTAATTCTTCATCACAGATAATGATGGAAACTTCTTTATCAAAATACTTTTTGAGATGATGTAATATGTGATTTTTAGTAGCTTTCAAATTATTTTTTTTTCAATCTCATCTGTTTACCATTTTGTCAATCTGCCCATCCATCTTAATTTCATTACAAATATGTTGGCTCCCATGAATGGTTTGATTTCAAAAGTAGTATGTTGCTTTATATAGATGGGGCATGATTTTGGTTGGGAACAGACATCAACATCGTGTTATTGGAGAGTTTTTCCTTTTTTCACCTTATATGGAACGAGCAGGGGTAACTTGTAAGACAGTGCGTGTAACTTTATCATGTATGTGTTGATTCTTTTCAGACAAGTGTTGAAGTGGGTTTTACCAAAAGCTAGAAAAGCAGTTGGACAGAGAGAATGGGGAAAAGTAAATAAACTTTTTTATGCTTTGCTTTAATTTGCCTTTGGCAAAATATTTGGTATCAAATTGCTAGCTGTTGTATGTGAAATTTTCACCCATCCATGAAATTTAAGTTCATGCTTTTCAATTAAAAAAACTCATTTGAATTTTTTTTATCAAATTTTAGTCAGGTTAATTTCTTGTTTTTCTTAGTTTTCCTATTTTTCATTTTCACATTATTAGATTTTTGAAAAAAAGTGATGATGAGCTTTAGTACAATTGTATTTATTTTAACTGTTTGATCATCTATTTTGTAGTCATTGAGTATTAAAGTAGCAGATAAATTTAAGGAGGCCTACTGGACCTTAGCTGATATGATGGTGAAGGAGGTAACATAGATTCATATCTTTTCATGCCTTCCACCCTCTGCTGTCAGATGTAAATATATATTATGATGTTCATCCCTCCTTTTGTGGTCCATGTGTTCATCCATATCTCTTGTGTAACAGTTTTCTTTGCAACTACTTATAAGAGTAAATTAAAACTTTGACAGAAACTTTGTATAGGCATGATAGATGTGCCAAATGGTGGGATTTGATTTCAGAGGGAAGTGACATCATCTTCCTGTTTAATTACTGTTTATTCATGTATATTTACTGGGTAGAGGAACATGAGTATTCTGTAGTTTGCTTTGCCAACAGTTTTTTTTTTAGTTTCATTTGAAATTTTAAAGTATGTCCACCACTTTCTGAGAAAAAATAGGAAAATCTAGAGAATTTGATCTACATTTAACTGCATTTTCTATATTCTGAAATGGTATGAATGATAAAGGAGATTTGATATATGATAGCAAATGAAATGCTTTTTTTTTTCAGGGTAGACTTCCAGAAAAGGATTTGTTATTCTTTCTGACACACATTGAAATAGGAAAACTTATAGAAACAAGATCTCCAAGACTTATTTCAAGGTTTGATTGGAAAACTACAGTATTGTTTCTTTATTTGTTTTGTTCTTGAAGTTGGGTCAGAGTTTGACAACAATGTTCTTCAAATAGATTGTGAAATGATTCTAAATGGTATTTTAAAAAAAATTGAAAGGTATAATACCTACAACATTAGGTATGAAAAATCATTCACTTACATGTATATAGCATCATTACCAAAGTTTCTGCTTTATTTTTTTTGTATATTTTCCACACTTGCATGTTGATGACTGTATACATACTGTGGAGGATATTCCCTTACCAATTTTAACTTTATTTTTACAGAGCAATAAAGAGACAAAAATTATATCCAAAACAGATGGCATTAAAATTTAACAAGATGAATCAAGGAAGGCCAGTCTCAGTAAGTAAGAGGAAATGATGAAAATACCATAAAAAATGGGGATATTTGTTCACAAAGCAATGTCATGATCATGGGAAGAACAACAGCCAATGATCTAGTGGCATAGCATAAAGGAACCAAAAGTTACACACAGATATATGAAGATAATGAACTCCAATAAAAAAAAAAACTCAGGTGCTTGAAAATGCCATGCAATGCTTTCAGAATGCTTGTTATTTCTGATCATGTCCTGAAGAAATTTTGGATTGTAGATGGGTACCTAAGGGGTTGAAAGAGTGTACTTGGTACATGTATTAAGTTTCAGTCTCTGTAAGAATCAGGCAGTAGGTGAAAAATGGTTTAAAAAAAACCCGCCATTATGAAAGTGTAATTTGACATTTGCTCCATCAGAATCAAGGAATAAAGACGATATTTTCTATATTATGATGGTGCATTGAGTTATAATTTCATTGAAATGCACTGAAAATAAATATTTCAAGGGCAGATAACTCTGTCAAAAAGTTCTTTTTTCTAACATTCTATTGAAAAAATTCTGAGCAAATACAGTGATGTGGAGATTAAATGACGATCTTTTTAAATAGGGTATGTAAGTCTCGTCATGTGACCCCGTGATTTTCAACAGAATGGGTCCTAGTCTACTATCAAAAGAATTGAGATTTGTCATTTAAAGGGCATTGAGTTAAGTGTTAAGGGCAAATAAGAAAAAAAAACATAAACTAGAAGATTTTGCATTGTTATACAGTGTTTCGAGTACCCAGAAGTACCAACATTATTTGTTGCTCTAGGTAGTAAATTAGACAAATATATCAGGTTATGAAAATCATAACTATATTTGTATATCAATTTACCCACAACTATTTCAAAGTAAACAAGATAGAATGACAGTCAATGTACATGTGGAGATCTTTTTGAATAAAGGATTTTGTTTTCTTTTTTGGACAACTGACCAGACATGTATTCTTATGAAAACATATTTAACACATTTGTTTATCCATTTGCCTATCTAATATTTCAAAGCAAGCAAGCTAGAATGGCAGTAGGTGATGAGATTATTTTTCCTTAAAGGGTAATCTTGTCATCTAATCAAATTGTAATTTGTGATATTGTTTCTTGAAAAACAGTACCTATATATTTTTTTTGTTTTAGTCAAGTTACCAAGGATTTTCACTCCCTGATACAATAGAACCTAGATTCTAGGCCATCATTATTGAAACTGAAAAAAAACCAAAAAAACAGTTCAACCCAACAATGAAAACTGATTGAATCTTGGTCAATATATGTGGAAATACTACATTTAAGTGAACAAAAAAATAAATATTAATGGATGTACATATGCATTAAAGAGAAATCAAAGGAGCCATGATTCTATTGGAAATCATAACAATGCAATCAAAGGATAGAGACCAGACAGGGAGAGCATACACACACACACCAACGAACATTAAATAATCAAAATAATACATACAAATAAACAAAAATAAATGAGCAACAACTTGAAGCATGGACCAGGTGCACCTGGAAGTAAACAATAAAATATAGATCGGTCTTCAATACGTTTTACATCAGAAATTCCGATAGAGAAAATGAAATTAGAACGAGACTTACATACCCTTTAGTGAAAGCATCCTTTAGTAATATATCATCATCAGATCGTAGGGGTTTTGACATGCATGTTTCTGATTTTTCCCACTTTGCCTGATTCTTGATAACATTTACACTTAATTTCTGTGGTTTCCAATTCTCACTGATTCTATCTAATGAACGTATTGGCAAATATCATTTTTCTCAGTATTGGTGTATGATAATTGTTCCTTTGTAAAAAAAAAAACTAGTTTTGATTTGTACAAAGTTTCATAAGTATTAGTTGTTGAAAAATCAATAGTTCGTACATCACAAAACATGTCAAGTTTCCAAGTTGACATGCATGTTTTTTGAAGGATATATGTCAGAAATAATGCATTTAAGGATTCAGTTTGGTAACATTTTTATTGGTAGAAACATGTATAATTTCCCAAAGCCATGCACATCATGCAGCCCAATACATGCAAAGAAAATAAATAATATATATTTACAGTCCTTGTACCGATCTGTGCAACGATTTGATGGATCGATGAACGTTGACTGATTGATCACTGACGGATCGATGACCAGTGACCGATCTGATGGCATTTTTATTATGCAAAATGATGTAATATATGTTTTAAAGAAAAGAAATGTAAAATAAAAGTATAAATTGATGTTTAAATGTATTGCATTATGTTAATGTGTGCAAAATTGACAAAGAAAACAACAAAAACCGTAAAATACATTGACCGCTCTGTGGTCACATGATGCGATCACCAGATCAATGGATCCATGACTGACTGGAAACTGATCGGTGATTGATGACCGATAGCAATTTTTGTTGCACAGATCAGTTCAGGTACTGTAACACAGTTTATAATCAAAAGACTTAGATTTGAGTGAAACCATTATTTCTTGTTTATTTATACAATATGTTTTTTAGATAACAGAAGAGGATCTATCTAGTCTCAGAACCCCAACTTTCTCATTAAAAGGTAAATTTATGTTACATGTTTGGACAAACTACTTGAAAAACTGTCTGTCCATCATTCCTTACCTATTTTTAACTTGTACCAAACTCACATCTTAGAAAATAGGGTAGGTCAAAATGTACTGTGTAAATATTCTTTTTATGATGTTCCACATCTATAATATCTCTTAAGTGACAAGTAATATTTTTGGTCTGGCAGATTTTTCATGGGATGTGATAATAGTCCAAAATATTGAATTAGTCTGTCTGTCTGTGTCTGTCCTGAAAGAAAAAGAACTTAAATGATCAAGAGTAACTTTGTGTTTTTTTTTAAATTTAACTCATTAGTAATTAAAATATAAAACTAATTAATTTGATTAAAATCTACCTGAAGGTATTGAACATAACATTTGAGATTTTGTTAATGCCTGAAAATATATCTAGAATGAAATATATAACCATTCAAAAATAATTTTTTATAATCCATTGTTTTTTTGCTATTGTTTCAATCTATAAGGATTTAGATGGATATTAGAAATGAAAAAAATTACTTTAGTTTCCAGATTATGAACTGTTAATTTTTTTTGTCTGATTCAAATATCTTCAATGCCTGTGGTGCACATTCAGAAACAACCTACCATGCTGGTTATTTCTTTATACACAGAAAAAAATATAACAGTCATTCCTTGTAGTTTAGTTTTTGTATCAATATTTAAGGAGTAAGTCATTTAAAGGGGTTGTCATCATGATGTAATAATCACATTACAAAATTTAGGTCAATGAGATGATGGATAAATTTTTTAACCAATCAGAAAGCGTGTTACTTTTGAAATTATATTATATCACAGTATACTTTGTACTCTCTTAAAACTACCAGCACAAAATAAAAAAAAATACATTGACTACATACAAGTACATATTAATCATTACAAAATATATCATTTTACATGTATCAGCAGTTGTGGATTTTCTTTGTCTTACTGAGGTAGACCTAGGGTAAGGGGCATAACCCTTGAAATCAGTAATATGTTTGTATCATATTCAATTTCACTAAAGCCTTTCAAGTTTTCCTTTGAAAAAGAATGATATAAGTCCAAGTTACTTTGATGCTTAAATGAGATTGATGTAAAATGGTAAATACAAACGTTCTAATGATTTGTTAGAGTTGCGTCCCTTATTCTAGGTCTACCTCCTTAACTCACTAAGAATTTCCTTTTCTAGTGGATGTTAATGAAACATAGAGCTAGAAGCTGGGGACACTCCTACCATCCTAACTATATACATATAATTTTTGTTATCATTCTTTCAGATTGCTTTCTTGCTTTGGCTGTTCAAGCTCAAACATGAAATAAGTTTTGTAAAAAAGGATTTTTGATCAATGATCACTAATTCCTAATTACTGTGATTGAAACATATGATGTAATCATACAAATGTCCTTACATTGTAACTGTTTCATGAGGCAATAAACAGGTTATATACCCCTCTTCCTGTCATATTTTGTCTGTTCTGTTTTTGTAAGTAAAGTTAGTTGTGCTAATAAATGTTATTGTCATATTTTCTTAATCCTCTGTCACATTTACTTGCATTATTTATAGGCATGCCAGTTTGTCATGGTGTGGTAACAGGGGTTTGTCGAGTTGTTAAAAATCTTCAGGAAGCTGATGCCATACAAGTAAGCAGGAGTCACTAGTGTTAATATATTATATTAGTATTGCTACAGGTCCACTTAAGAATCATGCAAATGTATAAGAAGATGATTAGCTGAAAATTGCTTTTCTCTGACAATGTGAAATCCTTTCGACAGTTGCATGTATGATAGCAAGCAAATAAACTACATAGATTAAGATTACGTTTCAGTAAAAATAAATTCATCCTTTCTGATAGTTTTACGAGTCTTTCTCTATTTTTTTATTATTTAAAAGAAGTGAACATGATGTTTTAAAAAAGTTTGGAAAACATGTCAATGTATGTACGTGCATCTCTGCTGTTCCACTGTCGCTGTTGTCGAGAACCTAACCTGTCTTAGAAAAAATATACCTCCAATTATATTAGCATAGTTTTTCTAAGATATGGGCGCAAACATCATTTTCTTGTTTGGAATTTGGAGCTGTCGTCTGAATTTTGTTTACGTCGCATAATATGTGTAAAATATGCCAACCATCTGTGTAGAACTATAATATTTCCGGTATCTGTACAGACTGATCTGACAGACCAAAACTGAAATGGATGTTGCTAGAGATGCCCTTAAGGGATAAAGAATGTAAAGTATTGATAAAGTTATCGACCATTTTGAGAGCGAGGAGAAAGGGGGGTATGGGGTTGGACTTGTAGGGGGAAAATTTTAAGTTATTCATTTATTGAAAAAAAACTTCCCCATTAATTAACAAGACAGATTTTCAAATAGAAAGATTGATTTCGCTTGCTGCTGAAATAAAAATAAAAATATTGCACTTGTGAAGCAAAAATTTTCATCTGGGTCGACCCACCCCTCCCTTTGTAAAGTCCTTTATTATTTTTAGGAGTGTCACACAGACGGTACATGTAAGGTAAAGCTCACGGTGTTTGCTGATTTAGGCAATGCCTACCCCATATTAGAAATACTCTGTATCTATGGTTGGGTAATGAAATAACATTTATGATAGAAATACTCTCAAGAATTGTATCTAAGATTTGGTAATGGAATTGGAAAACAGCCCACCAAAATACAAAATCAATGGGTTAAGGAGGTATAGCAAGGGTAAGGGACATAACTCTTGAAATCAGTGATATGTTTGTATCATATTGTATTTCATTAAAGACTTTAAGTTTTCATTTGAAACAGAATAAAATCAGTCCAAGTTACTGTGATGCTGACATGAGATTGATGTAAATTGCTGAGTACAAACGTTCCCGTGATTTGTAAGAGTTGTGTCCCTTACCCTAGGTCTACATCCTTAATTTAGTTGATTTTTTGTTGGAAATGAATGAATAGTTTTGTCAACAATTCTTATCTTAATACAGACAGGACTATCATTAACTGAATGCATAGCATATAAAGACCTAAAAAGCTTTGTTGATTTGATAGGTTTTTCTATGTCATGAATCACTTCTACTATTGGCAGTTTTATATGAACTGATATTTATAATGTGTCAGATATATTGTTGTTTACAGTTTATCAATATTTATGTATAACAAACATGTTTTTAGTACTTAAGTAGCAGTCTTTGTAAAAATCATGCAAATTCTGTAAAATGTGATACATCTAAAAAAGACTATATATTTTTATTTTTGTTATTAAATTGCTTTTTAGGTCTATATGATTAAATGTATAATTATTCATTCTTATCTGCCTGCTCTTAGGAAATAATTCACATTGAAATTCCAATAATTTGTGTCGTATTTAAGTGCCATTTACAATTTTTTCCCTTAGTTGAATTCTACAGTACCTTCTATGTAATTTTTATCTCCTATGATCAAGGGTTATATGAAAAACCACATGTTACTTTCTGTTTACCATGACATTTTAAACAAATTACCTAAATCAAAAATATGTAGGCTTTCCAACCATGAATTTTGCATGATTCTTATGTGCAGGGCTACTTAAACACTTTTATGAACTACCAGAATAAGTTTAAGTGATATTCTCCATCAAATACTGCAGACTATATTAATACAATGTAAGTGCCAATGAATATCAGAACTTTTACAGTTTGTTTAAGGTGGTATTTCTCGCATTTTGATGAATGTTACCAACCATGTAATTATTCCCTTGCCTACAGGTTTGTGATTTAAGTACCATTCTGTGAAAGAATCATGCTCTGGGTGGCACATCGTAATTCTCGATTTGGTCTTTTTTGCCCCAAATATATTTAATACATCTAGGAACAATTGAAAAGCTATTTATATTTATCCTGAAGCATCTGTGATGATGTTTTTTTTTGACTGGTTATATATGGAAAGAAATGTGGGAAAATTTTCCTGCCATTTTTCCATAGTGCATTTCAACTAAATTTGATCTATCAATATCTTAAAAAGGCAAATTTTACAAATAATTTGATGGTTACTTCAGAAGGTTATCAGGTAAAAATATTTTGTTAATACAATAAATCTTTGTGTTTTTTTCCTTCATATGCCACACCTTATACACTTTTTTCCTGATTCTTAGACAGAATAGTACTTAAGGATAATAAAGCTATCATCCATACTTCTATCTTAGATAACATTGTAGTGTCAACAACCTTTTACCATACCTGATACACACCTGATACATACTGAAGTCTTAAAGGAAAATCTTTAAGCTCAATCTGTAAAAGAATTTTTACCAAAGTATGCTTAGTCTAATTGACAAAATTTAAATACTATTGAATTTTAAGATTGTAGCTAAAAAAGTTAGGTTAGGTGTACATTGTACATTGAGAAGAGCTCACACTTGCATTGTTTTGTTGCAGTGGAGGATAACTGTCTTTTTTTCCTATTTAAGGCGGTAGACCTAGGATAAGGGACACAACTCTTACTTATCATTGGAACGTTTGCATTCAGCATTTTACATCAATCTCATGTAAGCATCACAGTTACTTGGACAGATTTTATTCTGTTTCAAGCTTGATAGGCTTTGGTGAAATTAAATACGATACAAACATATCACTGATTTCAAGTGTTATGTCCCTTACCCTAGGTACAGTCCTTGAACCGATCTGTGCAACGATTTGACGGATTGATGACTGTTGACTGATTGATCGCTGATGGATCGATGACTGATCTGTTATGTAAAATGACATAAGATCTGTTTGAAATAAAAGTCACGTGATGAAATCACCGGTTTGATGGATCGGTTTGACAGATCGATGAGTGACCAGAAACTTATTGGTGATCGATGACTGATCACAATTTTTGTTGCATGGATCGGTTCAGGTACTGTATACATGTACCTCCTTAAGCCAATGATTTTGTATTTTGCTTGGGCGTTTTCAAACTTCACATGTACATGACATTGACAAACAGTGCAGTGTAAAATTTGTCAATTGATTTCATAGTGACTGCCTTTTCTTATTTTCACTTGGTGAAGTAAAAAGTAATAATTTCCCTTTATTGCTTTTAGGCAGGAGATATTTTGATAGTTCTGTATACTGATGTAGGATGGTCGCCATATTTCCCACTATTATCAGGACTCGTCACGGAGATTGGAGGACTAGTTTCTCATGGTAAGTGTTTTTCAAACACCCGTTTCTCACAGAGTTGGTCAGAGAAAGAAAAGGGCTTTTCACTTGTTGTCTCCTCCTTTAGTTTATTGTAAATCACACTTTTCTGTTGCAGCCAGGGAGCAATCATTTGAATTTTAGAAGGAACAAATAGACATGCCCTGCCTATCTTTTTTGAGAAAATATATATCCTCCCTTTTTTATTTGTTTTTTTTTTTTAAATAAACAATAAAATATAAGGACAGTTAGATATCCTACTCTTTTATGCTTTCCCGAAGGGTAGCTAGGAAGACATGTTCTATACTACCTTTTTTGGAAGAAATAATATAGGTCCTGCCTTTTTTTATTTCAGCATTTTTAAAGAAAATAGAAACAATGAAATATTACAACATAAGGGTTTTGAATTTTTATTTCACATTTCAACCTAGGTGCCCCTCCTTAAGTAACAACCTAGGTGCCCCTCCTTAAGTAACAACCTAGTTGCCCCTCCTTAAGTAACCTAGGTGCCTCTCCTTAAGTAACAACCTAGGTGCCCCTCCTTAAGTAACCTAGGTGTCCCTCCTTAAGTAACAACCTAGGTGCCCCTCCTTAAGTAACAACCTAGGTGCCCCCTCCTTAAGTAACCTAGGTGCCCTTCCTTAAGTAACTTTAATATTAACACTTTTTGATCATTAACAGGACTTGGTAGTTGGTCTCCATATACCATGTACCTCTCATTTTTGATCTGATCTCTAATTGTTAATGTTCCCAATATTTTTCCCCACTATGCAGGTGCATGGAATTAATGGAAACTTTTGCCACCCATGGTAAGTAGTCTTCAACATTTGCATTATCTTTATGGTAGTCAAAAATGGAGACCAAATAATGGTAAGATTTCTCCACATTTCCACCTTTTCTAAGAATTTTGGAAGATTAGAAGACCTGCATTATAAAACACATAGATATCAATAAAGCAATATAGAAAAGGAAACAGATATAAGTCTGTTTTTTACCTTTAACAAATTTTGACAGATTACTGTCATCTTGATAACTGGCTTCCATATTTCCACACTATAAGCTGCTTTTCATGATATCAGGGCATCCTATTCAGAATGAAATACTTGGTTAAACTACCACATTTAAAGCATTAGTTCAGGTATCTAAGCTTGAACAAAGATTTATTTGCTAATAAACAAATAAATCGAAACAAGCAGCATATTTAAGGAGGTAGACATAGGATAAGGGACATAACTCTTGAAATCAGTAATATGTTTTTATCATATTCAATTTAACCAAGCTTTCATTTGAAACATATTAAACTCAGTCCAAGATACTTAGATGCTTACATAATTTAATGTAAAATGCTGAGTACAAACGCTCCAATGATTTGTATGATTTGTGTCCCTTACCCTAGGTCTACCTCCTTAAATTGATAGGAATTACATGATATATTGGATCGACTTTAATGTGCACAGAATATAACTCTTTGCTGTATTATAAGACTTGAATTAAATGAAAATATTCAGTGATGAAGTTTGTCTGAGACCTAACTGCAAATGACACGAAGATTTAAAGTAAAATGACATGAATTTTTGGTAACAAAAAAGTTGAAATTTTGTAAGCTAATCGTTTATATATACTTATTGACATACATTCGAATATTAGCCTAAATATGATCAAAGAGTAATCAAGGGAACCAAGGTTATAGCGGTAATCAAAAGAATGTAATCCAGGGACAAAGACCAGACATGGAAAACAGACATACACAACAAAGAACATAAAGTAACTAAAATCATACATATGAAGGAGCAAAAGCAAATGAGCAACTCAGACTCCACTAAAAACTGGGAGCATGGACCAGGTGCACCGATAGGGTAAGCGTCCTCTGTTTTTCTAGAAACAACCGCGGAGTTGCTCGCAAAAAGTTTGTCAAAACTGCTAATACAGAACAAAATACAAGAGTGTGACAATACGGGATCTAGCCGTCCAAAACGGCGGTCCAATATGTCATATTGGACTGGTTTAAATACATATTGGTCAAGCGTATTGGACTAGTTAGTCAATAAAGGTATAATTGCGTTAGGTTTTCCATATTGGCTAAGTTATTGGTCCGAGGTTAGCCATAGTCCAATATTTCCAGCCTAAGCCCAATTTTTCAGCCAATAAGGAAAACCATACACAATGATACTATAATATTAAAACTTCCATTTTCATTTAAAGAACTAGAAACATTTCACTGCACCACAAACATAGCATTTTGATCATTTTTATAGTAAATATAAGTGTTAAAATTAGGTTTGGTAATGTCACCCAGATGATAGCAGAATTTCGCCCTATTCAAAAAGGACTAATGGACTTTAATTTACAATTCTACAACAGAAAATTACGATATGTATGAACAGCAGACTAAATTTTGATGTTTCTTTTGAGAATAGGTCCGGGTGTTAAAAGAATAGGCCTGCAGCAGCGCTAAGCTTGTCGTAAAAGGCGACTAAATAGTGCTCAGAAACCTAGCCTGGGGCTAGGCGCTCTGCCCACAGAGCAACTGGGATGTGTGCCCCAGGTGGTGGAATGGGGTACCCCTGGCGTGTTACATGCTGGGGTTGTCAGGCTATAATACGGAAAACCTGACCGCAAACCATAGTGGTGCACCGTGTTGGGAAAGATGCCACGTTCCTCGCACGTTAAAGAATCCTGCTGTGGTATTCGATAGGAGTAGGAACCTTTGCGCTCCGCCACAGGAGGCTAAATTGCCCGACCTTACCCATCCCCCTTTTTTCCAGTGGCAACCAAAATTTGTCGACCCTATTATCCTTGTGTCCCATCCTTTTTTTTCATTTCATGTTCATTTAATCATCCATTTCATGTTCATCGTCTGAATATAGCTGAAATATTGCTGCTCGGACGTTAAACCCCAACAAACAAACAAACAAACAAACAATAAATTTTCTTGCTGATAATTCATTTATCTATTAATTTTAATCCTGCTGGTGCACCTTATCCATGCTCCCAGTTGTTGCTCATTTATTTTTGTTTATTTGTATGTATTATTTTGATTATTTAATGTTCATTGTTGTGTGTGTGTCTGTTTTCCCTGTCTGGTCTTTTCTTTTGATTGCATTGTTATGATTTCCGATAGATAGAATCATGGCTCCTTTGATTTCTCTTTAATGCATATGTACATCCATTGATATTTAATTTTTTGTTCACTTAAACGTAGCATTCACACATATATTGACCAAGATTCAGTCAGTTTTCATTGTTGGGTTGCACTGGATTATTTAGGTTCCATAATAATCTCGGTTCAATTGTATCAGGGAATGAAAATCCTTGGTAACTTGACCAAAAACAAAAAAATATACATGTACCGTTTTTCACGAAGCAACATCACAAATTACAATTTGATTAGTCACGTATATGAAAACATTACATTTAAGGAAAATAATCTCATCACCTGCTGTCATTCTAGCTTGCTTGCTTTGAAATATTAAATAAACAAATGTGTTAAATATGTTTTCATAAGCATACATGTTTGGTCAGTTGTCCAAATAAGAAAACAAAATCCTTTAATGGAAAGATGTCCTTGACTGTTCTTCTAGCTTGTTTACTTCAAAATAGGTAAATTGATATAAAAATATAGTAATGATTCTTCATGAGCTTATACATTTGTCCAATTTACTACCTGGAGCAACAACTAATTGTCATTAAAGCAAAGAAGACACGAATTCTGAACAAAATCCTTTATTCAAAAAGATCTCCACATGTACATTGACTGTCATTCTATCTTGTTTACTTTGAAATAGTTGTTGGTAAATTGATATACAAATATAGTTATGATTTTCATAAGCTGATATATTTGTCTAATTTACTACCTAGAGCAACAAATAATTGTCATTAAAGCAATGGAAGACACGAATTCTGAACATATCTATTTTATCGGCTCTAATTACCAATACAATTATCTATGCACAGAAGGAATTGTTTTGATTAAGGTCAACCATTGTATGGATAGGATATGGCTCTTAGAATGTGAATGATCGCGGGTTCAATCTCGGACTGTATACTACAAAGACTTAAGGTTCTGATGTACTAGGGGTCTTTCTTTGTCATCGAATGTGTAGCCAATATTAAATAGGAAGTCATATATTAGATAATCCTTGTGTTAGGTTTGTATCTTATTTATTGTGTGAGTGAAAACTAATCTATTGTTTTTCAAAACAGTACTAATTTTATAGTAATAATAAAAAGAAGCTGAAAATATAACACAGTAATCGCCTGTGATATAGGATATGTAAGTCTCGTTATAGTTTTATTTTCTTTACCGGAATTTCCGATGTAGAACGTATTGAAAACCGAAGACCGACGTGGATTTTATTGTTTACTTCCGCGTACTCTAAACGCTGTATAACAATGCAAAATCCTTAAGGTTTTGTTTTTTTTCCACTATATTTATCATGTAGAAATAGTTGTTTGTCATTTTTATTGGTATTTTTTTTACACAGGAAGATTTTTGCCCTTAACACTGAACTCAACGCTCTCTAAATGACAAATCTCTATGCTTTGTCCTTGTTCCCATGAAAAATGCAATTAAGTCAACTTATAAAGTTATCGATAAAGTTACCTGAAATTCACAAGAACATAACAGTGCACAACATGAATAAGCAAAGCTAATTTTTAGGAAAATACACAACACACACGCTAAAATTTGAATTCGTCTGTGTGTAGCATATTTTACACAAATTGTATGTGTACGTGACCGCTTTTAACCTTTTCCCCATACATTACAAAACTGATGATTTTCAGAAATTCGTTGTCACGATCATTGTGATAATAATATTGTGTGAAAATAAACGAAGAAATCACAAGGACGGAGTTCACCATCAGGTCGATAAATTGAAAGTTTCTTGTCTGAAAAGCATGGCCAAGGTTTGTTTAGAGAGATATGGATATAAACAGTTTTTATATGAACAATCTTGATTATGTAATAAAGTAGGCAAACTCTAGAGGTCACAAATTATACTGAAAAAAAAAACAACAAAAACTCATCAGCAATCTAAATAATCGAAAATGAAAAAAAAATCAATACATAGATAATCTCATTACATGCTGTCCTGTTAAGCCCACCCTTAAATGTTTGTTTTTTTAATTAAATCTATTGTTTTTATGGGGGCTGTTTGTTTTCTATTGGTATTAGTAATATTAATTTTAATAATTATGTAGCTGGAAATTTTCTTGTTGCAAATTACTTGAAGGTAGTAAATAAAAGTCTATTGTTATTTTCCTATTAATCAACAACATGCCACGTTCATTATGAGAAAAAAAAATAACACCTTATTACTATAGAAGTTGCTTTTGTACTTGAAATAATGAGAAAAATACTCATTTTTATACGAACGCATTATCATCGTCTGTAAACTGATCGGAAACCATAGTGGTACAACGTGTTGGGAAAGATGCCACGTTCATCGCACGTTGAAGAACCCTTCTGTTATATTCTATCGGAGTAGAAACCATTGCCACATGGGTGGAGTTGCCCGACCCTACCTACCTTTCCCTATTTCCAGTGGCAATCAAAATTTGTCGACCCAATTATCCTTGTGTCCCAACCCATTTAAGCTCACCTGGCCGAAGGCCATTTGATGGATTTTGCCATCCCTTGGCGTACGTCGTCTATTTACAGCTGTTCAAAACTCTTCTCCTTCTCTGACACTACTTGATCAAACGGAACAAAACTTAAAATGAATGTTTCTTGGGGTATCCTGCATAGAACTGATGTGAGTTTTTTTTATCCGTCGAAAAGCATGGTTGCAGTTACTAAAAATAGAACAAGGGAATTTCGTGAAAGCCAATAATTTCCATAAGGACCAGTTTTTAGAGCCCCCCCCCCCAAATAAAAAAAAACAAAAACAAACAAACAAACAAAAATACAAAACAAAACAAAACAAAAACGAATTTTTATAAACGTTTTTGTAAACAATACCTTATAACCTTAAATTGTAGGTTAACTGGTTTAACTCGTCTGAATATAGCTGAAATATTGCTGCTCGGACGTTAAACCCCAACAAACAAACAAACTAACAAACAAACATTAACTGGTTTAACTCCTCATTTCACTGTGAAATGCCTGTTCCAAGTCACATAATTCATTTATTTCAGATTTATCCTTTGTGATTGAATTCGGTAATTTAGTTTCTCACGTAGATCATTTCAAGTTTCTAAAAGGTTTATTCACTTGCTGATCCAACTTTACAAGGTATGCATTCTACCGACAATACGTATATACTTTGCATATCATTTGTTTTTACAGGGGCTGTTGTTGCAAGAGAGTTTGGTCTGCCGTGTATAGTGAATGTTCCGAATGCCACAAATTTGTTCCAGTCAGGTAAGATGATAATGGAGAGAAACCATTATATGAATAACAAATAGCTAAGAGGAAGATAGGGCAGTTTGTTACCTCGAGAAAATCATTGTAACCCTGAGGTATATTTTCAAGGATAACATACTCTCTATCATCCTTTCAGCTATATATTATTTACTTTATTATACTTAATGTTCCTTTTTCTTTTTAACACTAAATCCTAACATTCAGATTTGTATATTTTATCAAAAAAATATGTTGAATTAATGACTACATTGATATTATTCTGTTTTTAAATTTGGTATTGTGGGCAAACATTTTGTTAATTTTAATCACTGTTCTTCTAATCATTTAAATGGACGATGCTCATATATATGTTCCTTCAAAGCAAAACTTACTCCATTTGAATTGGTACTTCTTGTTTCCGTAACCAGTCGACAGTGTAGTAGATAAAAAACCACTTTTTGAGACATGTGATAGAGCATAATATTACTCTGATATTTAACCAATCAGAATACAGCAAATTAACATGAAGTATAATAATATAAAACACACAACCAAAATCAGGCAATAGTATTTTGGAGGATGAAACATTTCTATCATCCAGATTTTGCCTTCGACTGGCCACTGAAACAATATATAAGTACCACTTTAAATAAATTGACTCCACAGAACAACCGAAAAGTATAAAAAAGATTTACTATCACATACTTAGTAAGATTTCTAAAGAGTTCTTGACTTTGGGCTTGCGCAGAAGACGAGTACCTTACGCAAGTGTTTGGTTTTGACCTCCCCTTTTTGGATATATCTGTCTGTAGGTTCCATAGCTTGTTTATAATGTTTATTTTTCTATGTCTTGAGGTATGCCCAATCCATTTCCGTTTTGCAAACCTTATTATCTGTGTTTTGGTTACATTTAAGTCCTTCACCATTATTCATAGCTGGATATTTTGTCCGACCATCTTATGTAAAGGAGGATAATCATGCATTTATTGACTGAAATTTGTAATGGTTTGAATAGTGTCACTGTTTCTTTCTTGATCTCTGTTTAGTATCGTATACGAGAGTACGGATTTGACATTTGTACTAAAAATGATTTTATTATGAAAAATGATGTTTTGTTATTTTAATATGTTTCTAGGAGATTTTGTAAGGCTTGATGGTCATGCTGGTACTATACAAAGATTGGAAGAATCATGATATAAAACATAAAAATATCAATAACTTTTTACTTATTTTGAACAAATGAAATTCATTGTTGTTATATTTGTATACTTACAACTTTACATATTTGTTTTGTTGCTTTTTACTCAAAACTAATAGAGCAATGTTATGCATCAAATTTTTTGTATGATTTATTTTTTATTTTCAACATATGTGATAATGATTTATAATACAGTTTTTGTCGTCTGATTATTAACTAATACCGATATTACTAGTATTATTTGTAAATTGCTATTTTCAGAATATTATAAATCTTTTGATTTCGTTATTAGTGTGATAATGTAATATAAGAAGCACTTATTTAAACCCATCATGTATTCACCCACACATATTCATTTAGGTTGATCGGATTTCGAGATTTTCGTCATGAACAAATGAGATGCTAAAAGAGTAATCAAGGGAACCAAGGTTATAGCGGTAATCAAAAGAATGTAATCCAGGGACAAAGACCAGACATGGAAAACAGACATATATAACAAAGAACATCAAGTAACTAAAATCATACATACAAAGTAACAAAAGCAAATGAGCAACTCGGACTCCACTAAAAACTGGGAGCATGGACCAGGTGCACCGGTAGGGTAAGCGTCCTCTGCTATTCTAGAAACACCTGCCGAGTTGCTCATAAAAAGTCAAGAAGTTCGGGGTAGACAAACGAGGAAGGGATAACTATGACCCGTTGAATAAATCAGTTTTCATACTGCAGATGGATAAAAAAATCAGCTTTTTATCAATTCGTACCAAAAAAAAACTTAAGCAAAGAAATACCGAAGCGTCAACAGTGGGATGATTCAGATTCCACTATTAGGTACTTATAGGTTAAACGCAACCCACTTTTAACTTGTCCCTTTCACTTGCAAATGATTAATTTATCCTATTATCGTTTTTGCATCAACGTTTTTGTTTTGCATTTTTTACATCTGTTTATACTCAATCCTGTCTTTAAGGAGACGTAATCAGGTATATCACTGTCAATGTTTATATAGATGCTTAATACTGAGTAAGGATCTCCTCAAGATGTTTTGTTATTTTTGTAGATCATTTTTCTTGATAGAAAGGCATTTTCTTACTTTTTGAGTTGGTGTCTTTTTTTAAGGAGTTTTAAAAGTTTAAATTCCGAGTAAGGTTGTACAGGTGTATCATATGTGAAACACTGATATTTTTGTTTTTGATTTTCATCGTTATGTTTGGTTTATTTATAGACGTTCTATGAGTTGTTGGTACATAAGAATCACCCTTTCCGTCCCGCTGTCAGAATTTCGTCGCAATTATCTTGGCTCTTAATGGATGGATTGATTTCTACTTTCGTAGATGGGTTTTACGCTCGAATTTATTTTTGTTCTTGTTCGAAATTAACTTCTTGTACGAATGGGGGTATGCCTATCACGAAAAGACAAAACTTGCAACTTTATGATCTCATTCTGAATCATTACGGCTTCTTTGATTGGTTGTATGCACTGTAATGTGTTTAGAATGAAAGAAAGGACCGACAAGTGTAAAATTTGCCTATCTAGTGCAGCAGTTAAAATCATAATAAGTATAATACATGTATGTGTAAGCTCTTTTGCTTCTTCTTTTTAAACAATTGCCTGATCATCGCAACACTTGGATTAGATGTATTTTCATATGCGGCTGCTACAGGTATTTAGATTTATTGGATTTACCTTTGGATTTATATTTCATTATTAAGTAGCTGTCTTTGTAAGAATCATGCAAAATCTGAAAAAAAGTGACACACCCTAAAAAGGCCACATATTTTTATTTTTGTAATCAAGTTGTTTTATAGGTCTATATTATAAAATGTGTAATTATTCATTCAAGTCTGCCTGCTCTTAGGAGATAATCAGCATTGAAAATCCAATTGGATTCTATTGTATTTGAGTGTCATTTACAGAGTTATCTCCCTTAATTTTGAATTATACTGTGCATTCCATACAATTTTTATCTCATATGAGCACAGGTTATATGAAAAACTAAATGTTAATTTTTGTTTACTAAAGCATTTTAAACAAAATATCAAAAATAAAAATATGTAGGCTTTCCAACCATGTATCACATTTTGCATGATTCTTAGCTGGAGTGCTACTTAATTATTGGAATATTATTTGTATTTATTCTGTTCTCCCTTATAAAGCAAAGCGCTTCATTTTTTACCCCGGTTTTTATCAAGGTTAGTGCTGTTCATTTTTCTGTGTGTAGTTTGTATTGTTTAGTCTATCATTATTATGTTTTTCCAATGTGTTTTTTTTGTTGTTGTAGAAATTAACATGTTGCTAAGCTTACTTAAGACTAACCATACTGTTGCATCGTATCATAGAAAGGGAAGGTTACAACCCCAGTGCTTAAACATTTTGAATAATTTAATTTGTAGATGTTTTTATTTTTATTGTGTTTATTTATCTGTGATAACCCAGTATTAAAGCAATGCTCACAGTAAAAATAAACCTTTAATAACGCTTCAACTGGTTGGGTTTATTATTTCCACACAGTTAAAGTAAGCGACAATGCACTTGTATTATTAGATTTTTTTAGATTTTTATTTACGTCTTTATATAAAAATCAGACACAACTTAGGGAGGTGATTCATGAATTTCAAAAACCCACCAAATTCACTTTTTTCGAATTCAGAAACAGTTAATGACCACATTTGTGATAAAGCTATTGCACTTCAGATTGCATTTAAAATTGGCACATGGCAAGAATTATCGTTCTTGTTTTAGCTGATTTTTAGTGAGAACTGAATGTAAACAGACAGAACTACAGTCACATAGAAATATTGCATATGAACAGAAGACCGAAAGAACATCGACTTTTGATTAGTATTTCTACATCTTGAATCATTTCTTACAATGACCGCAACTGAATTTGATACGGATTGGTACTTAACATATTGTTAAAACACAACTCATGTCTATACTACAGACCAGCTAATGCGTGATTGTTAGTGTGATTGTGTTTGATCAATGATTTAACATAATCTATGATTTAAGGCTCAACCTATTTATACTCAAATTACTTTGGGGTTTGTTGATTATGTCTTTGAATGTTTTCACAGACATGAGTAAGAGTAACCAAGGGAACCAAGGTTATAGCGGTAATCAAAAGAATGTAATCCAGGGACAAAGACCAGACATGGAAAACAGACATACACAACAAAGAACATAAAGTAACTAAAATCATACATACAAAGTAACAAAAGTAAATGAGCAACTCGGACTCCACTAAAAACTGGGAGCATGGACCAGATGCACCGGTAGGGTAAGCGTCCTCTACTGTTCTAGAAACACCCGCCGAGTTGCTCATAAAAAGTCAAGTCCGGGGTAGACTTCTTATGATAAACACTTTGAATCTTCGTTAAAAGTTGAAACAATCACGGCATTTCCGGAGTACGTCTCCCTAAGCTGGTTCCCTGGTCAATATCATAAGCGACCCTAGGATCGCTAAAGGTGTTATACCAATATTTCTGGTCTCCATTATTTCTATGTTAAATTCGGCTTTTTTAGTAAGGCTCAATTTTTTTTTACATCAGTACAGATGGTGCTAGAGGGGTATCATTATGATGGTTACCCTTTACCTTAATTCTCATAAAAATATCAACATACTTTATGTGCCTTCTATGAAAGAACGGTAAAGTGAAAGTAGCCAAGTGCAGAAATTGCAACTTTCGTTTTGAAATTTAGCCATATCAAGGGGCCTAGAGTTTTTGTTCAGAATTGTTTTGCCCTACACTGAATAAAGAAAATGAGTATTGCTGATTCATTCAGCTTTCAGATGGCACCAAGTTTGTATACCTCTACTAAACAAGGAGAATGATAGGGTGCAATATTGGGACTACTTCGTGTCATTACGAACTACTTTCTTGTATGTGCAGGCGACTGGTTTCCGAAATAGTGGTATTACACCTAAAATATAGACTCAGGTCACCAGCGATGGACATGCACAATATATGAATAAATTGTCGCTTATGAAATAAAATAAAAACAATGATGAGATTATCTTAATTAACTTTATAGTTGTGCATTTATATCGAACGATGATATAAGTAATTTGAAAGAAATATTTTAATGATTCTTTTTTAAATTTGAATATTGGAACGTATAAAAGTAAATGAAATAAGTCACATTTGCTCAGCCAATCAAAAAGCAGAAAACGTCACTGGTGACACGATCCGGGGTTATATTTGAGAGAAACTTGTGGAACGAAATATTACCCGAGTTTCCAGGTTATATGTCACCCTCGATAGAACAATTTTTCGCCATTCATGCTTCAGAGCCTTTACATATATTGGGCGCTTCTTCCCTATTAATTTGGTTTCGAATTGGGCTCGTAGTTTTTTTTACAACGTGTTTAAGTTCCCTATCTGTTAGGAAAGGGTAATCAACGGAACCAAGGTTCTAGCGGAAATCCAAAGAAAGTAATCAGGGACAAAAACCAAACATGGAAAACAGAAACAGGAACACTTAATTGTATAAAAATATATATACATCCCCGAAAAAAAGCCACAACAGCAAAAACCATAGATAGGATTTGTGCACTCCATTCTTATAGCAGCTAGCAAATATTCCACTGCAACGCCAACCCTCTCTGCGCAGATTAAAAAAATGTGTCATTTGGAAGTTTACCTATTTCTATTAAATATAATCATCTGCTGAAAGGATGTGATAAATGACGAGTAAAGATGGAAAACAAGAATAGAATAATAAACTCATTCATTGATTTTATGTAGAAAAAAACAGTTTGACTCAATGTGTTAATTATAAAGGTATTATAAGGTTTATACAGTCTTCTATTACTAGTTAAAATGATAATTGCCTCATTTTAAATACATGACCGTTGTAGAATATATAGAAGAATCACGAAAGACAGGTAATAAGAAACTACCCATTTACAACTTACCTGGTGAATTTTTTTTCACCGACACAATATGTCAAGAGAATGCCCATATAAAAACCAGGCAAATTATATGATGTTTGTTTGTTTTGTTTTGTTTTCTTTGAATGTTTCACTCATTAAAGTCAATTTGGGTAAACTTCCTTTGATGTGTACATATTGATAATGTTTTGATCGGCAAATTGACTTGATATAAAAGAAGTTATCGGCTCAGTTTGCAATAAGCATGCACCACTTACCTGCATAGGGATTCGCATTTTTCGGGGAGGCAATTGAAATTACGTTCTATTACGACGTTGCAAGGACTGTGACTGTGAACAATATTGTAAATAAATGCAAAAGAAATGTGGCACCTGTACAACATCACACATTGCTTTAACATACATCCTGAAATTGTATAATAAACGATAGAGTATACTTTTCGAAAGCCACAATTATGATTTGCTGCAATTTTACATTTACTGGCACTAGTACATGTAAATCGTCTGCTCTGGCACTGAACCTTCCCCTGTTAAATTGCTTCATAAACTGACGCACGTGCTAAATTTTGAGTGGATCGTTTTCCAATTCATGACGATCATTGGTCATCCGATGAAGAAGTCTCCATTTAAGTTATGCTTTTTGGTTGTATCTTTAATATATTTAAGATAAATAGCATCATTTTCTTTTATAAGTAGCAAATTACCGATAAAAGGAATAAATGCCATTTTGTTTTAGATCGTGACTTCATCCCCATTAATATCTTGCTCGCCCTAGCGACTTTGTTACGGTTCAAACAGATGAGCCCGCTAGGTTGAGCCTGATGTTAACCGATCTAAAACAAAATGCCATTTATTCCTTACTATTTTAAATAATGCAAATTCTGCAAAATGTGATACACCTAAAAAAAGCTACATATTTTATTTTTGTTATTGAGTTGCTTTATAGATCTATTTTCAGGTTTCCTTAATATTAAAAAGCAGAATTTTTGTATATAACGAATTGGCGGTCATATACTGTATTTTCTTTACCAAAAAGCTTAAGTCTGATCTCTATGTCTTTGTTCCTTGATCATTCTTTTGATTACCCCTAGAACCGTGGTTCCCTTGATTACTCTTTTATAAGTACTAGTCTATTCACCTAATACTTTAAAACCTCTCTAAACAGAACTCTTTTCGGACTGTAAAATTTGGTCGGTGTACGATTTATCCAGGTTTAAAATAATTTATACTGATATAATGGGACTTCAAAATTTGTCTGGTTTAGTAAGGTTTTCGGTTAATTCAGAGTTCGGTTTAGACGGGTTTACAAACATGGATTCATTTAGATGCAAACCTATCTTCAGTGATAAAGTGTTTTACTTATATCATAAATATATTATAAATGCATGATTTAAATTTTGATTTGTAATGATGCACTTTTGGATTAAAGAATTTGTTCGTTTTAATTAGACAGGTGCTCGGATTACCCTGGTTCAAAATAAATTTCATCTGATATATAGGGACTTTAAATGGTGTCTGGTTTAGACAGGATTCCCGTTTATTCAGGGTTAGGTTTATGTAAAGAGTTCAGCAGGAACTATGTCTCTATAACATTGTAGAGACACCCCCACCTCACCTACCCCAAAATAGGAACAAACAAACACAGTTTTTGTTATCCAAATACCAAAATATAAGGAATGAATATCACTGCAAATTCTTACAACATCTTTCTAAGAATTTATTATACACCAAGAAAACAATTTCTTGATTTATGCGACGAGTTGAGGTTTACCTTTTTTTTACATTTTCACAATTGTCAAATACTGAGGTTATTTAAAACATGAAGTGAATAAGTCTTGCACTAGTGTGAACCCTACAAAGAGTAGTTACAGTACCCATCTATTTCTTGGGGTGATCATTATATACGCCCGTATGTGAGTAAATCACAATTTGCTTTTGCTTAATCTTTATATGGACGTATAGTAAATATAAAATAGTGCAAATTACCTTTTAACCCTAACTCCTACCTTAATCGACAGGCTGCCGACTCATTAAACTCAGTTATTTTCATATAGGTAATAAGGGCGTGATCGAATCATAATCTTGGATTCAAAGCTGTATAGAAATTATTGTCACATATAAAGTTTCATATTACGTTTTAAATCAAGAAGAAACTCTGCTAATTGAAGGATGTTAACCGCGAAAGAAATGACGTCTACAGGAAGACTTGGCATTTAAATTTGAGAAAATTGAGTTTATTGGGAAAGGGAAATTATATATAAGAAATCATGAATTGAAGTACGCGAACAGATTTTTCGAAACATTAAGATGAAATGGTGTTTATTACAGAAGATGCATCGTTGACTTACTTCTGTTTCTTAGTTAATTCTTTTAGATAGATGATTCTACAGTGTATCCATATATTATATCATTTACAATATTAAGGAAAAATTTGGATAGTTAGAAGTACTCCGTTTCTGCCAAGATTATTCAATGATTCAGGTAAAGTTTAAATTGTGAAAGGGGGAAATGATATATATATATATAATGCAAGTCATACAATATAACATATATAAACATTATTAAATTAATATTTTGTATTTAAGCCTGTTCTGAATTTCATAAGTGTTAACGTCTAACAGCGTTGTAATTTAACGTCCCAATTTTAATCGTGGATATGGAAATATTTTATGGTTCGTAAATACTATCAAATGTGTCAACTTCTTCCGGAAGTAAGAGTATAAGAAAAATGTTTATTTTCAAACCTTTTTTAAAAACAAACACTTAAATGACCAATTGGCAGCACTTGACATCAATTACATATGGCCATTAAAACATGTTATATGCGAGGATAATACAATGTTGTCACTTCTTTGTGCATTTTAGACTACAATGAAATTGATAAATGCGTTTGAAAAATTGATCTGCTATCGAAAAATAGAGCGAAAATGACGTAAACAAACTAGTTTGAAAAAACTTACTAGTCACAATAGATTTGTGTATTTTTCTTCATCTTATTCTAAATGACAAATCTTCCTTTCTTTTTTTTATATGATACAATCAGCTATTGATGATATTATTTAAGGTCACAGGGAATAAATGAATCTTCAAGAAACGTCACAAAAAATCCGGTTTAAGGTATGACCATGTGTAAATTTAACACCTGAATCTAGAAAGTAGTGAGGCAAACGAATGTTCCTGAATTTGTTTATCATGCTTTGAAAGTTCATCAAAACCAGCAGGATTGTAAAAGCCGTTATAGGTACATTGAACGAAACAAAATGTTTGTTTTGTTTTGTTTTGTTTTTTTATTTGTTTACCGTATGATTTACCACTGGGTAAGGTATACATAGTTTCTTATCATTATTTAGATAGCACTGATTTACCGAATTTTACCTGTGTAAATATTTTTTTATAATTTACACTGTGAAATAAATTCGGTAACCTCACTCTCGCCAAAACGTCACAACACGTAACAACACGAATATCAATCCGCCGTTCACAAAATTATAAATTTGCGTTAACTTTCGTCATAGACAACATCATGTCACATTTATTCTTTGACAAAAAAGTTTCTTTTATAACATATGTTTATATTTCTTTAAGTCACAAATCATATATTGCAGATGAAGGAGGACTTGTTTTACAATAATTACCAGGAAGATTGACAAAAAATTATAATCTAAGGTAGGGATTTTATTTTTCCTCTCAGAAAATATGTTCAACAATAAAAGGTGTTTAACTCCTATATAAGAAAAAACTTGTTTCTAGACGGAATCAAATTCAGTAAAAGAAATTTAAGACGAAGGAAAAAATATTTACACTTTTTTCTGATTATCATTTTTATTACTTTATTATTTTGCAAGGGAGTTTACACCACACTTATAGAAATAATGAAACCGCCAAGTTCAGAGAAGTCAAACGGAAACAACATTTAAACAGAAAAAAAAAAGAAAAACATGAAGCCTAATATAAATATGGGCCTTGAGAGGTACCTAGGAAACCAAATACAGAAATGGGCCTTTAAAAGTTAACTAGGAATCCAAATACAATAATAGGCCCTTGAAAGTTAATGAAGATCTCAAACATAGAAATTGGCCCAACTGTTAGAATATTTGAGATGATAAAATAAAAAAATCTGTGGATTATTATTATTTGTGTGTAGATATACTTCTCTTGCTTTGTTTTCGGAAAGTGCATTTTATCTCCCGTCACGCCCGTACGCAGACCAGTATATTGTACAAGGAGAGTAAATTTGTGTGTATTTGTGCAAATTGAAACGTCTTATACGACCGAAAATTTAACGTATGCAAAAGTAGAATTTTTGTAATGACTTTTATCTCTAAATATTTTTTTCCGATCGAGCGTATTCAAACTATGACAAGTTCTCGGGCATGTGATGTTTTATACGTCAGTTACAATACCATAAGAAAATTGAAAATGGAAATATCAAAGTGTACATATATGATTAGAGAAAAATGCATTACTTTACTATAAGATTCCTGTGAATTTTTTTTTGGAGTTACTCTTTGATGATTAGCACTGATATTTTGTTTTGCCATCTAGAAAAAAGTTCTTTCTTCTGGGGTAAGTTCGATTTCTGGCGATTTCTGAAAAAGGGAGAACGCTTCATACATGGTTTTTTGGTAAATCGAACTTTCCGAGGGACAATGCAAAGAATAAATCACTTAAAAGTTGTCGAACCATAACATGAGGTTTCTCCACGAAAAGATCAGAATACATCGAATATCAATTTATCCAAATCCTATACTGACATTTCTACAAAATTAAATCAAAAGAAATAAACTTCTTTTATATCTATATAGAGATATCTGCAAGATCATATGAACTATGTTCAAATCAACTTCTTGTCGAATCATAGTTTCGTTGAGAACTTAGCCCTGTTTCAAGATACTCTTTTATCTTGGCTCTCTCATGCATGTATATCATATGAGGTCTTGAATATTGTTGTTACTTATTTTGGTTTTAAATGGTTACAAATTTCAACTCCATTACATTAACATGTATCACAGAAACATTTAACATTTACATTAATGAGCGTTTTGAAAATTGTCATTAAAATATTATATAATCTTGTAACAAATCCCTCACCATCTTCCCAAGTAAGGTTTTTGAGTCCACCCTCGCTCCCTCAAACCCCTGACATCACTCATTCATATTTAGCGGGTATCGCCCAGCCAATTCCGATTGGTTGATTCTCCGGGTGCGGAGCACCAATAAAAATTGTCCGTGGAATGGTAAACAATGATACGAGTAACTGATAGTTGTAAGCTGTCACAAATTATTCAATGTGACCAAAAAATGATAACTGTAGATTCTGTTTAGAGTCTTTAGCGAGAAAAAAATGACGTAATGTGTTTGTAGCCATTTTGTAAGTTATATCGAAGAGTTTCTATTACGAGTGATTTGATTGGATTTTGGATCCGGGTTAAATTTAGGTAACTCACCAGATGGCGCTGGACGATACCCGCTAAATATGAATGAGTGATGTCAGGGGTTTGAGGGAGCGAGGGTGGACTCAAAACCCTGACTTGGGAGGATGGTCCCTCACAAGAAAATAAGAACTAACGTTATCAATCAAAGACTATTTCAAAGCATTTCTAAGTAAGTTATCATATGTGAAAGTGGTCCGTATTGTTGACTAAAAGTATGGCAAGCCAAAGTGGACAAAAATCAATATTTTGTAATATTAGAAAATTAATTTTTAATATTACAAAGTCATTTTTTAATATTAGAAAAAAAAAATTTAATATTACAAAGTCATTTTTTAATATTAGAAAAAAAAATTTTAATATTAGAAAGTCAATTTCTAATATTCAAAAATAGTTTTTTTAATATTAGAAATTCAGTTGAATTTTTAATATTAGAAATTCAATTGAATTTTTAATATTCAAAATGATTTTTTTTTAATATTAAAACAGTGCTTTGTGATATAAGAAATCTAATTTGAAATATTAGAAAATGAATTTGTAATATTGAAAAATCATTTTTTAATATAAGGAAATGCTCATTTTTGTCCACTTTGGCTTGCCATACTGAAGGTTTGTTATATAGATGAACAATTTTAGTTATATACTAATCCGGTCTTAAACGAGTGTTTTTATTTACTTCATCATTTGTTTTCTGTATTATATGTTATGGACTTGTTGCTTCAAAAAACTAAAAAGACAAAACACTTTAACAACCCACAAAAAGATACACAAAAAACATAACAAAACAAAATATGAGACAAAAACACCATTCGCCATGTAAAGCGAATAAGTTAAATCTTGGTGGATGACATTATTAAGACAGGAAACCACCAGAATCATTAATCATAAATCTCATTTTTCAGTATGATAGAAGTTTAGTTGTTCGGTTTCATTGAGATATATACTTTTCTTTTTGAGTGTGGTCTATTTCAAACATTTTAATCATGCTCAAAATTTATAAATCTATATGTGTTGAATATTGTACTATTCTGTGCATATTTCCCCCTGAAAATCTATATTATCATAGTACCAGTCATACACGTCTGTGAAGATTTCCTCGTCATTCATTGAAGACCCATGGAGGGCCTTGAGCTGACATTTTTCGTCCCGGTGGGATTGTTATCTCTTTTACATATTTACCATATCCATTCTCGTTGTATTGAGATTTATATATCATTTCATACACGAAATTCATTTGACATCTTGTAGCATTTGTGTTTGCAGTGATTTTATTACATGAACAATTTTCAAAAATGCCCCTCCCCCTCCTGTTGGATTTGAGAAAACACTGGCTATTTTGGATAAGGAAAGCCTGGGTAAATTAGTATTTTGGGGAATTTGGCATGATTTTTAGATTATTTTTCAAGGGAAAACAGCCTATATTCGGATGTAAATTCAGGTTTATAAAATCACTTGTTTGTCATTGTTCTCAAGATTAAATTTTCGAACTTATAAGACGATAAACTTTTCATAATTAAAACAAGTTCGGAATTGCTGGAAATCGAAGTTGTTCGTTAAACTGTGTGGCGCTCAAATGCAAATCAACAATAGTACACATTGAAAAAAAAAACAAAAAAGAAAAAAAGAAAAACAACAACAACAACAACAACAATGTCTTTAATGTGATCTAAATCAATTTGTAGCTTGTTTTCTTTATTGTAGGTTCATTAGTTTTATAATCGATTGAAAAATGGTTGCCGGATCCGGATATTTCGCAACTATTATCGTTCTTCTGGTTCCATCTACTGGATTCAATGCAACTTTACTCTATTTCCTATTGACAAGGAACAATTTGAATACGATACCAAACAAATACATAGCCTCAATTTTGAAGAGCGATCTAATGACTGGCTTACTGGTTGGAATCGGATCTACTATTGTCATGTTTTCTGATGATATTGCAAAAAATGCACTATTTTGTTATGGAACGAATTTTGCTTACAGGAGTTTATTAGCTGTTTCATGTTTCTCGCTCGTTGGTTTATCATTTGATCGGTACTTTTTCCATGTGAAACACAGCAACGTTGGACAGAGTAAATCTCAGACCAGGAAAATATTGGCCATTATATGGTTCTCGTCATTTGGTTTCGGTTTGATTTGCTTGCTTCTAGGCTTTTGCATTGACCAGCTGCTAGGAACGGTAAATGAGATAGTTGGAGCGTGGCACTTGGAGCATGAAAACATACATTCGGGAACTGCAGTCATTTCCCTAGACCTGTTTGGTCTGTGTCTCGTCCCTTCGATTGCTATGATAAACAACTATAGAAAAATAATTCATAAGTTATGGTTTTCTCCATGTGCAAATTTAGTTCAACAAAGAATTAAACGTAAATCAACAAGCATGAACATTTCGATTTCCTGTATGTACATGGTTACTTGGGCGCCATTTTATATCCTTAAAATTGTTTTTCTTTACTTCCGAGGTTTAGCTCAGGAACAGTTAGTTCAGTTTGTAACATTAATTCTGACGTGTCTAAGGTGCTTAATTTTACCTGTGATATATTTTAGCTTTTCTGAACAAGCTAAAAAGGAGTTGAGAGCAAATAGATCGGCCAGGGTAGGCCAAGAACCGAGATCGAGACGTGTTACGATCGATATAGACCATGACATCGGTTCAAAACGAGGCTCAACAGTACCTTCTGTTGCAGAAAAGGATTATTTTTAGTTGTCTTAAACGTTGTATTTCCTGTTTTTCTTTAAAGAAAAGATTTTTTAAACTAGCATGGTATTTAACCATGTTGTTGAATAAAAATGTATTGAAGAACTTTCCGCGTTTTCGTTACAACTTGTAGCAAAACACATTTAACACGCAAATGTTATCTCTAAGCGCCTTAGTGTCATTTTGTTTACGTACACAGCATGACGTGAAATGGCTAATTTTATACTACACCTATTAACACATTTATGAGACTCTATCCCTTGCTACAAACAGTAGATAAATGCTTTTAATTCGCACGCGCCGTTGTTTTGACTGCATTTACATTGTACCGTTTAAGTAAAATACAACTTTTGAGCAACGTGTTCATTTAATAATGGTTTCATGTGCATCTAATAGGAAGAGTTTAAATAAATTCATATAAAGGTGTTGTTTATCCTCCATACTTGTCAAACAACAATTTAGGGTCATTATCAGATTCCATCCATGTATTGTGAGAAAATGTTAACGTTATATATCTAACATTTTCAGAATTCGCAGATTTAGAGTTGTTATTTGCAGTAATATATGTATATAGGTTAAATCATTATAAAACATATTTAAACTGATCACCCACTACATAGCTAATAGAACGATACATGTGGATGTTTTTATTGTAAATCCTGTCCGAACTAAACATTACCTGGATCATTCTCAGAAAATGTCCAGATTCCACAAAGTCAATTCATGGAAATGAAAAGAGACTGTCAAACACATTTGAAACTTTATTTGAAACTTCAACATCTCTAGAACACTAAACTACAATTTAACAGTAAGAAGAACAGTAACATTTTGAAAAATAAGGCATGAACATACACTGCAAGATTCCTTGGTATTACTTATTGGAAAAAGCCCCTTTACTTGCAAGAATTGAAAGAAAATTATTAAAATTAAGTGTTTAAAACTAATGTTCCTTATTTTGATCGCATCCTTTTAACATTCGCTACAGTAAATAGTAAGATCAAAATTGAAAGCGGAAATAGTTTATGACTTGTTTCCAATAAAATGAATTTGCCTAATTAGTAATCAGTTTTTCTTATCTCATGATGTAAATGTTATATTGGATTATAATAATAATAGCTTGTTGAAGATTTATTCTAAATGAAGTTTTTTTTTTTAAAATAAACAATAAAGGAATAGAAACACCAAAGACAAAATGTAATAAAAAGGACATAAATGGTAACACCAAGGATATTTTTCAAGAAAAAAATTGAATATTTTGCACAGCCGACTATTTTGCATGTGTATCTGTATTTGATTTGGTGTTTATAAGGTTTCAAAAGTATTCTAGAATTATTGGCAAATTATCAGATGTAATCATGTTACGGATCTTCCTTGGCGTTACTTCTCATATGTCCATGGTGTTACAATTTCTTTCAACGGTCATAAATATATCTGTATGCACAGCCGATTATTTTGTATGTATATATGCATGTGTATCTGTATTTGATTTGGTGTTTTAAGGGATTTTGAACAAACACGAAATTGCATGCGTTGTCATGCTAAGCTTACCCCACTCTAAGTCGGTTCGGGAAACAGGAAGTTGATGTTTGACAAACCTGAAAAGGGGCAGCACGATACAAATCATCGTGATAAATGTGTATATCAAATTTAAAATCAATCGCGTCAGTAGAAGCTTAGATATCTGTTACCGAAGTTTTTTCGAACGGACTGACGGATGAACGAACGGACAGAAGGTGATTATACTTAAATTTGAAATAAATCCCTTCAGTAGATGTTTAGAAATCTGTTACGAAAATTTGTGACATTTTGGCAGAACAATCGCCTAAGTCGGCTCGGTAAACAGGAAGTAGACGTCGGACAAACCTGGAAAGGGGAGGCATGGTACAACTCATCATGGTGAAGGTGTATATTATATTTGAAATCAATCACTTCAGTAGAAGCTGAGATTTATCTGTTACGAATTTTTTTCGGACGGACAGACGGACGGATGGACAATGTGATTGCAATATAGCCCCCTCTCTAAAGAGGGGGTATAATATAAAGAAGTGCAGCTTCAGTTTCATTTGCTTTTATATCTATCTGTCCAGAGTGTTACTTTAATTGTCCGTAGTGTTACTTTAATTGTCCGTAGTGTTACAGTATTTTTCCATGGTGTTACTGTTTATTACGAATTTTCATTTAAAACATAAACAATTGTTTCATTATTCAAAAACAACTTGTCATCATTTTTTCTTTACACAAAAGAAACAAGATTTTCAAATTTTATAAATATACATCGGTATTTAAGACCTTGAATTAGACAAAATTCCTTGGCATAATCGAATATGTCCATTGTGTTACTTTTTTGTGGTAACTCCATGGACAGTAATACCAAGGACATATTTGCCAAAACTATTCTCCAATAAGAAAATAGTTACTCCCCAGTCTAAAAATAAAATATCATCTGCAACTGCTTCAAACAGAAATTTCAATGATAACTTTTTGAAAACTTGCTTAAATTGTTTGTCATCTTTTTGCTAATAACATGGAGGTTAAAAATGATTACGGTTGTCATGAGATAATACATACCTTGGCACTGATATATTGGAAAAAGAATAATATTTTCTTTTGCTTTCTGGAACCAAATGGCAGCACAGGAAGTGGTGTTCAGAGATACTTTATTAAAGAAGAGTTATTAAAAGGGAAAGAACTCTTACACATACTTAAATGCTTTGGGTAGCACCAAGGACATGGCAAATGTCACTCTTGATTTCTACTTAAATTTTGTATTTTTTGTAGAATTTGTTGTGACAGTTTTTCTCGTTTCTGACAAATAATGGCATAATTATTATAAAAAAACATTGTAAAGGGGAGATTTTGGTGAGAAGGAAGAAAGAATCAAGCAATATAGGTGCTACAAGCGGCGAAACCACATGAGAAATCAGACCATTATGAGGTATTTGAGCACAAAATTTATTTTTATTCTGGTGCACAGAAATATATCTATTGTTATTTTTAAATTTTATGTACCAGAAATTAATTAAACAACAAGTAAGACGTGTGTTTAGTAAAATTTAATTGTATTCTATTCTATCAATCACAAGAATTTGGACATTTTTTGAGAATAACCCACCTAATCAAATATTTACTATAAATACGCGAAAAAAAATAACAGAATTCATAAACAACTTCCGAATCAATTGCGTAACTTTATCCTAAAATTATATGAAGTATTCCAAGCCAAGGAACCAATGCCGTATAATTATTTACTTGGAAAGGTCAAGTCCAGTTCATCAGTATGTTGATTTGCACACGACACTCTAAACTTAAAATTATCAAGTATTATTTAAGATACTGAAATGTGGCCTTGGGTGGAACTTCACGTGAACAAACAGGTGAAACAATTATTAAATATTTTTCATACTAGTTAGCATGACGCAGTAAATAAAAATATTGCTAAGATATCTATGATGTATGATGCAGAATATAAAAGAATGAAATGGTTAATAACGTACATTTAGACATACCCAAGGGAAGTTAAATAACTTTACTGCGATCCCGCAATTGTTTGATTTATAGAGCTTTTAATTATAAATGAAGATTTTAATCGTCCACTCTTGCTTCCCGGTTGACAAGAGTAATTTATCCCATTAATGAAATCAAAACCAAAGTCTCTATAGAAGTAATCTATTGAGAATGCTTCATTGTGTGAAATTTGTTCAAGAATTAATTATTGTCAATTGCAATTAATAGATTTAATGTGATATTAGGCAGTTCAAATAGTAGGCAGAAAGAACTTAACCTCCTCCGCGGGCTTATTTACCGCGGGCCTATTTACCACTACTGGTTTCACCACGTATCATTCCGCAAATGAAATTATGCGTTGTACATTTAAAGTTTACTTCTGGGATCACATTATTTTTAGGTTTCCCTTACCTATATTTTCGGAACATATTGCTATTGATATCCGAATGGGAGGATATATCCTGCATAAATTTTACAAATAAACATGTGAGGGTAAAAAGTTAGTATTATGTCAAACATAAATCTCAACGAAACATTAGGATTTATGTATTGATTATTTTTAATTTTCTTCTTGAACTATATACATACCATAACTACCGGTAAATCACTCATTGTAATGAAAAAAAAAACAAATAAACAAACAAAAAACAAACAAACAAACAAAACAAAACAAAACAAAACAAAAAATAAATAAATAACACTTGAGGAAATATTTATTAATTCTGTTCATTATTTAAACAATTAGCTACCAAAATGAGCTTGAATATTTACTTTCATATTTTTGGAGCAACACGCGTCTGTATGTTGTTCTAGCGTTTATTACAGTATACTTCTGTAAATGTATAGGAACCAATAACACTCTTATTTAGTATGCAGCAGGTTTTCAAAATAAAACAAACAAACAAACAAACAAACAAACAAACAAACAGAACAAAAACAAACAAAAAACAGAACAAAAAACAAAAAACAAAAAACAAAAAAACAAAAAACCAAAAAAAAAACGCTGACGTATATTTTTGTAGTGTTATAAACATTGAAAGAATGTATATCACAGTTCATGAATGTTTTGGCCAACTATCTTTCAAAAAGATAGCCGACGGATTTCATCGCTTTTTCAGTAGATATTAAAATACCAAAATCCGATTGTTGGACACTGTAATCATTGCGCTATGCTTCATACATCATTTGGTTATTCCGTTGGTTCTATAAAAAAAGCCAATGTATGAAAGTCAAAAACTGTTTTGGACTGAAAATTTTCCGTTCATGAAAGACCTCACTGGATCCTCCAATTTCACGGTTGTCATCACTTTTGTCCAATGAAATTCTAGGTTGTAAGCTCAATCGGTTAGGATGCTTTGTTGAGCATCATCAGTTCCACGAGATGTCAAAGTGAACTCAATACCCGCTGCATCGAAAGAAAAAAATATATATAACAATTAGATTAGAAACTAATGCGCTAACGTGAGGAAAAACGGTATTGGCCTTTACAAGAACTTCATCTTATTTTCCCTGAAACTTAGATGGAGATGTACTCAAAGTTGTTGGTGTCGTAATACCTGCATATCTGATGTTGGGAAGTAGTCCCATTAGGTTTATAGTCCATTCTGTGATTAATAAAGACCATACATTAAAATTGAAAAATAAATCTAACATTTCCATGACAATAACTGATCGTTTTATATATAAATTACAAAAAAGAGCGGCAAGGCAACGACTTACGATGCATAGGATTCTGTCAGTACTTTTAATTGAAGAATGATCCGAAGATTTTGCAGGAATCGACTTAAGAAATTTAAAGTCATGGATCAATGTGAACTTTATGAACAGGTTGGTAAACTATTTAGTACTTAATTTCTCGATCTTCGGGAGAAATTGAATGTATTCTAACGCTCCACACAGCGGCAGACGTTCCATTCCTCTTGTACTAATTCTAGAGTGGATTTCGAACGTCAGACGCTCTTCGGAGCTTGATGTATTCACTGGTTTGAAATACGTTGGATGCTAGGACAAAAACGTTAATTTTTTTTCTTTCTTCGCGTGTACATATAATACATATCTGTTATGTTTTTTTTTAATGTTTTTATGTGTTTGGTGTTAGATAAATATTACTAAAAATGATTCATTATGATTGTTCTGCATTATCATGCATCCTGATCCATTTAGTTTCATACTCTATTAAAATAAAATGGTAAACTTTCGTAAGTTAAGATGAAAAATTAAAAAAGGTTTTATATGGTTTATGGTATTAATTAAATACCAAACGCATCTTTGCACATCATTCGTCTTTTTTTACAGTATGGTAACTTTAAAAAAAGTTTCTATACCTAATTAATTGCATTAATACTTTTTTCCCACATTTTGACCATATTTTTTCCCCGACGCAGTCGGTTAAGTTTTATATTTTACTCATATATTTTACGCTCATCTTTGGAAATGCAGATCACCTGATAGAAATTCTTTTTCCCTTTTGGCCAAATATTGGTAACTTATTGCGTTCGAAAAGCTGTATCGAAGATTTAAATCGCGTCTCCTTTGTTGTTTATTTAATGAAATGTAAAATAAAAAGTGCCAATTTATTTCGCTTAGGCTACATGTATCTGCACTTGTTTTAACTTAAGGAGGTAGACCTGGGGTAAGGGACACAACTCTAACAAATCATTGGAACGTTTTCATTCAGCATTTTACATCAATATCATGTAAGCATCGAAATAACTTGGACTGACTTCATTCTGTTTCAAATGAAAGCTTGAAAGGCTTTGGTGAAATTGAATATGATACAAGGATATCGCTGATTTCAATAGTTTTGTTCCTTACCCTAGGTCTACCTCCTTAAGTCAGTCATATTTCGGTATCTAATTTACACACTCTCCCTTTCAGAATGACAAGGGAACTATTGCAATGGAAGAAAGTTACAATTCCAAGAAGTCATCAAGCGTGAAGACGTTGCTTTCAAATCTTGGATTGGAGTCAAACGTTCACGGTATTTCGAGATTAGTTTCTAACCGGCCGTTATATTTGAAGTTTCTGTGGCTTATTGCTTTTCTTGGATTAGCAGGATTTGGGCTATATCAAGTGTCGAGCATATTCCTTAACTTTCTCCAGTACCCAGTAAAAACTACAGTACGGGTCAGGTTTAACCCTCTTCCATTTCCGTCCGTTACAGTTTGCAATATGAACATCATTAAAAGATCAGAAGCTGACAGAATTAAAAACAAGAAGTTAAAACAAATACTGAATGTAAGTAATTTATTATTAAAATCGGATATACAGACATTTAAAAAAAATGTTTGTTTACCAGGATAGCGTTTCTATTTTTCACTGTCACCAAAAGAGCTGTACGTACATACGCAATTTTCATTTCCGGTTATTTTCCCCTTTTCTTTAGACGAACACCTCGGTATTTTTTAGCGGTGAGCTCGCATCTAGCCCGAGAGGTTGTGGATTCGAACTGCGGTCGGGTCGCACCAAAGGCTTTAAAATTGGTAGCCACCTCTCCGCCAAGCACGCGGTATACAAGGGGATAGAATGATAACTTGGGAGTGAGCACAATGTGTCATAGGGCGTTAACCCAATCAAGTAAATTCATCACACGACGCAGTTTGAACGATAAAATACTGATAAAGTATATAATAATATTTTCAATAACTGTTTTAACATAATTATGCATTGGTATTCTGACGAAAAAAAGGTGCTTAATAAGTTTTACATTCAAATCGAAGTAGCAGTTTATAAACTTTGACCTTAAACGACATTAAATCCACTTCTGGAAAGGCAAAATTACGTACAATTGCGGTTAGAATTCAAAGAAAAATAATATAATTATCAGAATACGATTTTAACTCTTATTCAGATGGAAATATTGGTTTGTCAACGGGTAATATCTGTAAATGAGATTAACGATATAACTCTTAGTTAATAGTTATTTTGTGAATTTCTTACACGTAGCTATTGTCCATAAAGAGTTTACCGTGATGTCCTGTCAATTTTTGAATAAAATTGGGCTTATAAATAATTGTACGTGTTATGTATTCCACATTAAAATCTCTAGTTTGTACGCTGATATTTTTTCATTTGGAAATTATGATACTGAGAAACAAAAAACATGTTTCTTCTTGCTATAATTTCGACAGAAAATTTTGAGATGAAAATTCAAACAAATATAAATCTTTGACTGTTCAAATCATTTATATTTCGTAGGGAACTTACGTTCCACCAATTAGCAACACGACAAATACAACATCTAACAGTCTGCGGGGAATTTTAGATACTGACCCAAATATTACCGATCCACTCGGGCTCCATGACTCGCTTGACCCAGCCTCGGATTGGATGACCAATCATAACAATTTCTACAATTCTGAAGGACCAATAGAACCAGTAGTTCTTGATAAAAAGTCAATGATACAGCAGAAATTTGTAGACGAATACCAAAAACTGAGCAGGCAAGTCTCAGAGATATTGATTATTGACTAATGATCGAATATTAGCCTAAATATGATCTTTTTTTCCTTTTGTTTTTTAAAACTGCAAATACAAGATACAAGTTCGCCAATACGGATTTAAGCCGTCAAATGCGTCATACGGGCTGGTTAAACTGCATATTGGCCAAGGCTAATATGACTTATTGAACTAGTTAGTCAATGAAGGTATAATTACGTTAAGTTTTCCATTCTGGCTGAATTATTGGTCCTCGCCTAGCAAAAATGGCCATCGGCTAAGTCTCAGTCCAATATGGCTAGCCTCGGACCAATAACTAATTCAATATGGAAAAGCTGACGCAATAACTAGCCTCGGACCAATAACTAATTCAATATGGAAAACCTGACGCAATAACTAGCCTCGGACCAATAACTAATTCAATATGGAAAACCTGTCGCAATAATACTGTATTTCTATACTTTTTTAGATTTTTTTCAGATATTGGGATCTTGCCGTAGTTATTATTTTGATTGACTTTGTCGGAACGAGTTCTCTATCTTTTAATACACTTTTCAATCGCATTAGTTAGATGCCTTTCATTCGTAATAAGTTACCGAGGAAAGAAATTTGCACTTTACAACAAGCTAGGTACATGTGCACGAGTAGGATGATTTCGTTTTTCATGTTCTCTTCAAGCCTTCACTTTTCTACTAGCATAATTTAGGAAGATGGCAATCAAAGACTATTAATTCCTATGTTTTGGCAACGTTGACATCTAGAACATTTAATTCATGAAAGATTTTGTTTGTTTTTATATTACCTGAAATGTATGTTTCAGGAAAAACAGGAGTGAACTAGGACACCAGATAGAGAACATGCTATTAGACTGTACCTTCTCCGGCACTAAATGTGATAGGTTTGTAATCAAAATACTAGGCTTGTTTTCCATTAACCGGTATGAACAACCAACTTTCCCTGATTCTACTTCCGGTTCGTCTGGTTCTGAGACAAACCGCTTGGTACGAACCAGTAATGGAACAAAAGTCTGTGTTTCCAGTGGAACGAACCGTATAATAGAAAGAACTATATTAACCGACAAACAAAACTCCCCGCTAAAAATATCCGGGAAATAAATGTTTATTTTATACCGCCTTGAAAGCAGGTATAGACTGATCGTGATGTCCGTTTGTACCTATATTTCTACTTTATGGTGCGGAAAAGTTTGTAATAGCACACTAATTGTTCTTTTTTGTTGCCTTTTGTAATATTGGCTTGTTATCTGGTTGAACCAAGCTGTCGATGGTAATTTTGAACGTACAAGAATACTATGAAGATTTTTCCGACGCAGTCGGTATATTTTCGCTTTTTACCCCTTGACCTTAAGACGCTCTTCCATGGAAACGCAAGTCGCCTGATTGCAATTCTGTTTCCCGTTTGGCCAAATACAATCTCAATGAAATGCAGAAAATTAAAAGTAGAAAGAAAAACATTTTACCGCGTCGGCTATATCTTTTTTTTAAATATAGCATTTGTTTTCTTTTTCTAAATTGGACATAAATATATCTAGAATATTAAGGTTGACAAAATTTTACCTTTCTCTTTGAAAATACTTAGACATATTAGGTACGTGTTTGACATTTTAGTAATAGAAATTTGCTCAGTCCCTTCTTTACATAATACTTTCAGATGTAATACTAATGTTTGACATTATGAGCTAATGCGAATGGACATCTCCCCTATTTACTCCATATAAATTTCCATCCTTATTCCTTATAGAAAATTCTCCATTCCCTATAGTAAAATCCCTTTCTTCATTCTAAATTTTATGTATTTGAATTTTTTAAAATTTGCACGGAAGCGTATTAGCGTCACCTTAATTAAAAAAAGAGCAGTTGTATATTCATATTTGTTTTATGCTCTACAGTCCAGCTAAGAAGATTGTGACATATGAATATGGGAACTGTTATACACTGCAGTCACCGCGGTATTTGTCTGCTTCAAGTGGCCCTCAAGGAGGTCAGTATACAGCTGTAAAAGACCTATTTTAAACTACAGTATTTTCTAACATTAATCTATTTAAAAAAAAAGTAATATTTATTACATGGCATGGTTCACACTATCTAATTTGAAGAGTTTTGAACTAAAAACGAGTAATATAGCAAATTTCAGGGATTAGAGTCGGTCTTTACGTGATAAACAATAACAGGGAGAAACGTATTAGGTGGTTAGCCGGACGATTAAAAAAGAGTATTTCAATTTAAGTTTGATATTTAGTTTAAATTTTCCTGTCAATTGTCCAGTTAAGTAGCACTCCAGCTAAGAATCACGCAAAATTTGATTCATAGGTAAATAGCCTACATATTTTTATTTTTGATATTTTGTTTTAATTGCCATAGTAAACAGACATTAATACTCAGTTTTTCATATAATCCGTGTTCATAGGTGATAAGAACTATATAGAATGCACTGTAGATTTCAAAATTAAGGGAGATAACTCTGTAAATGACACTCAAATATAATAGAATCTATTGGATTTTCAATGTTAATTATCTCCTAAGAGCAGGCATATTTAAATGAATAAGTACACATTTCATAATATAGACCCATAAAACAACTTATTTACAGAAATAAAAGTATGTAGCCATATTTAGGGTGTATCACATTTTTTTTTAAATTGCATGATTCTTACAAAGACCGCTACTTAACTTCTTAAGTTCATCAAATGATTTTCTCAATTCAGCGCAAACATGTTTGTGTAAAGTATCTCAGCATTTAATCAAAGACGCCAGACATCATGAACCAGCAAGTCCAAAATTTTGCAGCTGATTATCAACTTATCTGCAACTTTACTGGTGCATACATTTTTGAACATACACATGTACTTCTAGGTACATCATGAATACGATTATATATATAGTGGATGTAATGGTCACAGTTCATATTTTTGTGCATGCAGGAAGATGTAAGGTGAAGGTAAAGGAACCCCGTGCATACAGTGACTTGTCCGTTTTTACTGGGCGTCAGTAAAAACCAAAATCCTCTACGTAATACCCACAATAGAGACATAGTAGGCCATCGATCTAAATAAGTTTCAAATATTCCCACTAAGAACTCTTTTGTATGCTTGCACTTATTAACAAAGGAGAACGCCTGAGCTCCGAACTGGGAAGAATTCAGGAATCAATTCCACCTGGTACATTCAGAAGATACCACAATACTGCGAGGGAAAACACAGAAGTACCATATCCTAATATATGTTTGCTAACGTGCGATGAGGGACATGATCTACCCCTTCATCTTGCATCATCCCGCTTGTACTGTGACACCTGTTTAAGAAGGTAGACCTAGGGTAAGGGAAATTACTCTTGAAATCAGTGATATGTTTGTATCATATTCAATTTCACCAAAGCCTATCAGGCTTTCATATGAAACAGAATGAAATCAATCCAAATTACTTTGATGCTTACAAAAGATTGATGTAAAATGCTGAATACAAACATTCCAATGATTTGTAAGAATTATGTCCCTGAACCTAGATCTACCTCCTTAATATAAAATATTCATGAACATTAACAATATCAGAATAAAATGAATAAAAGGATAACTGGACATCAGTCTCTTTAATACTGTTGTACATGTGAATAATAAAATTATCTGAGTGATTAACTGGAAAAAGTTCATTTGTAGCTTGAAAGTTGTCCATTTAACTTATTGACAAATCAATGTACAAGTACGATTTGAAAATAAAAGAGCTCCACACATCAATGACCACTCTATACATTCAAAGAGGAATAAGACTGATTCATTGTACACATATGTTCAGTAAATTAAAGTTCGTTTTAGCGCATTCTTTCTCCATGAGCTGTCCCGATCACATTGGGTATGTGGAAGTCACAGGCTTGTACATGGACTGATGTGTGTCCAATAATGATTCAAGTTGTTAGATTATCACCTTGCGTTTTTGAGTTACATAACTAAAAAGTACAACAGCAAATGTTCTATCAAAGAAAACCCAACAAAGGTGATGAAGAGGAAAAAAGGGGGAAGGGTGGGTCGAACAAATTACACTTGTGGATACTGATCAGAGTTGAGCGCTCAGTTGAAAAAAAACCCACTTAAATTGTAACTGAATACCCGGATGAAAAATTATAAACTAATTAAGAAAAGAATACCGGAAACATAACCAAAAACGAGTGGAACCATTTGGAATAAAGATGTGTAAAAATCTGACATCACGCAGAATGATTTTAAAAATTAATTGTTTTAGGCATGACATTAACAATCAATCTAGAAAACCATGAAGCATTCGAAGAAATGACTGAAGGATTCGGGTTACGTCTGGTAATCCATGAAGTCGGAAGTTTTCCGCTACCGGTAGAGAAAGGGATGACTATTTCCGGGGGTGTCGCGACCTCAATTTCACTTAAATTAGTAAGTTTCTTTGCACTTGAAGATTATGTAGCAAAGGTTTAATCCAAACAACTCCTTTAAAATTCAAAATTCAAAGTTCCGTGCTTTTCATAAAAAATGAAAAACGTTTAGTTCAGCACTTTTCAGTTTGAACCGTCTTTGACTATTATGAAAGTTGTGAATATATTGACTCGCCACTATCTCCATGATTTATTACTGCAACCCCCTGCCGAATTAGTTGCGTTTTTATTTACATATTATGACATATTTATATAGGAAAATTACGAATACATTTTTGTCTTATTTTTGTCCCGTCGCCTAGCGGAAATGCAAAAAATCATTCAAAAAGCAAAGATAATTGTGCATAATTTCAGACAAAAATCAAGAGAATGAACAGCCCTTATGGTAAATGTGAAGATCCTTTAGATTATTTCAAGAAGAACCAAGTCAGATATACAATACAGGTAAATGTAATATAAAACCGTGATTATCGAGTTTTTCAATGAAATGTTTCTACATTTTAAGGAAGTAGGAGTAGGGAAAGGGATAACTCTTGAAATCAGTAATATGTTTGTATCATTCAATTTCATTAAAGCCTTTCAAGCTTTCCTTTGAAACAGAATGAAATCAGTCCAAGTTACTTTGATGATATTGATGTTAAATGCTTAATACAAACGTTCCAATGATTTGTAAGAGTTATGCCCCTTACCCTAATATACCTCCTTAAGTATCAGAGTTCAGGTGATTCATGCCTATCACAACAACCCACAAACCTTACTTCTATTTTTTATTCAGATAAGTCTTTCATATTCATTCAATAGTAAATTTGAGATGAAAATCATGTAGACTGTACATAAAATGGGAGCTTTTGCAAGAGTTATTATTCTTGATTTCGTTGATTAAAGTTGGGGACAAATCGTTAAGTTTTCTTCAAAATTACAAATATGTATGCAGAAAGGACTACAGTTACGAGAAATATGTACTAGATTGAAAAAGCAATGATGTTCGCTGTTTTGGCCCACGAATTTTATACTTAAATTATATATCATGTAGCAACCAGTAGATTATAAAATTGATACAAAAATATATCAATTTTTTCTAGAGACCGTTAGCAATGCATTAAACTTTTAAATATTATTTACTGTCACATTGAATTTACAGTTAGAACATATTTGCGAATTGTCGACGAATTTTGCATTTGTCATACTCAGTAATTATTGTACTACAAAAAAGTCGCTGATTAATTATATAATGAATTATGGAATATGTAATATTTATGGTTTGGGAATTTTCTCGCTACTGCAAAAATCAAATTTGCATTTACAGCTAAAATCACAAATTCGTAATAAATAATTCAATACTTTCTGATTTTACTTTGCAAAGAACAGATCTACATAAATTTGTAAATGATTACAATACTATTACACGTTGTTTTTCTTTTTTTTTTTTGGTGTACAAGGGTTGTATTTTGAATTGCTGGGAATCTTTAGTGCTGAGTAGTTGTGGCTGTAAAGTTGGTTACTTGAAGACGGAGCTGGGATTTTTCACTGATCATGATAACTCGACAGAATATACTATTAACACCGGCGGCTGCATTACATACACCGGTAGGTTGTTTGTTAAAGAGTAATCAAGGGAACCAAGGATCTAGCGGAAATCAAAAGAAAGTAATCCAGGAACAAAGACCAAACATGGAAAACAGACATAAACAACAAAGAACATTCAGTAACTAAAATAATACATACAAAGTAACAAAAGCAAATGGGTAACTCCTCGTACTCCATTAAAAACTTGGAGCATGGACCAGGTGCACCGGTAGGGCAAGCGTCCTTAAAGTTATACCTAACAAATGTAAAAAAAAAAAAAAACGAAAGCAAGATAGTGAGAGAACAAAGATGATTTGAAATCGATTCACACAGACATAAAACTAGAACAATTGTGAGCAAAGCTAAGTTGGTGATGCCTCCTGCTCTCCCTTCAAGAAAGCATCGAGAAATCTTAAAAGCTCTTTCAGATGGAAGAACAAAATTGAGGTGCACAATGGAACGATGTGTTAAACCGTGTGGAAGTTTCATTCACCGGTTTGCGAGGGATTTTGAATCTGAACATGAGACGAAAGAACGAACGGATGGTTGGACAGTAAGATCCCTATTCAACCCCTGCTTTTCAAGGAACATATTTATTAGCATACCCATTCAAGAATTAGTTTGCTTTTTTACTTCTTGACTTTGAAATTTCTAATTTTGTGTTACATGTTTTTTTTTCTAATCCTGCATTTATTCAGATAAAGCAAGGGAATTATTATTTCATATGGATCTTAAAATTTCTTTTTCAGATAAAGTGTGTTATCTTTACTTAAGGAGAGATTTTCTTCGGAGAACTTCGGAGTATTGTTATTGTCCTCCCCCTTGCTTGTAAGTTGATTCTGTCTTGATATATATCGTTTAAAACGAAAACAATCTGACAGTGGATGAAAACAAAAAAATCACTTTATTTCTCATTCAGAAACAGTTACAGACCACATAACCAGTCTCTGTTTGTCACTCCCTTGTTGCACTTTCGAGATACAAATATATAGGATGTGTGTAAAATTGTCACTTTGCAAGAGTTGTCGTTCTTGATTTTGATTGATTTGCTTTTAGTGGAAAAAAGACTATATGGTTTTTTAAACAATACAGATCAAAATACAAAGAGGACTATAGTTAAATATAGCATATGTAGACCCCTCTCTAAAAAAACAAAACAAACAAAACAAAAACAAAACAAAAACAAAACAAACAAACAAACAAACAAACATCGTTGGTTTGGTAGTTTTTTTTCTAAACCATGAGACATCTTCACAATAGGCAATCTCTGAATTTTACACAGACTAGTACTTAACATAAGCATGAACAAACTTAGTGACATAATTTGCTAATGTCATTTTACAAAAAAAACCCCAAAAAACAATACTTCAATAAAAGCAGATTGATTTATTGTTGGGATTTAACGCCCTAACAGCAATAAAAAATACTTCAATAAAAGCAGTGTAAGTGCAATATCTAGCCTTACAATTTCCGAAACAGAGGTTGGTAGCTCCTTCGCCCTTGTGCCGTAGGAGATACAAGGACCTCTATTTCGGAGATTGCTAGCCTTTGTTTCAAACCAATTACGGATTTAGGGCGGTTCTTTTAAGAACTTATTCAATCCTGCTTAAATGTGATTACTAGTGATCTTTTAATCATAAAGTTCTTTCTATTTAAGGATTGATTTCGTTGCTGGTTAGATTATGGGATGTAAACGACTTTGGAAGGGTTTACGCTGAATAAACTTTTTAGCGTAAATCGACCCAAAGTCTTTTATATCCAATTGTCTAACCAACAGTTGATAACTATTTTTATACTTCCAAAATAAATAAAAATTGAAAAATATAATGTTTTTATAAATTAAGTATGAAATCAACACTGTTGTTAATGCGGATCAATACTGTCAACAGTCAATCGTTTGCAAACGCTGAACTATTCAGAATTTTACAAAAATTAAAATATTTTGAAATATGTTCCCAATGATGTGACCTACAAGTATGAGCATGTCCAAAGCAGAAAGTCAAATGCAACAAGTGCACATCAGAAGATTTTGAAGATCGCAAAAATATTATCAAATATTTTATCATATCAGTTATATGCTTATTTCATATATCTCAAGTGGGGAAACTGGGACATTGATTATACAAAAAAACGTACCTTTTTTTGAAGTGAATCTACAAACAGTGTTACATTTAATGATAAGATTTAAAAAAAAACACCAGTTAACTGTCAGTCTCCGCAAGAATCATGCAGTAGGTGAAACGTGATCAAAATTTTGACAATATAGTTTAACTATTTCTTCAATCAGATTCATGAAAAATGCAACAAAAAGATTTTTTGTATCATTTTATAAAATGAGATAAATAAACACCACAATTGCACCGTAAATTCACATTTCAGAGGCAGACAACTGTCAACAACCTTAATTTGTAACACATATTCAAATTTGTATAGTGTTCAAATACTTATTATTTCAAATTGGGAATAATTTCTTGAATGAACTTATATTGTATATAAACATATAGGTTTCAGGTGTTTCCTATTTTGCCTGACTCTTACAAAGTTTTGTACTCAATTATGAATGGTTCTGCATATATTCACGATCGCTCTTAGAATGATTTTTTTAAAGTCTTTTAATTTCTTTTAATTTGCAAATATTTCTTAAAATAGTGAAAACGTGTACTCAGCATCTTCTTCAGGAGCAATTTGGCCTCACAGGAAAAAACTGGTGAGAAACTTCATTATTTTAATTTCAATTACTAAGAATATAATGCATGTTAAATTTGTTTTTATTTTTAAGTCGAGGTATTTTTCCCCTTTTCGACTTATTAAACGAATTTCTACTCGAAATATAAAACGAAAATAGAATAAAAGTAAGTTAGACTGATTTTGTTCAGCATATTTATAAAGTTATTGATTAGAGTTTAGTAATTAATGTAGCATTACTGTCATGAATAATTTCAATTAGTGGAGAAAGACTTCAGTGAAATTAAAAAAAATACCATGATTAGACGAATAAAAGTAAAATAATATCTTTTAAAAGCGTAGAAAAAAGCAAAGAAAAACTGGATAAAATCAACACAAAATAGAAAACACAGACGATTTATACAAGTATATGATCTTTTATGGACCCATTTCACACCATGAATTAGAATCTAGTGCATCGTGAGGGTAAGCACTCTCTGCTTTCTTTAATTTTGCACAACCAATTTTAGGCTGAGCTGAAGAATCTTTCATGCGAGACGTACAATGTCTCGGCTACAGGAGAAATAGCAACATGTGGCTTAGATAGTCTGAATATATCCGAGTTGAGGTATATATTATATTAGATATTAAACAAAACTATCGGCCTGAATATATATTTGAGGGCCAGAGAAATTTCTTCTTGTACGATCTGCAAAATGAAGCTGTTATTTTTTGTGTTTGCTATGTTGAAAATCACACCACATTCCTCAAACTGTTTTTCTCTCCAGTTGACTTTTTATTACACTCATCATAGTTATGTATGGTTCATATATTGTTAAAACATGCTCGCTTATTCTATATGTATATCTGTATATTGTATTTAGAAAAGGACTAAAATATGATTTTCTTTTGTCCAATCCATTTTTTAGCCAAAAAAAAAAGTTTGTTGAAACTAAACTTTTAATATCAAACTAAAGGCTACTTGATTAAACATAATTACTAAAGACGGAACTTCTTGTACTGACTGATTGAAAAATGCCAAGCCGCACAAATTAAATATGCATATTAGGTATCAAAAAAATTATTAGCCAGGGAAGCCTAGGATTTGTTAGAACAAATTTACATTATTCCAAATCGTTCGAGTGGTCGATTTGTTATTTTACACCTAACTTGGAAGCCTTAATGTGAAATAATTTTCTTGACAAGTAAAAATAAAATAATTAAGACTAAAGAATAATATACAACAGCTTAATTTGTTATCGTAAAGATAATTATTAACCAACTGTCTGGCCTTAACTAATCATTATATTCTTCTCCTTAATTCTAGCTCAAATTTCCTGAAAATACATATCTATTTTGAGGAACTTAATTACGAGGAAGTCATTGAAGAACCTCTGTATGATGTAAGTAAGAATTGGAAGATGTACGTGTAGGTAGTAACTATTATATAGACATATTTTAGGCATTGGTTTTAAATTACAGAATAGGCCTGGAAATGAAATATCTCCGGTTACAGTATTTAAAATTAGTCTCTTGAAAAAATGAAAGAAACTGATAGATTTACTTTTTTCAAGTTTTTTATGTTTCAACTTTACAATAAATATCTTATTTACTTTGAAAAATTAGTTAATTTTCAATTACATAATTCAAGTAAAATAAGTTAAATTTTAATTAAAAGAGAAATAGTAATGCATTTTGGTATTAACAAGACGAACTAAAACAAAACACACACACACACACACAAATTAATAACAGTTCCCTAGGAGCAACATTAAACTGAAACGAATACATGATTGTTGTTAAATGAAACAAGGTAATTCAAAAGTGTACTTCTTGAAACTATACCAAAAAGGGACCTAACTCTGAAATTTGAGGGTTCGAACTGTTCTGGTAGTATGGACACCTCCATATTGTGATTAATTGCGTACCAAGAAATATGTTGCTACACGAAATCCTGAATAGTATAGTTTGAAAGTGGTTGTGATGACAAAAATAGGGTTGACGGACGGACAAATCGCATAGAAAATATTAAAAATGATCTGTCAAATTAAAACAACAGTAACGTCTGTCATTCTTTTATCAAGGTTAACCAGATAATAGCGGATGTTGGTGGATCATTAGGACTGTGTCTAGGGTTTTCATTACTTTGTATATGTGAACTGATAGAAGCCATTGCAGAGGTTATACTAACAATGATAAGAAGGATTTGCAAGACAAACCGTATAAATGGTGCGAATTAACATTTACTGCGGGTTCTGAATCGTAATCTTGTTATCATCATATTTTGCTTTTAAGTAGTACTCCAGATAAGAATCATGCTAAATGTAATTAATATGTACGAACGCGTACATATTTTTATTTTTGATATTTTGTTTGAAACGTTATACAAAGCAGAATATAACATGTGGTTTTTCATATAACCCCTCTTCATAGGAGATATAAATTATATAGAATGTACCGAAGAATTCAACATAAAGAGCGATAACTCTGTAAATGAAACCATTGGATTTTGAATGTGAATTATCTTCTAGGAGCAGACAAATTGGAATGAATGATTATACATTTCATCATATAGACCTATAAAGCAACTTAATAACAAAAATAAACATGTTTATTCTTTTTTGGTGTGTATCACATATTACAGAATTTGCATGATTCTTTTCATTACCGCTATAACCTTGGTTCCCTTGATTATTCTTACAAAGACTGCTACTTAATTTTCTTCCATACGTTTTTGTACTGGTTTGTATTGAATACAAATATGTTGTTTACACATTATTCTCGAGTACAAAAGGAAGTGTATTGATTGGAGTATTTTAAATATCAAAAGGTCGTAAGAGGGCTTTTCCGATGCAGTCGGTTTAGTTTCGCTTCTTACCTTTTGTCCATAAAGACGCCCTTCCATGGAAATGCAAGCCACCTAATCACAATGCTGTTTCTCGATTGATCAAATACGGATAACTTAGTGGCATTTGAAAAAAAATGTATCGAAAATTACTGTTACAGTAAAAAAAAATATAAGTAAAAAGAACAAATTTTACAGCGTCAGCTACCTTTTTTGTTAAAGATAGTACTTGTTTTATACTAGGATCAAGTAAAATCTACGGTTTTCCATTTCCATGAAGTATTCAGGCGATTCAAAGGATAGTTTTGTAAAACTATGAAAAAAAGCAAAGCATCATTTCTAAACATCATATGACTTGTTGTAAAGGGAAATAATGCTCATTGAACTAGTCAACGAAAGTTGCAGCAGAGAATTCTGTGGGAAAAATCTGACCATCTGCATTTTTTTTAACATTTTTTTCTTCTGTTTCATTCTGTAATCACAAAGAAAACGATTCATCTCTCCCCTAAAATGTAATGCTTTTTGGGCCACACTCGACATATGTGAGAAAGTAATGTTTTAAAATAAAGCAAAAGAAAACACAGAAATTGGTTTGTTTGGTATTGGATAGGGTTCTAGGAACAAGTTTGTACCACAGTTCTCATATTAATGCCACAAATGATAATAGTTGAAGAATAGTTATAAAGCAGAATAAAACATATTACACGATTTGAAGTGCAAAAAGTTACATACCCATGAGTATCTGAGTTGTTATTATTCTTAATGGTGATATCAACAAAGAATGATAAAAGAAAGAAAAAAAAAATAAGGAAACATCAAAATTAGGACAATGTACATGGCGAACAGAATGACATATAAAATTGTTGGTAAGGAAAAGAAAAAAAAAAAAAAAAACAACAAAGAAACTTAAATACTTGGAATGTAAACTCCCACAAAAAGGACCGATTGCAAATAAGTAAAATCCTGACGTAGTCTTGCTACAATAATATAGCTCCCCGACACACCTTGTCAAGGCAAAATCACAAAAACAGTAGAGCAAGCCCAGGTTCAATATCTGTTAATGAAACAAAGTTCATGAATTTAATGATATAGAAATGCTTGAATGTCATAAATAGTAGACATAGTAAAAGTCCAATTTTAAAAGTCGCCTACAAAATCTATACATATGACAGTTTGAACCCTCAACCTATGATAACCTTTTGATAAATCATGCCGAAATCAGATGACCTAAATGACCTTTAAAAGGTATTGTTTTATTTAATAATACAACACGATCAAAATATGATAATAAAAAAAACTTGCAAAGAAGAAAGTATGCTGCACCATTGTCAGTCATAAGACCTAGCTATGTAGCTCTTTCCAAACAATATGACACCATTAGTAAATGTCAAGTTTGATATTTTTGTAATCCGGTTAGAAGTGCAATTCTACTAAAACTATATTGTCACATCTGTGTGAGTTTTTGAATTTGAAGGCTAAGTCACGAACATAAATAAACCCTGAATAATTATTGACTGTTTTACTATGACCAATGGAGCAGTGGTCAGATTTAGTTCCAAACACTATACATAATATCATAACTATTGATTGAAATGCAGTTTTAAAGTGGCGGGTAATAATAATAATATTATTACAAACATACAAAAAATCATACGCACACCGATAATAAAAAGATATAACGCGTTCCGTGAAATGGTGCTACTTTGAATGTTGTCTGCGGTAAATTGATTTGACAGTCTCCAAATTTTTCAGGTCAGATTATGTTGTAACCGAGACACTACCTGAACGTTTCCGTCAAATGAAACTAGAAATTACACCAAGTAAATCTGGACTTCTCATTATGTATGACCCCTCAGCTAACGATGCCATTTTTGTTCCTCCAAATAGGAACATTACGGTAATAGTCAGATTGAATCTTCAATTTACGATAAGAGTTATTGGCCTTTAATGTCAATGATAACGGGTTCAGCAGATTCTGCTCTCATACGGCTTAAAACCCATGATAGATAAAACACAATTTTATTGGTAAAGTGGATTAATTACAAGGTCTCATACATCATAATAATATTCCTAAAGAAGCTAAACCGTGACCAATATCTGAGCTGTTCCGAGCGTGTATTATGGAATGTAGTAATAAACAAAAGAATGTTTAATTGTGAATATATAAATTTTGTAAATAATTTTATCTCTAGGATTTATATTCCGTTTTATTTATAAATGCTCATGTCAGATAAGAAATGCAGTAAACACTGTGCTATTCAAATATCTTATATGATTTCTGAAGGAAATTCAAATTTAAAATAGTATAAACCTTAAATCAGTGTAGTACACAAACGAAACCTTAGAAGTGTATAATACACAAACGAAGCGTTTAGCTTGTTCTTCTCCGTTTAACCTTTCGCATTTAACCTTTTTTCCTTGTGTCAATAATTCAAATCTTATTTTATTCATAGTATACATACATACCTCTTAGATTGCTTTACACGTAGGCATTTATTCATATAAAGAATTGGCAGTTTTTAGCAATCGAACAAGTCCAATATTAAATTCTTTTTCTAACGAATTGCCAATATTTATTGCACTTTTCGATATATATCTTATCTCAGAATGCAGATGAAATATTAGTAGCCCAGTAGTTCGCGTTTTTGTTTTGTTGAATGGTTATATTCGAAAGAGTAATCAAGAGAACTAAGATTCTAGCGGAAATCACAAGAATGTAATCCAGGGGGGGGGGGACAAAGACCATACATGGAAAACAGACAAATACAACAAAGAACATATAATAAACAAAATAATACATACAAAGTAACAAAAGTAAATGAACAACTCCGACGCCACTAAAACTGGGAACATGGACCAAGTGCACTGATAGGTTCCACATTTAAACTCTTTAATAAAGAGAGATCGTTCCATTGTATACACCATAACATAATGAAATCAAATTTATTGTTTGCAATTTTTACATCAATATCGTTTACAATACTTTGATCGTCGTTTGCAGTGCCGTTTGTTTGGACCGACACAAAATGCATACGCTGCAGCATGTGCAACATAGCTTTGTTCATTTGTTCCAACAAACAGATGCGCCATTGGTCCGCGGGCATAAATAGGTACATCTTCTGCTGCATGGGATTCAGAAAATAGGTTGACTCCGCTCTGGAATTGATAGTCAAATGCCCCTGTAAAATAACAAGTTAGATTTTGTAATATTAAGATCCTTTGTTGTGCGTACAAAACACAAACTAGGGCCTGAAACATTGTAAAATTTGCAAATCGAAAGAAATAAACCACAACATCATATTATAATCAATTTGAGTAATAGAAACACATGAATACTGGGTACATTTTCTACTTTTCCCAAGTTCAATTGTACATCTGTATTGTATAAAGATGCAATGAACAATAAAGATCTGAATATGGTTCTACTTTACATTTTATGTCAACTTTCGAGTTGGCCTTATCTGCGAGATGTATTAGACATTCGATTTAAGCTGATATAATGTTATTTGTATAATCTACAACATGGAAACTCTCCAGAAAGACATTAAGTTAATTTGTTATCTTATGCACTGAAATGTAAGGCTATAATATACGTACGGCATATATAACTTACACTTATTCATCACAACACTTACTTGTATCAACACCTGTTATATCAGTCCGCTGAACTTGTCCATTTGCGTAGAAAATGGTTGTATACGGAAACCCATCGCCAGCCACGGCATCATTAACAAACCCTGCATTAAAAAGCAATATCACATTAAATTAAACCGAGGAACCATTTATTTTTTTGGCAGGGGAGGTATGTAAATAAATATCAAACGTATGTTAATATTACTTTTTCTAATTGCCTTATCTAAATTACTTGTTAAGTTGTAGATAAGGATATGTAAATACAAACTTTGTCCACACTGGAGACGGTTTAATCAAATTTTATTGGCTAAAAGGCATTCAAGCTTGAATATAAATAACACACCTAGAATATCATTGCCTCGTTTTGGATGTCGGCCACCAATCGTAAAGACATGAGAATGGTCAGCAGTTACAATTACCAATGTATTTTTTTCTGACGTCAGATCACATGCCACTTGAACTGTATCGTCGAACATCACGGTTTCTTCCAAGGCACGTCGACTTTTGGTATCGTGATGACCGTGATCTATTCGGCCACCTAAATATCAACAGTGCCAAACCATCAAACGAAAACAATTTTATTGCTTTAAATGTGTCTTAATTTTTAAATATTAATTAGTACCCAAAATCTTCTTGTTTTTATGTAATTACTTGAAATGAGTGTAGCGTTTAATTAAAAGATATATATAATATTGTCAAAAAGTATGAATGTAAAATCACATTATTGGGTGGTCTTTTCAAATACATTTAAAGAAAATAAATACTAAAGTATGTAAAGATTTTAAACTGATTCTTATATTATTTTTACATACTTTCAACAACAAGGAAATATCCTTTTTTGTTTTTGCTTAGAATCTTGATTGCCTTTTCTGTCATCTCTTTCAATGAGGGTTCCCCATTTGAAGTTATATCTCTCTCATGTTCATACTGCATGTGTGATGATTCAAACAGACCTTATGTGAATATATTAGATTTTGAACTATTTAAATTACAATGCACATTCTTTGACACTGCAGAATGTGTCCTTTTTAAAGACACTCGGACAAAAACAAAAAAAACAAAACAAAAACAAACAAAAAACAAAAAAAAAACAAAAACAAAACAAAACAAAAAAACCCAAAAAAACAAAAAACCAAAACAAAACAAAAAACAAAAAACAAAAAAAAAACTTCATTTATATAAAATTGACGATGAAATGAGTCATGTGTAATATCAAATGTCAGGTATCAGGCGGAATATCATTAACTTATTATTCCTATATATTAAGAGGTCTCGACCATTACAACAAAAGTTTGTATCAAAAACGAATTGCATGGAATCTAATAAGTAAGCATGATTCTATGATTCATGTATGTCTCTTATGTTTAGAATGAATGCAAAAGTTTTAATTGTATCGAGACTCACACGAATGAAATTATCTAGGCATTTTTACCATTCGTATAATGTAATTGTGATCAGTTTTGAAATAGAAATCTATATTTACCCAACAGATACTCAGTTTTATCAGGATCAATAGCATCAAACTCCTTTTTTCTCCAGACATACTTGTGAGAAACACCTCTGTTTTGCTTGTCGTTAATCCATTCCTTAAAAGATTACTAACGTTTATGAGGATTTATTTTTGTTTTTTATTCGTAACGTTTTTTCATGAGATATTATAGTATATTGTCTTCCATCAATTACATTGGACGATAACTCACAAATGCTGAGAATTTTGTCATATATTTTTGAACATTTTTCATCTGAAGGAGGAAACTCACTTTTCTGTCGTTGACATTTTTTTCCCGTTTAGAGTTCAGCCTTGAAAATAAGAAAAACAGAACGACGTATAATTTGCTTTTAGTTGTTAATTTTCTAGTAAAAGTGTTTATGAAGCACGAAAAGTCAACTTAATAACTCACCTAACTGCCCATATAATTGCAAGATTTCTTTTTCCGAAATTAAAGTTTTAAGTTATAATAATACATTATACCTGCACTAGGCTTATGTCATCCCTTTGATCTTCATGAGCAACATTCAGTTCAGGATCAATCTCGCTTTTAGACAAAAAGAACTTTCGACCTCCTCCAAGAGCGACCTAAAACAAAAGCTTTTATTACCCAGTTTGTGATTTGTTAATTATCCAAGTGTTAAATATAGCGTATAAATTCAGATAAATACGCATTTTAGTTACATATTTTGTGATTATCTCCCATTCACATCACTCAGGATGTCATTATCAAATATGAAGAAATACTTAATAAGCCTCTTCTAATACAGAAAAAAATGACATGATCAATCCTGTCAATGAAGTTGTACCTGGATATTTGGATTATCTTTGATTAGTTGATAAGCGATATCAGAGCAACCAGGTTGAGTAGGGTCTAACTTTGTATCACCTTCCCATTCCCGTGAAGCAATATTAGCATATGCAGCTGCCGGTGTAGCATGGGTAAGGCGGGCAGTAGAAATTATTCCAACTGATTTTCCGCATTCCAAAGCCCAATCCATAATTGTTTCAATTTCTGCTCCCTTACCAGATGTGCAGTTATCAAATATTGCATTATTGTCTAAGCCAAGTAATCCTGCTTTGGTTTTAACACCTGCTATTAGAGCTGTCATGGTTGCGGCAGAATCAGGATTCTGTTGATCAGTGTTGTAAGTCTTTAAGTAAAAAGAAAAAAGAAAAAGCTATACATGTACTACTTCAAGGTGAAAGTATTTTACGAAAACACATTTTACAACGTAAAACGCAGCATGATTATGATACATGTATTTGAAAGTAATGTTAAATGATTTTTACCACTTGCATTTATAGAGAATAAATATATATGCTCTTCCAAAAAGAGAGAATAAATATAAATTAACAAATTATGGATATTTTAAACCAATGAGCCACTCTATGGCCTCCGAATATATTCCAACACGTCATACTCAACATATTCTAACACATAGCAGTATGCTACATGAGTAAGTATCCTAGATGTGCCACTTGAACATTTTGAGAGACTGTTCATGGAAATATCAGGCAGTGGGAGGCATCTGACAAATTTTCACCTATTTCATATCACCAATGCATCCTTTCTCAAAGCTGAATGTTGATTTCTAATTTATTGCATCGATTAAAGAGAAATAAATTACATAGAAAGCATTGAAATTCTTTTAAAAATTTACATAATTATGATGTATAACATTACAAAGGGGGAAAATATTCAGTGTAATCAAATTTACCCTGTGCCATCTACACAGGGTGATGTATTATATGGATAGAATCTAAACGTACCTTTAACAGACCAGTATAAGGAAATTTTTCGAAATTAAGTTGCGTTTCTTCTCCAGATTTACCATCTTGTTGCCCTTTATAAATTCTTGCTGCAGTTACAGTTGAGATTCCCATGCCATCTCCCACCATCATGATAAGGTTTTTAGCTTCATTTTTGTTCAGTCGGTTACGAAGGGTCTCTGCAAGCTTTGTCTGTCCTTGCTTGTACCAAAAATATTTGTCTAAAAGTAATGCATATTACAATAAAATAATTCATATAATCAGTGTGATTAATTTCTTTACTAATATATCCTAAGAATTTTCAAAAAGAAATTGGTTTGCATGATACAATTGTCAAAGACAAAAGTGAATTAAAGAGGGGAAACGTTCAATATTTGGTATTTTGACCGGAAAATTATGATTGAATTCTGATAACTTAAAGAAATTGGCATGTTTTACTAAGACAGAAAAAAAGCATTCATTAAATTTTGTGTACGATATCCTAAAGAACAATCATGCCAAGTTTGGTTCCAATCGGCCCAGCAGTTTCAGAGGATAAACTTCTTGAAAATTATAACATCAAAAACTGCATAAAAATAAGAAAAAAGGGCAATGACTCCTAAATATGTCAACTGATATTCATAAAAAAAATTACTGTCAGTATTTGGCTAAACCTTTAACGTTTTGGAAATTTAAAAAAAAACATATGGGACAATATCAATCGGTCCAGTAGTTGCAGAGAAGTCATTTTTTGAAAATGACAGCATGAAAAAACAAAAATCGTCACAAAAGGGCAATAACTCAAACATCGGTTAACAAATTTTCACAAAAAATTGACCACAAATTGATTTATTCATGCCTTACACTACTGCTACATCAGAATTAGGCTAAACATCGCGATTTTGGAGATATTTGCTGTCTGAACTCTATGTCCGTTCTATTTTAAGCTACGGGCGGCCATGTTTTTAAACCTAGATCTCATGCAGAATACCCTAAGAAACATCCGTGCAAAGATTTATATTATTCCACTCAATAGTTTTAGAGGAAATATTAAAAAAAAACAAGGACGACGACAGACGACGACGAACCCAAAGTGATGGCAAAGAAAGCTCACATTACCCTTCAGGTCTAACAACCTCTTGTATGCAAATAGCATTAAATGTAAAATATACTAAAATAGTGTTTACTACGTATTTATCGCATCTTTAGTTTATAACGTTCGAAAACGCCCGAAATTTAAGTCGAGTTAAAAAAAAATACATCTAGAATATTGCCTTGTAATTAAAATAAATCACGACATGATATGTTATAATATTATTCAAAACAAAATTATTTTGTGACAGATATGATAACTAATATTATGAACATGTTCAACACACCTAAAAAAGCATTTTTTCCCTTGGCTAAGTGCTTTGTGGCCATTCCCCGTAATGTTATACATGAACCATGGGTTACTGTCCATGTACATGTACGACATATGCCGTACATCTCGTTTAAAAGCTGTTAACTACCGGTTCATGCTAAGCAAATTTCTTAATCTTACCTTCAACATTCGCCGATGTAAAAAGTATTGATAAAAGAAATATAGTAAAAGAGACTATTACAGGTGTACAGTTCATGATTTTGCAACTGGAAGTAAAGACAAGAAATAGCGAGTGAAAGATGTCTTTAAGTACTAAAGTGAACACCTTGGAAACCTTTTTTCTTTGAACAGCCTATTTATAAAATAAAAATATTATCGTCAAAAACGTATTAACGTTAATGCATGCTATTAAATATTTTGTTCCGTTTAACATAAGGTTAAGAAATGTAGAGGCATGAAAAATGTGACAAGATATTAAAAGTACGTAACTAACATGTAATAAATATTATTTTAAGTGTAGCACTCCAGCTAAGAATCATGCAAAATGTGATTCATGGGTAAAAACAATAGAATCTATTGGATTTTCATTGTTGATTATCTCCTAAGATCAAGCAGATTTGAATGATTTATTACACATTTCATAGTATAGACCCATAAAACAACTTAATTACAAAAAAAAAAAAAAAAAAAAAATGTGTAGCCTTTTTTTTGATGTATCACATTTTTCAGGTTTTGCATGATTCTTACATAGGTGAATACTCAATTTCAAATTTAATTCAACAGGAACATAATGTTTGTAAAATAAGTAAACGTATCATAATTGGTGCAGTCGTTGTCATGCTAAGGTAACGCCTAACGGACGAACTAATGACAAAGTGACCCCCAAAGCAGCCCAATTGTTGAGTAAGGGCACAAATCATACTTTACGTCATAACTCAACATGGCCCATAAAACGTAAACAGCCTGAGAGTGATATCGCATCGATAGTAATACATGATAACAATGCTTAAGTACTGCGATCGTTCTTTTTGAGCAACAAGCATGCATTAACAGTATACTTATTGATGATATACGGCCACTGACATTGTATAACACTTTGGCTCCCTGCCTGATTTAGAAAAAGTTAAGATTGCAGTATAGAAACGATAACTATACATTAACTTAAAATAATAAGGATGTATGACTTCAGCACAAATAATAATGAAAAAAGCTTCGCGTTAACCCTGATTCACGACTCATTCAAAACCTGTTTTCTTTTAAGTCAATACACTGTTTTTGTCTTTTTACGTTTCAGCATTCCTGTTCAACTAAAAAAAATTCAATCTATCGTACATATCGCCGGAAAGAAGTTACTTTTTTAATGTTCTGTTGACGTACATCAACTTAAAATTGTATGATCATGATACCAGAACAAGTGAACTGTTAAAAAGATATATATTTTGCCATCTTAATATTGTTTCAAATATCGATCAGGACACTGCAGTACATACCCTCTCTGGACACACAGGATAATCCAACACAGATAAGGGCAAGAACATTTACTAAACAAAACGCATTTACTTTTTGCTTGTAAGTCATCTATGGGCGATAGAAAATGTGTAAACGTTTCTTCTGACAAAAGTATGTGGGATTTGTAGAGTGCTTTAATTCTCTGCGGTCTTTAATATGCTTGACATTGATGTATTGCCTTATATATTAACATCCAATACTCCTACATTAAAGGAGACAGAGGAGAACAAACTAGAAGTGTAGAATTGGGTAACGTTTTGTCGCTAATTGCAATATTAAAAACAAAATATGCAAATTAATTTACAATCTCTGTTCTACATGATCGAAAAGTAAACTGCCAATAAATTCGACATTCAAGAAGCTGCATATACATGCATAACATCTCAATTTAAAGACGTTTACTTACATAAAGTAGGTGATCAATCAACCTGCTTGTGGTTAAGATGCTTAGTTCTACAAACACATTATACAAGGAACATAGATATATTTTTTGTGAACTATAATATACAGATAAATTATCATAAATTTTATATAAATATAGCATAAGCGTTACGTCGTGACAAAGGGTTTTAAACCAATTTATTGTTAAAGGCAAATGGATATAAACTCTCATTATAAATGCATGCAGTATTTTCAACTAAAGAGAATGTCGACGAAATGTTCTGTGACTTATACATGATTGCTTATATTTCGTCTTTTGTACATTATTCATAAGTGATTGATTCATTCGAATTTTTGAAACTATCATTATTTGACAGTGTTCAATTCAAATTACAAGTTGAAGTTAAATTTTCTATTGTCGCCCATTTTAACTTTCCAATTCATTGACATTTTCCCAACTCTTGTTTGGGTCTGGTAAATTTTGTCTTTTATTAATTAAGAAGCACTCCAACTAAGGATCATTCAAAATTGGAATCATGGGTAAAACAAGCCTACATATTTTTATTTTTGGTATTTTGTTTGAATTGCTATAGTGAACAGAAATTAACATTCAGATTTTCATATAACCCGTGTTCTTAGGAGATAAAAATTATATAGAATGCACTGTAGATTTCAAAATTAGAGAAAATATCTCTGTAAATGACACTAAAGAACAATATAATCTATTGGATTTTCAATTGTGATTATCTCCTTAGAGCAGGAAGATTTGAATGAATAATTACACATTTCATAGTATAGACCCATAAAACAACCTAATTACAGAAATAAAAATATGTAGCCTTTTTGGGGTGTATCATATTTTTCAGATTTGGCATGATTCTTACAAAGACTGCTACTTAATTTTCTTTCATACATTTTTGTACTGGTTTCTATTGAATAGAAAGATGTTGCTGTTTATCTTTTGTTGTGTACGCATTATTAATTCTCGTGTACAAAACAAAGTGTATTGATTGGAGTCTTTTGAATATCAAAAGATAATTAGAGGGCGTTTTCCGATGCAGTCGGTTTATAGTTCGCTTTTTCCCCTTCGACCTTAAAGACGCTCTTCCAACGCAAGTCGCCTGATTGTAATTCTGTTTCTCGATTGGCCAAATATTGATAATTTAGTGGCATTCGAAACAATTGTATCGAAAAATGAAATCGCGTGCCATGTGTTACTGTGGAAAATTATAAGTAAAAAGAACACATTTTGCTGCCTCGGCTACAATATCTTTTCTTTCAAAGAAAGAACTTTTTTTTAAACTGGGTTAAAATACAATCGATCATTTTCCATGAAGTATTCATGCGATTCAAAGGATAAAAGAAGAAAACAATACAAGTGGAAACATCCAGTCAATAACGTAAAAGTTCCACTTTCCTATCGACAAAGCCATATAAGATCTACCGGGAAAGGCAAGATATGCAAATCTGTATTTGAAATGTTAATACACACGATAAATAGTTACAACGTATCAACCGTTGAACACAATCAGATAAAATGACAAGTAAGTGTGAAAACGTGCCATAGTCAATTCAAATTTGTTTGTAGATAAATTGGCTCTGTCAATTGTTTACGGTTTTGTTATACAATATATTACTAAAGGGTGCTAATGCACGAGCTTAAGACATGAAACATGCACATTGTCACATGACTATTATTATGAACATTCTTTCATAGATATTATTCTAAATTTGTCATTCTAATAGACCACTTGAGAAAATGAAAGGCACCGCAGAGGTTGCATACAAAAGCTGGCGGACACAATTAGTAATTCTGAGCCCATGCTTATTAATCAATTTTCTTAAGTGATATCTATGTTCACAAAATTAGCCAAAAAAAAAAAAGAATAACAACCTAAGGGTAATTAAACGTATTTCCTGGATCATTGTCTTTACCTCGGGGTGACTTCCGGTAAATTATGTTTCGTCCTGATAAATCTTATACAAATATAAATTTTGAAAGGTAAGCACTTTTTATTAATGTTCATTTAAATTTAGTAGTTGTAAGGACCATGGAAACATAAAATTAAGTTATTCATTCAAAAGTTGTCACATTGTATTGTTTTTTGTTAGCTAGCATTAGATATTCGATAACAATGATTTTTTAATGCTTTTGAAAGAGTTAATGAATACGTAACTGTGAACTTTTTCATAACCAGCTTCCGGTCATTTATATTTGAAGCAGCTACTGGGATCATTCTATTTTTCATTGGTAAGGGGAGTTCTAAAATGAGGAAAGATATTTTTTTTTTGTTTTGTATTATGTAGTCAAAGTTGAAAAAATACATGATTTAGAATAGTACATTAAAATTATTACATTTATAAACCACATTTTAGATGTATTCTATATCATAATAAAAATGAGATCTCAATTAATATTTATATCCTCCATCATAAAACTGGAAGAATCCTTCTCTTTTAATGGAAAGTGTATGATTCATGTTACAGTAAAGGAACAAGTGTTCTATAAAATGCATACAGTTTAAATTTGTCTTTGGAATTGTAGGTTTTAAATAGTGCTATGAATTTTATATGTGAAGTAGTGAATTTAGTGCTTTATGATGTGAATGATTTCCATTGGCTATACCAACTGCTATGGTTTTCTTAGTTTGAGATTAAGTGCCATGATTGTTATTATTTTCGTTTGTATTATAGTTTTGGGTAAGGAGCTCTGCTATTGCTAACTTAAAACTTATGATGATTTTTAATGAAATTTGAAATAAGTGCTTTTTTCATTGGAACTTTATGTGAAGTTCATTTTGTAACGTAATATGTGGTTTTGGATTAAATACAATGGTTTTAATCGAAACTATAGATTTAGATTGAGTGCTTTTATTTGAATTACAGTTTGATATTAAGTGCAACTATACAACTGAATTTATGTGGAGATTTACAAGTTTTTTTATTGGATATGTAGATCTGGATTCAGTGCTTTGATTTTCAGCTCGGAATTGAAGGTTTCATGCGTTAGATTTTCAATAGAATAATACATTTAGATTAAGTGCATTAAATCTTATTAAAATTATATTCACATAAATTCTTTTGAAAACAGCGTAATGAAACCATAGTGAGAGAATTGACAAGAATTGGAACTAGTAAAGAAAATACATGTACCTGTACTGCGATTCTACACGTATGTATTTTGAATAGAAAGCCAGTACTCAATGAATTCAGATTTGAGATAGGATTATTTAAATCAACTGCAGCATGAACTTCAAGTCATGTTTCATTTCATGGATAAGATACTAAAATAAGTTTATTGATTTTAATTAATTTGCAATTTCAGATTTTAAATCCTCTGATAGAACCGTAAGTTTAAATATTTATTCTTGAAAAATATTTCAAAAATTGTCCAAACCATTAGTTTTCCACTTAGAAGCTTAAAATATTATATATGATGAGATTCATAGCCTATTGACTGCTTTACACCTGTCAAAGTAATGTTGCAAAAGTGAGTGTCCACTTATATATTAACCCTTACAACAGCAACTGGTCATTTTTTATGTCTCATTGTTTTGTCAATCATTTTTTTTGTTCAGCAGATTGATAACAAAAGTGTGAGTTTCACGGTTGTAGAAAAAATCACTATGATAGAGAAGACGGTGCATGTAATATTTTATACAAAACCATCTAGTAAAATAACTTTTGGTACTTAAAAAGGCTATTAGCAGTTTAATAATTAATTCCTTATATTTTCCCAGCACTAGCAACAAATGTAATTTTTGGTAAATTTTAATATCCTGAAACGTTTTATTAATATATTAATATTGATATATGTTGTACTCGGACTCTTTAATTAATATTCCTTTATTTTAGGTTGGCCTTTTGTGTACCTTTCTTACATAAATACTTCTAGACACTGTGATTGGACAAATTGTGCTGATACCCAAAATGTTTTATTAATTCCAGGCTCTTAGACCCCAAACTTCATCTGCATAAAATACCAAAGAATTGACACGGTTATGATATGACTTTGATCACAATTTTAGTTAGGGAAATGAAGATATGACTAGAAAAAAGTCAGTTTACAGCTCAGTCATTGTTTTAAAATGGTGATTTTTTAAGAAAAGTTTTACTATCGTCGCCTATGGGAAATAAATAGTACCGTTCTACCTATAATGAGATTAGACTTACCCTCATTTCTAGCATCCGTAACCGCAGTCGTAATTATGACAAGAACAAAACACGCCAACCTTATATTATGCATTTTCGAAATGTCATTTGATATAAACAAATCATTTATCTTCACTTTCATTTATATAATAATACATTTGGTATCGTTTGAATGCGACATATGCATATAATAGATTCAAAAAAAAAAAAAAATAAATAAATAAAGAATAAAAAAATCGTCTTTGACACAGCTTAACTATGTGAACAACATTTGACATATATTATTATCATTATTATGCAAATGCAAAACCTGTTGTTTTTCTAGATATTGTGTAAATGAATTCATCAATGTGTTGTTTTAGCTTAACTGCATTAATTCTTTGGTAAAAGGTAAGATGAGCACATATCAATTAATTTTGATTAGCGTACGAGTTTAACGAGTTTAACGAGATTGGCGAGAATCCTGGCCGGTTAACAATAAACGGTGAAATTCGTGTTTTTCACTTGAATGTGAAAAGTGTAATATACAAGCTAGGTTATAAACAAACAATTTCAAGTGATGCCCAGATAATCTGTTTTACTGAAAGCCATCTCGATGAAAAAGTAAGCAACAATGTTTGAAACTCCCTGGGTTCCATTAATAAATTTATGGAAATGATAGAATTTGTTTTGAGGAGGTATTGCAGTTTTCCCTGCATGCTGTGCCTAAGTCTGATCTAAAATTTCCGAACAGTAAAATGATTTGGTTTGAAGTAATATTTTCTAATTTCAAGATATTAATTTACGAAATTTATCGATCATCTGGCTCCTTACAGCAATAAGGGGACAGCGTCGAAGCATCGGTTGAACGGACATTTGATGAAAACTCGCGAATCGTAATTTAAAGGGATCTGAACAAAGACCTTTTACTGCGTCGTCAAATTCTAGACTGATTAGAGTCGTTAACAATTTTATTCTCACAAAGTCTTACTTGACCCAGTTTGGTTTCCGATGTAATTAATAGTGATCATTCGATAAATGATCATAATGCTGCATGTATGTCTATTACATAGACAATAATAGTGTCTTGACTTCACGTAAAAGGAATAAAAGCATATGAGGCAGAGCCTCGCAGTTTCCCCGTTTAGTGTCGAATACTTTTATCCCTTTTATGTGAATGCAAGACATTATTATTGTATTTATACTGCAAAAAAAAAATATTTTCTTGGACGGAGAATGTTACTTCCAATACGAATGCTATCATGTGTTCCCTGTGTGACGCCCCCTTTTCATATGGGTGAAATAATACGGATGACGTAGCCAGGTGTAAATTTGTTAATCTATTTGCAACCGGTTGGAGTGCGACAGACTGTGCTACTTATTTACCAAATAACTGACTCATTTTGCAACAAAGATATGTGGTTAACAAATGCTAACAAGTAATAACATACATACTCAGTTAAAATCCCGAATTAAAAACATTATACATCGTTGTTTCTCGAAAAAGATGGTCCACCTAGATACATATATATAGTTCTTGGGAGAGATTCCTCATACTTTATAAGAAATAATTCCAAATCATCTTCCAAATACACAGAAGAAGATGTTTACAAAATGCTGGAATTTTTAATCGACAACATATTTGTCCAGTGTGGTGGACGCGTTTTGCAACAAACGGTCGGTATTCCCATGGGAACAAATTGTGCTCCTCTACTTGCTGACCTATTCCTTCACTCGTATGAGGCTGATTTCGTAGCTTATCTGATCCGAAAGAAAGAATATCGTTTAGCTAGATTCTTTAATCTCAGTTTCCGCTATATAGATGACGTATTATCTTAAAGAATCATAATTTTGGGGATTTGATACATAGCATCTACCCCAAAGAACTTGAGATGAAGGATACTACAGACACTGTGAAGACATCCTTATATCCTGACCTACACTTAGAAATCGATGGCAAAGGAAAACTATTGACCACACTTTACGACAAACGTGATGACTTTTCATTCAAGATTGTCAACTTTCCTTTCATCTGTGGCAACATCCCTTCAACACCTGCGTGTGGAGTGTTCATATTACAACTCATACGTTATACCTGAGCTTGCTGAGACTTCGCAGATTTTTTGTATCGCGCTAGAACTCTAACAAATAGGCTTCTGGAGCAAGGTTATGTTGCCACAAGGTTGAAGTCATCACTTCAAAAGTTTTATGGCCGTCATCATGAACTCGCAGATCGATAGGTTGTACCCATCTGCACCATGAAAACTGATTTGTTCAACGTGTAGTAGTTTTCCTTACCTCTTTCCCCTACCCTGGACTTGACTTTTTATGAGCAACTCGGCGGGTGTTTCTAGAAAAGTAGAGGACGCTTACCCTACCGGTGCACCTGGTCCATGCTCCCAGTGTTAGTGGAGTCCGAGTTGCTCATTTGCTTTTGTTACTTTATATGTATCATTTAAGTTACTTTATTTTCTTTGTTTTGTATGTCTGTTTTCCATGTCTGTTCTTTGTCCCAGGATTCCATTATTTTGATTACACCTATAACCTTGGTTCCCTTGATTATTCTTTGATTTAGACTCAGTTCCATTGTGTCCTCGCTTCAACGCTTGGCTGGTTTTATAAAATGTGTCACATTGTGTATTAAATCACAGTCGATGGCCGATGGCGTCGGACATGTAATCATTCAAGCAATAGGCGTCGCTTAAAGTGGTAATAGAAAACAAGCGCATTTTGACATTTATTAATTTATTAATTACCTATTAATCTAAGACTCCCTTTCGCAACATAACCCATTTTGTCATGACGCAAAGTGATCGATTGTTATGCGCAATCATAATTAGTAAGCATGTACATAATGAAATTCTTACATATATATTTCTAAACCAAAATATTGTTTTCAAATGTATGATCGAGTTATTTTTACTTGACAATAATTACTTTATTATGTAAATGCGCATTGTTCAAACGAAATTTTGTAAAAAAAAGAAATGCTCGTGATTATAAATGGAAATAAAACCAAACTTCAAATAAATATCTTTATTATCGAAGCCTTTATTCCGAGGGTTGTGACTTATTATAATAAGTATGCAATTAATTGACACATTAGAATAGTAGTAGTACACGCATTTTAAAAAAAAATATACCATGTTTTGCCAGAATCATAGGGACGTCCCCTTTTATGAATCTTTTTTTTTTTAATTCTTTTGTTATGTAGTTAGATATCATTCCATGTACGAATCATGCAAGATAAGTGATTCATGCATAGAAATGGTAAAATCGCTTAATTATTTTGGTTCTTCTTCATATTCCTCAGTGATAAAAGCTTTAATTAACCCAAGCTTGGAAACAGCGTCTGACGTTCGAAACTCCCTCTAGACGCTGCACTCGGCCTTCTAAGAAAATACAAAGTCGGGAAAATGTTAATGATTTTTCGCAATGTTATCCGATTTTCAAACGACGTATGATTTGAGTAATTTTCGAAATTTCGAAAAGCCTGGCAGCAGCGGTTATTAAGTGAAGAAACGAACGATTGCCGCTGTAGGCCTGTATGCAATTTACTCTTGTCATAGGAAATATAATTTACCTAGTTATAAAGGAAAAATCCCGCCAAAATTGCCCCTATTTAATGAACGATTTGTTTTCAGACCAATATAAACAGATAGCACTGATAAAACACATGGAACGTCGCCCTTTGCACCTTTCTTAGCTGGACTGCTACTTATTTCTTTCATTTGTCTACATTTAACCGTTAGTATTGAAGTGTATGCTGTTTTCCTTTATTGAAGGCTAAACGCTGCGAGACTGATTTTCCCTTTTTTATGGTGTTTTTCTTTCACACGCACACACGCACACACACACAAAACCAAGCAAACTGATAAACAATGTTAAACATCGACCTAGCATTGTTGATAATTTCAAATATGTCTTTCGCATTTCACTCAGCTTTTTGAACAGTATGCCAAACCGTTTTGTGACGGAAGGTTTATACTGTTAGTAAAGACAAATAAATGAAGAAATAAAGTTACTGCATCAGTCCTGTACTTCAATTTGCCAAACACCTATTTTGTCATGATAAGTTGAGAAATGTCAAAATGTGTTTGTTCTCTAATATGACATTTGCATATTAAGGTCTTATGAATAAACAGTCAATATGTTTGACTTACGCATATAGGGAGATTGCAGTATAAATTCCCATTTAAATTGAAGTATTCATATTCGAGAGAAGTCTGGCTCTATAAACAAGACTTCCAAGGATTGATTTAACGATGATAGTGAGAATAAAGAATGGGATGCATTCTTTCTTAGACAAAAACGTAAATGAGATGACCGAAAGTTTCACTAACAGGTACATTGAATTAATAAATTTTAAACAAAACATTCCTCACAAAACAGTTATGATACGACAAAAAGATAACTGCATAACTCTCAGATACATAAAGAAATGCGGAAACGTGATCGATTACACAAACGATTAAGAAACAAGAAATAACAATGTAACTGAAAATTTTACTAAAGATATAAAATACCAACAAAAAACTAATAATATGGTTAATCGGGCTATGGAAGAGTAATCAAGGAAACAAAGGTTATAGCGGTAATCAAACGAATGTATTCCAAGGACAAAGACCGGAAATGGAAAACAGACATACTCAACAAATAATATAAAGTCACTAAAATCATACACACAAAGTAACAAAAAGTAATTCTTTATCAATACAAATGAATTGCTGTATACTAAAAATCAAAATAAAAAATTGTATTGGAAATCAGTCAAGACGCTGCTAGGCAAAGGAAACTTATCGTCAAATATCCCACCTTTACTTAACCTTGAAACAAACCAAATTGAATGTGACGAAAGTGAAAAAAGCGAATATACTGAACAATTTCTTCTGTTCTATAACTGATATTGCAAATTCTGATTCTGATCTCCCGAATATTGACAAACGAACAGATCAAAAACTTGATTTTAATCTTCTAACTTATGAAGAAGTTAAAAATATCCCGGAAACATTACAAATTGGCAAGGCAGTGGTATGTGATTATAGTAGTCGTCATATGCTTAAACATACAGCGAATACAGTATGTAAACCCTTAAGTACCATTTAAATAGATCACTCCAAAGTTCTGTTTATCCAACCACCTCGAAGTCGGCCAATGTCATTGCGTTTTATATAAAGGGGATAATTCAAATCCCTCTTATTAAAGACCCATCTCACTTCTTAGTTGTGATGGGAAAATGTTCGAAAGAGTTACTTTTTTTAACATATCCATAATCATCTACATGGCAACCGATTGATTTATAAATACAAGTTTGGGTTATGTCTTGGTCGTCATTCTACCGTTTATAAGCTTTAGAAATATTTTATAAAATATGCTTGGCTTTAAAAAAACCAAGAAATGGTGTGCACGGTCGTTTGTGACATTTCCAAGTCATTTGATAAAGTTTAGCATCGAGATGTACTTAAAAAACTTCAAACTTATGGTATTTCAGAAAAAATGTATAAATGGTTAGAAAATTATATCACAAATTGAAGACAAAGTGCAATGATAAACATGTCGTTTCTGATGAAGGTATTATCAAATGTGGAGTACCACAAGGGTCCGTGTTGGGTCTTTTATTATTCTTAATATACATAAACGATTTAGTTGACTATACCGAAAGTCTGTCAAGGCATTTTGCTGATGATACTTCTCTTTTTGTTCTTTATCTGATTCCAAAACCTTAGAAAACAAAATAAACAGAGATCTTACCCAAAGTTTTAGACGTTGGAAAGGAACAATCTTGAAAAGATTTATTTTTCCTATATAAGACCAGTTTTAGAATATGGGTGTAATATTTGGGATGGTTGCGGCCATATAAATCAAATTGGAACAAGCTCAAATGGAGGCCGCGAGGAAAGTCGCTGGATTGGTTAAATTTTGTAGTATTGAATCATTACATTTTGAAACTGGCTGGGGATCTGTAAAAGAGAGACGTAAAAATAGAAAGCTTCTTAACAAAATTCGTAGAGGAGTCTCCTGCCTACTTATTAGATTGTCTTCAATATTTCGTTGAGTTGAAAATTAAAATTCGAGAAATCAAAATGAATATTGGGTACCGAAGTCAAGGTTACAATTTTATTCACACTCCTTTTTTCTTCTACCATTATCTTGTGGAGTTGATTGGATAAAAACGTTTGTCACTCCTCTTCAATTCTTATTTTCAAAAGGAAAATCAATTCCACCTTACCAAAACCACCAAAATATATTATGATATTAGAAATAAACGTTACTTATATATACAAATGTGCCACACATGGGAATCATATTGTTTGCATCATATGATTATCATATCGAGCACCATATGATAATTATATGTTTCATATAACATATAATAATCGCATGGTTATCATATGATAATCACATATGATTATCATATGTTTTCAAGCCCATATTATCATATGAGAATCATATGATAATCATATGACTATCACATAATAAATATCATGATTTTCATATGATAACCATATGATTATCATATGAATCGAGCACAAAATGATTATAATATGTGGCACATTTGGCTGTGTACGCGTTTAAGACTCAGGTGTAGTAATCTTAATACAGATCTCATCGAGTTAATTTGAGCACTGATCCAAAATGCTCAAGCAAATTCGCAAAAGACGATTCTATTCACTATTTATTTTGGAAATACCCAATCAATATTGATTAGACTTAATTTGAAAGATAGATTGTCTTTCTTTTTGAGATGAAAATAGAAACTTTTATTTGGTGATGATAACCTTGGAAACGAAGACAATGAACAAATTTTCTAATCTGTACAATGTTTTATTTAGCAAACTAGGCATTTTCAATGCACCATTATATTATATTATATTATATTATATTATATTATATTAACTGTATTCATGTTTATTCCATATGATCGTTATTTATCTTTATATATTGTATTTGTATAAACATGTATATTTTTGTTATTTTTTGTTGTTAATTTGTTTTGCTTTTCAATTGTACATTGTGTAGTTATTATTGTTAATGCATGAATAACATTTATGTAAGTTACTTATTCCTATAAAATGGGAGAGGACATTTTTAAGTTAACTTTTGTCCAGTCCAATTGCTCTTTATGCAACACAATATGTTATGTTCACTAAATTTGTTCATCTATAAATTTGAAAAACGTTAGAACAAAATTACCAGAGGAAAAATAATAAATCCGGCAAGGCACTCTCGACCGAAAACCATACATATGAACCAAAGACACCGACCTACTAGTTCATTTTTTTCAAATTGTATAAATGCATGTCATTCATATTACGCGCACTTATCTATGAAGAAGTTTGAAAAAGTTAATTACGACCCTTATGAAGATCTCAACGCAGTGATGACCAAAGATTGATACAGTTCCAAACTAGTCATACAACCCTACTTTAAAGATGATCAATGTGTTACTTATACTGATAAAAGGGAATTTGAATAGGCTGGAAATTCCTACTTTAATGATTTTTACTATTTTATCATCATTTTGAAACCTTTATCATTTTATCGCGCTAGACTACTTACAAATAGACTTCTGAAACATGGTTATGTTGCTACAATATTGAAGTCATCACTACAGAAGTTATGGTCGTCATCATGAACTCGTGGATTGTTGCAGTGTATCAATGTCCACCATGAAAACTGATTTGTCCAATGTGTCACATTTTTCTTTTCCGCTTTCTTTTACCCGACACTTGACTGTTTACGACCAACTCGGTGGGTGTTTCTTAAAAAAGCAGAGGACGCTTACCCTACCGATGCACCTGGTCCATGCTCCCAGTGTTTATTGGAATGCTAGTTGCTCATTTACCTTTGTTATTTTGTATGTCTGATTTTAGTTATTTAATAGCAAGAACATTAAATAGTCAAAATAATATGTGCAAGGAAACTCGGTAAATGAGATACTCGGAATCCACTAAAAACTGAGCGCATGATCCAGATACACCGGTAGGATATACACGTTGCATAAAACGATATTTTGCGACGTCCTTTTGATACTTTATTGGTGTAACAGCTCGTTAATATCTTTGACTGGGATATGAAATCTTTTATCACAAAAATATCCATAAATCGTTATAAATTTGGTAAGCTAAGATTATGCCAAAAGCTGGAATGAACGAATATGTACTTTATTCCGATATTTCAGAATTTACAACGTACCGCGAAATGGTTGTTTGCTTACTTTGTATGTATGGTTACAGTTATTTAATGTCCTTTGTTGTGTATGACTGTTTTCCATGTCTGGTCTGTGTCCCTGGATTACATTCTTGTGATTACCGCTATAACCTTGGTTCCCTTGATTATTCTTTGCAGGTGTAAAATGTCATCTTCTTGCTGATCGGTTACAAAATATTGTATTAGTTCTTTTTGGGAAGTCTTTATGGGTCGAATTTATTTATTTATTTTCAGAAGAACGAATTTACATAAGAAAGGAACATGTAATTCATACTTGAAAAAAAAATCATGTTGATGTTTTTACATATTATTGATTATTAGTTCTTTTTCCCAATCTAGATATCAAGATAAATTGATCAAATTGTAAAATGACTTGAATATACAAGGTTATCACACGTGTTATTTCTCATGATATAAACATTTTATACAGTGAAACCTGTCTGAACCGAATCATGAATAAATCAATTACCTGTCTAAACCAGCAATACCTGAACCTGTTTAAAAAGAAAGATGTCTAAATGGAACAAATAAATACGTCCTACAGTTGAGACTGGTTTAACTGTAATTGCGATTAACGGTTTTAAAACTTGAAGCTGTATTTCAGGACGTCACTTTTATATTTCTTCATAATGCTTATTTGGTCATTTGTATGCATGCCTATATAAACATTAACTCATTGTTTGTTATAAAAAACAACTGAAGTTTGTTAGAATGTGTTAAAAATCTTATTAATCAAAGCAAATGTATCAGAAGTCATGGAAGTTTATTAGTGCTATTCGTTCTAAAAATGAAGCATCATAACAAAATTACTGAACAGATAAACTCTAGGGACTAGACAAAAGGAATAGTCAAAAGGAAAGTCCGTACAAATAATGGCAATATCAGGGTGAAAACCAGAAATTTGGAAAAATAGAAGAGTTGTTGTTCTTTATTTCTAGCGCTATCCAAACAATTTTTTAGCGCCACCCGGTGGATGGAACTACTTTGATTCGCGTAAGACTACAATTCCGGGAAGAAATTCTCCTTTCTGCATTGGAGGTTATTTTTTAGTGTAGCGGAAATGGCCGAGTAGTTCCGATTGGTGGAAATTCTTTGAATGTAATGGTTTGGAGTGTTCCATTCGATTAGTAAATTTTATTTCAGGATTAGATTGATCGTTTGGTAACTACCAATAGTTTGTCAGAAAAAAATACAGCAACAATACTGACCATCCTCCTGGAACTTTGCTTTCAGCTGATGTTTATGCTTTTCTTGAACGGTTTTGTCATCATTTGAGGTTGGTATTTTTAAATAATATCTACTTATCATTATGACAATCATATATCTGAAAATGTTTTACTCACTTGATAATGTTTCAATGCTTTTGTCCTGATTAAATATAAAATTAATACTAGTAATGTCTGCCAATTTTTTCTGCTTCTGTTATATTATTTTATTCATTTTTAATACCGATTAAAGTCTGTAAATTATTAGCATACAGTTTAATTGACACTTTCGAGTCAAATATTTTAATATTTCTATGAATTGGAATTTGTTAACGGTCAAAACGATGTTTTGATAACAACAGAAAATATTTTTTTTAAGTTTTTGTATGTCATTATCTTTCATCCATTCTACGGAAGACATCCTGAAAGACATTTGCCAGTTTCACAATTCCGACGAAGTCATGAAGGGCAGGTATATATAAGTGCAGTCCTGTTCTTTTCTAGACAGTTCTGGTTTAAATCCTTCATAAAGGAATGTAACATTAAAACGTTGTCAGATGTCATAGTTTTATGATCTTTAGATGCATTTTCCTGCCTATGAGACAGCCCTGTGAAGTTAATTATTCTGATCTTTTGTCAAAATTGTTTTTGTTTAAAAATTACGAACAAAGAAATCACCAAGTAAAATAGCTTAAAAATCAATGATTCTTGATTTTTTTGTGATATTTTTGTTAGTGTTCGCTATGTAGCCATCCTTTCTTGGCACGGCCCGTTCCCATTTCTGAATATCTCTTAAAGGATATAGACCTAGGGTAAGGGACACAACTCTTACGAATTATAGGAACCTTTGTATTCGTTATTTGATATCAATCTCATGTAAGCATCAAAGTAACATGGAGTGATCGCATTCTGTTTCAAATGGAAGCTTGATAGGCTTTGCTGAAATTGATGATGATACAAACATATCACTGATTTCAACAGTTATGTTCCTTACCCTAGGTCTACCTCCTGTATGTTTGCACACCTAATCTAGCATAGGGTCTGTAAGCCTCCTTCTAGTTTCATTTTCTTTACCAAAATTCCCGGAATCAGAAGGTAATGAAATTTAAGACCGATCTGCATTTTATTGTTTACTTCCGGGATCTTGATACACGGTGTTACAATACAAAATATTTTATTAAATGTATTTTCTTAACACTTTTATCATGTAAAAATAGAAACTTATCATTTTCTATCGGCATTTTTTCACGGAAAGATGTTTTGCTTTTAATCATGAATTCAACACTTTATAAATGGCAAATCTCCATGCAGACTAGGACCCATTCTCGTGAAACAACGGAACCACATGGCAAGACTTACATAGCCTATTGGCAAACAAAACCAACACTACAATTATTATTGGTTCAAGTATCACATTCTCATTTTCTTGCAGAACTATAGCGTATTTAATGTGTCTAGTCAAATTCACAGATGAACGGATTGGGATAAGTGCAAGCATCTGGTGAACCGGCACGCCATTCATAATTGTGAGCTATGGTCATGGCTGCACAAAACGTCGCATCCTGTACCCTTTCGTTCCACCAATTGTTATATGTAACTTTCTCGCCGTTGTGCCATACCCAATGACCGTCCCTTTGAGTTATACCCAAATATCGGAACCAGGAAAAATCTATATAATAAAGAGGTGATCTTTTTTACCACATTATTCAATGAGGACATTCCAAAGGGGTAAAAAATAAAACCGCTTGAAGCAACTTTAAGTAATTTTACTAGACGTATGTTATACTTTTAAGAGAGAAAATACCAGCTATTGACATGACCTACGAATTATGTGTTAACTGCAAACAAATGTGATAAAAGAGAGACAAAACTGACTATTTCACGTGACTCAAAATACACTTGTTTCTTGTAACATGGGTTAAGAAAAATGTGATAAATATATGAGATAAACAATTTAGTAAATTGCTCTACTAAGAATTTTTCCAGGACAAGAATGGTTTCAATATACTTTAAAATTCCGTTTTTTTCTAGTAGTGTACTGCTATCATTTAGTATCTGAAACAAATGCGAAAACAATAATGCAATTTCTGTGGATATATCCAAAATTTGCTTTCCGGTTAAGAGGGAGTTAATCGTGATGAGGGTGATATATCGTGGTGATATATCTTAACTACCAATTATTTTAGGGGGGGGGGGCAGAAAAAGAATAGACCAAAATCAAAAATAATGCTAATCAACAGAAATTGAGATATTGGTATGAAGTATAAACTTATCGTAAGTATAAGGATACCTAATATATTTCAAAAAAACTATAAACGTCATATAAGCATCATTTGCTTTATAATATGTTCATAGAGGAACATAGAAGTGCAATCTACAAAGTGCTGTAAAATTACTTAGAATAGAGTTACCTCCCGACCGATCGAGTGTATATACTGTGCACGATATAAAATCCATTTCTTCCTTAGAGTTTATGGCAACCAAGTTTCCTCCAAGACTTTCACAGTATAACTATAAAAAATATCATCCCATTTAAAATACGAGGAAAATGCTTTTGCATACAAACATCAATAAAATTGACAAAACGAAATTTTCCAATTTCTTAGGAGTTTAATTCGAGTCTTTGTATATTATGCTCTCCTGAATATACAACAACTTAGCCAAACTTTTAATAAGAAAGGCTTAAATAGTCCAAGGAGCTTCAATAAAAGATGTGAAATTCAAACCTAAAGTCTGCCCCAGACGGGCAACTGAACGACAAATTTACCTTATCAACGGAACGGACATCGCATATGAATACCAAAATTAAAAACATTAATAATAAAAGGCGCAAAATATGCGGTGATGTTGAATTAATTTGATGGAGTTCCCCTTACCCTATCGAATATAAATTAGCACACAAAAAACATCTCAAATAAAAACAGGTTTCTAAGTTCCAAAGTAAAACAGACAACATTACAGCGCAATCATAAAACATTAATCGATAATAACAATTCGTTTATAGTCGTCATAGCATTCCCTTATTATGTTTACTCTTACCTTTGCATGAGTCGCGTTCCTCTTTATTTTGCTGAAGAGGTATCGAGAGTTTCCATACGTAACTGTTATATTTCTAAGGTCTGGAGAATTTGGTGGAATGCCTGGTTTGTTATACAGTAATAAAAGTAATAATAATAGCTATCTATAATGATATTTCTGTTGTTGTTATAAAACGCTAGGAATATTTAAGTAGCAGTCTAGCTAAAAATCATGCAAAATATGTTATATGTAATACCCCCTCCAAAAAATGCTACACATTTTTATTTTATAGATTAAGTTTTTTTATATGTCTGTATGATGAAATGTTCAATCCAATCTACCTGCTCTTAAGAGATATACCACATCGGAAAACCAACAGTTTACCTTGTATTTTAGTGTCATTAACAAAGTTATCTCCCTTAATTTTGACTGTTACAGTACATTCTGCATAATTTTTATCTCTTTAGAACAAGGGTCATATAAAAAAACACATTTTAATTTCTGTTTACTATAACGTTTTAAATAAAATATCAAAAATATAAAAAAAAATGTAAGTTTTCCAACATGAGATATTCAGAGTTAAAATGTAAGGTTTTCATTTTACTTTAAAAACTTTTTAAAAATGTCCCGAAATAAGGCATGTAATATAACTCACAGACAGGCATCGTCCTATCCCATCGTCTACTTGAAGTACAGGTAATCATGTCAGGTCCGCAAAGTGTATATTTTTTGTTACATGTAAATGTAGCTATGTTACCACTTCTTGGTCGACTGAGTTCCACCCGTCCATTTGGTAAGTTATAAATATTCGAGTATCTGGCTAGGTTAAAATACGTATCATGATCTCACGACATTAGAAATACACATGTATGAACATAAATCAAATAAATGTATCAAACAAATACTCCCCCCCCCAACCTCAAATAGAAATGCATCTCCAGCACCACCTGCTTAATGTGAAAGTACAAAGGATAGGTATTAATATATTATTTCACTCTTTTATTGTCATTATAACATTTATCTCTGTTCGGTAGTATCAAAGTTCTGACGCCCTTAACCTTTTCCTATGCCATTGGTTTGAATGAAGAATGAAATTATTTGTACCCAAAGGTTATTATGTTATTATGTATCAATATAGCTTACAAGGTCTAGTTGGACAACGTCTTTGTTTATAGCCGTAATATCGCCCTCTTCTTCCATGATTGAATTTATGTCGCCATGCTGAAAAAGGTCATTTTTTTTTTGCTGATGATATATGATTATTAAAATAAACTGTGTACTTGTTATATCTATGATAAAACAAAACCTTCATATAATTGTTTCTTCATATCTTGAGCAAGATATTTATGATTTATGTGCTATACTATTGATACGCTTCCTTATGATACATATAGTAATAACTTTTCTTAGATCTCTAATTATTCTATGGTAGAAGTGTTAGTTAAAACGCAAATACCCCCAGTAGGAATATATCAACATTAATTGAAAATCGATTAACTATCTCTCAATACAGTTATTAAAAACTACAACCTAGCAATACAATTTTTAAGAGCGAGACCAGAAATTTACAATACACTAAAAATTAATGAAATGGGTTGGGAAAGGGGTTGGAGTTGCGGAGGTTGAGTTCAAGCTCTGCACGAAATTAATGAAACGTTTCAACAAAAAGGTTGAATCCAATACCAAAACAATTCTTCGATTGGTTCACTTCTGCAAATTTGACCTTTTAGTTTAATATGCTAAGGTTTGTTTTCAAATATCTTACCGTCAACATCATGGATGATAAGAGTGGTCAATATTAGTATAGTTGTCAGTCTTACCATCCCTTTGGGTGTATATTTGTCCATTTGCTTTGCAATCATTAACTGTGTATAAAATCAAATTAGCATGCAACATATGCAGTCATTTCTATTTGGTGTTTTCTTATTAGCTGATTATTGATTTGAATTGAATAAAAACTTGTTTTTGTGAGGTATTCTTCCTTGTCGTTGTCTTTTTTCACACAAGACAAAATTGAAAGTCAGGAAACAAAAACTATGGCGGAAGTTTGATAAGCAACATCTATCCTTAGCTACGTATGAATTGAATATGTATATTTTGTTTTTGCATTTTTAGGTAGAATATGAAGCAGCAATCTTAATAAGAATCATGCAAATTATTTAAAATGTAATATACCTAAAATAAGAGTACACATTTTTATTTTCCTTATTTTAAGTGTCTTTATATGTCTATTTAATGAAATTATACATTCATTAAAAGATAATTCACATTTAAAATTCAATGCGTTCTATTGTATTTTAGCATCATTTACAGAGTTGCCGCCCTTAATTTTGAATCATACAGAACATTCTATACAATTATATCTCTTATGAACGAGGGCATATGAAAATCTACGTGTCATTTTCTTTTTTTACTGAAGCATTTTTAACAAAATGTCAAAAATAAAAAAAGGTAGGATTTCCAACCATGTATCACATTCTTAGCTGGAGTGATACTTAAATATCTCCACGTAGCATAACGTTTTACAATATATAATACTGTAAATTATGTTTATAAGGTCCTGATGTCTTTTTACTACTAAAATATCTCAACAAAAGCAAGACTGTTTATTTAATAACAAGAAAATACCCCTTTGATCATCATTTTACGAAAGATTCCTTTCATCCTTTTTAAGTCAATGATGTATCTTATCAAAAAAAAATATGTTAGTGACAACAGAAACGCTTCCGAAAATAACAAAAACAAAAAACAATTACATTCTTAGAATTCATTGGAATAATTTGTTCTTTATTCGAAACAGCTGGATATCATGGGAGTTTATTGATGACGAAATGACATTGCAGATATCTGCTTCTTTTTGTTATATTACTGAGTAAGGTTGACAGTCTATATAAAGGAGAGATATGCCTTACTTAAATGAATTGAAATCATACATTGACGGAGGAATGGCTGAAATGCCTGTGGCAAAACATGGACTCGGCAATTCATAACGATAAAGCTCGTCGCTTCAAAATATACGGTCGTCATCTTTTCGTTCTTAAACATTATAAGATGCCAGTTACCAGCCTGATATTAAATTTTGTTTTCTGTCAGAGCATAAACATTCTTCCTTCGCGGAAATGATCTTCAGCTTTGTTGGTGTCCTACAACGAGTAGAAATTGCTAAGCCTTTCAAATAAATCAAGTTTTACATTGTATCTTTTTCATCATGCTGGTATTTCTGTCTTAAGTTTGACTTGCCTTGATTTTTGTTATGTGAGAATAAACAAATAAGTCACAAAGCTCAATATTTTCATTATTTTACCACTGGTCGGCCATTTATGTCACACTGTTTTACGGAAGAGAAAGCAGCATCTTACTTCTGTCGGTTTCAAATTGTGTTTTTGTATACGATAACCTCATTTTGTTTGTCGGTATGTAGTTGAAACTTAATCGTTTTTGACAATTCTTGACACGACGAACTAGGAACATTATGCCCTTATTATGACAAAAATATATCAATAATGTTTTTGTAATATGATAATGTATGTATATTTTTGAGATGCTTAAGTTCATTGTTGGGACGTCAACTCTTGTCATTTTTATACGTTATAAAACCATGATTTTTAAAAATGGTTGAATATTGCTACATTTGTACATTTTTACATTCAGAAGCTAAGTCCTTATCAAAGCAACATTGTTTTTATTTTCACAAATGTTAAGTAGCAGTCTTTCTAAGAATAATGCAAATTCTGCAAAATGTGATACACCTCAAAAAAGGCTACATATTTTTATTTTTGTTATTAAGTTTCTTTATAGATCTATATAATGAAATGTATAATTATTTATTTCAATCTGTTTGCTCTTAGGAGATAACCCACATTGAAAACAAAACAGTTTCTATTGTATTTTACAGCCATTTACAGAGTTATCTCCCGTAGGTATGACTTCCACAGTACATTCCATATACTTTTTATCTTCTAAGAGCACGGGTTATATGAAAAACCACATGTCATTTTCTGTTTACTATACAAATTTAAATAATATATCGAAAATAATATATATGCTTTCCAACGATGAATCACATTTTACTTGATTCTGAGATGGAGTACTTCTTAAACTATATAATAATAAATGTTGTCATAAAATATATAGTTTTCCTTGGTTGTGGATATCATTTCCATGGCAGAGACTAGTAGATTGCCAAAAGGCAAATATCGTATAATTTTGTTGTAGTTGGTTAACTTCAGCAATGTTTTGTTTTTGTTTTTTTTTTTTTGTGTTAAAAATTAAGTGTTGATTACGTTTGTTTTATGTGTTAAGGAATAAATATTAACATTCAAGTCTCAACACTGGATGATAAAGTTTCAGTTTAAGGAAGTAGACTTTGGGTAAGGGATACAACTCTTACAAATCGTTGGAACTTTTGTATTCATCATTGTACATCAATCTCATGTACGCATCAAAGTAACTTGGATTGATTTCATTCGGTTTCAAATGAAAGCTTGAAATGCTTTTGTGAAATTAAATATAATACAAACATATCACTGATTTCAAGTGTAATGTCCCTTACCCTAGGTGTACCTCCTTAAGTTGGGCAAACAAGAACCTTAACACCCTTCTTATATAATACTTTCCCTTTTGTTTGCAACTTAAAATAAAGAATAATTAATTAAACTTATACACAAAAGTTGCAGTAAAGGCATTTTTATCATTTACATACATGAACTTCTGCAAATACACGTTATGGTTTGAAAATATTTTTCTTCATGTTTAAATAAATAAAAAAAAATACATGTCAAAATTTTTGTGATATGTTCTATCACAACTAGTGTCCGGCTACTCTGCATACGGTATTATTGAACTGGAATATCCAAAAAAATTAAAGTCGAACTTTATCAAAACCAAATATTTGTTAAAACTTTCTATTTTAGCATATTTAGTAAGTCCTTTAGCTTCTACTTTCATTTTGTCAGCGTACACTGATATGTGGTTCCCTCCTTTGCCTTAATTTGTTTATTTTCACATTTATTGTTGAAACTGATTTTTTTACCTTATAAGTACTAATATTTTTAGTAAGCACAAAACGTGTGCTCTTTTCATTCATAAGTGTTGCATAAAATCAAGAATTATTCTTAGGTTTATTCTGATAAGGAAATGCCGTGAAGAAAAGCACATCTGATCATGCACTTTTTGGTGGAAAGTCAAAGTAAATGAATTAATTAAATATTTTTTATTTCTAGTCTTTTTAATAATTTTCCACTTTATCTACAGGATTTGGTTTCACTGTCATTCGGAAAGCGATCAGTGGATTTCACAAATAAAAGGTAATGGGTCAGTGCAGTTTACTCGAACACTTGACCAATTATATTTGTTTAGTAAAGCAATCGATCCACAGTCATTTCCGGTTTTGTCTTCCCAGAATTCCACTGTGACCATGTCCCCATTGGTCCATTCCCATCTTTCATTTTTCTTAGTCAAGCCTATGTACCTATTGCTCCTGTACACTGCAAATATATGAATGTGAAGAAATTTATAGAAATGAAGAATTAAAATAGAAAAAATAAACGGCGCTGACTAAAATGAGAAAGAATTTATTTCATTATGACGTAATTTCAGTATGCTTGCGTAAAGTCACATATTTGAATCTTTTATAATTTAACCAGGAACACATTCATGATGATAAATCCTGAAGGTAACCATTATTTTCATTTATTATAAGCAGTTTAATCTTTGAAACGTTCAAGTTTTAAGGAATGTCATGTGTGACGAAATATTAGCATTATTTAAATAGAAAAAGGGATATCTTAAACAAGGGACGTTTATGCATATATGTATATCAAAGAAAATTCTTGGACAGATACTTATTGACAGAACGATAGAATTAGGCTTACAATTATATTTGTCCATTTGATATGCTCCACATGCTATGAAATCCTGCTCTTCTCGTGAGTTGATTGACACAAGATTGCCTTTGAGCCGTTTACAAAATGCCTACAAAACGCTTGACAATTACATTGCAACCTTGTTTTATACTTCTGCAACACTCTTGCTTGTATATTGTAAAACAACACCTGTTCATTTTTTACATATTTTTCAACAATTATGTTGAATTCAAATCAAAAAAGGAAATATTATTATATAGATAGCTGTATTTTATCAAATGTTTCCAATGTAATAAATTTCGATAATTCCCACTGTAAAAAAAACTCAATAATTTCACGCTTGTACTTTCTCCGGCCAAAACGTCACAATCTGGATATCAATCCTCCAATCATATAATATAAAAATCATGTTGATAGTATCGACAACATTATAAAGAGAATCTATATAATAAATAAAATTATCAGTTGGTTATCGTAACCATAATATGAACGCTTGAGAATTTAGCTCGTTTGTTCCGCACACTCGTAGAATCTAGGCGTTCTTCGGCACTCGTGATAATATTTTAGATATTCACTTTTTCCAATTAGTTATCCTATTATAAATAATACTTCTGTGTTCAATATATTTTTCTACAATATTATTTTGTTATGATTGCAAAAATGATAAATAGGATGGTGAGAAACTATGTAAGAAATTTTGTTTAAGGAAATAGACCTAGAGTAAGATATATAACTATTGAAATTAGTGATATGTTTGTATTTTATTCAACTTCACCAAAGCCTATCAAGCTTTCATTTAAAACAGAATGAAATCAGTCCAAGTTACTTGGATGCTGACATGAGATTGATATAAAATGCTGAATAACGTTCTAATGATTTGTAATATTAGGGACCCTTACCTTAGGTCTACCTCCTTAAAGCTCCATATTTACTTCTTAAATTATTATTATCGACCAGTTTTTTTTATATTAGGACTAACCTCAGCTTTGATAAAGTTCAATGAATGTCTCATGAAAACGTATGCTGCATTGCCGTATTTGGTAAAAAGATAGTTTTTATTTTTCAGTTTGTCACTTAAACCTAAAATCAGAAAAAAAAACATGTTTAAACAGACGACATGAATATTGTAGTATAACATTTTGCAAACATGTTTTTGTTAAAAAAAATTAAAGTAATTGAGGGATGTGCTTCATTCTTCATTTTAATAAACAAAGTGTATGTCCTATCTCTCCAACTGTTCGTGTATAATTATTGAACAAAGCAACTTTCAATTAATTCCTTTTATAAATTTGCAAAACCTGCGATGACCTATGTAAGTACATGGAATGTTTCATCTTCAACATACCTGCAGTTAAGTGTCAGTCCCTGTAAGAATCAGACAGTAGGTAAAATATGGCATAAAAAACCCATCATTTTGATAGTGTAATTTGACTATTTGCACCATAAGAATCAAGGAAAAGAGACAAGATTTTCCATATCATGCTTGACCATTGAGTTATAATTTCATTAAAATGCATTGAAAATGAACATTTCAAAGGCAGATAACTCTGTCAAAATCCTCATTTTTCTAACATTCTATTAAATAATTTCTGAACAAAGCCAGTGATACAGTAATTAAATAATAGTCTTTTCAAATAGAGAAGGTATCCTTTGAGTGATATTTTATAGTCAGATCGGTGCATGTTTCTGATTTTTTTTCCATGTTGCCTAATTCTTACAAACACGTACACTTAAGTAATTTAATTCGAACAAATATGCGCTGTTATTTTATTTATCTTGTAGATCTGTTAACCAAGAATTGATTTTAAACTTAGATTTTCTTCCAAACTAAGAAAACCACACGGCAACTAAAATTTGTTATTGTAAGAATTTGTACTCACATGCTGGGACTGTCCTATCCCACCTCCCGGTGGTGGTACATGTAATAGTGTTCGCTCCACAGAGCGTGAAATTTTCATTACACGAAAAGGAAGTGGAATTCCCAACCGTTGCTCGTTCAATCTTTACATCCCCGTTCGAAAAATTGTTAAGGTTCGAATACTTTGCTAAAAATTGGAAATGAAAGTAATAATGATAATAATGATAACACTGATACTACTTATAATACATTGTAATACTAATTTAAATAATGATAAAGAAAACTCAAAAGATAAATAATTTATGGAAATTATGAAAAAAGAAAAAGGAAAAAAATATTGAAATAAAATAATAAATTTGTGACAAATTTCCCTATTTTGTTTCCTGAATATGACTGTAAATGAGATTTTAAATACTAGTTTGAGGCACTTTTAAATTTGCGATTCACTATTTGAGATTTTAAGAAACCCCATTTCTATCGTCGAAGTAGTTTCGAACTGACAGTATACAAGATATTTTCAAATCAACTTTCGTATACCGGTTTCCATAGGACGGTAAATATTATATGACCAATAACCAATGAACACGTCGAACATTGAATACTTTCTTTGAAATAGAATACAAACCAGGTTTCAGTGGACAGCTGTAGTGTACCGGTTTATAAGGATAGTTCCTTCTCCATGATGTTTTATATCCTCTGTATCCGTGAGGTATAGGGTTACTCCATACTGAAAGAAACACAGACGTTTTAGGGACATAGAAGTATTTTGTCTTAGAGTTACTGAGAGAACCAAGGTTATAGCGGTATATTAGAATAGGCAGCAACTGTTAAATTTTTCATCATTATTTTGAGTGGTTTGTCGAAATAGTTTGCTGAGCCATTATCAATCAAAATATTGCAATCATGAAAGAGTAACCATGGGAACCAAGGCTATATCGGTAATCAAAGAATGTAATCCAGGGACAAAGACCAGACATGAAAAACAGACATACACAACAAAGAACATAAAGTAACTAAAATCATACATACAAAGTAACAAAAGCAAACGAGCAACGCGAACTCCACTGAAAACTGGGAGCATGGACCAGATGCACCGGTAAGGTAAGCGTCCTCTGCTTTTCTAGAAACACCCGTCTAGTCCGGAGTAGACAGACATACACAACAAAGAACATAGAGAAGTCACGTAATTCTTCATCGAACCAGTAACCATTCAATCTTCAATGTGTAGTTTTGTGAACAGGATAAGATAATAATAGATAATATGAATTCGATACAGTTAAAAAACAAAACAAAACAAAAAACAAAACAAAACAAAAACAAAAACAAAAACAAAAATAACACCAATTTATTATTTTAAGATTTTAAGATAATGTTAGTGTACTTATGAGAAAATTCAACTGTATACCTAAAGAGATATCGTAGTGGTCAATATAATGTTCAGATACAAGTATAACAAAACTTCAATAATACATACAGTATTTCTGACATGACAGTTTTCCAACATCCTTATCAACTAACTATTCTTCCACATATTAAAAGTCAAACTGACTCATGATTATGTTAATTGTTAATCGTTACAAATCAGCTCTACATTACAAAAACGTCTGACAATTTTCCTGATAATTTCCTGGTGCAAAAGTTAAACATTAATTGAGCGTTAAAAATCATGTTTTCAATAATTTAGCTCTTTCTGTTTATTTGGTTCTAATGCTGCTAATTAGAGGTTACCCCTTAAAACATGTGTGCAACGTATCGATATTAGCAACATCAATATCATAATGTGTGTAATTTGTATAATTCAGAGATCAATTTCTTAAATTTAATGTGTTAATAATAAACTATTTAGGAATTAAGTAAAGTATAATAGATGCTAAAAATTAGATATACAATCAGTTTATACGTTTAGTATTAATTACTCCTACCGGGTTTTAGATTATAATACCGACTCCTCCCTAAATGAAAATCTCGAAGAGAGTGTCCCTTGTAAGAAAAATCTGTCGTCCAACGATTCCGCTTCGTGGCTACAAACCAATTAAAGAAATGATTATGGCAAATCATAGTTAAGTAATTGAAGTATATTTTACATTTTACTTTATATTACATTTAAGACATTATAACAGAAACAGATAATAAAATAACAGTATGTGTACTTTTTACACGTTTCATATCATACATGCCATACAATACAATTTCAGTAAATTTACCCAAAACTGCATTGCTAAACATACAAATACACATACAGTTTAACATATCACGTTTATACTGAATGTTCATTACAACGACAAGACGGATAAAAGATTGGTTGCTCTTGCTCTCTCTCTTTTTCTGTATGTGTGTGTGTGCGTGTGCGTGCTGAATACGGAAAACAATGAACACATTATAGCATTGAAACCTTTTTGTTTTATATGTTTCTGGTTATAACGTTCTGAAATGATTCTGTGTTCGAATTGAAAAACAAATACATTCCTGTCGGTCTCTTTTATTATTTTAAAATCGTTTCCACTCAGATTTTGAGTACACACTTAATATATATGTCGACTTTTCGAATTATTACTGTGTACTACATTTATGGAGAACACCACTCTACTAACAAATAAATTGAAATTTGTCGATGATATTTAAATTTTAAACTTACCATCAGAATTATACAACATGAGCTTAATGGCTATCACAAGAAAAAGAAATTTAATCATCATAAATGTCCGTGTCTAGCCCTCCAGAAAACGAACTTCGGTTAAAAAGACGAAGGGTGAAAGACGTTTAGATGTTTCTAAAACTAATTATTATCTAAGCTTTCAAACGAAATATCAATTCAAGCTGTAATTAAAGGAAACGTTCAGTGATGTTAGACATCAACAAACAGGAATAAGGAAACCACGTGTTGCCATTTAGAAGTATAGATTATTCATATTTTTACTTAGACAAACTGCATATTTTCAGTCTTGTTCGACAGTATATCGTTAAAGAAATTTCAGCTTATTCGAATTCACACTCGATTTTTATTGTTGAAAGTAAGATTGATTTTGTGTGTTCGGTGGTCAGTAACAACAAATTAAAATAAAAGAAATAAAAAAAATAAAGGAAAGCGAAAAGAGTGAAATTAAGATACAAAGTCAACCACTCAAATCGGTGAAGTCAGAAGTCAAAACAGTACAGGAGACACAAACAATAAATAAACGAAAATAAAAAGGACTTATGTGAACCCAATCCGCGAATTTCCAAATAGATCTTGAACTTTATGGAATAGACTCGTCAAGTTCAAGATGAATTGATATAATACCAGTATGTTCTCTGTTTATGTTGGTTTTATTGTTATAATTTACAATTTTTTTTCTAATTTCTGTTTTCTCCTTTACTTGACCAATAATGTATTTGTTTCAATTTTGGTTTGTTATATCTGTTTGGTTTTCAATGTCATAACTCATTTTAATTTCTGTGTATTTCCTCTCCTTCACTTTGTAAACTTAAGATTTCCCTTTTTAGCATAAAATGCGCATTTATTGTGACCTATGTTAGCGGACGTTGTCAAGGAAGTTCATATAGATTTATGATATTAAGAAGATGTTGTAATACAGATAATGCAAAGAAAAGAAATTGGTTGGATAGAAGAATCATTAAAGTATTCTCTGCATTACTGTGCGTTGACCGTGAAAGTACTTTATTGATGGTATGCATGATTGCGCGAAATAAAAAAAAAACAAAATACAAGACAAAACAAACACTAAGAAACGACAAATAAACAAAAAAAACAAAAGAAACCAAAACAAAAGCAAAACAAAAAACAAAAAACAAAACAAACAAACAAACAAAAAACAAACAAACAAAAACCCCCAAAACAACCCCAACAATTTTTTTTCAAGAATGTTTGTTAGCTTTCCTGCTGCCTTTAAAAAAAACATGAGCACATTTACATAATATTCGGTTTCCTCTAATTTTACATGTGATCAATTAATATGAGTGTAGGTAGGAAAGCAAAGTTGAATGTATAGATGGTTTTAAAAACAACATTGCTTTTAACAGTTTTATATCAAACATGATTTTTTTTTCAGACTGTCGTTTAAGATACGTTTTGTACAAAACTAAAAAGACACTTCCTTTGTATTACCATTGATATTACATTTATCTTCCTGTCAAACTGAAAACAGGCTCTCAGTGCTTCCTAGATCAATTGTATTAATTACCATTATGAGGATTTCGTCCTCCATTATTGTTGACGTCAAAGTGTATCCATTAAACTGTAAGATAGAACATCATTAAAAAAAATTATTTTATCGTAATTAAGTACCATTCCATATAAAACTAAACTAAAATGTGTCATATGGTAGATATTGATTCCCCATTATTGTGAGTTTTTGTATTAATGCTTAGGATATATTTTACAAGGAAAGCACTAAATCTTTGTGTTGTAAGTGAGATAATTCATAGATATTTACAATGAAAACACTACAAATAAAATTAGAAGGTTATACAACTAGTGGTATATTAATTCATTGTTTTCTTGATGGTAAAGGAAAACTATTGACCAAACTTTACGACAAACGTGATGACTTTTCATTCAAAATTGTCCACTTTCCTTTCCTCTGTGGCAACATTCCTTCAGCACCTGCGTATGGAGTGTTCATATCACAACTCATACGTTATGTCAGAGCTTGCCGAAACTACGCAGACTTTTTGTATCGCGTTAGAACTCTAACAAATAGGCTTCTGGAACAGGGTTATGCTGCTACAAGATTGAAGTCATCACTACAGAGTTTTTATAAATCGTTATGGTGTGTCCCTCTACGGCATGAAAACTGATTTGTTTAACGGGTCATAGTTTTCCTTTCCTCGTTTGTCTACCCCGGACTTTACTTTTTATGAGCAACTCGGTGGGTGTTTCTAAAAACGCAGAGGACGCTTACCCGATCGGTGCACCTAGTCCATGCTCCCAGTTTGTAGCGGAGTCCGAGTTGCTCATTTGCTTTTGTTACTTTGTATGTATGATTTTAGTTACCTTATGTTCTTTGTTGTGTATGTCTGTTTTCCATGTCTGGTCTTTGTCCCTGAATGGCATTCTTTTAATTACCGCTATAACATTGGTTCCCTTGATTACTCTTTCTTTCTTTCAAATCTTCATATTTGAAAAATTAAAACAAGCAAATTAGATAGCAATTTTGATACCATCATGTGCCATCCACCCTTTATATTTGTTGATTGAATTTTATATGCAACTGAAACCGATGCATTTAAACTTCATATACTGACCTTCAAGTAAAAGCAAATAGATTGGCACTTAAATATAACAGAAATATATATATATTTATTGTCTTTGTCTGAATTTCTGAATAGATTAGCACTTCAGTTATTCCATTAAGTAATACAAAAGTTTTTGTTTATTGCAAAAACAAATTAAAAATTCCTGTTTTTTCTATCAATGGGTCTTTAAAATAATAAAATAAAAATGAAAATGACTTATTGTATGGTTTATTATCAAGCAGGTTCAACCTGTAAAAGGACGAAGTTGAATATATGAAATTTTATTTGTATTTTTATATTAAAAGTAATTTTACTCTTTACTGTTTGTACTTTTTGTATGTTTAAGATGGTCTGGAGTGGCACGTCAATTAATTGCTAGTAGTACTTTATTGGTACATTTGTGCGACGTATTATCAGTTTCTTTATTTCTGTTTTACCAAGAGACTCATACCTTTTTGATATTTAAGGTATGCTTAATAATATGATATCTTTTTTTTCACAGGGCCAGATTTAAGAAGTGGAAGGATCGCGGTAACGCCAAAGTACTTTTACCCCACAGCAATTTTGCGGCTGTCAGGAATTTCAGGCCTCTGTATGTCTGTTTTCGTTTTCACTTTCAGTTTACGTTTAGTTTATGTTTTTGGAATCTATAAGAGCAACTATGTCGCTGTATTTGTGTGTAATATTGTTTTGGGACAGCTGCAAGCATGCCCGTTGGTATGAGTGTTTCTTCGTTGTTAACTGATATTGGAAGTCAGACTTACATGTAAACAAACCAATACTTAAAACAATCTGGGCCGATATCAATATTTCGTGCTGATAGCAAGAGCAATATTAAAAAGGCCATGTTTTATTTTTAACTTTATTCTTTTAATTCAAAGTTAAGATATTTTGCCAAAACCCTTCTCATAAACAAAGGAAACAACACTTTTATTGTCATACTTTTTGTTTGAAATCATCTTTTAAAATTGCAGTCATCTTGCTCCACTGTATTCTAGAATCTAGTTCTGGGACAATTTAATTTTGGGACGAATTTACTTTAAGTTAGATTTTAATATCAATTCTCTATAAGCATCAGAGAATCAGTGGCCAGGCCAATATTCAAAATTAAGCTGATATTGCTTGTGTTGTTAGTGTATAACCCATAGTTACTCACAAAAGTGAAAAAAAAATAAAATCAAGCTACTATGGTGCATAGAGAACATGGTAACCAACATCCCTCATTTCCCTTAGCAACCATTTTGCCAATTCACTAAAAATCATTGAAAATTTCCAGTTTTAACTGAAAACTGGTATTTTAATAAAAGAGATGACTTTGATCAAACAATTGATTTTGATGCTTTATCATCAAAGGTTAAAAATAACAAAGGAATCTAATAATAGTAATTTTTTTCATTTCACAGTTACTAAAAATAGCATATATCGCATAAATGAGCAAGTGTTAATTTCGCTGAAAAAGACTATTTTTGCATATCCCGTATCTTCTTATGGCATCCAGTCTTCATATTTGTGGATATTAACATATACACATATGTATCCCAACTTTCAATCCACATGAAAAAAATGGACAAACGTGATGGTTTGGCGCAGAGCCATCAACAATAACAGCTATTATGGTGTTATTTCTGGAATATGGGCAAAATATGTAAACAACAACTACTATATTTTCTGCATATATTTGTTCACTAAATATTATTATTACAATCATAAACACAAAATAAACAACAATTTATTCATTAGACATATAGAAAGGATAAGGTAACATAGGCCCCCTATTTAACGAAAAAAAAGTTTAAAGTAAATAACAACAATGTGATATACACTGACGACATTTTTTTAAATGGTTTTTGATTTTCACAAATTCATCAAATTTCAGTTTTATGGAAGCCTTAAATCTGTTAAAAAAAACAAACCAAACAATTAGGAAACATGCCAATATTCAATGTATCTTAACTTATCTGGACTCCTATCTAAGTAATATTGAGAAATATTTGTGGGTCAAGTTGGATGAAGCACTCAAAAATGGAAAAGAATGTTCCAAAAAGTATCCAATTTTGCCATAATTAATAAAAAAAAATCACTGATTTATCAAATTATGACATATGTTCAATCATCAATAAATAATATGATTGAAAATGTAAAATGAACATGCTTAATCTTTTATTTCACCTTCTCAACAGAAAAAAACCTTCATATCAAATATCAATTTTTTTGTAACTAGTCCTTTAAGTCTCCACAACAAGGGCATATAGCACTCAGCATCTTGCAAAGTAAGTTTTGAATTAAAAGTACTTCAACATAATTTTTAAAAAAAAAAATCAAAAAATATACCTTATTAATAATCCACAAATAAAATTTTCAAGTCTGTCATTTTTTGTGGTCTTTATGACTGTAATGGGGTATTTAGCTTGTTACACTGCAACTATACGGTTCTATTTGAGCAGTAAAATACCTTGATGATATACATCTTCAGTACACTTTACATTACGTCTCGTTTCAAATCACAGACCAATTGATTTTAATACTTTAGTACAATTTACCATTATTCCATATCAATATAAAGAATGGGAAAAATATTTAAAATATGTGTACCTTTTTAGTCTAATTAAGCAGTGCTGATTTCAGTACCAATTACCTCCTATTTTCTTAAAATGAAACAATATTGGAAGAACTGATGAAGTCCATGAAATTTTAACCTTTACTGGATAAATTAATTGTCTGAACTTGGTAGTAGATGGTACTGGAATCTTGACTCCATACTGTAATCCAGGATGCTTTACAACATTGTATAGATACGATGTCAAACCAGAATTCAACTTCTTTACACAGCTGAATGGCTTCTTGACAGCTACAAAAGATGGAATTTGTATCTGCACAGTCCACATCTTCTGACTGTTTTCATCAGCCTCTTTGAGAGATCCTCAGAACTGATCCCCTGTCTTGTGGGTTTATAAAATATAGTAACTTATCATCTCCCCCAGGACAAATTGTTTTCATCACAGCACTAAGACATTGCTTTGCCTTTGTAACATATTCATTATCTGTTATTTTGCTAGTTGTAGTTAGGTTTTCATGAATCCTTGTCACAGGACTGATATAAACCGTGGGCAGAAAAGAATTGAGACATTGCAGTCGACTTCTTTTTCCATCTGGTACAAATGAACTTCCGTCACTATATACAATGCAATTTGAATCTTAAAAAATATCTGCAAATAAAAAAGGTATATTATTATCTTGCAAAACACACCAGATCTTTTTGCTGTGAGTCATTCTCATTATGGTCTAAAGTCCTTGTTTTTTCAGGACATGGGAACTGCAGTTTAAAATTAAAAATGTGAACATCTCCATAAGGTTGCTAACTACATGCATCTTAAGTGGATAATTTTACTTACATCAACAAGATTGACATTTGGCATTTTAACAAAGTAATTACATACCATTTTCTTTTATGACACCACACTGAAAAAGAAAGGGGTCCTATTTTTCCCTTTGTCCATTCTCAACACTTACATAACAAATTTTGCTTACACAATTTCATAACATTCTTCTTATTTTGAGAATGCTATTGTTTAGGTATCCTGCCAAAGAGTATGCGTTTCATCAATTTAACATAGGATTTCTTTTGTGTATATCATGAACATATTACATGTAATAATAATACTTATCTTTGCAAAATTATAATTATGAGTTTGAAATGTTCCAGGAATAAAACAAACATTGGTTTTTATGTGACCACCAGTAGTGACAAAACACTACTGCTTGGTTGATTATTGTACTAGTTCAAAATGATCATCTGTCTTGTCAAATGATTGATTGATCGCTGTTTTCAGTGGGTTTGTTGTTTTCGAAAACCTTTAAAGACAATGAAATGGATATTCTCCAAATATAAATAGAATTTCTTTTTTTTTCTATTTTTAATAGTTTTTGAAGTTTAAGTTGTACTTTGGTCTGCAAATTTTAGAAAATTGACCATGCAGGGCCCTTTTGGTGACTTTACTGAGTTTCAAAGTATAAATATACATTCAGTTCAAGCCTATACCAGGAAAAATATGTGGGAGGGTTGGACGGCACATTGCATTATACCCCACCACCCACAGAATTAACAGAAACTTTTTATAAGGAAGTATTACTACATGTAAGTACACATTGAAGTACCCCTATCCATACAATGTTTAAAAGATGTTGTTCAACTCCCTCCCACCCCTACATTTTCTCTGGAATAGCCCTCAGTTGACTGAAATAGATCATGTTTCTTGTAAATGAAAGAAAAACTATAGAAATCCAAACAATTTCAGGGAAAATGGCAGATCTTTTAAACTAAGTTGGTCAGAACATTCCATATCATAATTAAATTACCTGTTTTGCTTCATTGGCACTGTGGTAAAGGAGAATTATTACAATAATCACTTACCGCTATCTGAGGTACTTCTTTTGCAATGTCGACATATTACTGAAAATTTGAAACTTTATTTTAATGAAAAGCAGGACAGATAACAACTTATTTTATACAAAGCTGTCTTAAGAAACATTCATGCAAAGTTTGGTTGAACATGTACATGTACATGTAGTTTCAAAAAAGATTTTTTAAAATCATAAATATAAAATTCTGCCAAAAAATTACTTATAATATCCAATTTTATGAAGCATTCAAGGTAAATGAAATTTCTAATTGCTGGAGTCATTGTTTTAATCTTCACTTAGTGTATGATTCGTGATTGAGTATAGTAACTGCAGTTGAATTTGTCTCTATGATCAATTTACATATGAATTAGTCCTCATTCCGTTTACACTTACCAGTTGCAGGACAGGAACACAACTCCCATATTTTGATGGACATTCTGAATCTGTTTGGTTGTAACATGTCTGTCTGCTTTCACTGTCTTGCTGGTGGGATGACAGTTGAAAAGGGCTGGTGTCTGGAATTTTTTAACCAAGATCTTTTGGCAACAAGTTTTTTTTTTATTTGTGCAATGTGGGCTACACACAATGAAAATTCGCTGGTATGGATAGAATTATCCGTGAAAATGTCCGTCAATTAAACAGAATGTTTGTCAATCTTCATTTTTTTCAATGCATTGTGGTCAGTGCATGTTTTGGTAGAAAGGAGAAGCTTTTGCATCATCAACAGTGTATCCTTCCATTCTAACAAAAGAGTGATAAGGGGAGATCACTGGTAAGATAAAACCCAGAGCACAGTCCCTGTCTCTCTCTCTTTCTCTCCAAATCTTTATATTTTAAGAGCAAAATTTCGGGATCTTGAAAAATAGTATCTCATACCATTTTTAATATATTTCTAACCTTATTATGCATTTTGTTAGCCATATTGACGCGATTGATCGTGTTTGCTTTTTTTCAGGTATTAAAACCGGAGTATAAAAATCAGCATATGAATATTTTGTACATTGATTGCCCACATATTTAATTTGCAAGTTAGGTTTAAATGCTTCTTTTGACATGTACTTGGAAGTTGGTGCGATCAATAAATATTTCAACTTAAAACTCAACTTGGGGTCAAACTAAAACTTCAACATTGTGAAAATCAACAATATTTGACTGGCACAATCCTATCATAGAAATTAGGTATTATTTAATTCCTTTTTTGAAAGTTGTAATAATAAGGAAAAAGTTGCAGAATGGACTTTTCTTCTTCAATTGATATTAAGTGGAACTACTGCTATTTTTCAATTTTCATAGTTTTCCAACATGGAAACCAAACACCAATTAAAAATTTTATTGCATATATCTTAATAGTTATATGCACTTGACATATAGGCATAATATCAATGAAATCTGTAACATGACCGTGGCCAACATTTTTAGGATCCCTTTAATGCTTAAAGAGAATTGATATTCAGCATTTTCAGCACAAGCTGAAATTTACTCTCTATAAGCACACTGTACCGGTAAAATCAAAGTGGATGTAATAAACTATTCCTAGGACTATATTATGCCGTTTAGGTCATTGCCACACTCTTTCGAACTACCATGGCCGCCTAAATTGGTTTTAAGTTGACTGGCCTTCATGCATATATGAACGATCTGGCGAAGTTCATGCAAGTATGAACTCTCTTCTAAAGACGTTCTCGACCAATGAAAAACGGCTTTCAGCATGAAGAATCTTATAATTAGAATTATATGCAAAATAGACCACCAAATAGTCTAGCGTTGTACCAGATACTTAATTCAGTTCACAACCAAGAATGAATAACGGATGTTGTTTAATTCATGATGACGGTCGTGAAACCTTTTAATGAAATTATATTTATATGAAGTACACGTAATCCATTCAAAATTGTGAAGAGTGGTGTTTAATTTTTTTCAAAACATTTCTTAAAACTACGACTCTTAATTGAGTAATTTTGATTAATATATTATTATAAGTAATCATAAACATCATAATCCACGGATAACTACTAGAAATGGAAACAAGACACACACAACAAAGAATATGATGTTATCAAAACAAAACGTTCACAGAAAAAAGATAAGTTTAAAACTTTCAACAACAACAAAAAAAAAAAAAAAATAGTAATAATAATAAAAAAAAATTATAATAATAAAAAATAAATTAAAAAATAAATTCTTTTTCAACGGAATCGATCTGTACAGTGTATAATATAACCAATCAACAATAAGTTTTTCCTATCAATTGTAATGATAACACTCATTTTCTCCCTTTAAGCCCTTTATTTCCAATTAAAAAAATAAATGGTGGGAAAAAAGGCCTCCCAAAACTATAGGGTCCTCTGGCATGTCCTTAAGAACAATGTGTAAAAACTTCAAAAATATCGTCTCAATCTTTTTCAATGAAGTCCCTTTGCTAAGGGGAGTCCAAAAAAAATTGGTTATTATATTTCCCTATGCTGCGATTAATCCCCCTCTGCTGCAACAAATTAACCCCCTGCTGTGATACATTAACCCCTGCTGCAAACAATTAACCCCCTGTTGCGATAAATCAAACCCCCTTGCGATATTTAAACCCTCTGTCATGATATTTTAATCTCCTACAGCAATATTGTATTCCCCTGCAGCAATATTGTAACCCTTGCTGCAATAAATTAACCCCCCCTGCTGCGATATTTCAACACCCCTGCTGAGAAAAATTTACACCTTGGTTCGATATTTTGACCCCCTACAGTAACCTATCTTAACTTTATCTTTATATAAACATATAAAGATATTTGTTAAATAATTTACAGCAGGATTTTCTGTACTATACCTTAACCTTTTAGGTTAATAACTCGCTGAAAATACCAATACATTGACGTTCGCTAACATTATATCACTGGAATAATAAAATATTTTTTTACAAATCCAAGTCTAAGAACAAAAGTGATTTAATACGTACGTCAATGAATATTTGAAATTTTTATAGTAACTCCAGTCAAAAATGTGAAGTTCAAGGACGTCTCAAATACAGATGAATATTCGTAAACTTAAATTATTTTCACGTTTTGTGACTGTTGATTTCTATGACAGGAAGGACTTGGGGAAAAAAGTGATCTTCAATTAAAACAAAATGAGTTGATGACCTCTATGGATAACAAATCTGTTGTTTATTTTTATTTGTTAGTATTTTTGTTCAATTTTGTTATATTATTTACATTTTCAAATATATATCAAGTATTTGACACAACAAAGAAAATAAAGTAAATAAAATCATAAATACAAAGTAACAAAAGTAAATGAGCAACTCGGACTCCACTAAAAACTGGGCGCATGGACCAGGTGCAGCGGTAGGGTAAGCGTCCTCTGTAAATTACAGGTTGATTAACTTGTCTTGTGTCACTATTCAAACTATAGAACAATATATTCATACTTGACTAATTTTGTTTTTATTTCGCCTTATTTCACAAAATCAATGCCACTGAAAAGATTGCAGTTTGTACAGTTTTAACCAGAAGATAAAGAAAAGTGAAATTGTCATTATATATAGGCATTTATTTTAAAACACTCAGGGTCTATGAATATGGTCAACTACTGTCCGTTTCTTTAAATGTATCCAATCATAATTTATAAAACTAATTGTTAATTGGAACTATTTAATATTATAAACAGCTGTGTAATTCAGATTCATAACTAAATGTAAAATCGAACGTTTTCTTTTTTAATCAAAACACTAACCTCATCCTTGACCTCTCTTCAACGCCTTGTTTTGTCATTATGAGCGTGATTCATCTGCTATAGTTTTATCGTCATCATCTGTCTTCATAGGATTGGAATTAAAATAAATAATCTGGTGACTCCGTCATAGACGTGGTTATGGTTATTCAAGCAATTAGCCAATTGTGATACTAATACTTCTTGTATATCATTTATTATAGGATCTCAATCTTCTTGAGTAAAATGTTGCTAAGGGAGAACTACAATGTTTTGAATTATATATACATTTTAGCATAAACATAAGGGGCATGGGATAGTAGCAACATAGCCTCTACCTGTCCCCCTCTCTAATTTCGTGGCAAGTCAAGTTGATTTAGTTTCAATTTATGTGTGAGTTATTATGAGTTATGTGTAATTAAAATAAACTAAATTTCTATGGCTTCCAAGTTCATTTCCAACAAAGTTAAAAAGCAACTGTCCCCTATTTTACAGATTTATAGGTAGTTTGTCTAGTCTTGAAATGCACTTATATCTATATGTACACTAGACGTCTGCTGAAACCAGCTTAAAATGGCAGCCTCCATATAACTAATCATAACAAAACAATGGCTTGGTAATGGGCATATATGTCTGTGCTTAAATGACTCGTGAATTATTGAAAGATAGCTTGAGTCTATTTGAAGGCTCGCATCGTCAGTAACTTTGGGATTTTGCCTGACAATATACCTCCGGTGTCTAATTTTGACAATTTTAAAAATTAAGCATTTTAAGATAAAAGCTTGAACCTGAACCTTAAACATGTTTTAATTTCTTTTACTTTCATGTAATTGAGTAGAGACATGATATCTCAGCTAACTTATCACACCAGTTTCATCAGGAAAAACATAAAACCAGATGGACAATTTTATTGAACTTTGAACTGTGAAGCCACCCCCTAAAGTAATTGTTCAATAAAACACACAATATTAGCTTAGCTGTTTAGTTTGCAGATATATACTTATTACTACCTATACTTTGACTGTTATGTCAACATCAGTTTGCACAAGTTTCTCCTTTCTAATATTGTGATAATGTCATAGAATTGTTATGGTTATTTCAGCATTCCTATCTCGATGGATACCAAAACTTTTTGTGTATAATGCATTACATAATCTCAAATATACTGCATACTTATATTTAATGCTGCTAATGGGAGAGAAGAACCATGTGTTGACATAATATACATATTTCATATGTTATTGTAAAGTGCTTGTTCAATATAATACTCAATTATTGGCTTTTTTTCCGACGATAATTTAACTATTAGCTGTACGTTTTTGAATGAATCAGGCAAAATGGGAAACTTCATAAATATTGCATATCAAAACCCCACCGAACTGACAATATAATTTCATTCAAGGATACTTTTTCTATTTGAAAAGCCCATTATCTGATCTCTGCTTCACTGGATTCGCTCAGAAAATTTTTAGTACAATTTAAAAAAAATGCGGGGTTTGACAGAGTTAACTACCCTTCAAATGTTCATTTGTTGTGTATTTCAAAGAGAATATATCTGAATTTTCCAAAATGATTGTTTTTTCCCTTGATGTTGCAAATATTCCAGTTAAACTTTCAAAACGGTGGGTTGTTTCATTCCCTGTTTGACCCACTGTCTGATTCTTACAGAGACTGGCAATTAAGGTTCAATTCGCCAGTAAAACCAATAAACTAAACCCCAAAAAGGAGAGGTTTCTACTTGTCACAAGCACTTAGCAAACAAAATTTACAATATAAATACATGAAAGTAACTTGGGGGAAATGAAACTAGAATAAAACTAGATCTTATTCGGATAATCTGGTTCCCTGGTCTATATCATAAGCAAACCTAGGATCCTTTAAGATATGGACTAAGATCGCCAGCGATAGATATGGACAATATATGAGTAAATTTCCGTTTCAAAAATGAATACAAATCCAGATGAAATAAATTATTGTACAGTTGCATCGAACGGAAATGTAAGTAATTTGAAAGAAATATCTAAAGTTTATTCTTTAAATTTGAATATAAGAACGAAAAAAAATAACTAAAATAACGTGTCATCCGCTCAACCTACATAAAGACAGAAGACGTCATTGGTGACCCGTCGTTATATTTGAGAAAAAATGTGAAATGAAAATATTAAACGGGCTGCCAGAGTATTGTTAAGATAGCTTAAAGTCTTTTCGATTTTTTAATAAGTGAATAAACTTGCTATAAAATATCTATAAAACGTAAATACGATGTTTTTTTTAAGCCGACGATGGTAAGAAAATAAATGTTGAAATACGCATAAACAGAATCAAAGTAACAAGCAAGAGACCATGACAACGAAAAACGACAATCGGAATCAAAGAACAAAAGAGTAGAAGCGATATTATAATCTTATAAATTGTAAATACTGCATGCATTCACATACTCTCACTCCGGCGTCCCGTTCATTAACGGTGAAAAAAATAATGAGTTACCAGTTACTTAATAATTAAGTGCGGCCTGTAATCATGTAATATGAAATAATGCTATTTAAAAGAGTAATCAAGGGAACCAAGGTTATAGCAGTAATCAAAATAATGCAATCCAGGGACAAAGACCATGTATGGAAAACAGACATTGTATATATATGGATAAATTTATACCGAGTACAATTTATTTGCTCTAGAATGATCCTACCTGCTGGTAATTTTATCTAGAATAATTATACACCCAAAGCATATTATGTACAAAAAATACTAACCTAAAGCTCGAGCTTGTCTCTGAACAACACTCCAGATAAGGGCAATGCAAAATGTGATCCGTGGTTGGAAATCCTACATAATTTTTGTATATGTCGTTTAAAACGTTATAGTAATTAAAATGTGGTTTTCGTATAACCTTGTTCTTAGGAGATAAAAAAAACATATACAGAATGTACTGTAAAATTCATAATTAAGGAAGAAAACTCTGTAAATGATACTAAAATAAATAGAAACTGTTGGAGTTTTCAACGTGGATTATCTTCTAAGAGCAGACTTGAATAAATTATTAAACATTTCATCATATAGACCTATAAAGTCACTTAATATAGAAATAAAAATGTGAAGTCATTTTTGAGGTGTATCACATATCACAGTATTTGCTTGATGTTTACAAAGATTACTACTTAATAATTACGACAAGAGTAATGAATCAGTTGGTTTACAGATGATATATATTCTGACTTCTTATTTCAATTGCTAAAAAATATCAGCATGATGAATTTAGAATTGCCCCATTGACAATAGAAAACGATTTATAGCAACTCAACGTCTATCAGTGACATGTCTACACGTAAACGACAGTCCTTTATAAAAATGCTATATCATTTTACTAAATAAAGGTTCTACATGCTACTCTGGGATTTTTCCTACGGCACATTCTTCTTAATACCTTTTTTTATTCCATTCCTGACTGAAAGATTTCACCATTGTACTATAAACAATTTTCACATTATATTTATATATCGATATCGTATCGTAGTGATATCTTTATCAACACCAAATTCGCAGAGTCCTAGAGCATTCGGTCAGCTTGGATACACATGTCTGCTCTTGTATTGAATTACAGTTTGCGATGATTTTTTCGCAGTGAGTTATATAGTTACTTCATATTTTATGTCTTCCATTGATTGAATGATATTATTCGATACATGTATTTGTTTTAATTTAATAATTAACAAGGCAATTCATTCTATTACATTGTACTTCAAAAATAGTGTACCCAATGCAAGTTTCCAAGTTAGTTAAATCTCTTTCAAAATTTTTCCGTGAACTATCTGAAGGAGCTAATCAGGTCATTTAATCAGGGGAAACAAATTCTATCCCCTGAAGTTAACTATATTACTAGCTGTAATATGGCAATTTCTGATCACGTTTACTTTTGCATATATCCGAAATAATTACGCTCATGGTATAAAAAAGAAACCATCTTGAAATATTTTTTATTCATATTTTTATCGAAACTAATCCTTGTTACATACAAAAGTTATCAATTGTCCGATTGAACATACATTTACACATTTTATTGACCTGGTATTTAGTAATGACAGACAAAAAACAGGATTATTTTTATTGCAAACATATTTTGTTATATAAAACATTTTAAAATGCATTCGTAAATACAAAAGGCATTTAATTAATGAGAATTTCTCATGAATATTTTAACTTAACGTTCCGGTGAAGATACATTCTTGGAAAATTGTACAAATCTTCAATTTGATGATGAAATGCTTTGAACTTCTTTTTAGGTGGCATTAATTTCGTCACAATTGAACAAATTTGCGGTAAAAATGATTTATCGAAACCATTATGGAGGAACGAACTAATAATGACCAGATACACGCATACCAGTATATTAAGATTCATGAAAGTATCAGCGTTATATGCTGAGGTTAGGAAAAGATAGAAGTGCCCTCAGAACTAGAATTACTTGTATCTAATAACTACTTAATCATCCAAAATAAGATTTGATTTATAAGTTTAAGATATATATTGGTACGTACTTGTCAGGACAACCACGATCAGAGAAAAACACAGAATCATGCTCGCCACTTCATTTCGACTGTCTGTAGTAGCAGTTTTCTTTTTGTTTGAAAACTCATTTATGTAAGGGGTGCAACAGCTTGAGTCTAGTTATGTTTTTAATGAGTAAAGACTTAATCATGCGATATTTTTTATTTTTAAATAAAAGGGGGTTTTGATCATCATCATACTTTAAATAAATAACATTGTTGAAATGTCATCTTCCATGAAGTATTTATGATATGTGCAATATTGGCAAACTGGTAACATCTTATTTAAAACATGTCAACTATTTCACTGACGATTGTATAATAACATATTTGATCTGAGCAACACCATCGTCATTAGTAATTTAATTTCAAAAGTAACACGGATTCTGATTCGATGAAACATCATCTTACTGACCAAATTTGTTATGACTGTGACGTAACCAATGTTTTTTAAATAATTTGATCGTTCAATTTTAGTACTTAAATTTAAATATATGGAATGACTGCTTTATATTTTCGGTCTATTTGAAATAACCTCAATTCCCGTGGTGCACACCTCAAAATAACCTGCTATGCTGTTTTTTTATTGTGCATCTAGTGATTGAAGTTATTTCTTCATAGATCGAAAACAAATATTAGCTATTTCTTAGTTAGATTTTCTTGTAAATGCCAACGATGTCTACAATGTATATTCAATTTTGTCATAGACCTATGTGATATGACATATTTTTTATTTTTATTTTTAAGTATAACAAATCAATTTCAGCGTTTGTTTTTAGTATTGTAAATGTTGGTTTAAATGTTGTGTTCAACTCGGAAAGTGTCAGCAAAAAAGAACAATGCTGAAGTAAAACATAATACTAAGCATGTAGATGTTCTACAAAGTTCATATCTGAATAACAAAATACATTAAAAGCCAGCTCCTTGATGTAAGGAAACTGGTAACAGATTATTTTAATTTTTAACTCTGCACACAGTATATACATAAGTAGTATCGCTTATTCCCGTAGGTCCAGACATTAGAGGTGCAAATAATTAAATCATATTATGTGGTTTTTTTTCATTAATTTATGATATTCTATAGACTTGCCTAATTCGCATTGATCAAACGATATGTCTATTATAAATCAAATCTTTAAAAAGAAATTGCTTTTTGCCAAATGGAATATCTTTTTTAAAATTTTGGTCATCATATTATCTTTATCTTTTTGTAGCGGTTGAATATGTATTCACCCAAGCATGACGATGTTCACTTATGTGACCTGTGACAGCTTGTACCTTATAAGGATCAAATTATATCGTCAATTATATTGATCAACCAATCGTGTAATAAGCTTCCGATTTTCATATTAAGAAACTTTTGAATACATATTTGTCTTTGGAATTTTATTGATTCCAAATTTTACAAGGTAATTCGAAACGAAAAAAAGGACAATTACCCTTCATATACCGAGCATTGTTGTCATAATGTCATCAAAATACAAATACAAATTGTTAACATGCATAACTTTCAAATCATTGGAATTTCATAAATAGATGAATTTATTATATACTTTATCAATTATGTTTCTAGATTTTTGATCAGATGTGATCTTGACGTACCGACGGGAAGAGTGTACCTAATTTCAAGCTGTCGACTTCTTGATAAGTTTAAATGGAGTTCGTATTTTTTTCTCCTACTTTTTAACCTTTTTCAAGGAGATATAAACAATTTCTGTCACATAAATCATCCTGAAAAATTGATGTTATTTGTCAATGTAAAAACAAACATCGTAACAGAACTACAAATTATTGTTTTTCGATCAATTCGTATACAGATTGTCTTCAGGGATAGAAATACACAATTTTCGCATGAATCTGTATTGTATATCTGAGACACACATTTCTTCGTCTTCGCAAATTAGAAAATCCCAAGACGTAAAAAAAAGTAATCGTTATTGTCGCGTGTCCAAGGGTTAAGACGTCACAAATGTATATGTTTTGTTTCTTGTATTTTAGAATTTTTGACACATATGAGAATTTGATTTTACTTGTGGCGTATAAAACCACGAATACGCTGATATGATATTAATTTATTTCCATTTTGCACCCGTTGCACATTTATTAATGTAATGAAATTTAAAAAAAAGTAGAATGCAATGTTAGATCCTACATGCAGTGACAGCAAGGATCAATTGGTTGATATAATTTTAATTAAATTGGCTATGTTTTGAATTGCAAATGTCAAATGGTATCCGTTACCGTGGTCTGTACTCTGACTTGTGTTGCGTAGAGTACGGACACTCTTAAATTAGCCTCTACAATTCCATCGCAATAATTACACGTCACATATGAAACAAGATTTCGTCAGTTGGATTTCATGTGTATACCCTCCAAAGCTACAATGCCGTAGCGTAATTGAAGGTCTAATGCATAAAAAAACATCGATAAAACGTTTTACTTATTGCAAATGTTTAATCACACAACCATTATGGTAGGACATTTAATTTCAATCAAAATTTCAACAAAATCAGATATTAATATTTGGTTACAATGTAGTATATTTTGCAAAGTATACATGTATCAATATGTTACTAGCTTTTTCAAGCTTTGGAGGGATGCGTTTTCTATCTATTAAGGTGGATTTGTATTCTTCTGCACTGAGTATGTCTATTTTGGTTTAATTTCCATCATGTCTTTATAATTTACATCTTGACGTTTCTGTTTGATAAGTGGGTAGAAAGGCAGAAGTAGATGCTCAATTGTTACACATATATGGTAGTATTCCTATGTGATTTCGCCTACCGGATTTTACTCAGATGCAATGTGATAGTGCCGTTGATTGAGTAGGACATGTTCACAGTTCTGTCACACCTGATGTCGCTCTTGTGTTTTTTTTTGTGGAAGTTCATATTGCAACTGTTTTAATTTTGCAGTGTAATTCAAGTTGTCCGTCGATTACATATATAGTTTTATATATTTTATCACAAGCTTTAAAAACCAAAAAATGTGCATATTCATCTGCACCATAAAAACTTTTTTTTCAATGTTTCATAGTTTTCCTTTTCTCTTTTGTCTATCCTGGACTTGACTTTTTATGAGCAACTCGTCAGGTGTTTCTATAGGAGCAGTGGACGCTTACCCTACAGGTGCATCTGATCTACGCTCCTAGTTTTTAGTGGAGTCCGAGTTGATCATTCACTGTGTCTGTCGTTTGATTTCCGCTGGAATCTTTGTTCCCTTGATTTCTCGTTCATGAAATATCCTGACCCAAACAAAACGATTATCAGCCTCGGACTGAAATTTTGTTTTTTCGTCTGACTTATAACTAAAATTTGCTTTAAGTACCATGAAATAAGCAAACAACATTGATTGTGTGTATCAAGTTTTAAATTATTCTAATTTCAAACGCTATAAGCAGTTTTGATATCCAATGACTTACTTTGATATTTTTCTTCCGGTGTTGGATTGCGCTTCCTTCTTTGGATTGAGTATTTGTTGTACATAATTTTTTACTTGGTGTTAAACTCCGCAAGTATTTGTTCTCATGTTACCGATGAGAGGTAACTCTTTGACACAATGTACATAACATACTTATATAGATTTGCTATATACATCTATATTATTGGTATTTTTTGCTTTTAGACGGCAACTTTCCATGTATAATTGTGTAAGCTTATTTGTTGTGATGTAATTTAGATTTATTTCAGGCTTCAATTTGAGTTCGATCCTTTTATTACCTTTTCTATGTGACTACAGCTGCTTCCTTAATTAAATCTACAAAGATTTGACCCTTATACTTTTAATTTTAAGAATTGGTTGTTGCACTGTAAGACTATATACAGTACTTTTATATTGTACATCTACACTTATAAAAACAGGTTCTGACCCCTGCCTATGGTAGGCCATTTTATCTAACTTCCTGCGTTAAAGGGCGCATGCTTGAAGAACTAAACCTCACTAATGTATTAAAGTGATAATTTTTTGCTATGGATTTAAACAGAAAACACAACGAAACGATTTGTGTTACAAGTGAATAAGTACGATGCAATGCTTCAAATTCTTTATTTTTCGTCGATAACTTTCATCCTGGAATTCCAGAATCACAACAAGGACCTGTCAATATTGCTGAAAAAAAAAACATGGCCTGACATGAATAATAAGGCAATACCAATAATTGGTTAAGAATGTTTAAGCAAATCAAAATTTGTAAGGTGTTTCAGGAATGTTGTTTCGTATTGACTTTTTGAAACATTATTATACCTTGAAATTGAAAATGCAGTTGATACGTAGATGCAATTTGAATCACTTTCGGATTTCATTTTGAATTTATTTTAAATAAAAACGCATACCATAAGTATGTAATTGTCTTCCTTTGTAGTCTGTTTTAAGAAACTGTTTTTTTTTCTTTATTTTTTCTGTTATTTTTTTTTCATGGTGTGAATTTGTTTGCTTATTGGAATGTTTGTTCGTTTTCTGTTCTTTTTGTTTTCTATGATATGGTAACCGCAAAATATATTTTTATATAAAAATAAAGGCTGTAACAAGGTGACTATAATGACGCGTTCAAATAATTACGTTCCTGTATTTTATAATACCAGGTGTTTTTTTTTTATTTTTATGTATTTTGTTTAACTCGTATATCACCTAGTTAATGACAAACAAACATTTAAACACGAGTTTTTTTTAATTCATTTCACAGTTGAGTGTTTTAGTCCTTGAACCGATCCACGCAGCGATTTGACGGATCGATGACCGTTGACTGATTGATCGCTGGCGGATCGTTGATCGAAGACCGGCCTAATCGCAATTTTGTTATGTAAAATGACGTTAGATCTGTTTTAAATAAAAGAAATGTAAGACAAAAGTATAAATTGATGTTTAAATCTATTACATTATATAAATGTGTGTAAAATTGACAAAGAAAACAACAAAAACCGTAAAATACATCGACCACGCTGTCGTCACGTGATGCGATCACCAGTTAAATGGTCGTTTTGACGGATCGATGACTGACCGGAAACTGATCGGTGATCAATTACCGATCGCAATTTTTGTTGCACAGATCGGTTCAACTACTGTACATGTTTATCATTTATAAAACAATACATATTTAGGAAATGCATTGTGGCTTACTTCTTTTCGCTCTATCAAGACGGTCCATTTGATCTGAAGGTACAAAAAAAAAAAAATACGTATTGTCCTATTCGAATAGAGCTAAATGACTAACTAAAGAGTAAAACTTCTTTCTAAGTGGTAGAGTAAGTTATACGATGCATACAAGAATTTTAAATAACATAAAGCTTCCTTGTTTGCTTTTTAATAACGTGTTGTTTTGTCACAAAATAACTTAATTTCAGAAGTAACACGATTTCTGATTGGATAGGACAGATTTGGTCATCAACTCAGAGCAAATTATGTATATGACTGACGCCATCAACCTGTTTCAATGTTTTACTCGTTCAATTTTGATAGAATAATTAAATTATAGAGAATGACTGTTATATTTTTTTCAGTTTATTTGAAATAACATCAATGCCCGTGGTGCACACTTAAAAATAACCTGCTACACAGTTATTTAGTGTGACCTACGTGATTGAGGTTATTTCTTCACAAAGTGAAAAAAATATATCAGTCATTCCTTAAATATTTTAATGAAGCCTAACGTTTCGTTGAAAAAGGGTAAATAAGATTCCTCCAAATACCTAAAGAATAAAATAGTGTTTACTAAAAAGGAAAGCATAAACATCAACAATTCATCTCAACATATAGAACATAAGCTTATAAATCAATTCAAACTTGATGAACCATCAAATTATGGGCCATCCAAACACCTTCTTGTATTACACATATCGCCACATTTCAAGAGACTTGCATTTATTTGCTTCTGGTTGAAAAGTCTTTTAGCGTACTCTATTTACATTTTTACAGATGCTATTTACTTGATGAATAGAGAGTAGCACATCAAAATAACGTATCAATACAACCAAATATTATAAAAACAGGAATGAAAGAGACAGGAACGTATGCCAGTAAGATTATCGATCGAACACGAACATTTGCATTAACTTTATACTTAAATCTCTATATTACTACCATGATCATGAATCAGGTGTTGTACGTATTATTTTGGTTATTTTATATATTTTATGTGTGTGTAATGTTTCCCATTTATTGGTCTTGTCCCTGGATTACATTCTTTTGATTTCAACTAGAATCTTAATTTCCTTGATTAATAACAATTATAAGTCTGGATCTCTAAAAATCTGGCAATGCTTGTAATACGGTATAATTTGACCAAAAAACCAACAACCCTGACAGTGTAATTTTTTCTACGAAGTTTTTTCTTTATTATATTGGTAAAATAAATTATATATACAATTCCGTGTAAACAATTCAAGGGCAATTTATACTCCATGGTTACAGAAAAGGAAAATAAGCCGTTATTTCAATCAGAAAACATGTCGTTGAGTATACATGTGCATATATTGTCATATCGGTGTTTTTGACAAAAATGTTTCAGAATTTGATTGATTCTTACGAAGTTTTGACCCTACTATATAATATGTTCTTCTTACCTTCAGCTTCTCGCATTGCTACTTGAAAGTCATCAGACTTTTGATGCATAGGCACTTGAAAAGAAAAGAAACTTCTGAATGTACTAATTTATAAACAAAATGTAACATATATATATATAACGTCTCAGAATGTGACGACTCCATTCGCTACACTGCTCCATCGGATCCAGTTGATACAGGAAAGATAACGTTAACTTATAGAATGGTCTGAAATATTCCCAACGATGTTAGAACTGTCCAATTTGCGAAGCAAATTTTTTGGTCGTTCCCTCCGCGGGACTCGAAGTCATACCGCTCTGACATATATGGCAACATCGCCAGCACTAACTCCAGCGCCCTAGACCACTCAGCCAGTTAGGCTATATAAAAATATAGCGTTCGCTGGCCGGGTCATTCCTCCTCGTAGGATTAATCTAGGGCTGTAACTTAGTACACGATGTACGGTAGTACGGGACAGTTCATCTAGGTGTTATTATGTAGGATAGAGGATCAAATTAATGATGCATGTCACAACCAATCAATATTATACAACGTCTCAGAGAATGTGACGACTCCATTCGCTACACTGCTCCATCGGATCAAGTTGATTCAGGGAAGATAACGTTAACTTATAGAAGGGTCTGAAAAATTCCCAACGATGTTAGAACTGTCCAATTTGCGAAGCAAATTGTTTGGCCGTTCCCTCCGCGGGACTCGAACTCGTACCGCTGTGACATCTATGGCAACACCGCCTGCACTAACTCCAGCGCCCTAGACCACTCGGCCAGCTAGGCTATATAAAATGGTCAGCGAAAGCTATATTTTTATATAGCCGAGTGGTCTAGGGCGCTGGACTTTGTGCAGGCGGTGTTGCCATAGATGTCACAGCGGTACGAGTTCGAGTCCAGCGGAGGGAACGACCAAAAATTTGCATCGCAAATTTGGCAGTTCTAACATCGTTGGGGATTTTTCAGACCTTTCTATACGTTTACATATCTTCCCTGTATCAATGTGATCCGAATAGAGTCGTCACATCTTGAGACGTTTGTATATAGATATATATAAAAACATTCATATGTTTTTTTCTTCTTTCGTCTCTTAATATTATGCTTTTTTATTGGAATATTCGACTGCAGCATATGCAAATCAACTATGCATATATATGTTTCCTCACAATTATACATATTTAGTTGTAGGCAATGTGCAAATGTAAAAATAAAACAATGTCTTCTTCGTCATGTTTAATCAATTCAGAATCTTGCTTAATGATAACCAGTGATAAATATTTTCCGTTTGAAGTTTTCATGCCCGGTGATTGTTTTGTGTCTTTCAACTTTATTTCATTTCGAAATAGTTTCCAGGCAAAATTAAAAATCCGTCACAAAATATCCTCTAGCAATATGTGGAAGTTGATTATGTCAACGAACTTGTTACGTCATCAAGGTCACCAAGGATTTGTATATGAAATGTAATTCTACTGTTCACATGTTAGGTTTTTTAAAGACTCTATGATTTAAAATATTTACCATTTTTATAGAAACACATGTGAACTCTTCGCAACAAAGAGTAATCAGGGAAACCAAGGTCCTAGTGGTAATCAAAAGAATGCAATCGAAGGACAAAGACCAGACATGGAAAACAGACATACACAACAAAGAACAAAAAGTAACTAAATTAATACATAAAAAAGTAACAAAAGCAAATGAGCAACTCGGACTCCACTAAAAAACTGGGAGCATGGTCCAGGTGCACCTGTAGGGTAAGCATCCTCTGCTTCTCTAGAAACACCCGCCTAATTGCTCATAAAAGTCAGGTCCGGTGTAGACGAAAGAGGAAGGGAAAACTATGACACGTTGAACAAATCTAAAGATGATGTTTATATATATATTTTTCTACTTTTTCAAGGTAAGACTTTTATAGTTTTTTCGGTCTATACAGAAATATCCTCAATAATGAGGTGCACACTCAATATACTACGTAGCATAGTTAAATATGCAAAATTCAGTCTATGAGATCGTTTATCCAATCAGTAAATTAGTTCTGAAAATACTTTTCAAGTACATAGAAAGGAACATTATAATACTAAGATGAGTAATGAATCTTTCCTCCAATGTCGCAAAAGTAGGAAGGTATCTATTCTAATTAGTTGCTAAAAAATGAAAAATAAACAGCTCTCATTAGTTAAAAATGTTTCACAATATAAGTTTTTGTAACACGTCAATTATAAAGAAACAGTGTTCTATCTTAATCAGTTGGTAAAATACTTCTTTGTCTCTTAAAATTATTTTTTTTTCCAAACGGATACAAATTTTTACTTACTAGCGAATGCAGTCATAATAAGAGACCAGCATAACAACATTCCTAAGAAATTCATATCAAGACAGAATTATAGATAATAAATAACATATACTGGTTTGACATATATATGAAGTGTCAGTGTTGTGACAGATTGCAACGCTTTACGTTTATTAAAATGTGTACTCTACAATACTTAATCACCCAAAAGTTTTATTGCACAATCATCACAAGAGTGCACATAACTCTTTTTGCACAATCATCACAAGAGTGCACATAACTCTTAGCGAGATTGATAACACGTGGTGGTTATGCCTGATATTCACCAAAAATGACGTAAATCAGAATAAATAATTATGCACAAATGAAATAAAATGTGTATCCTACAGTGGTTGTCTCGTAAAATGACTTCTACTGCTTTTTTCCGGTTATTCAATATGACTGAATGATATCATAAAAGCATTTAAGTGTAAGTCAATGTAATAATTAGGCAGTGGGTGAAAGATAGGATGGGAAAACGTACCATCTTGAAAGTTTCATTTGACTATTTGCACCATCGGAATAGGTAAAAAAGACAAATTTTCAATATAGCTTAGGTAAATTGAGTTATAAAGTACATTTCAACATTTTAACATTCTACGGCAATGTTTAAAGCAAATGCAGTGATGCAGCAGAGATCAAGTAATGTCTTTTTTTTTCAAATAGAAAAAGCTAATTGAGTGAACTTTTATTGTCAAATTATTGTGGTTTTGACATGCATATTTCTGATTTTTCCCATTTCACCCGATTCTTACAAACACTTACACTTAATACAGAAATAACAATTAATTGTTTTTCTTTTTGTCAATAAGTGCAAGTCAGGTACACTAGCACATAGTTTTTTAGGGTTTATAATTGAACAAATTGATTAGATTTGTAGCAACCATTCTGATTGCATCTCTTTGGCGTATATAACCTCGACAAATAAGTATGAACCCCCTACAAATAATGTATTTTTTTTTTTGGTAGCAATATTCAAATAAGAATATTTGAGAAAATCATAACTTCATTTCAAAATAACATCCAACGAATCAAATCGAAATGAGAACGATAACTTTTGCAAAGTTCCAATCTCGTATGCTATCAATACAATTTTTATCTCAATATTAGGCTTCATGGATAATTCTAATTGATGATGGGGTTATAGAATATAAACAATTGTTAGTTGGTTTTACACACATGTACTTTTCTAACAACTAAATGGAGTTGAATAAAAAAAAACTTGTAACTAAATGATAAAAAATAAAGACTTCAGATCATATGTAAGTAAATGGAGTTATGATTTAATATTACAATGTTACCGGTATCAGAAAAAAATGATTAAATAAAATATAAATTGAAATTAGAGAATAGGGAAAGGGATATTGTGAATGTAATTTGACGGTACATTCTATTTTACTATGCATATAATGAAAAACAAAATCCAAATCACATTGATTTTCATAAGCAATGTTGTGGACAAAATATTGTCTCTGGCTGATTTACCCCTAAATAAGCTCAAAACCTACCTATACTTAGTTAAATTGTAGTCATTAATCTATATCAATGAATCTTTAATACACATTATTCATGATAATGGATACTGCTCGTCTATATGGTAATCTTTCCATTCTCCATTACTCCAATGCCTGATGCCCCTTTCTACATGTGTCATTTCGAACTCATATTGAACATAGCTGGTCTTTGTCTCTGGTTTACATTATTTTGATTACCGCTATAACCTTGGTTCCCTTAATTATTCCTCCATTAAAACACTGAGTGTGCATGTTACGACTTTTATTATTTTCTTTTTTCATCTTATACCATAAAAACTATTAAAGTCTAAATAAAAATTATAATCATTGATATATATTTCTAATGAATACCGCCCAAGTCCTATTGTTCAATGCCCCATTCTTCAGAGCCCGGTACATCCAATTCCCCGTTGCTCCATACATCCAATACACCATTGCCCTATATCCCATTAAATTAGGGGTTTATACCATTCACGTATTACATATACACCCTTTCCTGTTGTTTCGCAGTGTTTGATAACTGAATAAATATTTGTTATAGTTATAGAGTAGAAGCTAAACTGATAAATGCGAGATTAAATGTTTGATTTGCTATAACAGACAGTAGAGAAGATCGATAATGTGAACATTCCATCAACAAAAGACAAATACTACTATTGGTTCTGCGCATATTGTTTTTGAACGTTACTATTTCACAATGCGTCTATGACGTCAACGAGATCCCGAGAACTTGGTAGAGTTACGGTCATGTGGTCTATCATAAAAAGAAAGGAATACTATTCGAATAAAATTAGGAAAATGAGTAACCGGTTCAGATATTTTCATACGGTAATATTTTCCACTTTTGATCAGCAGGACAAATTGTGCTTATCACCAGTAAAAGTACGGTTCGCGTATTTTTTTTTTCACTATATGTTAACGTTTAGTTTTTTTTCTTGGTACGGTAGACCCGTAATTATTCCATTTATTCAACACATGAGCGAAATTATTTAAACAAGGTATTTCGCTTAATTCTAAATTTCTAATACATGCACACAAGTGTTAATTCTGACAATTTTGGAGGAAGCCTAACCGATAATTCATGGAAAATACAACAGTGTCTCCCTTACGTGTCAGCGCGGGAGATTTAGTCGCATTCGAAATTTCTTTCCTCTTATATAGAATTTAGCTTAATATTTTAATGAATTACTACCGTTCTTGTAAAAACACGTCGCAAAAAAAATTTTTGACGATACTTGTTAAAATGACCTCAATACTCGTTTTTCAAAAAACATAGAGTTAAGTCAAGAGATACATATGGAGAGTTGAGCAGTTTAAGCAACTTACAGTACAAAACTTGTGTTATCATGGAAATTTTATATTTAACCATTTATCCTGTAATATCCTGCGTGTAGAATCCCGACTAAATATTGCTTTAAATTGTGTTAAGGGTGATACTTGGGTCCGTTTTGCAATATTACTACAGATACGAGATAAGTATGAGAAACTCCCTCGAGTTGAAAAAATATAAAATAATATGTTTATCGCTATTTTGCTGAAGTGTAATGTATTAGTTTTCTTTTATTTCAAGTTTTCTTGCCCCCCCAAATTAAGTTTTATAAGCGCTGCAAAGTTTCTTTCGGGAATATTTTTTTCGGTGGAGTACTACGTGACGTCACGTACGTTGTGCAGCTATACGATTATTTGCGTTCTCCCTCGACTGGCGTGAGATTGAAAATTATTGTATAGCATGATCAAAGGGATTTTAAATAAAATAGCGATAAGGTTTTATTTTTTTTATAAATCGTTTTTGCATTTTCCTGTACGTACTTGTACAGCTCTTAAATGGCATAAATTTCCCATATACACAATATACCACCCCCATTCGCCATTCTAGAAAAGAAGAGGACACTTTCCCTAACGGTGCACCTGGTCCATGCTCCCAGTTTTTAGTGGAGTCTGGGTTGCTCATTTGCATTTGTTACTTTGTATGTATGATTTTAGTTACTTTATGTTCTTTGTTGTATATGTCTGTTTTCCATGTCTGGTCTTTGTCCCTGGATTACATTCTTTTGATTACCACTATAACCTTGGTTCCCTTGATTGCTCTATTCCCTATTGCCCCCATCCCCGGTCCCTATCCCCTAAAGAATCCCTATTGCATATTCTTAATGCTTGCATTATCAAATTGTATACTTTTGAATTCTTTTACATTTTAATTGTTAATTCAAAAAAATAATACATTATTTATATCAACAAACTTTAAAAAAACTGTTTTTTGATTCTCCCGTTTCAAAATCCCCAACTCCCCATACACAAGCCCCATCCCAATTCCTCATCCCACAATTTAAAAATCACCATATACCATAGGATGGCAATTTTTTCTACTACAATTTCTAAGATAAAACTAGTGTAGTAAATGCATTATGTTCTATGATAAATATTTACCGGAAGCGACCCAATTAATACTTTTCATTCTATTTACATATGCCTTTTAAAACCTTTTTTCAGCTTTCCATTATTCATAAAAAGTTTTAATAATGATATTGATAGAACCTTTGGTTCATCAATCTATTAAAATGTTCTGAGATATTTTAGATTTTATCCATATTGACATACTGTCTTATATAATGTTACATTTAAAAGTCTCAACGTTCTATATGAAAAGACTTTTATGTTAATTGTCGAAAATTAGATTTTCTTTTGACAATTCATCAATTATTGGGTAAATACTATTTATTAAGCATTGTTCATCAATACAACATAGCGCAAAAAAAAAAGAAACCAACATTACATTTAGCTTATTTTACATAAAATATGTTTGCATTTGAACCATGTTTACTGAAAAGGTTTTATTTTTTTTAGATTTTTTTTCGAAGCTCAGCAGTATGAGTCTTTCGGACACACTTTTAGCCACGTCGAAAATCTTTTATCAAATTTGACGCAGAAATCAAAATATATAAAACCTTTATATAACCAAAATAATCAAATGAAGGTGGAAGTATGTATGACATTGAATGCTATTAAAGATTATGATGAAATTTCAGGAACTTTTTCAATTTAAATCTTGGGATTCGGATTCGTTCTGGGGCATAGATACTATTCGAATCCCTGTAAGCCAAGTATGGATACCGCCGCTATTTTTAAGAGATTATAACGACAAAAGTTATCTGTATAGATATGCAGATGTTTTGCATTTAGAAGCGACGCCGGTTTATCATCAGGTATCGGATTTGTTAATGATGGACTCTTTCATATTACGTGCTCCTCCGATGTGGCTTACTTTCCGTTCGATGAACATAAGTGCAAACTAACTGGTTTATCATATGAATTAATATCGGAAATACGTTTAACATCCATATTCGGAATTTTCATGGACTATTACACGCATAACTAAGAATGAATGATTAAACCTAAAAGCGAGGCTGTGTCAGAGGGCAATATTACTATTGGAATTGCCGCGATAAATGTCAGAAGTAAGTGAGATTTCTCCTTAGCACTAAAGCGAGAGTATCGATTCCCTTTACTAAATGTAGTCCTTCCAATTGTATGTATCAGCTTTACTAATATTCTTGTTTTCCTTCTTCCGGTTGAATCAGGAGAGAGAACATCGTTTTCGTTTACAATTTTGCTTACACTTACTGTTTTTATGACACTGATTTCAGACCGTCTTCCACCAAGTGCCCGGATATCGATTTTTAACATTTATCTTCTCCAACAGTTAATTCTAAGCATCATCACGAATATTTTAGTTGTTTTGAGTGTAGGAATATATTTTAAGGAAGATTCTTTCCAAGCGGATGGATGTTATTTGGTTATATATCGATTGTTTTGTCGGTCATTGTCTTCTAAGGTTGTAGATACCAACATAGATGATACCAATGCAAATTCATCCGCAGACAATGAAGCAATATGTTGGAAATCAGTAGGAAAATACTTTGACAAAATATGCTTTACATTACTTGTGGTGACGTATATAGTACAAAGCATCATTTATTGTTTAGTTTTTGTGGTTTAAATAAAGAAATATAGTGTGACAGCGAAAATAAACCAAATTGCCTTCCACATTTATTTATTATTTTTAGTTGTCGTCTGGCAATCTGGAATTATTCGTATACCATAAAACTTGCATGGTACTTGTATGTAGCAGTACCACTCAACATTATCTTTGTTTCCTTCAACCTTTTTGTTTTGTCTGCTTATTAAGTTTTTGCTTATTCAAATTATTCAAGATGACGCCAGGATATTAATTTAGTTGCGGCGCAAGTGTCAGTCTCTGTAAGAATCAGGCAGAGGGTGAAACATGGTATGAAAAAATGCACCATTTTGAAAGTTAAATGTGTCTGTTTGCACCATCAGAATAAAAGAAAAATATTTTCGACATCATGATGGTGCATCGAGTTATAATTTCATTGAAATGCACTGAAAATGAACATCATACCAAGGGCAGTTTTCTCTGTCAGAAACCGTATTTTTCTAACATTCTATTGAAAAGTTAAGTAAATCCAAATAGAGGAAACATCCAGTTAATTAATTGGTCCATTGTTGTTAAGCTAAACTTTCTAGTTGTCGATACACTGGACCGAGTGAATTCATTTTAACCAAAGGCATTGTAAAGTTAAGGAATACAGACGCTGCCCTCACTTATAAAATTAAAGATTTAAGTACAAGTTCCAACGTATGAAATTAAAGAATCAAAACAAGTTTTTATATGGAAACTGCAAACAGTTTTATCAATTTAAGAGAAAATGATAATTAAAAATATAACACCACCCGTATTAAAGACTACACATTCTCGGTTTAGGTGCTTAGATAATTTGTTGTTTATCTCTAAGTTATTACAAACTTGGAATTGATTATGTTTCTATGAGTTGTTTTTACAAAGAAGTCATTTTTGTGTATGGACGTACCCATTTTCAATAAAAAAAAACAAAATTCGTGAGAAATTCAGATGAAAAAAAAAAGATTTTTTTTTACTCTGAATTAAACATTCTCAATCTACAAGAATTGTTTCAATAGTCGAATCGTTTGCTAATGAGAAAACCGTAAAAGGAGGGATTGGTGTAAGGCTTATTTAAAAAAAAAATAACCTTACTTATTACTCCGTTGGACTCATTACTTCGAGTGTCAATTTTCGTGAACTTGTTTATCAACCGCATTTATGATAAACACAGCAATGGGGTTACCCGAATGATAACACGTTTGAAAACCATTCATGCACACATGTTACAGCTTAATTTACCTGTAATATCTGTAATATTGAAATACTCTCATTTTTGAATCAATGTTCCTTTGAAGATACTGCAGTTTATTATAAGAATTCAAGCAAATAGTGTTTATTTTCACCATATTTTCAAAGCACACATTCTGTTTATTTCTGGATATGCATGTATGTACATGCACATAAATATTTTATACATGGTGTGTAATGTCTATTTATACATTGTAAGTACCCATATCTTCTTTGTTATTGCCTCTTTCACTCAATTTCTCCTCACATTTTATCTCAAAAGATCAAAGATTTTTTCGTGGTGTACATCAACAAACACTTTGAGTAGATGTACTTAATTTGACATTCATCTAGATGTATATTCAAACATATACATATACTATTTATATCATGTTATAACATGGGTCCAAAACAGCTCTCCAGAGTATAAACTAGCTACGATTTTGATTCGGTCATGATAATGTAGCAACCTAAAATGTAAAAAGTAAACACTTCCAATGTTATATGCATTTATCAAATGGTGGGTCACATTTTTACATATCATATTCAGATTTGTAAAGTTTTGCAGACAATTTGATAGGAAATATTATGCATTAGGGACCAGCCAGGGGTGGGTCGGCATATAAGTAGAGAGTTGTATGTAAAATGTACTACCATTCTCCAATTTGCTTATAATAAAATTACTTCCTGTATATTTTGTTTGCATTTATTGGCCTCAGTATTGATATCATCTTTTTTTCCTGGACAATCCAGAGGAATTTTTTATACCTCATTTTCAACCTTTTTTTATAATTTGTTTTATAATGTATACTTTATACATCATACTAATGACATTAAACATGTTTCTATTATGAAACAAATACTGACACTTAGGTATAGTTTTCACAGTAAAATTGACATTTCCTTGTAGAATGTCTTCAAACTTTACAGGAATCCGTTTCAATCTTACACATAAATTCATTCCAATGTGCAATATTTGTCTCTCAACTGCTTACAATTCATCACTTAATGCATTCTACTATTTAATACTCTCTACTGCACGTAAGATCATTTTTAAGCATTCTCCATGCAATTTCATACTGTGTACTGCACATAAATTCATTCCTCGTTCATTCCTCATGCATTCTACATGCACTTTCACACTTTATACTGCACATATATTTATTCCTCATGCATTCTATTTGCAATATTATTCTCATAACTGCTTATGATTTACCAGTTAATGCATTCTACATGCAAATTTGTACTCTCTACTGAGCTACATAAATGACGTATTATCTTTAAACAATGCTAATTTTAAGGATTTGATACATCGCATCTACCACAAAGAACTTGAGATAAAGTATACTACAGACACTGTGAAGTCAGCCTCGTATCTTGACCTACACTTAGAAATCGATGGTATAGGAAAACTGTTGACCAAACTTTACGACAAACGTGATGACTTTTCATTTAGAATTGTCATTCGTTCCTTTCAGCTGTGGCAACATCCCTTCAGCAACAGTGTATGGAGTGTTCATATCACAACTCATACGGTATGACAGAACTTGCCGAAACTCCTGTCTTTTTGTATCGTGCTAGAATTCTAACAAATAGGCTTCTGGAACAGGGTTATGTTGCTACAAGATTAAAGTCATCACTATAGAAGTTTTATGGTCGTCATCATGAACTCGTGGATCGTTACGGTGTATCCATCTGCGCCATGAAAACTGATTTGTTCAACGTGTCATAGTTTTCCTTTCCTCTTTCATCTACCCCGGACTTAACTTTTAATGAGCAACTCGGTTGGTGTTTGTTTCTGGAAAAGTAGGAAAGTAGAGGACGCTTACCCTACCCGTGCATCTGGTCCATGCTTTACTTTGTATGTATGTATGTATGTTTTTAGTTACTTTATGTTCTTTGTTGTGTATGTTTGTTTTCCATGTCTGATATTTGTCCCTGGATTACATTCTTTTGATTACCGCTATAACCTTGCTTCCATTGATTACTCTTGCACATAAAATCCTTCTTTAAGCATTCTCCATGCAGTTTCATACTTTGTACTGCAGATAAATTCACTCCTTAAGCATTATACATGCACTTTTCTACTCTCTACTGCACATAAATTCGTTCATCATGCATTCTACATGCAATTGCATACTTTGTACTGCACATAAATTCATTCCTTGTGCATTCTACATGCAGTTTCATACTTTGCACTGTACATAAATTCATTTCTCAAACATTCTCAATGCAATTTCATCGGCAGATAGGGAACTAAAACAATTTTTCAATTATCTTAAGTAGTATTCCAGCTAAGAGTCATGCAAAATGTGATTCATGGGTAAAAAGCCTACATATTTTTATTTTTGATATTTTGTTTGAAAAGCCATAGTAAACAGAGATTTACATTCAGTTCTTCATATAGACTGTGTTCTTAGGAAAAAAAATTATCTAGAATGCACTGTAGATTTCAAAATTAAGGGAGATAACTCTGTAAATGACACTCGAATACAATAGAATGTATTGAAATTTCAATGTTGATTATCTCCTAAGAGCAGGCAGATTTGAATGAATAATTACACATTTCTCAGTATAGACCCATAAAACAACTTACTTACAAAAATAAAAATACGTAGCCTTTTTAGTTGTGTATCATGTTTTTCAGATTTTGCATGTTTCTTATTTAGACTCCTCCTACTTAAAAAGTGAAAAAAAGTTTTGTTGATTTTATGTTTTTGCTTTCCGCAAACATCGTTTTCCATTGAAAGTAAAAAGCTCCGCCCACGACTTATGGTATGCATATTCACAAAATGACATATTTTCACCTTTAAATAGAGTTTTCTTTGATATAACATACAAAATTGAAAAGATAACATTTATTTCTACCAAATTCAAACAAAAACTTAGCTATAAAGAACCGTAAAATATTGAAAAAACACCACTTTATAAACAAGGCGAGGGTAACGCCGTGTCTATGGTTACCAATCGACGGCATGTTAGAGTTGTCTCCCCATTACAAAAACAGACATTAGAGGACATTAACATCTTTAACATCCTTGAGTAGATATAATTGATCAACCATAATGTTTGTTCTGCGTACTGTCCTTTTATTTCAATAAACAGTAATTCTTTTACATCGCATATTCAATTGACTGGATATGGTTCGTATATAGAACGTCCCGTTATTTTTGTCACGACAGAACTCAAGCATGATTTTCAGTTATTCAAACTCACAAGGTAACGAGAACCCTCTAGGGAGTCCAAGGGATCCGCCAATATCAGCTATTGATTAGTTCATCTGTAATTAACATGTTTAACATTCTGCCAGAACGTCTGAAGAAATAATGTGTCAGTTATCAATCAGAACCAAACCACCACTTGATATCAATATGTTACAATTTAGTAAGATCACTGTATTATATTACCTTTTTAGCATAGAGCAAAGTATTTTGTGTATTATGGCTACATTTTGATAATTATTACGAATAATAAACGTGAAAATTGTGTCAAATAGTAGTTGTTTAATTGTTTTGTTGATCCATCGAGGCTTGAAAGCTGATATAACAATTTGTTTATTCTCTTTGTCCTTGTGTGTGGCTGCTTAATATTGTTGTCAGCTCTTACTGATTTGATCATCTTTGTTAAAGGAGTTTTGGGGCCGATTGTATTTATAAATTAACCTGACAGAAATGTCTTTTGTATTTACAGAAGTAAGGGAATTAGTTGACCTAATGAAACAAAAAGACAATTGTTTAACAGTTTGACATTACTCATTTATTCTATATTGTCTATTCAATTGTTGATCAAAATAGTCTCTTTCAATAACCGCGTAACCGACAACTGGGCGTTTCTATAAAGCAAATGACGCTTAGCCTACCTGTGCACTTGGTCTATGCTCCCAGTTTTTAGTGAAGTCAAGAGTTGGTCATTTACTTCTGTTACAATGTATGTATTATTTTAGTTACTTTATGTCTTTTTATTATGTTTGTTTTCCATGCCAGGTCTTTGTCCCTGGATTACATTTTTTTATTTCTTCTCGAAGTTTGGTTTCCTTGATTACTCTTTCATCTTAAAATAATAATTAGAAATGCGTGTTCGTGAAAATTACGTTGCTAATGTTGTATTTTACAAAGACCTCGCAGATTTTGTCCGGCAAACCGGACACAACAATTTTTTTTTTGTATTCACCTTTCAAAGATATTGGCTGTAGTGAATTCTTAAGATTTACTTATAACTTCTCAACTCTTTACACTACGTAGCCACATGAAAATTGAAATCTCGTTTGAAAGGACTTATTCCTTATTCGTAAATCTGTTGATGATTGAAGAGTAATCAAGGGAACCAAGGTTATAGCGGTAATCAAAAGAATGTAATCCAGGGACAAAGACCAGACATGGAAACACATACACAACAAAGAACATAAAGTAACTAAAATAATACATACGAAGTAACAAAACTCGGACTCCCCTAAAAACTGGGTGCACCTGTATGTTTAACGTCTTCTGTTTTTCTAGAAACACCCGCCGAGTTGCTCATAAAAAGTTAAGTCCAGGGTAGACAAACGAAAAGGAAAACTATGACCCGTTGAATAAATCATTTTTTATGGTGCCGATGGATACACCATAACGATCCACGAGTTAAAAATGACGACCATAAAACTTCTGTAGTGATGACTTCAATCTTGTAGCAACATAACCCTGTTCCAGAAGCCTATTTGTTAGAGTTCTAGCGCGATACAAAAAGTCTGCATAGTTTCGGCAAGCTCTGGCATAACGTATGAGTTGCGATATGAACACTCCCATCGCAGGTGACGAATGGATGTTGCCACAGATGAACGGAAAGTTGACAATTTTGAATGAAAGTCATCACGTTTGTCGTAAAGTTTAGTCAATAGTTTTCCATTACCATCGATTTCTAAGTGTAGGTCAAGATATGAGACTGACTTCACTGTGGCTGTCATATCCTTTATTTCAAGTTCTTTTGGGTAGATGCGATGTATCAAATTCCCGAAATTAGGATTGTTTAAAGATAATACATCATCTATATAACGGAAACTGAGATTGAAGGATCTAGCCAAATGATATTATTTCTTTCTGATCAGATCAGCTATAAAGTCAGCATATAAGAGTGAAGGAATAGGTCAGCAAGTAAAGGAGCACAATTTGTTCCCATGGGAATGCCGACCGTTTGTTGAAAAACGCGTCTACCACAATAGGCAAATATGTTGTCGATTAAAAATTCCAGCATTTTGTAAACATCTTCCTCTGTATATTTGGAATATGATTTGGAATTGTTTCTTACAAAGTATGAGGAATCTCTACCAAGAACTATATATTTGTATCTAGGTGTACCATCCTTTTTGGAAAAACAACGATGTATGATGTTTTTAAGTCGGGATTTTAACTGAGTGTGGGGAATAGAAGAATACAGTGTTGAAAAATCATAGGTTTAAATGCTATTATATTCAGATAATTGTCTTGAATTGATAGTCTCCAAAAGATCTTTTTCAGGATCCACATTGAATTAATACCACTACGGGAGTAACAAGTTTTGTGATAGGACGGCAGACCCTCTTTGACAGTTGTGAGTATAGAAGTTAAAAGTTTTGAAAGAGGTTTGGTGGTACATTTTGCAGATCCAGCTATGAAACGTTGTTTGTATGGATTCTTGTGGGGTTTAGGAATCCAGTTCATAGACGTAAATCACAATCATCGTCCTTGGTAGTGAGACCAAAAGAGGATAGCTAAGATTTATGGTTTTCCACAATCTCTTCTTTGGAGAGAGTGGTAGCAGTATAGGTCTTATCACTGCTATTATTTGCTACGTCTACCTCTGATAATAAACATCGGATGGAAAATGTTTTGCAGACAAAAACAATGTTGTTTTGGGCTTTGTCTGCTGGTACGACTACATTTTTGTCATGTATAGTAGACAATGTTTTTTCTACATCGGGGTCTTTGAAAACTGATGTAGCATTAGCACTCATTACATACTTAAAACTTTCATTCGTTTCAAAATTAAAGACCTCACGGTCTTTAATCACTCTGACAGAGAATCAATGTCTTCTTGTTATTGTTTTATCCATTTTCTTGTATAGTCCTCGACGGCATCTAATATAACTTTAATTCTAATTGATGGAGCGTAGTTCACGGTACTTGGGACCTTTAGACAGGATATTACGCAGAGATTCGTTTTCGATAATGGTTAAATCTCCCGTAACGACGTGACCAGAAGGACCATATTTGAATGGAGGGATTTTGCAAGAACAGTAAAGTGGTTTAGCCTTGAAGTCCTCAATCTCGAGGTTCCGCAATAGCCTTTTATAATTGAAAATTTTGGATGCAGTGGGTGAAGTATAGGAATATGAAATAATTGGTATGGATTTGTCTTTGAAATATGGGGGAATTTTGTTGGTAACGTTTTTGTGATGGAGGATGTTAACCAAATTAATTGCATCTATACCTTTGTTGACAAACGGTAGTGGAAGAAATGATCGGTTTTCTTCATCTTGACTTTTCACACAAAAAAGGGAGTGCAGTAGAGTGAGATGTATAGAATAAATGTAAATTTTATTGCGCTGCTTTTTATTTTCGCGACTAATATTCAGACTAATATTGATATCTTATTAAGTGAACTATTTGGGGTTTTTATTATCGTGATGGTTAAATCACGACACAAATGGCCAGCCTGTAGTAAAACAATGATAAAATGGAGTTTCCGTGATTTATTTCTAAAATTAATTTTTTTTGGTGAAATCACAAACTTCCAGAAATGCAACCAAAAGTACAATAATTGTTAAGAACTAGTCAAGTCCATCCTCAACCCATATATTGCCCTGAAAATTGCTTGAAATTTAAAAATTGAGAAAAAAAGCATTTGAGGACATGTTGTTTCACTAGTTATTTCATATGTGAACTATGCTTATTTTTAAATGGAACATGCTAGTTCAAAACTAATCTTAACAAACTGTATGCATTTAAGTGCGTAACATGGTAGTTCAAATGTCATAACAAATCATTCGCAATCATCAGTTGGATTACCTTATTTTTTAAAACATAAAACAACGATATTAGAGAACCAAAAAAAAATTGATTTGGACCTTGAAAATCAATGACAAAGGAGAAAAAAAACTTTTAAAATCCACGAAACTTAATACAAATTAGTAATATTTATAATAATTATGATGATAATGACAAGGTAATGACTATGTCATACCAGAAAGGTCGAATAAAGGCAACAGTGCATCAGGATGTGTATAATAACATTTCTCAGGTTAGAATCTTACCTAGTGAAACGAATTAAGTTTAATTTAAGAGGAGTGTGTTTTACTTGTCCAATATTGTTGGTATACTTTTCACTTGTTTACCAAGGCAGGATTACAATACCCATCGAGTGGCGGATCTAGGCGAATATTCCAGGGATTTTAACGCCCCATTTGTAGGAGGATTTTAAAATTTTGTTGGAAAATGATAGCCTGTACCACCTTGTCATGAATTTGAAATTGGCAGCTCCAAAAATATTCAAAAAATAAATATTCCAGTACGGTCCTAGGCTGATTTGTTATCAATGTCAATATATTATTGTTATGTTCATTATAGGTCAACATAGCTAATGTCAGTTTAAGATTAACCCAAACTACAATTAAAATGAATTTTAATTTTGAGTAAATGACTGCGATTTATTCTATGCATTTGTCATCGATAGAATATCTAGATATTTTAGATTATGAATAACAGTGGCAAAAATTGTGAGTTTTAAATAATAGAAAACACTCACTTTGTGATCCTCACCGGTGATCCTGTCAAGAAATTGTTTTGCACCCCCCCCCCCCCACTTTACCTTAAAAATCTTGATCCGCCACTGAATAATCAATATGTTTAAAATACCCCAATACTGATGTCAGTAAAACTAAAAGATTAAATGTCAAAGGTTGGAAAACATTGTTTGGGGAAATAATCAACGGCAATATTATGACATAATTAAAACCCTGTACAAAATTTGTCTTTATAAAAAACCGAATAATACCAGGAGAGCCGTACGATGGGAAGAAAAAAATTCAGCTCCGTGAAGATCTTTCGAAAGCTTGACAAAAATTATTTGGAGGTGAATCAATAATGTTTTTGGTGCGCCGGGAGCATTTAGATATACTTGTGGGAAAGGAAAATAGCGGGAAACGAATCGCCCCTTTTCCCTTCACATTTTAACTAGAATAGTCCTTATGTATTTCGGACGATTTGAGTGTTTCTTTCAATCCAGATTAAAGATATGATCCGAGCTAAATCCAAAAATGTAAGTAACAAAATGTATAGGACCCTATGGAATTAATAATCATGTTTCTGTGACCATGTTAGTGGCCTGATTTATATTTATATTACTTGTGTAAAGGAAGATACATGTATTTGTGTCTTTTGGATATTTGATTTTATTTTCTCTCCTGTGTCTACTTGTAATTAAACTAGTGTAATAAATCATAATGTCAAAATGCATCAACTTCGATGATAAATATTCACCGGAAGCGAACCCATTTACGCTTCTATTTACTTAATCCAACGAAATCTTTTTTATACGTATTTTGTTTGGTTTTCTATTATTCAAAGAAATAAGTTTAAGTAATAATATTGGTAGGACCTTTGATTGATCAATCCATTGAAATTTTCTGCAATATTTTAGATTGTATACATATTCACATAATGCCTCATTTAAAAACTGACAAGCTCTATATGAATAGAGTTTTATGTTAATTCGTTTATCCCCGGTGTTATGTTTACAATTCATATTCTATTGAATACTATTCATTAAGCATTGTGTGGCATTACGGTATATGAAAAACAACATAAGCTCAAAAATATAACGTTGAGGTGGTACATTTTAACTATGTTTCCAGAAAAGGTTTTATTTTGTTTAATGATTTTCAAAACTCAGCAGCATAAAATTTTTGGATATAGTTTCAGCGACGTAGAAAATCTGTTATCAAATCTGACACAGACATCAAAACATATAAAACCTCTATACAACCAAAACCATCAAATGAAGGTAGATGTCTGTATGACAATGAATGCTATTAAAGATTATGATGAAATTTCAGGAACTCTTATGCTCACAGCATCTTTCGCAGTTATGTGGAGGGACGAATTCAAATCATGGGATCCAGATATGTATGGGAGCATGGGCATCGTTCGAATCCCCGTGAATCAGGTATGGATACCGCCGATATTTGTGAGAGACTATAACGATAAAAGTTATTTGTATCGATATGCAGATGTTTTACATATAGAATCAACGCCGGTTTATTATTTATCTTCTGGTGTAGGATATGTAAATGCAGATGGACTTTTTCATGTCACGTGCTCCTCCGATGTAACTTTTTTTCCGTTCGACGAACACATATGCAAAATAACAGTGTTACCATATGAAGTAATATCGGAAATACGTTTAACATCCATATTCGGAATTTTCATGGACTATTACACGCATAACTCAGAATGGATGATTAAACCTAACAGCGAGGCTGTGTCAGAGGGCAATATTACTATTGGAATTGCCGCGATAAATGTAAGAAGTAAATTAGATTTCTCCTTTGCACTAAAGCGAGAGCATCGATTCCCTTTACTAAATATAGTCCTTCCAATTGTATGTATCAGCTTTACTAATATTCTTGTTTTCCTTCTTCCGGTTGAATCAGGAGAGAGAACATCGTTTTCGTTTACAATTTTGCTTACACTTACTGTTTTTATGACACTTGTTTCAGACCGTCTTCCACCAAGTGCCCGGATATCGATTTTTAACATTTATCTTCTCCAACAGTTAATTCTAAGCATCATCACGAATATTTTAGTTGTTTTGAGTGTAAGGATATATTTTAAGGAAGATTCTTTCCAAGCGGATGGATGTTATTTGGTTATATATCGATTGTTTTGTCGGTCATTGTCTTCTAAGGTTGTAGATACCAACATAGATGATACCAATGCAAATTCATCCGCAGACAATGAAGCAATATGTTGGAAATCAGTAGGAAAATACTTTGACAAAATATGCTTTAAATTACTTGTGTTGACGTATATAGTACAAAGCATCATTTATTGTTTAGTTTTTGTGGTTTAAATGAAGAAATATAGTGTGACAGCGAAAATAAACCAAATTGCCTTCTACATTTATTCATTATTTTTAGTTGTCGTCTGGCAATCCAGAATTATTCGTATACCATAAAACTTGCATGGTACTTGTATGTAGCAGTACCACTCAACATTATCTTTTTTTCCTTCAACCTTTTTGTTTTGTCTGCTTATTAAGTTTTTGTTTATTCAAATTATTCAAGATGACGCCAGGATATTAATTTAGTTGCGGCGCAAGTGTCAGTCTCTGTAATAATCAGGCAGAGGGTGAAACATGGTATGAAAAAATGCTCCATTTTGAAAGTTAAATGTGTCTGTTTGCACCATCAGAATCAAAGAAAAATATTTTCGACATCATGATGGTGCATCGAGGTATAATTTCATTGAAATGCACTGAAAATGAACATCATTTCAAGGGCAGTTTTCTCTGTCAGAAGCCGTATTTTTCTAACATTCTATTGCAAAGTTAAGTAAATCCAAATAGAGGAAGCATCCAGTTAATTAACTGGTTCATTGTTGTTAAGTTAAACTTTCTAGTTGTCGATACACTGGACCGAGTGAATTCATTTTAACCAAAGACATTGTACGGTTAGGGAATACAGACGCTGCCCTCACTTATAATAAAATTATAGATTTAAGTGTAAGTTTCAACGTATGAAATTAAAGAATCAAAACAAGTTTTTATATGGAAACTGCAAACAGTTTTATCAATTTAAGAGAAAATGATAATTAAAAATAAAACACCAACCGTATTAAAGGCTACACATTCTCGGTTTAGGTGCTTTGATAATTTGTTGTTTATCTCTAAGTTATTACAAACTTGGAATTGATTATGTTTCTATGAGTTGTTTTTACAAAGAAGATACAAGGTCATTTTTGTGTATGGACGTACCCATTTACAATAAAAAAAAACAAAATTCGTGAGAAATTCAGATGAAAAAAAAAGTTTTTTTTTACTCTGAATTACACATTCTCAATCTACAAGAATTGTTTCAATAGTCGAATCGTTTGCTAATGAGAAAACCGTAAAAGGAGGGATTGGTGTAAGGCTTATTTAAAAAAAAAACCGTTGGATTCATTATTTTACTCCGAGTGTCAATTTTCGTGAACTTGTTTATCAACCGCATTTATGATAAACGCCGCTTTGGAAACCATTCATGCACATATGTTATAGCTTAATTTACCTGTAATATCTGTAATATTGAAATACTCTCATTTTTGAATCAATGTTCCTTTGAAGATACTGCAATTTATTGTAAGAATTCAAGCAAATAGTGTTTATTTTCACCATATTTTCAAAGCACACATTCTGTTTATTTCTGGATATGCATGTATGTACATGCACATAAATATTTTATACATGGTGTGTAATTGTCTATTTATACATTGTAAGTACCCATATCTTCTTTGCTATTGCCTCTTTCACTCAATTTCTCCTCACATTTTATCTCAAAAGATCAAAGATTTTTTCGTGGTGTTCATCAACAAACACTTTGAGTAGATATACTTAATTTGACATTCATCTACATGTATATTCACACATATACATATACTATTTATATCATGTTATAACATGGGTCCAAAACAGCTCTCCAGAGTATAAACTAGCTACGATTTTGATTCGGTCATGATAATGTAGCAACCTAAAATGTAAAAAGTAAACACTTCCAATGTTATATGCATTTATCAAATGGTGGGTACCATTTTTACATATCTATTCAGATTTGTAAAGTTTTGCAGACAATTTGATAGGAAATATTATGTATTAGGGACCAGCCAGGAGTGGGTCGGTATATAAGTAGAGAGTTGTATGTAAAATGTACTACCATTCTCCAATTTGCTTATATTAAAATTACTTCCTGTATATTTTGTTTGCTTTTATTGGCCTCAGTATGGATATCATCTTTTTTCCTGGACAATCCAGAGGAATTTTTTATACCTCATTTTCAACCTTTTTTTACAATCTTTTTTATAATGTATAATTTATACATCATACTAATGACATTAAACATGTTTCTATTATGAAACAAATACTGACACTTAGGTATAGTTTTCACAGTAAAATTGACATTTCCTTGTAAAATGTCTTCAAAGTTTACAGGAATCCGTTTCAATCTTACACATAAATTCATTCCTATGTGCAATATTTGTCTCTCAACTGCTTACAATTCATCACTTATGCATTCTACATGTAATTTAATACTCTCTACTGCACATAAGATCATTTTTAAGCATTCTTCATGCAATTTTATACTGTGTACTGCACATAATTTCATTTCTTGTTCATTCCTCATGCATTCTACATACAATTTCACACTTTATACTGCACATTTATTCATTCCTCAAGCATTCGACGTGCAATTTCATACCGTGTACTGCACATATATTCATTCCTCATGCATTCTATTTGCAATATTATTCTCATACCTGCTTATAATTTACCATTTAATGCATTCTACATGCAAATTTATACTCTCTACTGAGCTACATAAATGACATATTTAAACAATGCTAATTTTAGGGATTTGTTACATCGCATCTACCACAAAGAACTTGAGATAAAGTATACTACAGACACTGTAAAGTCAGCCTCATATCTTGACCTACACTTAGAAATCGATGGTAAAGGAAAACTATTGACCAAACTTTACGACAAACGTGATGACTTTTCATTTAGAATTGTCATTCTTTCCTTTCAGCTGTGGCAACATCCCTTCAGCAACTGTGTATGGAGTGTTCATATCACAACCCATACGGTATGACAGAGCTTGCCGAAACTACTGTCTTTTTGTATCGTGCTAGAATTCTAACAAATAGGCTTCTGGAACAGGGTTATGTTGAACTCGTGGATCGTTACGGTGTATCCATCTGCGCCATGAAAACTGATCTGTTCAACGTGTCATAGTTTTCCTTTCCTCTTTCATCCCCGGACTTAACTTTTGATGAGCAACTCGGTTGGTGTTTGTTTCTGGAAAAGTGGGAAAGTAGAGGACGCTTACCCTACCCGTGCATCTGGTCCATGCTTTACTTTGTATGTATGTTTTAGTTACTTTATGTTCTTTCTTGTGTATGTTTGTTTTCCATGTCTGGTATTTGTCCCTGGATCACATTCTTTTGATTACCGCTATAACCTTGGTTCCCTTGATTACTCTTGCACATAAAATCCTTCTTTAAGCATTTTCCATGCAGTTTCATACTTTGTACTGCACATAATTTAAGAATTCAACTTCCGCCCTCCTAAAAACCTTGCAACGTCCTCGCAAAATACGTCTTGACCAATCAATGACACCAGCAATCCCTGATTTCAATACAGTTACTGAATCAGTCCATTATTGCTAAGTTTAACTTCCCAAATGTAAATAAGCCCTAAAATAATTTTAATTGTCACAATATCAAGATGTTTTTAATTGACACATGCAATGGCGTGAATTCCTATTTGGGAATACATACGTTGCGCCTACGGTTATGATAAAAATATAGATTTTCTATAGAATTACAGGACCGAAGACCTGTGTTTTAAGCAAAGGAAATACGAAACAACATTTTTGTGAAATGACTTGATAATAAGTAAACAATTCACGTTAAATTGTAAAGTGGCGCTGTATAATCGGAGAGACAACAAGCTTAAAAGTCGACAAAGCCTTTATAAGGAAACAGTTGTAAGCAGCTTTATAAATGTGAGAAAAATGATAATTAAAACTGAAATATATTAACGTTTAAAGGAATAAACAACTATACAAATAAGCAAGAAACTAACAAAACCAAAAAACAAGAAAAAAAGTCAATAAAACTGTATCGAAAACTCTGTCAAGATAAGAAAACATTTGGTTTCATGTTTCATACATATTATATATTTGATCGATCAACGATCAGTTTGTATTTCTGCATACCCTAAATTCTTGAGTCCGTAATCCACCTACATTACATTGTTAATTGCCTGGACATGGTTGGAGTGCAGAACTTTCCGTTTTAGAACACGACAGAACTCAAGAAAGACTTCCAGTAACTCAAACACACACAGTAACGAGAAACCTATACAGAGTCCGAGAGATCCTCCGACATCAGCTATCAATTGGTTTACCTAAAAAATACGTTTAACATGTTTTATTTTCTGTCAGGACATCTAAACAATTGCAATGTTGGTTATAAACCCAAGTCATATTAAATGCCGATATGTAACAGTTTAGTGAGATTTTCATCACCTCTATAATATTGCCTTTTTAGCATAGAGCAAAGTGTTTCATGTATACAAATAGCTATATTTCGATAAGTATTAAGAATAATAAAGTTGTAAAATTCTCTGACATTGTCGTTTTTTTCAGTATATTGTTTTAATCCATTGAGATATGAAAGTCAATATTACAATGGTTTATTATCTTTGTTTATGAATGCTTCCAATCATTTCTTGCTAAATGCAAATTTGATAATCATTGTTGACTGAGTTTTATATGAACTGTATAAACCTAAAAAATTGATATTTTTACAGAGGTAAGGGAGATAATGATTAAATCAGGGTTGACAAATAATTGCTTAATGGTGTAATATCACTCAACAAATGTAAATCACTGTGACTAAGTCTATGATTTTCAATGAAGTAACCCATTGGCGGCTATCCGTTTTCGGGAATATTTCTTAATCGCCAACAATAAATCACTCGCCAGTTTGCTTACATTAAATTCATTTACACATAAAATTAAGATAATATAAAACCATTTACATTTTACAAAATAGAATTACTTACGTCGTACAAAGGCTCCTCTATCACCTCCTCATAATTAAGAGCAGCAAAGAAGATATGGACCTTTAAAAAGTTTGAACTATAAAGGAAAAAAAAAGAAAATTTCAGAATCAACAAAATTTAATAATAAACATATAATATATATATATAAGTATAATGATAATGAAAAGTTCATGCCTATGTCATATAAGTATAGTCCAATAAAGACAAACATGCATCCGCATGTGTATAGTAACAATATTCAGGTTTGGCACTGACCTAATGAGACGAATTAAATCTAATTTTTAAAGAAGTTCGTTTTAATTGTATCGAATTATGCTGGTACATCTTTCAGTGCTTTACCAAAAGCATGATTACAATATCTATTGGGTGGAGGATCTAGGGGAATAATCCAGTGGTTTGAACAGCTATTCGTACGAAAATTTGTAAATTTTGTCGAGAAATATTTATTAATGATTGCTTAAATTGCTTTTTTCAGTCCCAACCCCACCCTCCATGGATCCACTAATAGGATTACTGCAGGCTTTGTCATATTGAATTTATGTCATGTCACTTTACTTTTGAAATGAAGAAAGACATGTTTGTGACAATCTTCAATTTTATAAAAAAAAAAGTTGCCGTTTTAGCACGAATCGGACCGATTGTAATTCGTTTTAATGGCAACGATAAAGTTTAGATTTCAATACGAGAAAGAAAAAACATATGTGCAAAATATGATTTTTTGTGATCATATCAACATTAAATACATCCACACAACCTATTTTGCATTAGATCGTGACGGTTATCCAATGTAGTTTTCCTTATGGTTTGCGTCTACAATTAAGAGACTTTCCATTTAGAAGCCGGGTAGTTCCTATGATAAGGGTGGCACATGGTAAATTTTATCCCAGAGTAAATTTCGTTCTTATGTAATGTTTATATCATATGTATTTCAAATACTACAAAATGAAAGAGTTATCTCCTTTTTCAATGAATTTTAATACAATCTCTGTCATGTTTTTTTTCTCTTTTAAAGTTGCATTTAATCCAAATCGAACATTCAACTTTGAGAAAGGATACATTTGCAATATGAAGTAGATGATTTTTTCTCAAATAAAAAATTTCAGGTGCCACTCTTTGCCTGTTTTTTTGTGTGGACGCCCTCTTAATAGTCAAACCTTAGACTCATGTAATCATCCACGTCATCTAATGCGCAGGTTCCGTTCAACTTAAAACCCTTCTTGTCATATTTTTCACATGTTAAGTTTCTCAACTCGTCCTGCAAATAAACATAGAAAGAAAATTTTAAAAAATGGTCTAGACATACCACTTTAACATGATTATTTCAAATTTGGAAATGTTAAAAAAATATGTTAAAAACCTTCCTGAACGATATTTAGAACATTGTTCCGTAACAATGGTACAAAAAAAGTATTTAAGGGAACCAAATTTCTGGCGGAAATAAAAATAAAATGTAATCAAGGAGCAATGACCAGACGGAGAAAACAGATACACATAATAAAGAACCTAAAATAACACGTACAAAGCAACAAAATCAAATGAGCAACTCGGACTCCACTAAAAACTGGGAGCATGGACCAGGTGAACCGGTAGTGTAAGCGTCCTCTGCTTATCTAGAAACCCCCGTCAAGTTGCTCTAAAAAGGTCAAGTCCGGGGTAGACAAAAAAAGGAATGGAAAATATGACACTATGAGCAAATCGGTTCTCATGGTGCGGATGGATACACCGTTACGATCCACGAATTCATGATGACGACTATAAAACTTCTGTAGTGATGTCTTCAATTTTGTAGCAACAGTAGTATATTAGTACATAATGTTATTGGTAATGGTACACCTAACCGGTAACAGGGGAAGCTTACTCTACCGGGTATCGTTTTGGTTTTTGTCTCTGGATTACATTCTGTTGCAGTTGCGGATCCAGAGTTTTAGGTAAGGAGGGGCCCAAAAACTTCATTTTTTTGGGATACAATAATACAGCTCCTTCATCATACTCTAAAATAACTTATCGACCCTTTGTTCTGCTTGCTATTTCGATATTCATTTTTTTGTATTTCCAATCTGGATCTTCCAACGCATTTGATTTCATTGGGGCTTCTGCTGAGTTTTTACTCTTTGAAACACATACGCAGCAAACCTTTTAATATCCATATGATAAGTAATTTTGAACTTACTTATTACCAAATGAATTTTAACACAAAAAACATAAGAGTATTTCAACAATCTTTCATTTACTTCAAACGAAACGAATCGGGCAGCCATTATGGTAATTTTCGTCTGAGTATTGTCTAAATTTATAGAGCGCAAGAAAAGCTAATGCAAATCGGGAACATTTAACGAACGGGTTTGAATTTATATATAAATGGTTGGACAAACGTATGAGAAGACAGGCGAAATCGTTGAATCCTAAATACTTCAATGATCTTGTGTAAATTGAAAAGAAAAGAAAATATTTTACAAAAGAAATAATCAAGCAGTAATTTTCACGAACTAAAATATCATCATTGTAAAAGGACAAAGTTAAATGAACGCATTGAAAAGCTGTTTTCTTCAGCATTTAACCATTCATTTTAGTCAACGCCTAGAATGTTTTATTCATTGACCTATTTGTAAGGCCTAGGTTACAAGTACTCACTAATTTAGTACGGTGTGGCCAGGTTGCTCCAGAGTACGATGTTGAGTAGATATTTTCACTGAAAAGTTTTTTCGGATACAAAGAAATTAAGAATAATAAATAAGTGGGTGAACAACAGCCACGTTAAATAGGCAAAAAGTAACAACATTCAAATAAAACACAATAAAACGTATAACATATAGACAATTGGGCCCAACCTTTCTCTGTAGTGTTGGTTGTCAGTTGTCTGTCTTCTTTTGAATGTTTTTTATCCCTGACGAAAACCGTAAGGCCGAACAATATTGTTCGGAAACCGATTTCCATCCATTCTAAGGATGTGTCAACAGATCGAGTAAACCGAATATAGAGTTACTGCTTAATTAAAATTTTAAAAATACACACCCTTTAAATTTTATTTTTACAAACGTGTAAAAAACTCGAGCATGTAAACGGTCTTTAGATAGAAAAGTACCCAATTCTGATAAGTAAATACGTTGTCTTTTTATGCAAAAGACATTCAGATAAAAAAAACTTCTAATGAGACCAAAATGTTTCACATACAGAGAGATCATGTAGGATATTCTATGAGTAGTTTTCAAGGATTGCATTGTCCTACTGCTTATGAAATGTTGTCACAAATATCTAATATTTTTACATATGATATATGGAATGTGATGCATTAGGAAACTTCCATCAATGTAAAATAAACGATAACCATACGGGTGCCCCCAGTTTTTAGTTGAGTCTGGGATGCTCTCTTACTTTTGTTTCTTTGTAGATGATATTTTGGTTATTTCTTATTATTTTTTATTGTCTAGCCTTTATCCTTAGATATATATATTGTTTATTTCCCCTGGAATCTAGGTTCCTTTGATTTCTATTTCATAAAAAAATAATTTGTTGAAATGGTTTTCTACTCACAAGCAGGGAGGAGGACAGTTGCATACATCTTCAGTTTTTTGCCAAAAGTATCTTCTCCGTTCCTTGTAACACGCTTTCTCTAACAAAAAAAAATAAAATTTAACATGGCTTGTTTTTCATTGCCCGTTATGATCTGATAATAGCTAATTCCACCAACCATTTATCAAGTAAGTCATTTAAATGGATCCACTGCTATACAACACATGACACACGTGTCTTTGTTTCAACTGGAATGAACTGCAAAGTAAATAGTACACATGATGTTCCTTGAAGTTGACATACAATGTGACTGGTAAAAATAAAGTGATAAAACTATTTGACGATTAAGATTAATTAAAGGCTACCTGCAGTTGTAAAACATCCACTGGATACTGTTGGCTCTTCTCCATTTATTTCACCAAAGTTGGTAGGGTTTTCAGTCGAAGCAGAATGGAATGCTGCTGATCGATTTGTAAATAAATTTTCTTCTTCTTCTAAGATACCGGGAAAACATCCACATCTTTCTGAAACCATGTCTTCTAAGCAAATTTTCAAACACATCTGAATATAAAAAAGCATGCAATAAAAAAAGCAATATAAATTCGTTTTAAGATTGAATAAGATTTCGATATAAGTTGCACCGTATGAAGACATAACTTTCTGTGGACTTCGCTTCTGTGTTTTAACATACTAAAACATTCGCGCTTAGCGAGTAGGACTATTTTTAAACAAATTATTTTTGTACATGGTCGAAAAGTCTTCTCTGAAACGCCTCTTCGTGAGCTTTGCAGTGAATAGATGACCCAAGTTGGAAAGATATGGTCCGGTCTTTAATCAAACAAGCAACCTCAAATTTCTTTGGCAGATGAACATGTCGAGTTTTCTACTGTATACAGACATTGATTACCTGTACACGTACAGTAGATGACTTGAATGACCTAATAAGCAAGTCAATGCAATACCTGAATACGTCATTATTTTATGTTTTGATATAATTATAAGTATATTTTCAATTGATATCTCCGCCTAACAACATTGTTGTCTTCTTTTTTTTACATAGATCATTTGAAGTACTTCATTTATAAGTATTCCCATGAACCCATTGACCACCAGTACATTATTTACTTAGTAACAAGCCTTCCTAAACAATGCTTTTTCATGTAATTACTTGGTAGTAAGATCCTTATGGTGAGAACAAAAATTCCATAGGTTTTTTTTGTAAAAAATGGAATCGATAAAGTATCAAATCAACTCAATATTTCTTTTTCGATATTAATTGGCATCAGAACTTAAACATAACCAGAAAACGTAAAAAAGTTTTATTTTAACTTCACATGAGAAACTGTTAATTTAGCTGTACCAGTGGGCTCTAGTAATTGAATCGATTGGTCATTTGATAACACGTGAACCGAGTCTTTTGTTTAACTTTCATGTAAGAAGCGTGACATTCTTGGGTACGTCAAAATTATAGTGTTTTCAATCTGGTGACGTCAGATCACAAAGGTAATAAAAATGAGGAAGATCTATCAGAGAAGTTTGTAATATCATTGGAACGTTTACATTCACCATTTTACATCAATATCATGTAAGCATCAAAATAATTTGGAATAATGTCCTTCTGTTTTAAATGCACGTTTGCTAGGCTTTGCTGAAATTGAATATAATACATTCATATCATTGATTTAAAGAGTTATGTCCTTTTTCCTAGGTCTACAGACTTGTTGCCATTATTTTGGATATTGGTTTCCACAGACTCTTTAAACCAGTCTGTGTGAAAAGTCAAGATGAAGAAAAACGATCATTTCTTACACTACCGTTTGTCAACAAAGGTATAGATGCAATTAATTTGGCTAACATCCTCCATCACAAAAACGTTTCCAACAAAATCCCCATATTTCCATACCAATTATTTCATATTTCTTTACTTCACCCATTGCATCCAAAATTTTCAATTATAAAAGGCTATTGCAGAACCTTAAGATTGATGACTTCAAGGCTGTTCTTGCAAAAACTCTCCATTCAAATATGGTCCTTCTGGTCACGTAGTTACAGGAGATTTAAGCTTCATCGAAAAATGAATCTCTGCGTAATATCTTTTCTAAAGATCCCAAGTAACGTGAACCACGCTCCATAAACTGGAATTATGACTTCAAAGTTCTTATGGATGCCGTCGAGGATTATATAAGAAAATGGATAAAACGAGAACAAGAAGACATTGATTCTCTGTCAGAGTGGTTAAAGGCCGTGAGGTCTTTAATTTTGAATGAGTGCTAATCTACATCAGTTTTCAGAGACCCTGATGTAGAAAAAAACATTGTCTACTATACATGAACAAAATGTAGTCGTACCAGCAGACAAAGCCCAAAACAACATTGTTTTTGTCTGCAAATCGTTTTACATCCAGTGTTTATTATCAGAGGTAGACGTAGAACATAATAGCAGTGATAAAACCTATACTGTTACCACAACTCTCCAAAGAAGAGATGGTGGAAAACCATAAGTCTTAGCTATCCTCTTTTGGTCTCTCTACCAAGGACGATGATTGTGATTTACCGTCTATGTACAGTATTCCTAAACTCCACAAGAATCCATACAAACAACGTTTCATAGCTGGATCTGCAAAATGTAACACCAAACCTCTTTCAAAACTTTTAACTTCTATACTCACAACTGTCAAAGAGGGTCTGCCGTCCTACCACAACACTTGTTACAGTCCTAAGATAATACTTGTTTCTCCCGTTATGGTATTAATTCAATGTGGATCCTGAAAAATTCGAAAGATCTTTTGGAGACAATGAGTTCAAGACTATTATATGAATATAATAGCATTAAAACCTATGATTTTTCAACACTGTGTACTTCAATTCCCCATACTCAGTTAAAATCCCGACTTAAAAACATTGTACATCCTTGTTTTTCCAGAAAGATGGTACACCAAGATACAAATATATAGTTCTTGGTAGAGATTCCTCATACTTTGTAAGAAATAATTCCAAATCATCTTCCAAATATACGGAAGAAGATGTTTACAAAATACTGGAATTTTTAATCGAAAGAACGTGCGATAAAGGATACTACAGACGCTGTAACATCAGCTTTATATCTTGACCTACACTTAGAAATCGATGGTAAAGGAAAAATTTTGACCAAACTTTACGACAAACGTGATGACTTTTCATTCAAAATTGTCAACTTTCCTTTCCTCTGTGGCAACATCCCTTCAGCACCTGCGCATGGAGTGTTCATATCACAACTCATACGTTATGCCAGAGCTTGCCGAAACTACGGAGACTTTTTGTAACGCGCTAGAACTCTAACAAATAGTTGTTTCTTATCCCTAGTTCTTCAACAGATCAAGGAAAAACCCGAAAATATGGCACCTTGTGGTACAATCTGGAAAAGATCAATTTACTTGAACATGGTACTTTCAAGTAACTTTTCAGAAATTATGGTAATGCTTGTTTCTAGCCCTTTTTTGGCCCACCATTCCTAAAGTAGGGATAAAATCTTAACCATCAACACTAGTACAGCCTTAACGGTTTAGAACGAACATTGTAGAGCGATATCCGAGACATTCGTTTGCTTTTACTTGAGTTCCATGTAATATAATTCAATTATATGAAAGTGTCTATGGACATGCATTGACAACAGGGACGACAATGTCAAATCATTATATGACTGCAAATTGTCCAATAAAAAGACAATCAATCAAATTTTATTAAAATTGTTGGAAGTGTTATTAAGTTATTATGTGTAGTGTGAACTTGCATATTTAGTTTTCATTATATTCTGAGTTTGGTGTTTCACTTATTTTATTTCAAAATTTAAATAAAAACAAAAATAAATCCTTACCTATCGACCCTACAAAATTTTAGAATGGTGATCGGAAACATTACTTTTTCGGCCTTCGACATGAAATCATGTGATAATGTATTAGGTGAATGAACGTGGTAACATGACAATTAATTTCACTCAAACACACCTTGACCAACATTTCACGGGTATGGTTATGCCCGGGTACTGTGTAAACGCTTCGATAATTTACACCGTCCGTGAGATAACCCAAATGATAGAAACACTTCAGTCCGTCATGTTTTACAAACACCTCATCTAAGTGCAAACCGGGTCCAACAGTATTGAGTATATATGTACGCATGAAAACGATAATTGAATATAGGAACAGGGAACAGACAGCTGATGGTCAGCCTCACTCATATCGTAAAAATGATTGGGTAAAAATTTGTTACGAAAGATTGATGAGGATTTTACTGGTTTATATCCACAAAGACAAATTATCTCCTAGAACCAACGATGTTCCAGCTTTATAATGCACGAAATGAAGGGTGTAACGGATATACGGAAAGTGCTATCTTTTTCAACTTTGTTCTTATTGTGTTATTTAATTACATTTTTCATATCAATTAATACTACAAAGACTAATTTCATATTCACTATCCCCATCTCCTCACACACCATCTCAATCCATTCTTATTTCCCAGGGACCATAGACTGGAAAAGTTTATGCTTTTATATTTATTTGCCGTCACAAAAATAAGGAAGTTAAATTACTTCAGAGTTTGCTCAAAGACAGAAACCAATCTGGAATCTTGTTACAATTCAAATAAAATGATTAAAGGTTGTAATGAAGATGTAACCACATAATGATTTCGACGTAAGAACGAACGCAGATGCTATAGATGCTATATTTAGACCTCCATCGTTTTATGGTATGGACAACAATCAATCGTTCGGTCTTAACATAATTTTCAACTTACTTAAAATATAGATAACAACTGGTAGGAATCCTGTGTTGGGGTATACTCACTTTTCCGTTGTTACACCTAAGGCATATTACTTTAGAAACCCTTAATATATGTAAAGACAGTATAAAGGAACTGGTATACATGACATGGCCAATATTAGAATACAGGATAGCAATTTTGATACCCTAGCAATAAAAACGTGTTACATGTAAAATCGGTAGACTTAACTATGAAAGGACAAGCAGTGTATTGCCACAATTTTAATTTCCTAGCTTAGTAAAACTCACCTGTATAGAATATCGAATAGAATGCTTCCGGAAATATTCCAACGGATCTTGACATTTTCCATACGGGGTTCCAAGTCTTTTAATCCGCGTCTATAATATAAGCATTATTCTTATCTGTCAATTATTTATTGTAATTTTTCAATCGAATATGAATCAATGAACTGTTTTAACAAATAGTTACACTTAAACTAAAATACAATTTTAAGAAAAGAAAATATGTACATGTAATTATTTCATTATCCTTTACTTAGTGTACAGTTCTTTAATTGCATTAACTTCCACGTTATCCCACCGCCCGTTACTAATTTATCCCTTACCCATTCCATTGTTTGCGTTACGTTGCCTTGTATTAGAAATTAAAAAAAGCACTTTCCCTTCGTATCTATTTTCTGTATATAAACACTATCAAAATCGATATTGGTCATTGTACATCGTATTCTATAAGTAAATTTTAATTCTCAACTAAAACAATCGGAAAATGAAAATATGATTTTGTTACCATCTTAAGCCCAAGTGATGTTTCCAATCCTCCAGAAATTGTCGTTCCTTTCTCATTAGGTAACGGGAAACTGCCTACTTCATGGATGACAAGCCGCAAGCCAAAGCTTTCTGTCACTGCTTCAAAGGCTTCATGATTTTCTAGATTTATAGTCAGAGTCAAACCTTAAAGATAGAAAACAAGTCAAACCTATACCCTCTGTAGTATAATAACTTAAATGTGTAGTATATATCCATGAGGTAAAATATACTCATATTGAATACAGTCTATGCAAACTTAAGTCACTGCCATTGGTATAGGCGTTTTCTGACACAGAAAAACCAACCGACTAAGCAATGCCAATGGTCTTCATATACTTCCTTTTTTTACCTGACTATAGTCCATTCTGTACACAAATCTGAACTTTTAAGGAGGCCTTAAAATCAACCAAATCAAGAACGATATTACTTGCAAAGTGCCAGTTTCATACACAATCATGTAAACAATTTCTATACCAAAAGTACAAAAACCGAAAGACAAACTAAGACATGTTATGTGTTCTGTAACTGTTTCTAAAGAAAGAAAATGTTTTTTTAAATGAACATCGTATAAAGGTGACGTGAAACGATTCCTACTGGAATGGATGAAGGCATAGGGGATTAAATCTGGGACAGTAATTCTAAACTGTAATCATTATTTTTAGTTGTATTAAGGATGTAGACCAACGATAAGGGACAAAATTCTTATCAATCATTTGGAACGTTTGTATTAAGCATTTTACATCAATCTCATGTAAGCATCAATGTAACTTGGATTGATTCGGTTTTCAATGAAAGCATGATAGGCTTCGGTGAAATTGAATATAATACAAACATATTACTGATTTCAAGAGTAATGTCTCTTACCATAGGTGTACCTCCTTATGACAGTATAGGTAAGTTTCAATATTAAAAAAAACTTAGATCCGACCGATGTAATCGTCAGTCACTTCATTGGTTTAAGATGCATGGGTATTACATCAATGAGATGAATCAATTTAGATTTGAATTATTTCACACAAATAAAAAAAATTGTTGTATTTTCCGGTCTTTGAGGAAATGACCTCAATCACGTAGTACACACTAAATAACCTGCTATGCAGATTATTTTCAATTGTACACCACGGGCATTGAGGTTATTTTTCATCCAATCAGAAACATTTTCTACCAGAAGTTAAATAAGTTCGAAATAGCACTAAATGGTGGGAATAATGTTATCAGAGATCTATCAATATATGTTTTTTTTGCTCTCAGAACAAACTGCTAAATATCTGATAAACTTATAGTGTGTAATTAATGACAGGTGAATATATTTGCAAAACAATATCAAGCAAATTAATGTTTAAGAATTAAAAAGGTAGTGTAAAACAGGTATTTTTCGCTATCTTTTTCGCGGTTTCGCCGATCAATTTTCTTTTTCGCAATTTAAATTCGTGATCATTCTTCCAATTGAATTATAATGCCCTACATAGAAAAATATTCAAGACAACTTAATTTTCGCGTTACAGAATGAACTGAAAAATTAGCGAAAACTTCACGGTTTACGGTAAGTAGAAATACGTGCAGAATAATAAGTACCTCCAAGTGGCCCACTGGTTGAAGCAATATATCTGGATGATTGAAACGTGTAGCAATTTCCAAAGTCCAATGTCACTGTTGACTTGAATACTCTGAAAAAAAAAATGATTGTGATTTGATTTATGCTCCGTTTAAGACATTGGGTTTCTTCTCATTAGATGTTATGGTCAAGATTAAAATTTAAACACAGAAGCTTGTATTAGTCTACCACGCTAATCGGATAACTTTTTGTGCTAGCTCACACAACAGTCAACAGCCTGAGGGTAGACATGCTAACCTGAGACCGCCGAGTCGGTTGGATTAAGTCAGTTAAAGTCTATCGATGCTTCTACAATTTATAGTTTTGCCTTATGATTCGATATATTCAAAACACATTTGACTTACCGATCACAGTTTGTGCCAGCAAAAGTGCAGTCAAGTAGCATATCTTCTAAATGATGGCCAACTTGAATTCTGTGTCCTCTTAAATAACATTTTAACATATTTGTTGTTAATATCTAGTACACATTCATGTAAGTATTTGATAAAAGATGTTTGGCAAGGTTGGCGATTTGAATGGGCATACTGAAAACTGATTTTTTTAGAAGACAAAAATCAAACACCGTTAGAAATGCAAGACTAAGACAACCTAAAATAAAATTTAAATGTTATCTCACTCGACGGAGCCTTGTTTGAGAACTTCCAAGTATACTTTTCGATATCTGCGATTTCCCTGTCTTGCGCTTCCAGCGGTGTAAAATTCGTCATTACGGTATAACATGTACCATCATTACTTGGTTCTTATTTGGAAATGAACTTTATTTTCTGATCTAAATCTGATCTAAAAACTAGGATTTTAATAACAATAATTACCATGGATAAAATCTAATGACGCCCATTTATTTGAATATCGTTTGGCATCTGATTACAAAGGACAAAATATTGTGCTATATGTCAGATAACGGATCATACTTTTCCTCGTTTGTCTGACCCGGACTCGACTTTTTAGGAACAACTCGGCGGATGTTTCTAGAAAAACAGAGGACATTAACCATATCGATGCACCTGGTCCATGCTCCCAGTTTTAGAGGAGTCCGCGTTGCTCATTTACTTATGTTACTTTGTATGTATTATTTTATTTATTATATGTTCTTTGTTTTGTTTGTCTGTTTTCTACATGTATGTCTGGTTGTTGTCCATGGATTACATTATTTTGATGTCCACAAGAATCTTGGTTCCCTAGATTACTATTTCTGTCGTCTTGTAAAATCATATATTCAAGGGACATCATTGACGGGAAAATTCTTTCGAATGGGAGATAATTAGCGGGACAATGCTCTATTGATATATGTAGAGAATTGTCAGTTCTTTTACTGTTGCATGAAAAGGCGTTCGGTAACCCGGCCCCAGTCAGTTTAGTGTTTTGTTTATAAAAAGAACTTTTATCTTCCAGTTTTTTTAGAAGTTTGCGAAATATTGGAGGTTCCCTACATAATGGATATAAAGTGCAGTAAAACATTGACTTTAATATTTCCCAATTTTTCTCAAAATCAAGTCCGGTAACCTATGTTTTTTTACACTAAATATCTTAAGTATGTTCATACAGGATCATCGTTGAGAAAAAATAGGAAAATATATCGTCTAAAATTATTAGGTATAATCTACCCTAAACAAAATATAATATTTGTCCGAGATTACAATAAATATTGTGACTTTTAGAGTCAAAATCTTATATTATCATTTGCTGTCTCAATGTACCTGCTAAGTTTTTGATATTCCTCTGTAAATTGTTCCATAATTGTATAATCTTTGCTAACAATAACCGGAACTTTATGTACATCACCATAAAACCCAGTATCAATTGTATCGAAATAATAATAGCTATCATCGAGGTCGTACTGGTACTCCGACTGGTTCATAGCAGTAGTTGAAGCATATGTACTTGCTTGGGTTAAAGTGTCTGTTGTATTTGTTGTATTTGAGGAGCTCGTACTACTTGCATTGGTTTCAGACTCTTGAAAACTTGCCACAGTGCTAGAGGCAACCGTCACCAGATTTGTAGACTGGCTTTGACCGTCATACTTATGGCTGTTAGGGTCGTAATTACCCTGAAATTAGGATACAAAAGAGGTACACATGTAACACGCGGAGAGGGATTTAGAAACATGAAAACAAGAGAGAAAAGTGGATTAAGTCAGTTAGAAGGAACAACACTGGACATGGCTGCAAAGATTAACGTTGTTGGCGGCCTATGCCATCGGAGAGGGAAGGCCCAAGTAAGAAGTAAGTAATATTTCTCATAGAACAATACTTGTTTTTCTTTACCACCCGTTGCTCTTTTTCCCTATTTACAATACTTATGGATGAGCATGCATAGATAGATTAATCTTAACTATTTAAGGATAATCTTTTCTCTATAAAATAACAGAAAAATTCAATATTAAAACGAATATTTTAATAGTTTGATTTGTTCAAAAAATTAACATTTTTTAATAATTCTTTTTCCATGTACTTATGGTTAGTTTTTGTTATCGATTCAGTCAGCTCACAATGTAGATGGTCTTGCAATTTTGTGAAAGAAAATTCTTCAAGTTTTAAAAGTTAGATTGAATGGAGCTTAACATAACCATATTTATATTTTTGTTAGATATGGACACTGTATTTCCTCAAGCGACTTTATTTTCATCTACTTTTAATTAAAATAATATAGGCGATGAGTATGATTACTATTTTCTTATTTTGTATCTAATATGACAGAATTTGTTTTTAATGTTCATATGTATTCGTGAAGACAACGCACATGCAAATCTATATGCGAGTTCATAAGTCTCTCTAAGGGACAAAACGAGTATTAAAAAAGCTAACGTAATCATACCTTTTTTAAAACCAACTTTAAGTTAAGATGAATTGTAAAGCATTATTTATAATTTTACGTCATTTTGCAGTTAAAGGATTTAAAATAAATACATGAGGAAAAACAGAGTGTATGAATCTCAACAACCATAAAATAAGTTTTTTCCCCGATAGAACTCGTACTACAATTAGCTAATGCGTTATATTATTAGAAAAGATACCGGAAATAAACTAACGTAAAGGTCAGATCATCTGTTCTAAGAGTGTCATTAAGCAAAATTAGCTCACATCCTTGTGAGATGTTTATAGCTTTATCGTATGATTGTGATTGGGATTATTATTTTTTGTACTTAGTAACAATGTACAGTTGTATGAGAGGTATGAACTATACTTACATTCAAAATATCTTCCAGTTTACTGCTGTTTATAGTATTCATCTTTGACTTCTTAATTTTATTCATATTGCAAATAGTTATGGCCGGAAACGGAAGAGGGTCGAATCCAATTTTGAAATTAGTCTTAGTCGGATATTGATGGAAATTCAATATTATACTTGTCACTTGATATACTCCAAAACTTAAAAGTCCGAGAAACGCACAGAGCCATAAAAATCTTAAATATTTCGGTCTGTCGGAGACTATACGCGAAATACCATGAACATTTGATTCTGAAGCTATGCTCGAAACCTTTTCTTTCAATGATGTATCTTCTTTCTTTTTCATTGCGGTCTGTAATATAATCTGCAATAGAAGAAAAGAGCTTATCAAAGTAGAATATATACACAATCCAAACGATCCAGCTATACCCAACAAGAACATTTTTGTATATCCTTAATTGTTTTTTTAAGCAATCTGCAATGTTTTGTCAGTACTTAAACCAAGACTTTACATTGTTATCAAATTTGACTTTGTAGATAATATCGCATTAGTACATTCTTTTATCAATGCCCATTCCTTGACGAATCGTTAAAATTTATTAAATAAATTCCCGTCAAGATTACAAGAGTATGTGTTTGAAATACGGGCTTAATTAAATCAAAGACAATAATTCCAAAAGCTGCGTTGAGAAAAAAAAGCAAAAAAAAAGGAAAAGAAAAGACAACAAAAAAAACCCAAACAAACAAACAACCAAAAAAAAAAAAACCAAACAAACAAACAATAAAAATACCACTCAAACTTTAGGGAAATAAAGAACATTTTAAGGAGACTACAATGCAACAGTCCTTCTCATCAGATTTTCATCTGAATTCGTGTTAGTTACTTGTTTTTTTAAAATCCTATTTTTATTTTAATGGCAATAACATTTGTATTAATAATAAAGGTATCATTTTAGAATCCCATGAATGTTTTGACTAATATATGAGCAGTTGTAAAAACATGAAATTGAATAAATCATAACATAGTCACGACTCTATTCTGTTTTAATAATGTTACTGATGACGATTTCATATTGTCGAAACGTCAACTGAATCATTATTCCCTTGGAGATTGTTAAAACATTCTTAAACAATATTTCTCGTTACGTGTGGCTGAGTTTATCTTCGTTTATTTGTAATAAGTGGGTTAATTCAAACATATTATTCTGTACGGTAGTTTATAATATAGAACAGACATTCAATCCAAGTTCTAGCGCATTGACAACATGTACGTTACATAAGATGCCCAAGGTTTAAAAAGACTTCCTTATTGTATCTTTTAGTGTAATTTGTCCATCGATAGATTTGGATTCACAAATCTATCGAGTATAATGACATCTGCCGATACCAAACCTCCCTACGCTTTTGAAATTGGTTCAGTTTATGAAGATGCTCTTTCACCAATGCTCCAAATTCATTTTTATTGTTATAGAACTGACATGGGAAAACTTTCCATTTTATGGTATGTGGGGTAGGTGGTGAGAAATTGGGAGTGCGGATGTTATATGGGCAGAATGGGAAAATTTGATTTTAAAGTATCTATTGCTATGAAAAATTAATAAAATCAAATTACAAATTACAGTTAATATGTTGGAAAATTTAGAAATATAAAATTTAATTTGATAATGGAAATTTTTTATAAGAAATATGCACTGGGGATTCAAAGGAGGGATGGGATTTTTTCTATGGGAAATTCTAAAATAGAGAAAGGCAATGAGGACAATGGGGAATGGGGGTGATATATGGTAAGTTGGAAGTTTATACCATTCAAGAGCTCTATTCAGAGATTTTAAAAGCGTTTTGTTACTACAGGCTTATGAGTTATTCTGGGTAAGGTTTAGACATATCTCACTGAAACTAAGGAAATAATTTAGGCTTATAAATCACTTGAATGAATCCAAATGCATAAGGAAGACGCATAATAGAACGACTTTAAGCACTCTAACAAACATTTTTATTACATGAAACGTTATCCATAATAACAAACATATCTAAGAACAAAAATCACCAAAAGACAATACTTGTAGATTCACATGTATAAAACAGTAAATAAAATACTAGATCGGTTTCAAGCATTTCGTTTTGTTAATGCATTTGTTGTTGTACAAATAATTTTCAAATGGGAAAAGAATGCCTTGGGTATACAAAAAAAATTGCGAGTCAACACAATTCTAGAAACAATTTGCAATCATTGAAATCTACATATGAGAAAACAAATAATAAAAACTGACAGACCCATAATAATATAATATGCCAGTGCTGGTTAGCTAAGGGTCCTCCTTAGTATTCTCAAACACGGTAGTAAGATTTGCCTGATCCCAGATTATCACATTTTATTAATCATATTCATCAAAATATAAGGTATTACAAATCAAAAATGTATGAAACACCTAGGCTGCAGTCCTTGAATTGCACACGGAAGAACCTCTCAGTGATTATTTTTGAATCAAGATCTTCCTATTTATTTGATTCTAATGCTGCTGGCGAGAGGTTACCAGTTTAAACACATGTACAGCATATCGAAATTTATAATATATATGACTGTTTTTTTTGCATTTAATAATATAACCACTCGTTCGATTCCACTGCTGGTAGACCTAGGCTCCCCGGTGGTATTCACCAACCCTGTATTTATACTTCTCGACCCGAATTGTTTTACCAAGGAAACCAAGGCCATAGCCGTAATCAAAAGAATGTAATCCAGGGACAAAGACCAGAAATGGGAAACAGACATACACAACAAAGAACATAAAGTATTAAAGGTATTTTATAAAGGTTACTTTTATCAATTAACGTCAAAAGGGCGAATTACAGAGGATGAGGGTCCATTAGGCCTTATTCTGGAAATAATCGGAACCAAATTTTAATTAATTCGGTAGAAAATTAAATAATTAATTGTATGAATGAAGTTTGTAATTTAAAAATTTAAACTGAGAATAGAGTGATCAAAAACCGGTTGGAAGTCTACCTAGTAAATAGAATAACATGTATTCACTCTTTTGCAGATTATTTCATAATGAGATCCTGCGTTAACCATAAAATCATTGACACTGCTTTTGTGCATTTGTTCGTTCTTTCTATAGGAAAAGGAATTTTTTGTTAAGCTGGATCTCTTTGCCCATTCATTAAAATACCTTTAATACTTTATGTTCTTTGTTGTGTATGTTTGTTTCCCATTTCTGGTCTTTGTCCCTGGATTACATTCTTTTGATTACGGCTATGGCCTTGGTTTCCTTGATTACTCTATAGTACATGTAAAGGGTGATAACAAAATTACCGAACTGATGAAATTGAAGTAGAAGTCAAAGGGAATAGTATAAAAGGAAGTCCATATACATTATAGTAACAAAGCAATTTCAGGACAAAAACCAAAAGCTGGAATACCATTACAATGATCCTGAGTTGGTAAAGGCATTTCAATATTAGGTGAGTTGAATTAGGTTTTACAGCGAGCTAAACCTCCCTTTTCTATTACGGCGCATTATTTCCGGTATATTTCAACACAAACGGGCAGCAAACTGCCACCAGTCAAAATCGGTAAACCAGCAGTCAAACCGGTACAGAATATAAAAAACAAGACAAGGAATAAGTGAAAATGAGAAGAATAGAATACAATAAACATTTAAATCCTAGCCACGAGTGTAAAAAAAGTTTGAACTTTGTGTGGAATGTGCGTCATGTTTAATTTGACCTAGCTACATGTGTTACTATCACATGACTCAACACCTGAACACACGTGTAAGCTACCCCTGTAATCCTTATTACACCGTAGCACGTGGAGTAGATATATAAATTATTTTTTATCTCTACGTTATCCTAATAAATGGTCATTTGTTATCAAATAAAGTCTACAATAATATATTCTTCGATCAAGAGTCGATTTTGATAAGGTCACTGCTGTGAACATGCATGCCTATACGTAAATGCACTAAGTTTCAACCGCGTCAATGTCCTTTACTTTGGATTTTAATGAACTTTACACTTGAAACCAATAGTTTTCAATATTTCTGTTAGCATCCGTATAAATATCCTCAGTGGGTCTACATTATGATATACGTCTGCGATGATTGTAATGCAAAAATAAGAGGCTTATTCTTGTATAAGCATTATTGTGTATAAACCACCAGTACTCTGTCCAAAAGATAATTTAAGTTTAATATCAAGCGCAAATTAAGCGTGTAACTGTCTCTTGATTTTGACTGTCGGAAAATTAAACTCCATTTGAATAGTTTGCTTATGAATTTATCTAATGAAATAATTAACAAAGACTTATGTATCAAACTTCTATCAAGACTGACTTCTTTTTCCAAAAAAAAGTATCTGTAATGTACGTGTATAATGTACACATATCAAACATGTCCCTACATGTATTCGATTTTGGAAAAAAAAGTTTATATATGCAAGATATTCAATATATATTATGATCATTTTTTTACAATTTGTGTTGGTATAAAATTATGTTGCTTAAATTGGGTGTACGTAAAATTTCTAACATCTGTTTCGTATATACAATAATTTTTTAACATACACCAAAAAATGTTGTAAACACTGACTCGTACTTTTTGCAAACGATGAGGGCCAAAAATTCTCGAAAAATTAAAATGGTCTGGAGCTGGTACTTATATGAACTAGTTGTATAGTCGGCGTCACATAAATAACATACTGTTAAAATTTGAATAAAAATATTTTCTACGACTTTATTGACACCTACCGTCGTTTAAATTGTCTTAAATGACTTGCTCATTCGTTTAGCCAAACGGCTTCTCCCTAAACATTGAATCGTTAAATTCCGGTCAGATTTTAATTCTAGGTGGCAATATTTACATTGTAAAAAGTCGGCCATGTTTACAGTGATCGGGTTGCTAGGAGATGTTGTTTACGTTTAAATGGTTTGTCCAAAAACCGAAGAACCCAGAATGCAATTCGGCGTTATTTCGGATATCTCGGATTTATTTTACGCGAACAACGTATAATACCGAGAAGTTGATCAAGCAGACGATTGTCACCGGAGTTCGACGGGAACTTACGCACTTCGTTTGTAAACAAATCGTCCCGTAAAAACCAACATGGCGGATATTAGTATGGGATTTTCCCGTAAGGATTTGTTACGCATGATTTAAGCTAATAAGCGACTTGTTTTTGAGAAGCTGTTTGGCTAAACGAATGAGCAAGTCATTTAAGACAATTTAAACGACGGTTGGTGTCAATAAAATCGTAGAAAATATTTTTATTCAAATCTTAACAGTATGTTATTTATGTGACGCCGAGTATAGTCTTTATTTGTTTATTTGTGTTACGAATAATCAGTTTCTTTATTTTTGTTCAAACAAGGGACTCGGACCTTTTTGAATTGATTTTTAAATTTAAATATTTTTTCTCAGTGGCCTGGAATGTCGAAAATCGGGTATTTTTGCCACTCTATGTATTTTTGTCGTTTTCACTTTATATTTTCTTTTATGCTGATAGAGTACAGAAGGGCATTTTTTTCGCTTTACCTGCGTATAATATCGTTTTGAGGCCAGCTGCAGCCTGTCCAGTGATATGAGGTTTTCTTCGTCGTTCATTGAAGACCTTAACTTGCCTTGAGCTGATTTGTTTCTTCCCAGTGGGGTTGTTGTAAAGGTTCGACATATTTACCGTATCCATTCTCGTTATATCATATTAAAACTGTTACTTGATGAATCACATGTCATATCGTTCACAAGGGGCATGAATGTACATTCCTAAAGATCATGTGGAAATGATATATATGTGTTCGATAACCTAATGTATTTTTTTCTTGTTACAGGTCTAATCTAATATTGGTGCCAGGCGGTTCTGTTGTCCTAATTTTTGTCCAGCAGTTCAGCTTTTTGTCGTTATTTCGAATATTTTCATGCATATTTTAGTTGTCATTTTATGCGACAGCTACATCCTGTGTTACGTTTGTAATCCAATCATGTCTTTCTAATATATTGTAATCCGCCTATGGATAATTTAGAAAAAAAATAAATAAAATAAAATAAATAAATAAATAAATAAATAAATAAATAATAAAAACAAAAACAAAAACAAAGGCATTCGAGTCCCTGTTGGTTGATTTGGCAGTGTGCAACAATGCCTTGTGGGTTGTAAAGTTGTATAAGCATGGCCTGGCCATGAACCATTTGAGGTTTAATAGTACGAATACCCGCGTGACCTTTAAATGAAAATATTTTTGAACCTGAATTTTAGAAATGGCATGTTTGTATGCATTTCAGAGGAGATACCATATGCATAGGTGTAAGTCTGTGGAAATTCAAGAGAAGAAGACCCCTCTTAAAACGAAGGAGCTTTGATGTAGTGCCATTTTCACGACATATCTTTAGCTGTCAACTATATTGGTTTTAAAACTATACTAGAATTCGATTTTATTTTCATATATATTACAACATTTGGTTTGAATAACAATGATAAAAAAATATTATTTTGATCCAGAATTAAAGTGTGTGACCTCTGAGCATATATATATGTATGAGTCTAAAGGATTGTAAAACGATACCGATAAAGATGTTAACACACTATAATAAAATATATAATGGGCAAAATTTTCAGTCAACAAATGACCTTCTTCAGTGCCTTAAATGAAGTGTGTATGAAAGTAAATGGTCTGTGAACACAACTCACTACCTAATCAGGTGAATACATGTGACGTATAAAATTTTACCGACAGTAACAAAGATCTTGAACATTGTGCTATAGACACACGTTGTGTGTTGATCTTGAATACTGAACTATAAACTAAAAATATTTACAAACACTGTTATAAGAAACTATACAAAATAGGAAGAACTTAATGTTTTTTGTTAATTCCATGTGGGTGTAAAACACGGAGTTCTTTTATCCAAAATCCCTCCCGCTTCGTGTTTTGTTCCACGATGAAGATTTTTATTTTGTTGATATCATCGAGGCAGTGGTTAGATAATCTGAAGTGTTGACTCACTGGGAGTAAAAGCTTTTTTGTTAGGTCGCTCCGTTCAAGCGCTTGTGAAAAGGCTGTTTAGATTCACCAACATATTGAAGGCCACAGATGGGACAGTGGAGCAAATATATTATATTAGCACTCTTGCAGTGCACGTTGCAAAATATTTTGTAGCGTTTCCCCGTGACTGTGCTGGTGAATGATGACGACTGGTGCATTTGGTTCCAACATTTACACCTTTTGTCACCACAGGAGCGACTCTTGCCTGGAGTCAAGTTGGGCTTAGATATTTCAGCCTTCACAAGTAGACTACGCAAACTATCTTGCTGTCTGAAAGCAATCATAGGTGGTTCGGGAAAGACCTTGGATAATGTTGAGTTTCTCTCGACAGAGGCCAAGTGCTCACGAATGGTGTTGTGGCTGTTTTTACGGCAGGGATGGTATGTTAGAACACAAGGGGTTCTTTTAAATTTTGTCTTTGCCTTGTATTGTAACAGACTAATTCTTGGGATATTAATAATTTTTTGGAACCCTTCATTGATGGTCTTGCATCGATATCCCCTTCTTCTTAAATTGTTCTTCAGTTGACCTAGACGTTTCTTTAATGATTCGTCATTTGAACAAATGCGTCTTAGCCTAAGAGCTTGACTGAATGGTATACTCTTAGTCAGGTGAGATGGATGACAGCTCTTAGGCATAAGATATTGATGTGTGTCAGTTGGTTTTGAGTATAGGTCCGTGGAGAGCTGTCACCACGATAAGGTGCTGGAGGTATCAAGGAACGAGATACTAGTATCAGAAGTTTCGTGAGTGAACTTAATTGAAAGATGTTGATTGTTGGCACGAGCGATAAAATTGTTTACTTCTTCTTCGTCATGTGTCCACTTCATATCCACGTCGTCAATAAACCTATACCAACACAGAGGCTTTTCTATAGAGGATTCAAGTAGTTCTTATTTTTTATATATATATGCTTTATTTTAAACTTTTATGCATCAACTTACTACTTCTCGTACATGAAGAACCGTCATTTGTTATTTTCCCATCATATATATATACAAAAGAAATTGCTTTGTGCTGAAATTTGATAAGTTTATGAATGATTTGTAGATGTATGCTTTACCTATTGTACTCAGAAAACATAACAGGGTCTGTCTATGTGCTTGAAGTTAGAAACAAAAAACATCAATTAAATCTATTCAATGCTTATCTTGAAGATATAGTCACCCATGCAGTGTATGATATAATGTAGTTGAGGAAATAACAGCAACATATGATTTGTATATTTGTTTCATCTCTGTTGATTCCGTTTTCAACGAAACATACTATCGATGATCACCGTCTTTTACATAGAATAATTTACCATATTTTGTATATGTATACGTTTCTGACCAGGTTTTACTAATGGACTTCCTCCACTAAATAGAATTATAAATGTCTAACAAATAGCGTAAAACATAACAATAATGTTATTCATTTCTTCTAGTAGGTGCTATATAGCCTTGTGTACACTCAAAAAAATATATAAAAATACCTATGCTTCATTCTTTTTATTGTACATGGTAGAACCTCTTGCTGATAGATTTGACCCCCTATTTCGATCGTTTTTGTTTATACAATTGTTTTTGGGTAATTAGATCTTCCTATAGATATATGATTTTGATACCGATGATGCTGGTGAGCGGTTTTCTTTTGATAAACGTGTATGACATGTCGAAATTTACAACACATATGTTTGGTATGTGTAGTATCCAATACATACCCGAATAGCCGTCTCTACTGATGTACCTAGGATCCCCGAGGGTATTTACCAACCAGTAGTCTGAATTGTCTGACCTTGATTTAAATTACATTTCATTTATCATACATATATTTTATCAAAATTGGAAGTATTACAAATTTCATAAAATGTAAAACACATTGTTTCATTCTTTTATTTCACTTGGTTGAACCTCTTGATGATACATTTGGCTTCTTATTCGATCATTTTGAATTTTACAAAAAAAGATTGGATTTAGTTTTTATTATACATTTGATTCTAATGCTGCTGATGAGAGTTTACTTCTTGAGACACGTGTACAGCAAATCGCCATTTATAATATATATGATTGGTATTTATTTTATGTTACATGATTGATTGATTGTTGGGGTTTGACGCCCGAGTAGCAATATTTCAGCTATATGCTAGCGATACCCCATTACACCACCTGGAATACACAACCCAGCTGCTCTGTGGGTAGAGCGCCCTGGACACCGGCAAGGGTTCTAACCACTATTTGGTCGCCTTTTACGACAGGCTTAGAGCTGCTGCGGGCCTATTCTTATGATACCTGGGCCCGCACGGTGCTTGTATGTTACAGCTTGATGGGATAGTAAAGATAATGGTTATGCAATTGACATGCATATGAAAAATATGCCCAAATAACATACATTGATATAAATAATAAAGGAACCCATTGTAATTGAATTTTTCATTATTTCTTATTTTGAAATTTCCAGGGTAAAACTTAACTTTAAAATGATTTATATTGTGTTACATGTGTTAAGTAAAGTGAATGCCATTAGAGTCATTACAGAACAAATCAAGACTTTTGGACTTTTAAACATCTTTTCCACACTTTTGTCAAACACATATAAAACGGTGGATTAGTAAGTTCTCTTTCATCTGCATAATTTGATTTTTTTGTGTGTGAAAAAGATAGAGAACTGAGCATTCCATCGTTTTATCGGTGATTGAAACACAGATGGTTTATTTTTATTTAGTATCTAATTCTCCAATGGAAAGAAGACATATTGTAGAAAATGTATGTATCATTCTCCATGACTGCAATTAGTTACTGATCACATAGAATTTAATACAGGAAGAGCAGGGACAACTTGATATCTGTTTTGTCTAATATTGTCAAAAGAATTAATTTTCACATGAATATTTGACAAAATCGTGAGTGCATGATAGTACATTTTTTGACTGAAAGGCACAGATGAATGGCTAAATTTCTCTCGTATTTATCGATTTCTTTTGAATCTACGATATGATACTTTTCTAATATTGGATGTGGATATAATTAATGGTTGTCATATCAACTTTGTCCTTTATAAACCATTAATATTCGGTTGAGTGTATGTAAAATCAAGAGGCTAAAAAGCATCATAGCATCGTTAAATGTGATTGGGAACCTGACCAGTCTTGAATAACATTCGTTAGCTTCGATGATTAGACATGCATCACATCTTAGCTTTTTTTTAGATAAGGATGGTCAAAACATATATAGTACCAAAATTATTACGAAAATGAAGTAATACCGGACAGTTCTACTGAAAGGTATTTTGGACTACGGTTAGTCACAACATATAGTTCCGTATCATTACATGTAGGAGAATTCACTAGGACAATTAAACCGTATATCTAAGCAACTTTTACGACTTCGGAAGTAAATAAGTATATAATATTATATCAGGACTGAAGAAAAATTATGAAAAGTGAAAAGTATTTTGAGTTTATGCTACTTCAAAAACATTTAAAAATTCACTTTCTTCATTGTATAATTATATTTATTTGATTTTAGTGTTTTGCACGATCAGTAATTTGTACTGTTGTTTTGTTATGCAGTCAGTAGGGAAAAATACTTTGTTTAAAAAAAATCCTCATAGAAACCACGCTATTTGAATTCGTTCAAAATCATGAAATAATTAAAGGGTAATGCATTTATCTTGCATTTATAATGATCCGTTGTTTAGGAAAATAAGGGCTTTTGTTAATTGTTCAGGCATGATATATGACTTATTTGTCGTAAATCTTTCTTCAGACAAAAATCAATATATTACAAGTTGTAGAAAGAATCCAAATATCCAAAATGTCCTGCCTTTTGTATGCAGGAACGTACCTCCTTTACATATACAACATGTATAATATTGAATTGATCATTGTTCATTCTGTAAATGTATTTGACTTCTTTTATAAAGCTTTATTCAGTGAACTTATTTCTCAACAGTCAAGAGTTTATTATGATATGTTTTTACAAAGCGTTCCATAGTGGCATATGCAGATATTTGCATTTTATAGTTGCCAAATGGTTTATATTATTTGACAAAATTTATACATTGAATAGGTATACCTCATAAAGTGGCAGTCTTTACAAAAATCAATGTACTAGTATTTGAAGTAGTAATCTTCATAATAATCAGACACGAGTGATTTATTCACGTTAAAAATCCACTGAACTCACAATTATTTCTTGCTTAGAAAGATTTAACGTAACCAGTCTCAGTTTTTCATTTGATTGTTGCATTTTTCAAATAAAAGACAATGCATAAAATACTCAATTTGATTTCCAACAGTTATCGTTTGTGATATGGTTTGATTTTATTGGAAGATGAATGTATAGTTTTCTCAAAACTACAGATCTGAATACAGAAAAGATTATCGTTATGTTAAAACAGCATATGTGGAGGAAAAAAGTATGATTTTGTCGGTGGGTGTTTCTACACAATGAATCAAATATACCTTTGGCAGTGTCTTAATTAAAATAGAGATGTACTTAAGTAGCTGTTTTAGAATCGTCAAATCTTCCTAAAGAGCTTTTAATGTTTGTTATCAAGTTACTTTATGGTCTTAATTTTTAATGTTTAATCATTTATTCCAATCTCTCTGTTCATAAGAGATGATGCACGTCGAAATACCAATAGTTTCTATTGCATTTCAAAATCATTTACAGAGTTATCTCCCTTAATTTTGATTTCTGCTGTACATTCTATATAATTTGTATCTCCTAAGAACAAGGGTTATATGAAAATCCAAATGTTACTTTCTGTTTACAATAACATTAGAAACAAAATATCCAAAATAAGAATATGTAAGCTTTCTAACCACGAATCACATTTTGCATGATTCTTAGCTGGAGTGCTACTCAAACATTTCTGATAGTAGAAGCATTTGATATTGCAGTTTATCACCGTGTAAATGGTTTATAATGTGGGACATTTACTTGTAAACTGTTGAAATGTTTCAATGGGCAATCAGTGGCACTGTTCGGCAGATCGGTAAGGGGTTGTTTTCATAAGTCATGTTTTAAATACCAAAGCCTTAATAGACAAAACGTAACACGACATGCGCACAGTCCAGTTCAGGTTTTGTTTGATAAAAGTTTGGAATACCAAAGTTTAAATATGTTGATAAGGTCTTAATTAACTCGGATTGGCATTTGCTTTTGTTATTCTTCATTTAATTGACTCAGAGTTTTGGATGATCCTATATTTACACCAGATTCATGTGAAAACTGCAAATATTTACTTTTATTGTTTTTTTAAATAACCACCTGTTATATGTATTTATGACAATCCACCAAATTTTATAATTTCAAATCAATTAGACAACTAGGGAAGATAGATATTAACGATTGTGTCCAAACAACTTCCTGTCTTCAATTTTTTTTACCAACGGATCACTATAGCCATGCTTCAAGTCAAACATTTTGTCAACTTTCTTCCTTAATTATTTTCAGTAATAAGAATTAATTTGTGTATTTACACAAGTAATTAATTTGGTGTATTGTATAAGGGGCAAATGAGAGTTCTGTACCATTCATAGGCTATATTCTATTTACCTGGTTCTTGTAATGGTATATATATTTATGTTATATTGTATACCAGATTTTTTTCTAATAGTTATAAATTTTCTAAGGAAAATCATAGACAGCCTGAAGAACAGAATATTTTGAATATATATTTTATCTACTTCCTTTACAAAATGTTGTTGTTTTACTGTAAATCTCATCAACATCAAATATTCTTATGTTGACCGTTTTAACTACATTTATATCAATAACAAATGGGCAGATTTCCTCCCATATCAGGATTTTTTTTACCAATTTACTGATTTTCTCTAATTGTTGGCTTCATTACATCATTGTAACGTAAAAGTAATTACAAATATGTACTTGAAACTATACTATATTAAAGCATCTGTTTAAAATCACTAGTTTGCAAACAAAGTAGATCCATCTCTTTCACATAATTATCGAACGATCTTTTGTTAATATATTATACAGTGAATGCAGAACTTCAAAACGTATGACCTCGATATAAAACAAATAGAAGAAGCAAAAAGAAATATTAAACGGCATACCGTTGCAAACGAAAAGGGCAGAAGAAACTAAAACTATTACAAACGTTTCAGGAGGTAGACCTAGGGTATGAGACATAACTCTTACAAATCATTGGAACATTTGATTGGAATAATTTCATTCTATTTCAAATTAAATATTTGATAGGCTGTCGTGAAATTGAATATGTTGCAAACATATCACTGATTTCAAGAGTTATGTCCCTTACCCCAGGTCTACCTCCTTAATTCCTATCTCAAACTTTCCCTGAATTGCTGGTGTAGGACCTTAAATGACATCAAAAATCAAATATCAAGGTGTTTTATTTTACTTTTCAAACGAAAATAAAATTTGACGTTCGTTCATACAATTTTCATTTGAAAAAAACATGAAATACATTTTCAAACCAAGCTCTGTAATAGTCATTTAAAATATAAATTTTACATTATGTAAATTTATTATGTAAACATAAAGATCATTCAAATTGTCTTTCATATTCCATTAGGCTCTTTCTCAGAAACCTCGTCAGAAGGAGTTTACCTTCGTCTGGACGTTTTTCATTTGCAAAACTTTCCGTTTTAGTAGAAAACAAACCTCCAAAAGTGCTTCCAGTAATTCGAATAAACACAGTAACGAAAACCCTAGACAAAGTCCAAGGGATCCTCCGACATCCGCTATTACTTGGTTTGTCTACAAAAAAAAGAATAAATAAATAAAAAAAAGAAATGAACTGAATTATCAAAAAATAAATGAATTGGAGTACGTGTATGGAAAAGGTACACACCTCTAGGGTTCATTGATTTCATTTCAGTTAACAGCTTATCTGTTTTAGTGTGCTCATTGTTTTGTTTTCCTTGCTCTGTGTCACTTTTCCATTTGTAAAGGAGATATGATTACCTTTGTGAAACATTCCTGGATTGCACTTACACACTTGGCAATTGACCTTATGCCACTTTGATTATTAGAACAAGTAATCGTAAACCATATTGAAAACTATTAATATATAACATAAATATGGCCAAGTACGAACACTACAACGTATTAACTTACGTCATACAGTGGTTCCTCAATAACTTCTTGATAGTTAAGAGCCTCAAAGTATATGTGTACTTTGAGGAAATTGGAGCTGTTATATAAAATAAAATTGTAAATCAATTACATAAGCATATAAAATGATTACTCTTTTCAATTCCAATGTAACAATACTTGGAATTAAGAAATAAACTTGCCTGGCTCTTAGGCAGCGCTGTACTTAAAAACATAGCATTATCTTTCTTTTGCCCCTCCCAAAACGACACAAAAGGTCATTTTAATTCTTCTAGTTTGAAGTGTTTCAATGTAATCCCAATATTTTCATTTGGTATTTCATTACTGTTCTCATGACCAATTTTCATTCAGAATTGTCAACGTTCCTTCCATCTGTAGCACAATCCCTTCAGCACCTATGTATGGATTTTTCATATTACAATTTCTACGTTTTGCCAGAGCTTGTTGTTACTACTCAGACTTTTACTTCCACGCTATAATTTTAACAATCAGGCTTCAGGAACAGGGTAATGTTGCTACAAGGTTGAAGACACCAATACTGATGTTTTATAGTGCTATAGATGGAAAGAAAGTTGACAATTCTGATTGAAAAATCATCACGTTTGCCGTAAAGTATGGTCAATAGTTTTACTTTATAATCAATCTCTAAATGTAGGTCGGGATATGAGGTTGACTTTGGAGTGTCTGTAGTATTTTTCATCTCAAGTTCTTTGAGGTAGGTGGGAAAAAAAGATAATAAAATGTATCTAGATATTGCCTCATGTGATCATTCAGCAAGACTAAAATGTAGAAAATATCTGCTTTTGACTAGAAAATGCCACTTTTTGGTTTCCATGGAAACAAAATATTTGCTGTTTATTCCTCGTAAAAGCACAGTAACATAATATTGTTTTTTTTGTATTTTTCTTTCTTTGATGAATTCTATAATTTAGTTTTTATATTCTTTTTTACCATAATTAGTAGTGAAGGAAAGCATTCTTTATTAAATATGGGTGAATTATGCTGACAATGACCTAAATTTCAGGGCGGATAGCCAGCTTAAATGGTCGGTGACCCCTTAGTGTATTTTCGTAACGCATATAGTAAAAGGTTTCAAGGCGCAAAGTTTGAGAAACATCTGCAATTTCAAATGTATACACTCGCCCTTTCTTAAGAAAATGAAGTCATTGCTCAGAGTAACTGTTGACAATGCTGCAGACATGTCTTCTGAAATTCTCGGACATGATTCAATTCATTCGTCATTTGACAATCGGATAGCGACGAGTAAAATCATTCACTTTTTCTCGACTTTTCAGGATCCTAGCATTTTCGAAGAGGGGTGGTTGCAGCTTCTATCGAGAGTGATTTTGAAACGTCAGACGCTGTTTGGAGTTTGAGTAGTTTTTCAGAGTTTATCAGCCTACCAAGAACACATTAATGTCGAATATAACATAACTGAGACGACAATGTATTTGGAATTTAAAAACAAATACTTGTATTGCCCATACATCCTGAATCTGTATAAACTGTTAGTACCGAAATTAAAAACCATGATTTTCAAGCTGCAAGAAGCATAACAGTTAAACGTTTTGTACTGACGTGATATTGCAGTGGTTTATTACCTAAGATCAGCATCATCTAAAGTGCAGGGCTCTTCACTATATTTCTTACACGATATATTCTTTAGCTCCTCCTATAACAGAGTACGTATATAACGTCTTAATCAAATGTTTTGATTGCACAGTACACTAGCCCTATCGGTTCATCTGGTCCATGCTCCCATATTTTAGAGTCGCTCGTTCACTTTTGTTTCTTTGTACGTAATATTTTAGTTAGTTTATGCTCTTCGTTGTGTGTGTCTGTTTTCCATGTTCGGTCTTTGTCCCAGGATTACATTCGTTTGATTTCCTCTACATTGTAGAACCTTGGTTCCTTTGATTACTCTTTCTATTGTATATGCTTTTTCTTTCACTTGTAAACAGAGTGCATAACTTTTTTATTACATGTACATAATTATTGTAATATCGAGAGATACAGATTGATTCAGTTTGGATTAAAGGAACAAATTGACAAAACGATACTGCATTTTGCTAATCTTCTGTGCAAAAATATATTAACTATGCCAATGCTTAACAGATCAGTATTTACCCCTTCTCCATTTATATGGTAATCAGTACAGTACAACAGAAAATAACTTCGTTGATTTGTATTGATAAGAACTCATGCATTGTGGATTGTTTAGCAGAGCCTGCTTGCTAGCGGAGTGGTATAATGTCGGCGGCCGTATTTGAAAAGCAGAGGATGCTTACCCTACCGGTGCGCCTGGTCCATGCTGCCAGTTTTAAGTGAGATTTACTTTGCAACCTGATTTTCCACTATTTTATCTTTACCATATGTACATATGTTTCCATGGGAAAGCATTTATTAATCCTTGTTAAAAATGTATAACCTATGAAACGTTTTAGTTTTCGGTTAGTCCTTACATTAATAAATACACCGATTGGAGTTACTATGAGAAAAAAACATGTTTTCAGGCTTCAGAAAATTGACTGGATAGTTTGTGGTATTTTACTATAAATGAGATAGAGAAGAAGAGACGAATGTTTTTAGTAATATTTGATGGTGGAAACCATTCTCTTTACTACAGGTTGTTGCTAGAATTTTTAAAATCTAACATAAGGTAGCGATCTAGTTAAAAGTATAATATACTTTCTCTGAAGTAGGTGAAAATTCTGTTGAAACCTTAAACTACAACAAATTGAAATATATTTTAGTATTTATTAGTTTTTTTTTCCTACCACTCGCTTCGATCATTAAATTGTCAAACTTATTTTGAGTTCCCATGACTACTCTCTAAGTAGTGTGTGTATTATACTCACTATCTTAGTGGTGTGAGGCCACTTTGCAGCAGAATACGAGGTTGAGTAAATATTTTCGCTAAAATATAATCATGTATATGTAATTAAAAATATATATAATATGCGTCAAGATGATTTACCCGAAAGCGAACACTGTCGATAATAAGATTTACAATGGTCTACAACGCTATGTTGTGTAAATGTCTTAATTTTATGACATATTTTTGATATTTTCGCCTTTCAATATCAGCAATACAAACAACGTAAGGTTACAAAACTTAGCAGAAGACATGAATTGCTCAAACGCCTGATCTGACAAATATGTTTGCTGCTCCGTTTATAAAAAGGATTGAGAAATCTGTTACGATCTTTTATGATATAACACTATGAATATAAAACATATGTGTCAGTGTGCTCGTTTTTTTTTTTTAGATATTAGCATGTGATATTTTAGCGGGAAGAGGATTTCTCTTGATTTCATAGGTTTTGACTTAGTAGATTTTACCTATAAAAACGAAACGAAATAGCCAGAACTATATAAAATATTCTCAAATAATATTTAAAGATGTATTTAATGTAATTTAAAAAGAAAAGTGGGGGTTACTGGGCAAATGGTATTGATGCTTTGAAATGAATAAAACTAGACGAGTTCAAAAATCTGACAGAAAGGACGGCAGATGAGCAGCAAGCAACCTTAAGTTCATCATAACATTTAAGTCCGGACTTTCATCTCCTATCTGGTGTAATTGCAGATTTGTTACATCTTTTCGTATACTGTCAGTGGGTTTTTCATTGTCTTACATTTTAAAATTTTCTTTTTGCAATGGTTTTACTATTCTTTTTATGTTTTTTTTTATATTCTGTTAATTGAATATTTTTTTTTATGTTCTGTTAATTGAATGGTTTTTTTTATATTCTGTTAATTGAACATCGGATTTTTATAGCTATTTTAGCTATTTTGCTAAGGGTATAACTAATAATAATAATAACTAAGTGAAAAAACATTAACTCACTTGCAAGGGGGCGGACAATCACATATATCTGAAGATTTTTTTAGAAAACGTCGTCTCAGATTCGAATAACAGGCTTTCTCTAAGAAGATATCAAAACATGTCATTTGAAATAACAATATGCAATAGATCAAAAAGAAAAACAAAGTAGACTTATTTGAGTATTATTACTTTCTCTTAATTTGATATATAAAAAAACAAACAAACACACAAACCGAATACCAAATAATGCATCGGTGTTACGTTTATTATTCAGTTAGTTTTGTATTTATTTGAATTTTCGTTTGTTCATTTATTTATTTCGTAGGTTATATATGTTTATTTTTGTGTTTGTTTTTTCTGGCAATTTCTGATTGTTCATTCTGTATAATGTAAGCAAACTCAGAGGAAAATACACAAAAGAAAAAATATTATTAAAAAAATTTTCTTTTACTATATACACCAAACACCCTTATGCTATCATTGTTTTGTTTACATTTATAATTGCTAAATATTTATCAATATTTTACTACATTTAAGTGTACGTTTTTGTAAGAATCAGGCAAAATGGGAAAAAAATCAAAAACATGTATATCAAAATCCTTCCCATCTGACAACATAATTTCATTCAAGGATGTTTTCTCTAATTTAAAAGACCACTTGTTTAATGTTATGAAAATGAGGTTTTCTCTAAAGTTATCTTTCTTTAGAAGTTATATTTTTACTTAATATTTGGTGTACTCCAATAAATTCAAAATTCAATTTAGCGAAATAATTTGGAAAATTTTCTCCATTTCCTTGACTCTGATGATAAAAATACTCAATTTGCACTTCCACAATGGTGGTTTTTTCGAATTCATATGTTTCATTCACTGCTTGATTCTTTCATAGACTGACACTTAAAAAGCGTACCTTCAGATGAAAAGCAACCTTTGTTGATAGTCGCACCTGATTCAGTAGAATTCTCTTTGGAATCAGTTGAAGAAAATACATTCCTTGTGAAGTATTTGATTTCTTCTTGTAGATTACCGACAGCACATCCACATTCTGTCGTAATCAGGGTCTCTAAACAGTTTTGTAAGCAGCTCTTGATAAAAGACAAATCAATTGAAATTAATGAACAAGCAAAGCCAATACAAAACTGAACCGGAAAAAGAACTACAGGTGAAAGAACGATAACAGATAACTAATACTACAATGATAATCAATACATTCTGAGATGCAGAAGGGTTATATGTATGTAGTGGTCTTTGTAAGAAATTTGCAAATTCTGTGACATGTGATACATCTGCCCCACCACACCCATCCCCCCTCCAAAAAAAAGTTACACATTATTTATTTTTTTATCAAGTTGATTTTTAGGTCTATATGATGAAATTCATTATTCATTCCAAACTCTCTGTTCTTAGTAGATAATTCTCATTGGAAATCCAACAGTTTCTATTGTATTCTATAGTCATTTACAGAGTTATATCCCTTAATTTTGAAATGTACGATACATACAATATAAGTTTATCTCCTACAAAATGGGTTATATGAAAAGCCAACTGTTTAAGAACTTCTAAAACTTAAAACTTTTATCAGTAAGTAAGCGGTGAATAAGTAGCCAAATACGTTCTGATCAATCCATAATAATGTAGCGTTTGTAGAATATTTAGTCAGTGGCACTTCGTCACTGTAAATATACGTCCGATACTTTGGAACAGGGCTGCTGGTTTATAACACTACTACTATTTATGGAGGTAGAACTAGGATAAGGGGCATAATCATAAAATCAGTGATATGTTGGTATTACATTCAATTTACCAAAGCCTCTCAAGCGTTCGTTTGAAGCAGAATAAAATGAATCCAAGTTAATTAGGTGCTTACATAAGATTGATGTAAAATGCTGAGTAAAAACGTTCCAATTATTTTTAAGAGTTGTGTCCCTTACCCTAGGTCTACCTCCTTAAATGATTGTACAATTCCAGCAGGGGGAAAATGTTTCGGCCAAATTTAATTTGTATTACCAAAAAGAAGTTTCTTATTTCATTAATGTGCTTTTGTTTTAAACGTTATAACATTGGAACTAAGATTCGAACCAATTGAATTTAATCCATTGATGACTTGACATGAAATATATAAATAATCAAGATAACACATACAAAAGACAAAAGTTTATACTCAACCCGGACGCCACATACATAAAGCTGGTGACACGGAGCAGGTGCACCTTTGGGTAAGAGTATATATGAAAGAACAAACCTGAGTAGAATACCGTAGAGAATGTTTCCTGGAATATTGCACGGGATCTCGACATTCACCATACGGTGTTCCTTGTCTTTCTATTTTTGTCTATATAAAAATACAAGCATGTACATGCACAACCTTATAATTTAAAACTATCCTCATATTACATTGACGACGAAGTAAAAACAAATGTTGACATTTTTTCGGATTCTTTAAAACTTTTTTGTAAAGTACAAACATGTATATTTTTTTCTTTTTGTGCCTTATTTCAATTTTCGTAACATATAACGAATGCCCCTTTTATGCCGTGCTTCACAGGATACACGTGTTACAACATATGTTTTCATATATTTCAAAACGAGTAATCAAGGGAACCAAGGTTATAGCGGTAATCAAAAGACTGTAATCCATGAACAAAGACCAGACATGGAAAACAGACATAGACAAAAAGAACACAAATTAACTAAACTCATACATACAAAGTAACAAAAGCAAATGAGCAACTCGGACTCCACTTAAAACTGGGAGCATGAACCAGGTGCACCGGTAGGGTAAGCGTCCTCTGCTTTTCTAGAAACATCCGAGTTGCTCATAAAATGTCAAGTCTGGGGTAGACAAACGAGGAAAGGAAAACTATGACCCGTTGAATGAATCATTTTTCTTGGTGCAGACGGATACACCATAACGATCCACGAGTTCATGATGACGACCATAAAACTTCTGTAGTGATGACTTCAATCTTGTAGCAAAATAACCCTGTTCCAGAAGCTTATTTGTTAGAGTTCTAGCGCGATACAAAAAGTCTGCGTAGTTCCGGCAAGCTCTGGCATAACGTATGACTTGTGATATGAACACTCCATACGCAGGTGCTGAAGGAGTGTTGCCATAAATGAAAGGAAAGTTGACTATTCTGAATGAAAAGTCATCACGGTTGTCGTAAAGTTTGTTCAGTAGTTATATCTATTTGTGCCCTTCAAAACTCATAAACTGCATATTTAACTCCAATTCAAATGAATTTGCAATTAATGATTGAAATCATCTGAAACATGTGCTTACCTAAGTTAACCTTAATAAGTTAATGAGTGAGTGTTATATATTTATCATATCTTATTCATATATTTTTCATGGTGGTCTTAAATATAGGGAAAACACATTAAAACATATGCCTTTCAGAAAGACATTTTTTCCTGTGTATAAGTGCGACCTTGGTAAATATTTTTTCAAAGTCACATTTAGCATAGTTACTAAGTTTTAAGTCCTCGAATTAACTATTTACATAAATTTTACTACTAGAGAACATCTAAATTGAGCGTAATAACCGACATTGTCCTTTGATGTTACAGGTTGATTGATTGATCAATTAATGGGGTTTAACGCCCGAGTAGCAATATTTCAGCTATATTCAGGCGATGAACATAAAAGGGATGATAAAATGAACATGAAAAGATGATGAAATGAAAAAAAGGGATGGGACACAAGGATAATAGGGTCGACAAATTGTAATTGTTACAAGATAAAAGAAAGAGATGGGTAAGGTCGGGCAATTTAGCCTCCTGTGGCGGAGCGCAAAGGTTCTTACTCCTACCGAATACCACAACAGGGTTCTTTAACGTGCAAGGAACGTGACATCTTTCCCAACATGGTGCACCACTATGGTTTTCCGTACTATAGCCTGACAACCCCAGCATGTAACACGCCAGGGGTACCCATTCCACCACCTGGGTCACATATCCCAGTTTTTCTGTGGGCAGAGCGCCTAGCCCCCGGCTAGCTTTCTGAACACTATTTAGTCGCCTTTTACAGCATGCTTAGGGCTGCTGCAGGCCTATGTTTTTGATACCGGACCTGCACGGGGCTTGATATTTTAGGTATAAAGTGAAGTGAACTTCTATATATAAATCACAACAGAGGAAGCTGGTTAATATTAAACTGAATGCACCTTGAAACCATTCAACGAGTAAGGATAACCTAAAAAAATAACCCCTTTTTTAAATTGGGTTGGTCTAAATTTTCTCTTTTAACCAGACTTCTAGATATTTCGTGGCTTGGTCAAGACTGGTTTCACTGTAAAGGAAATCACCAGTTTTAGTGCAAGGGATGTTTCAAATCCTCCAGATATAGTCATTCCCTTTTCAAGAGGTAACGGAAAGCTCCCGAAGTCATGGATCACTAGGCGCAAACCAAAACCTTCTGTCATTTTTTCAAACGCATCATGGTTCTCTAGATTTATCGTTAATGTCATACCTAAAACAGACAATTTAAGTTAATTGTTTTATCGATACGTAATGTGTACATTAACAAAACCGCTTTTGTTAAAATATAACGAACCCAAGAATACAAGTTCAACCATGCTATGAAGTAAGTAAGCTTGAAGGTATTTTTATTTTTATTGTAGCCCATCCTTAAACAATAATGCAACAAATTATAAGATACATGGTTGCAATCAGTATAAAAGGTAGTATGGATATGATCAGACGTGTCGAAAAGGGGGGGGCAAGTAAAATATCCCAGACTGCTTGTATTAACACACATTACTATATTCTTCCTGTATAAATAATTTGTAATTAACATGATCCCACACCATGCATTAAGTATAAACAATCTACTCCAAATTCATTTATGAAAATTCGATGCTCAGGGGTTTATTGATCAGAGGCTTATATAAAAGGTCACATGAAAAAATATACATCACATTCTGTTTATCATATTTTCAACGCCTAGAAATGTTTAAAATAACAATAGTGTAACAGCTATCTTTCGAAGTAGGTTATGGATTTTTGTCTGACAAGTAAACATGTGCATATTATCTATATTTGTTCATTGTCAAGGAAATAAATCATATGATTGTTATTTGATCAAGGTAACACCAAATCTAAAGATAATCTGAAGTTAATCCTATCAATCCCTGTTAATGTTAAATACTTGTTCAGAAACCTGTTTTCTTGACATAATAAAAAATATATACCACCAAATGGTCCACTATTAGAAGTGATGTATCTGGAAGATTGCAATGTATAACAATTCCCATAGTCGAATGTTGACGTTGACTTATACACACTGGAATGATAAAGTAATATATATCATGTAATCAACTGAATAAAACAAAATCATCGAGATGTATTCTGTAAATCACATTTTGAAAATACAGTTCGAAAACCACTTTTAGTCGTTCTCTCCGCGTGACTCGAACTCGTACCGCTGTGACATCTATGGCAACACCGCTTGCACAAAGTCCAGGCCATAGACCACTCGGCCAGCTAGTTATATATAGGCCATATAAAAATATGGCTTTCGCTGACCGGGTCATTCTTCCTCGTAGGATTAATCTAGGGTTCTTACTTAGTACACGATGTATGGTGGTACGGGACAGTTCATCTAGATGTTTTTATGTAGGATATACATATCTATATAGACATATAAACATACATATTTAATTTGAAATTAAGTAGATATAAAAGTGTGTCAGTTGTTGAAAATGATTATTAAAGCGTTAAGATACAGTTCATTTACAACACAATATTTTAAGAAGCAGTATTTGTAAGAGTAATGCAAATTCTGTAACATGTGATATACCTCAAATAAAGGTTACACATTTTTATTTTTGTTATTTAGTTCTTTTGTGGATCTTTATGATGAAATGCATTACTTATTCCAATGTGTCTACTCATAGGAGATAATCCACATTGAAAATCCAATAGTTTCGATTGTATTTAAGTGTCATTTACAGAATTATTTCCTAAAAAGTTTCATATAAGAAGACACATATTGATTTTTCTTTACTATAACATTAAAAAAATATATGAAAAATAAAAAATATGTAGGCTTTCCAACTATTTATCACATTTTGTATGATTCTTAGCTATAGTGCTTCTTAACTATTTTCGCATGTTCAAAATAACTACATATTATTCATTAGAAGCACTTAATACATGCGTAAATTATATCATAATTATGTTTATGATTCTACAATTCATAATCAACTAAAACAATGAGCAAAGTCAATATATATATAATATAATACTCTCGCAACGTGCACAAGAGCTAATTAAACAGTCAACGTTCTCAACAGGATATCCAAGAAACCCCCAGCAAGGTTCATTACAAAGTAGTATTTGTGCAAGTCCATAGAAAAAAGAAAACAAAAACAAACAAACAAACAAACAAACAAACAAACAAAATTAAAAAAAAATAAACAAACAAAGAAAATTCAGAGTAAAAAAAAACAACAGAATATCAACATTACCCTATGGACACAACATTATTCATAGTGTCAATAAAATCTTAAGCTGACAAGAAACCATTCAAAATACTTACAGGTCACATTAATTAGACGTATTGCATATTCACTTAAATTCTATTATAATTTTATTGTTCATGATATTAAAATACTTACGGGTCACAAGTTGTTTCAGCAAATGTACAGTCCAACAGCATATCTTTTATTTGATGACCAATATCGGTACGGGACTTTCTAGATTACAAATCATAAATACGTAAATTGCTAATGCACACCATTCTGAACTACGTCAAGTTTCTCAATTAAATCATTGTTTTTTTTCTTTCAAGAACTTAAATAGCAGTCTTTTCAAATATCAGAGAGGGATTTCTTTGCTCATTTCCAAACATCGCAAAATTCACTTTTCTAAAGTTTATTGTTTATTGTGTATTGTTTAGAAATAGTGGCTGAGTACATAACCCGTCTTTTCATTCCGCTGCTACACTTTAGATAGAAATTCAAAGATTGTTTATGCTAAGTTCTGGATTAGGAGATGAATATTCGATTTTTTTTCAAAATACAACGTTTGTAATCAGAAATGACACAGTTACGTACAAATACAGCATTTGTTAACATTTCTTTTAGTTTGTTTGTTTGTTTTGTATCATATTTTCTGCACCATGAAAACTGATTTGTTCAACATGTCGTGGTTTTCATTTCCTCTTGACTTGACTTTTTATGAACAACTCAGCGGGTGTTTCCGAAAAGCAGAGGACTCTTACTCTACCAGTGTACCTATTCCATGCTTCCAGTTTTTCTTGTGTAGTCTGAGTTGCTCATTGACTGTTGTTATTTTGTATGTAATATTTTGGTTATTTGATGTCCTCAGTTGTGAGTATCTTTTTTTTCATGTTTGGTTTTGTCCCTGGATTATATTCTTTTTGATTTCCACAGGAATCGTGGTTACTTTTACTACTCCTGCACCATAAAAACACCTCTACATGTAGCAATTTGTCTGAATTTGATATGGAATTGACAACGAAAATCAAAACACTTCAGCAACATGTTATAATTATGCTTCAATCAATCATGTGTTAAACATGACTAACATTAATGGGTCATTATGAGAATTATATCTAAGATTTGCAGATTGAATATAAAAATATAATGCATTTTGTACCTATTTCATGTCGCGAAATTACCTGCTTAGCTTTTGGTATTCGGCGATAAATGATTGTTTTACAAGATATGCATTGTTTAAAAGGAATTCATGATTCTGCTTCAGATCGCCGGTGATATCGGAATCATCTGTATTTCCATAGTTTTCACCATACATTCCGACCTGCTTATCATCAAAATAATCGTAGCCAGATAATACATTCGATAAACTGGTTTCAAAAATATTTGCTGTCGTATGATAGGTTTCTTTAGTGTTTTCAGGCTCCTCCATCAAAGATGAAAGAATATTATGGAATTCAAAGTCACCCTAAAATAATTATGGTAATAAAAGTTGAAAGAACAAAGTTAGAATTTCAATTTTGATCTTATCGTTTATGGGAAAATCAACCTAAAGAAAACATATTTGCGGATAATTAATAAGCGATATCAATGTACTTTTTATGAAATACACTTTATATGCAGTGACTTTCTCTTCATACATATACATATAATGTAGCTTTATAGTCAGACTATAGTAGTAAATAAAAGAGACGATACAGAATTAAATTTGTAAATTTTTATATACTTTTCAGAGTGAGTAAAGGCCGCGAAGGTTTTATGTAGATCAATGGTGTCAATGCTACATCAGTTTTCAAAGACCCCGATGTAGCAAAAACATTGTCTACTAAACATGACAAATATCTTGTCGTATCAGCAGGCAAAGCCCAAACAATATTGTTTTTGTCTGCAAAATGTATTATATCCAATATTAATTATCAGAGGTAGACGTTGAAAATAAAAGCAGTGATAAAACCTATACTGTAACTACACTCTCCAAAGAAGAAATAGTGGATAACCATAAATCTGTGCTATCCTCTTTTGGTCTCTCTACAAAAGACGATGATTGTGATTTACCGTCTATCTACTGGATTCCTAAACTCCATACAAACAACGTTTTATAACTGAATCCGCAAAATGTATCACCAAATCTCTTTCTAAACTATTAACTTCTAAACCCACAGCTGTCAAAGAGGGTCTCCAGTCATACCACAACACTTATTACTCCCGTAGTGGTATTAATTCAATATGAACCCTGAACAGTACGAAAGATCTTTGGAGACCATCAAATCAAGATTATTATCAAAATATAATAGCATTAAAATCTATGATTTTTCAACACTGTATACTTCTATTCCCCATCTAAGTTACAATCCCGACTCAAATCTATAATACATCATTGATTCTCCAAAAAAGATGGTACACCTAGATACAAATATATAGTTTTTGGTAGAGTTTCCTCATACTTTGTAAAAAATAACCCCAAATCATCTTTCACATATACAGAAGATGTTTTCAAAATGCTTGAATTTTTTATCGACAACATATTTGCCAGTGTCGTGGACGCGATTTTCAACAAACAGTCGGCATTCAAATGGTAAAAAATTGTGCTCCTCTACTTGCTGTCCTATTCCTTCATTCTTATGAGACTGACTTTATAGCTGATCTGATTCAAAAGAAACAACATCGTTTAGCTAGATCCTTTTATCTCAGTTTCCGCTATAACGATGACGTGTCATCGTAAGACAATCCTAGTTTGGGAATTTGATACATCGTATCTACCCCAAGGACTTGGGATAAAGGATACTACACTTATAAATTAATGGTAAAGGAAAACTATTGACCAACTTTAAGACAGAAATGACTTTTTATTCAGAATTGTAACTTTCCTTTCATCTGTGGCAAAATACCTTCAGCCACCTGCGTAAAGTTGCCGAAACTACGCACACTTTGTATCGCGCTAGGCTTCTAATAGTTAAGCTCCTGGAAAAGAGTTATTTTGCTACAAGATTGAAGTCATCAATACAGAAGTTTTATTGTCGTCATCATGAACTCGTGGATCGTTACGATGTATCAATCTGCACCATGAAAACTGATTTATTCAACTTGCAATTGTTTTACTTTGCTCTTTTGTTTATCCCGGACTTGACTTTTTATGAGCGGGTGTTTCTAGAAATGCAGAGGACGCTTATCGTACCGATGCATCTTGTTCCCAGTTTTTAGTGGAGTCCGAGTTAATTAACTTTTGAGACTTTGTTAGTATTACTTTAGTTACTTTATGTTCTTTGTTGTGTTTGTCGGTTTTCCATGTCTGGTATTTGTCCCTGAATTACATTCTTTTGATTTACGCTAGAATCTTGGTTCCCTTAAGTAAAACTTGAAAGCATGCGAATCTTTATCTTTTTTCTCTTAAAAAAAATAATTCATATAAAATACAATTAAAATAGTGATATCGCAACTGTGACTTTTGATCTTCGTTTTTTTTTCGGTAATCAATAAACGATTAAAATCATTTGGTGTCTTTAGTTGGGCTACGGCATCAGGTAAATCATTTGTAACCTTAAAATGGGAAACCCAAATTATGTCGCCATGGTTGCTTCAAAATTAGTATGAAAAGGCAGTATAAAAAGTTTGAGGTGAAATGACGGATACTTATGTAGCAAATGCTATTCACGTGGTAAAAATAACAATATGAAAATTGTGACACGTCTGACATTAAATGGCTCATCAACTTAATTTTTGACCAAGACCACATGTAGAAATGCGCAATACTAATTTCACGAATGCCAAGTGCACATTGAAGGAAGAAACTATAACCCACGGATTGCATCATCGTGATAACAATAAAATTTTGGGTCAATTTCAAGATGCGATAACCTTATTTCGCAAAGTGAAAGTCTGTATATTAAGAGGTTAGGCAAAGAAACTAGTACGGGAACGTGTGAGTCTAGACTTAAGCATACGTACACGTTGATTTGGCGTCAACCTCGCACGCAGTTCAGCAAAATGCTCGTGTACGTGTACGTGTAGAACGTTAATGTTACAAATTTAGCGATTGGTCCGATTTGCCTTCCTAACTAGTAGTTGTTTTCCGTTTTTTATGATATTTTATATTTTATATAATTCTGGCAAAAATATTATTTTAGCCGCCATAGAAAAAGATGATGATTTGCCCTTGCTATCGTCCCTTAAAGAGGAGAAACTGTTATGTACCAGAAGTTCGATATACAGATTTTGACAAATGAACAATGTCGTACCATGTTCCGATTCGAAAGAGAAGATTTGGTAACTCATACCCATGCCCTTCAAATACCAGATAACATAATTTGTATGAACAGAACGATAGCCTCTGGATAAGAAAGTTTTTGTATAGTTTTCCGTCGCCTTGCATATCCATGCACAGTGGAAGATCTTGGCCCTGTTTTTGGAAGGAGCAAGGTTAACATTTCGTATATTTTCAACTACGTCATTGAATGTTTGTTCACAAGACACAATCATCTACGTTTGGAATTCAACAGATATTGGTTATTGCAAGAACATTTAATTCTTTATACAGAAGTCGTCTTGGCTTGAAATGCTCCGCTTGACAACTGTTGGGTTTAATTGATGGAACGATCCGTCCTATTTGCCGTCCGCAGCAAAACCAGAAAATATTATTTAATGGTCACAAGAGGGTCCATAGACTTAAGTTTCAGGGCATCGTTATCGCTAGTCGACTTATTGCACATCTCTACAGACCAATTGAAGGTCGTAGTCAAGATGCCGGTATGCTAACGGAAAGCAATGTACTAGGCAAAATATATGACTTCTCCTGACGGTCAAATCTTTTCTGTGTACGGTGACCCTGCATACCCGCTTGGTGATGGTTATGTTATACCACCGTACCGAGGTGGTGCAATCTCAAGGCATCAGATGATATTCAACATAAGAATGTCGGCTGTCCGTATTTGCGTTGAATGGGCCTTTCAAATTTTGCATATTCAGACTTTAAGATAAAACAGAAAGTCTACTTACAATCTGTTAGGAAGTATTATGCAGTTACTGTATTGCTTACGAAATGTCACACATGCATGTATGGAAGTGAAACAAGTAGCCTCTGCAATCTACATCCACCATCACTGATTGATTACATTATCTGATGAGATTTACTTTTAAAGCTTTAGACGTTTATGTGTTTAGCTATACACAGTAGTCATCTAAAAAAACATGGATAAATTTGAAAACATATATCTATGTATCTAGTTCCTTTGTTTAGAATTTAGCTCAAAATCAATTTCACCAAAAATGTAAAATAAACAACCTGTAAATTGTCTGCGCTTTGCCTTAAAAACTGTAGAAATTGATTTATCTATAGTGCTTAAAGGGTTGACATGTCCTGAAAACCCTAAGTCCAAAAATGACCTTGACATTTGAGTCGTGACCCGGAAATTAATAGGGTTCAATGGATTATTATGCATATTCATTGTAGCATTAGTTGAATTCCAAAAATAAGCAATGCATTCTCTAATTATGTGCAGATGGATACAGGCCTATCAATTGTAAGCAGTTAAAGTGACCTAAAGAACTTGAGCAAAGACAAATGAGGACAAACTATTAACCTGCTACAGGTATTTTCAAATAGAGTATGAAATCAAAATATAAAATAAGACATTGTAAATTGTTTTACTGTGCACACAAAACAGTTTCAAACGCTGTAATTTTACTATTATAATTTTTGTCGATTAAAGTTTTTGTCCAATTTTAGCCATGAGTTCATCATATTTTTCTCCATTTTCTCAGTTGCCTCTCCTTTTTCTCCAATTCAACTCTTTCTCTTTTAAGTTTTAGTTCCTCTTTTCTGAGAGCCATTTCTTCTTGTCTTGTATTTGACTTATTGTCAATTCTCTCCTTTAAATATCCAATGATAATATTAGTACTTGTACTTCTTTTGATTGGTGTACCTTCAACTTTTTCATCTTCCACTACAAAATTTTTTAAAAAATATATAAAGTAGTTAGCCTTTGAAATTATAAGATATAACATATTCATATTCGTAGTTATTTTTCTAACATTAATATATTCATCTTTTGAAAAATAGGGCCAACAAAGATGAAAACTGCAAGATTTCGTTAAGCAGGAAGTATATGTCGGATAGGTCTGAAATTAGATCCTTATGGGACCCCTACCTGATGATGCATACCAATTATCAAAGGCTAGGATAAGTAGTCGCAGAGAAATTTTGTTTTCCCGTCCGCGTGTGTAACTAGTGAAATTCAGCCAGAAATATGTGATAGCATCATACAGATTATAATCAAACTTTGTCTGACTGACAAAAATCAAAATCAACATTATTTGACACTTTTTGCAAATTTGGTCATTTTTCAGTGAGTAAATGAATGTAAATATAAGTATGGAGTGACACTATGAAGACTTTTCCATTAAGTCGAAAAATTGAGAGAGAAAAGCCTACGTTTGAGTAACAGCTTCTTGTTCGATTTCAATGTCCCCTTGTTGTTTTATCTTTTTTTTTGTTATCAAAATTGTTTTTGTTATAAACAAATTAATATACATTTGTAACTTCTTTTTTTCTGTGCTTTTGTTTTTGTTTTTTTCTTCACTTGTACCTCAGTTCAGTTAGACATGCTTTAATGTTTCTTTTTTATTACTTATAATATTAACAATTACAATAAATAAAATAAAAATCTTTTTAGGGGTACAGTTTTCCAAAGCCCTTGTTCTGATTACTTTTGCTATGTTTTCTTCTTTTTCTTTTTTGATTTTGTCTTTTTCCTTTTGCCCTTCTTCTTCCTCAACCTCACCCAAAAGAGTTTCCGTCTCACCATATTTCTCATCCACTCCAGATCTAGATATATGATTGATTTTTATAGATTATATATAAATTTTATATATATATATATATATATATATATATATATATATATATATATATATATATATATATATATATATTTGTCTTTACACTTTTAATCATATGAACTATATTATCTAAAGGACTATAAATCAGCTAAGTGTTAAGATTAATGCATTATGATTTTTTTGAAGTAATTTTATACTAGAAAATTTAAACATGAAAGCTTTATACATTTACTATTATAGAGATATTGACCAATGTACACTGTCAATGCTGATTACTCTTACTTTTTTTAAAAGAAGCAACATTATGTTTCTTCTGTTGCTCCTATATTAACTTCCGTAACTCGCCTCCCATCCAGCTGAAAATCATCTCTAAGCATTGTGGTGGCTATCTCACTTTAACTCTTGTTTTTAAAGGGGTTCTTGGTCAGGACTTTCCTTAACATAAATTCATCATCTTTGTTGGACAACCGCACCTGTTTCTTACAATTTCCAGCCATTCAGAAATCAGATTAAAAAGAAATCTCAATTAAGATATGGATATTGTTGGACAAAGCAAAAATTTTATGTTTATTGCCCCGGTGTAAAAAATAGGAGAGGCAAAGATGGGATGTTTTTATTGATACTTTTAGTTTATTGAAACCAGCTTTGGGGATATAACAGTAATTATTAAGTGAAATTCACCAGTAAACACATATATTTTTTTGTATTATTTTGGCATTGTCAGTATCTTAGTGTTACTATTTTACAAGCAAAAGTGGTAAAATACCTATTTATTAATGTTTTCAATTAATCAATTTATAATTTAATGATAAATATTTCTAATTTGTAATTCAACAATAAATATATTTAAAAAGCTTTTAATTTGACTTTATTTTTTTATACAATATTTTAAAGATAAATAGGCATTTATGTCCACTTTTGATTGCAACATATCAGCCCTGACACATTACACAATGTAAAGGTTAGTACATTTATTTTTGTTAGTCCAAAATATGGAAACTGACTACTAATACTTAAATAATTGTAAACAAATGGGCTGAGATAGGTCTGGCATCCCTTTTCCTAAAATGTGGATCATATGGGGCGGGTGGTTGTCAGGGGAATAGGAACATGTCATGACATGGGAACAAGAGATGGAACCAGAATTTAAGGGGATAGGGACCATGATATTATTATATAGATGGTACAAGAAGTTGAAGTAAGGTGGTTGGGATTTAATTGACTGAGGGGGGGGGACCTATGGACTAGGGGTATTTTTCTACAACCTACCAGTGGCTGATTCAGTGGATGGAGGCAGGGATCCCCCTAATAACAGCGTTTTTCTTTGGTTATAGTATAGAAAATTACTCATGCGTGACCAATGTTGCTCCCCTTTTTATATATATTTTTTGGGTCCGTCACTGCTTGCCCGCGCCTCGTGATTGAATGATAACTGACCACTAATGGGATGGTAGACGTCTATATATGTCTGTTTTGTGTGACGAATGTTGGGGGTTGAGATATCTTACTACGGGCACCTGTTATAGTAGCCCTCCATTTTCCGTGCGTATTACATTTGTTAAAATTGGTCTAATGGTGATAAACTGACAGAAACTTGATTTGCACAGAAAAGAAAAGTCGTGATTTGATCAAACAGTTACGTAACAGTAAATATAAATTTCTAACAAATATTCCTTGTTTTCAAAACTAATCTATTCTCCGAATATGATTGCTTTTCTATGGCTCATTTTGAAGCATGGAATTGTAACCATACCATCAAAATTTCACCAACAGATGCAGAAAAAATTCAAATTGAAGATACAACTGCTTTCCATTCACAGCTGTTGGATTTGTTTGAAATATATTAACATGTACAAGTTCTTACTTACGGGTGGTCGCCTCCTCACACGTTGACATAAACTTGTAGAATGTGACAAGCAACGCAAATTGATGACGTAATACGCACTATCTGATGGGGAAATCACCTGCTACATGAACACGTACGCGTACTCGTCGCTTTGCTTAACCTGTCTATCAAGTAATCAGTCCGTATTTTGTCCAGAAATTTATTTCGACAGTATACAAATATTTTAAAACTGAAACATGTAAATTGTTCATGTAAATACTCGGTCTATATTGTATTGTTCTCTACAAGGCCTTTATTTATTTTATGAAATTGTGTCGTTAATTTACTAGTGATGCATAATGAAAACAAAGTGCATGTAATGAATATGACAGATGTTGCATATAATTATATAAAATGTAAATCAATGTATCTTAACTTACTTTCACAATGTTCCGAAGTAATTTACTTTCAACTAGATCTAATTTTGACTTCTTTATTATGTTCATATTGCATATTGTAATTGCTGGAAGCGGAAGAGGGTTGAATTTTATCATGACGGTTGTCTTTGTCGGGTATTGGAAAAAGTTCACAAATATGCTTGTTACTTGGTATATCCCCACACCAAAGAGTCCAAAGAATGCAAAGAGCCATAGAAATCGTAAATACATCGGTCTGTCTGAAACTATTCTAGAAATGCCATGTACATTAGATTCCGAAGCGATGCATGAAAGCTTCCCCTTTATGGATGTTTCTTTGGAATGCATATCAATTACGCCACCCTGTTAAAAAAGAGAAATACACAATACATCGAAAAACAAATCCGGGTGTTTCTATATAGGAACACAAGACGATGATTTATTTTTAAATGATGAAAGGTAGGCAAATGAGGCTCAATTTTTGAAAAAGAATTGACTCATTTTAATGGACCAGATAAATATCCTCGCTCGATAATAATGGCCCTTCGGAATCAATACCTTTTGAAATTAGTTGCTGGTCTTCCCAATTTGTCTAAGTTAGGCAAATAGAGTACTATCAACAATGCGTGTTTTAGTTTAAAATCAAAATAGCAATGCTATTTTAAAAGTAAAATGTCATCTGAAATTGACTTTCGTTCACTTGCACCATTTTATGTACTTAAAGATGGTGTTATATGTACAAATGTTAATTTTTAGAGAGCATGTGAATCATACAGGTCATAAAGAACCGGTTAACCCTATAATGGACCGATCAGATCAATAGTTTGTGTTAATATAAATCAAGAAAATGTTTCCATAATATTGTTATCAACTGGTTAATACTTATTTTAAATTTGTAAATTCATTTATAGGATTGTTAATGCGATTTTCTTACCATCCATCATAAGTCCCCAAAAGCTAGTAAGTTTTTATGACATAGGCTGTTCAATGTTTGGGTCTAAGCCATACTTATCTACCTACCTATCTATCCTACGAGTGCCCAGTGGCACATAAAGCTGATATCAGATTCCTCCATTTGTGCCTACGTTTTAATTTCATAAGCTGTTCAATGTTTGGATCTTGGTCATACTGAGCTTCAAAAGGTTTCGATCTCGATCATTTGTGATATGAACATTTCATGGCAAATATACGAACCTTACTGTGAAGCATGTGTCTATTGTTTACAATATATACCGTTTCTGCTACCTTATTCAATTTTATACTTCCGAGGATGAATGTAATGCAAAGTATTACAAAATCTAGCTTGTGTTATTACCATAGTAATTCGAGGGTAAAATAGTTCAGTGTCATTTTTTTTTATCATCGTATTAACACATAATGTTATCCGTAGTTTAGAGTATTAACTCCCATTTACAACCACTTCCAATGCTATTGAATTGGTGTAATGAATATATGACCTACAAGATCTACTGACTCCTCCATGAATGATGAAAATGTCTATATTTAACGCAAAAAATAAATTAACTACATAACATAATAATTGTCCAGCTCTGTCATTGTCACAGAGCATTTTAAATCACTTTGTACAACTCCATTACTTTTTTTGTGAATTTGACCAGCGGCCATTTTGGAACTATGGTCATATAAAAATAAATCAATATAAGTGATAATAGGTATGAACTTTCTCCGATTTTTTCCCATTTTAAGACGACTTTTTGACAATTTGAAAAGCAGATTTTCTTTAAATTTCAGCCATGTTTGATTTTGTTTAGTTCAACATTGTACAAATTAGGTTTATGCCATTCAGCCCGGTCAGAGGATTTTCGGGAACAAGATGGTGATTAGACAAAAGACGAATTCGACGGGGGACGATAATAACTTTTTTTTTGTGTGCAATTTAAAAAAAAATTACTAATATTTACTCACCTCATTTAATTAAAGCAAATAGACATGATGTGACAAGAAGGAAAAACAAACATCCGAAGAAACAGAAAATAAATACAGTTTAGAAAAAAATGGATTTCCTACCGTTTGCCAAATGATTCTGCTTCCCTCCAGTGAACCACGCATCAGGCACTTTTTTGTTTCAGTTATAAATCATTAATATGCCAAGTCAAATTTGCCTTTGAATTTCCACAGTTTCTGACATGAATCATACTGTCTTTACATCTAATCATTTTCGGTTGAAAGAATTCAACTGCTGATTTATATATTGGCTTAAAGATACTTAAAGATACGCATCTAATGTTACTTTATTACGCAAGCAGAGTTATATATGTATTCGTTGAACCAAAGTAATTTTGTAATATGATTTTAAAATGAGGATTGACATATAATGATATTGTATTAAAATGTTTAAAAAAATATTGAAATCTATTTTGCTAATGTAATTGAAATGTATCGCTTAAATCGTTCTCTTCCATAATATCATTAAAACACATTTTTTTTGTTTTAGTAATGATGTATAAGAACGACATACAACGCAAAACAGCGAGAAGCATTTACTTTCTGTATATAATAGAGAGTTGATACATCTATGCATATTTAAATATATATAGTATTGGACGGGATAAAGCCGTATTTAACGGCTTAATCCCGTATTGGCGGACTTTATTATTTTGTATTGTGTTGTCAGTTTTGATCATATTTTGGCTAATATTTGAAGGTTAGTTAATACTTCCATGAATCAATTGTCTGTCAGTACATTATATTTAGATAAGGAATGACTATTTATTAATTTTTGGTCCATGAAAGAATAACCTTATTCATGTGTTGCACAATAAATAACCTGTGTAGAATTTTTTTCAAGTGAACACCACGGACATTGTTATTTCAAAACAACGGAAGGAAAATATAACCGTCATTCCTTATAATTTCATTTTAGTATCAAAATTCAACTAGTAATAATTCGAAAAGGATGATTGCGTCACAGTCACATTATACAAAATGGTCTATGAGATGATGGACACTAGTTTGATCCAATTAGAAAGCCTGTCATTACTGAAATTACACTGTTTAGTAGTAAATATAAGTATGTTAAGTAAGCGTGCACCTCAATAGAAAATGCTCCACCAGATAGTTTCTTAAAAGTAAGGCGAGTTCAAATTTTTATATTTTTCTTATGTTATATTTTTCTTATATGAGCACGGAACCGATAGAATGTTACATAACACAATTTGTTTTTGAAAATGATTATTATTATCATATACAAATTTCATATAGCGCCAATACTAAAATAAGACTCTAGGCGCTTTACATCAAATTATATCAATTTCATTATACGGTACATTTTTTTTATTATAATTTACACGCGGTCGACTGTTGATTCAGTTGAGGTAGTCGATTGTAATAATTGAAGCGATTGGTCATTTAAGAACACATGAACTGAGTCTATTGGTTTACTCCTTAACTGGTCTTAGATGTATGGTATTCTGTAGTACGTCAGAATTCTAGTGGATTCGATCTGTTCAACAGCGTGTGAGTGAAAGTCAAGTGTCAGATGCCTCCGCACTTTTTAACAATGCCTCTTTTTTTTTCGGGGAAATTATTAGTAAAATGAGCTTTAACACCATTTAACTGCATTGGATAAAAGGTTGATATTTTCTTTCATATATGTTTAAATATGCACAGTTGTTTTTCTGCTTAAATTGTGAGTTCACAGTGAAAATATACATTGTCATAATGACTTATATTTCAGTAATCATTATTGTTTTTTAATCATTTGGAATATCTTTAAGATATGACGTACACTGACGTAAGTATCACAATATGCTCACCGTACTTCAACGATTTCTCTCCTAAAATAAATTGTACATTGTGTTTGTTTACGTTTTGTTGTTTTATTTTTTTTTCGTGTATGTTTTTATACTTGATTAAATTGGTATTTCGGGGATATATCTTGTAAATCTTTGGAAAATTCTACTTATATCCACTTGTTTTTTTTACAAATGGTTCATAGATTCACTGCATTACTAAGGTTAATAAACACATTTCATCCACATTTTCAACGATCGCAGGTCTTATTGGGTGGATTTCAGCACCTAGAAAAACTACAATCATGCATTGAATATTTCCTTACTAAAGACTTATTCGTAAATTACAGTTGTACAAAAACACATAATTTAATCAAAAACAATATTGAAGCTTAATTCAAAGATCACTAACATATGAAGATTGCATATATTGGTTTGCTGTACACATAGTTCATAGAGTAACGGAGTTTAAAAAAATGCATCCACGAAATATAAAGAAATATTGAAATAGGAAGCCAAATCTAGCACCACTAAGTTTTACCAGAGCAGTTAAAAAACACAACATTCTTTTGACACATGGTGATACATAGAAGGAAAGCTCTGTGTTTCAGGAATTTCAAATTTCGTGCTATGTGGTGGACAGTCAGTCTGACTACTGTGTAAGTGAATACATAATGAATAAAATGTAATATTCTTACCATCAGGATGAATAGTTCAACAGTATTTAAACTTTAAACTTAAAAATATTCAATCAATCAAATAGGAATAGTCCATTTCAAATTGTGTAATTTAAAAAAATGCATTCATCCAAAACGTGCTTCTGCAAAACGCTTATCGTAAATTGATTTGAAACTTTAGAGGAGGTAAAACACCTCTGGGACAAACCGATTTCAAAATTTGTATTTTTATAATAGCTACTGTATTCATCATATTATTGCATTGTAACTGCGGTAAAACCCCTTGATAGATACCAGTTTTTAAACATGATCCATTTAATTAGTTTTAATTACAGTACAGGACAGGTGTGGCGGATCTTTGTTTAGATAACATAATTAAAAGAGTAATCAAGGGAACCAAGGTTATAGCGGTAATCAAAAGAATGTAATCCAGGGACAAAGACCAGACATGATATGGAAAACAGACACACACAACAAAGAACATAGATTGACTAAAATCATACATACAAAGTAACAAAAGCAAATGAGCAACTCGGATTCCACTAAAAACTGGAAGCATGAAGCTGGTGCATGATTGCAAGATTAAATTAATTTTATTTAAAGTGTAATTTTGTAAATACTCAGTGCATTTTACATAGATCTTTTCTGTTTAGTGTATAGAACCAATAGTTTGTTTTACATGAATTGTACAATTCAAAATTATTCAATGTTGACAAATACTTTTAATCGAAAAATATATAACAACGTTTCAATTTGTCAAAGTATTATCAGTGGAAGGTGGGGTTTATTCAATAAATTAACAGTCAAATGATCTAACTATTCATTATTTGAACAACTGAAAAAGGAATTTATTTAATGTATGTCGAAAAAAATTATTTGTCTTACCTATTTCCCTTTCCCCATTAAAAATACATGTAACCTATTGATTCATTCGCAATTTATATTTACCTTTGACCTATACGTAAATCACGAAACACATTTTTTAAAGATTAGAAATAGAAATTTCCTCTGGCTTAAAACGTGCGTTATTATAAATCATGAAGCATAGTTTCGTTTGAACGAAATGAGAGGCAATTTTATGTTGATTCCCAATTTTACACACCCTATGTTCCGTAGTTCATTGTTCTGTGGACTATTAAGTTATAAAACAACGTTAATATATATATATAGAAAGGTCTGAAAAATTCCCAACGGTGTTAGAACTGTCAAATTTGCGATGCAAAATTTTTGTCGTTCCCTCCGCCGGACTCGAACTCGTACTGTTGTGACATCTATGGCAACACCGCCTGCACAAAGTCAAGCGCCCTAGACCACTCGGCCAGCTAGGCTATATAAAAATATAGCTTTCGCTGGCCGGGTCATTTCTCCTCGTAGGATTAATCTAGGGCTGTAACTTAGTACACGATGTATGGTGGTACGGGACAGTTCATTTAGATGTTAATATGTAGGATAGAGGATCAAATTAATGATGCATGTCACAACAAATCAATATTATTCAACTTCTCAGAATGTGACGACTCTAATGGCTACACTGCTCCATCTATACGTTTATATATCTTCCCTGCATCAATTTGATCCGCTGGAGCAGTGTAGCAAATAGAGCCGTCACATTCTGAGACGTTGAATAATATTGTTTTGTTGTGACAAGCATCATTAATTTGATCCTCTATCATACATATTAACATCTAAATGAACTGTCCCGTACCACCATGCATCGTGTACTAAGTTACAGCCCTAGATTAATCCTACGAGTAGGAATGACTCAGCCAGCGAAAGCTATATTTTTATATAGCCTAGCTGGCCGAGTGGTCTAGGGCGCTGGACTTTGTGCAGGCGGTGTTGCCATAGATGTCACAGCAGTACGAGTTCGAGTCCCGCCGAGGGAACGACAAAAAATTTGCATCGCAAATTTGACAGTTCTAACATCGTTGGGAATTTTTCAGACATTTCTATACGTTTATATATCTTCCCTGCATCAATTTGATCCGATGGAGCAGTGTAGCAAATAGAGTCGTCAAATTCTGAGACGTTATATATATATATATATATAACAATATATAATTTCACTGTCTGAACTCACAATTTATGCAGAAAAACAACTGTGCATAATTAAACATATATGAAAGAAAATATCAACCTTTTATCCAATGCATTTAAATGGTGTTAAAGCTCATTAGATTCGTTACTTTGTATGTATTTTGTTACTTTATGTTCTTTGTTGTGTATGTCTGTTTTCCATGTCTTGCCTTTGTCCCTGGATTACATTCTTTTGATTACCGCTATAACCTTGGTTCCATTGATTACTTTGTATAAAACGCAACATTATCTGGTAAGTCTACTTAATTATTCATATGTTTTGTTACATAAAGACAAATCATTTAATGATCAGTTCATCAAACATTCATATACACCTTGGGAAAGGTATTTTTATTTGATTTCAACGCATCTTTCCAATACTCAGCTTTTACTTATGGTTTCCATCGGTAACAACGGGTTTACCCTAAAGGAATAGATTCGGTAAGGCCCTATTTTGGCCCCTGTATTCAATGTTTTTGAAAGATTTGTTTTGGTCTATACTAGTTAGTATGTTTTGAGAGGATAATGGTTGTAGTAAATATATCGCGGCCGATTTTGGCGATACCATGAATGTTTTTTACCTAATAGCGGTCAACATTAACACATATTAGTGAAATCTTCAATTTTATTGCATTTTGCACATATTTTTCGATGGTTTTTGCCTGACACGGGAGTGGCCGCATCCGTGTTTATCCAAAATATTGACAAATATGTTATATCTTACAATACTACACAATACATGTAAAGATCAAGAATGAACATGTATGAGGCCACATTTGTTTTTCACAAAAACCTTAAAACGTATGCTGAAATATTTAGACTATATGGATTTTTCATCATTTAGGCAATTTTGTTGATGCTACAATGACGAGATATTTTTTTCTGTTTTGGTCTAAATCTTATCGAACTAGCTAGTTTAAACACTTACGATAAAAATCTTTATTTTGAACAATTTCTTATTTTGAGGCCAAAATTTGCCACTACCTAACCTTCTCCTTTGAAGACGTTGCCATTTCTTTATTGAAGAAAAACTGTAACGCATTGCATAAAAATAAGTGAAAAATCTTGTCACATACGTCGTACAATGGTTCTCCAATTACTTCTTCGTAAGCTTCAAAGTAAATGTATGTGGACGTTAAGAAAATTAGAGCTGTAACAAAAGAGAAAATAATTCCATCAGCAAAGAAACACATTTGAAAAAGATATATATACAGATGTCCGTTGTCATACTATATATATTATTTCAGTTCAGTTTTTTGTCTTACTTACGGGGTCTCAGTACTTTTATTCGTGGGTACCAATTTTTGTGGTTAGAGGAAAGGTTGTAGGTTTTTGATTTCATTGATTTGACAACATTACCATACGCACGAATGCAAAATTTCCTACTTGGTTCCCTTGATTACTCTTTTATTGTATTCATTATTAGCTATTCCTAAATATTCACCTTCCAATTATCCATTATCTTTTTCCATCTGAGATTGATCATTCTTCATGAAGAAGTCTCTATAGAAACAAATCGACGGCTTTCAAAAACTTTTTTACAACAATTATGCATTTTGGCATTTTACCCTCCATACACTTGCAATGTTTCCGAAAAGAGTTTCTACTTTTTATTCATACCTTAATTCTTTGTCTTCTAAGATACAGGTCTTGTTTTTAACAAACTTTGCCTTATCATATTTCATACATGATACATTTTTTCAGTTCTTTCTGAAAGAAAATGTATAAATTTTAAAAGGTCATTTTTGTTTCGATTACCTGTTTGAACCTGCCACAAAATAAGTCTATTAAACTTATCACATTAAACAATTATCATATCTTCCCTATATATTATTGATTATGAGTATTTAATAAGCTAATAAGCTTTGGTTCAATCTAATTACTTTTCGTTAGCTTTTTTATAGGCAGTTTGAGTTTTAGACAGACTTGCCAGAAATGTGTCGGTAAAATGTCTTATCTCCAACAACAAGGGTCCATGTTATAGTAAGCCAAACTCAGCCTCACATTGTCTCAGTTTCCGCATTACCTAATTCCTCCCTCAGGCATACTTTCGTCATTCTCATTCCCATTCCCACATTAGCACCATGTCCTAACCGTCTTACCCAATTCCCCCGTTGCCAACTTGCCATTTTCATCATACCCCATTCCCATTCTCCCATTGTTTTCCTGTCCTTACCACCTTACCCCATTCCCCTCCCCAATTCTCTCTTGTCCTATTCATCATACCCCATTCCCCTTCCCCAATTGCCAAAATCCACCTACCCGAAAAAGGGTAAAATAAAACCATCCTTACAGAAGATTTATGGTCGTCATCATGAACTCATGGATCGTTACGGTGTATCCATCTGCACCATGAGAACTGATTTGTTATAGTTTTCCTTTCCTCTTTATCTCTGATCTGAATTTTTATGAATAACTCTGAGTACGTTCCTAGAAAATCAGAGGAAGGACGCTTTCCCTACCATACTTCCAGTTTGTATTGGAGTCCGAGTAGCTCATATACTATTGCTTCTTTGTATGTATTATTTTGCTTATTTTGTTTTTGAATTGTTTTGGTTTTTTTTTGTTTTTTGGGTTTTTTTTTGTGTGTGTCTGTTTTCGCTGACTAGTCTTTGTCCCTGCATTGCATTTTGTTTTATTTCCTCGAGAATCTTGGCTTCATTGTTTACGTTTACTCTTATTCCTCGTTGTACTATTTCCCATACCCCATTATCCATTTCATATGACATCATTCTTCATACTTAATTCTCAATTTCTTATTAACCATTCATAATCAATACCGTCTCATAAGTATAAGATAGTATCAATAAATGCCATCAATAATGGCATATGCCCAAGGTTCGTAATAATGGGTAAGTAAGAATGTAATTGTCTGAGGCAAGGCCGAGTACTATACAATCATTCAAGGGCTATTAGTACTAATCGAAGAAGTATAACTGGTCATTCATGAAAATAAAACTCATTTCTGAATGAATTAATTCACCAGTTAATTAAATGTGTTTGTATTTTAAGTAAACATGTACAAGATGGTTCATTGAGGAACGCTCTGCCTTAAAATAGGGTAGTATCTTATAATCCGTGATTCGTGTATTTCTTAATCCCAAATATGTCTTCATTGGAATTTCATCAGTAGGAACTGTTTTCAAAACTAAAACAAATTGTTATTTTCTACTACAGAAAAGTACGGGAAAATTTCCCGTTAGAATTTAACACTATAACAAAACATCTAATATTTCTCGATTAAGGATTTGAACAGGAATTGTTGTTTCTAGAACGTAACAACTATATTTGAACAATTTCATTGATAATCTTGAGATATGATGAGACTCCCCTGCTTGATTTTTAGACAAAACTATACTTTGGTATTTTCAAAACTTCAGTACCTGTATCATCAGAAATGAGCACCCCTAAACATTCGACATGATATGTTTTAGAATCTCACGAAAGACCGGACCAAAAAGAAAAAATCAGTTATTATGCACTGGTTAAATCTACAATGGACTTCTAAGAAATACCTACCTACCTATCCTCTTTATGCCTAGTGGCACAAAAGGCTGATATGAAAAATGCACAAAATATTGTTGGTTTTTTTTATCGTTCGTATATATTCATAGTGTTAACAAATGGTTAATTAAGAGGGAATGTGCATTATAAATAGAAAGAGCTGTTTATTTCAGTACACACTATACCGATAAGACAATGAACATTTCGGTTCAAGCTATGATCTTTAAATCGGTTACTTACTAATTTAGTGTTGTGAGGCCATGTTACAGCATAGTACGATGTAGAGTAAATATGTTCACAGAAAATACATTCTAATGAGAAAACTTTGAAACGGAGATATAAATAATAACACTAAATATGTGTTTTAGTTTTTTATTTCAACATGTATAACATTACTATGACCATGAGACTTATCTATGTTACCGATATTTGCAGCCATTGGGAAGATTTGTTTGTTTGTTTGTGAAGGAGTAATCAAGGGAACCATGGTTATAGCGGTAATCAAAGTGTAATCAAGGGAGCTAAGGTTATAGCGGTAATCAAAGAGCAATCAAGGGAACCATGGTTATAGCGGTAATCAAAGAGCAATCAAGGGAACCATGGTTATAGCGGTAATCAAAGAGAAATCAAGGGAACCATGTTTATAGCGGTAATCAAAGAGCAATCAAAGGAACCAAGGTTATACCGGTAATCAAAGAGTAATCCAAGGAACCAAGGTTATAGTGGTAATCTAAAGAATGCAATCCAGGGACAAAGACCAGACATGGAAAACAGACAGACACAACAAAGAATATAAAGTAACTAAAATCATACATACAATGTAACAAAAGCGAATGAGCAACTCTAACTCCACTTAAAACTGGGAGCATGGAACAGGTGCACCGGTAGGTTAAGCGTCCTCTGCTTTTCTAGAAGCACCCGCCGAATTGCTCATAAAAAGTCAAGTCCGGTGTAGACAAACGAGGAAAGGAAAACTATGACCCGTTTAATAAATCAGTTTTCATGGTGCAGATGTATACACTATAACGATCCACGAGTTTATGATGACGACCATAAAACTTCTGTAGTGATGACTTTAACCTTGAAGCAATATAACCCTGTTCCAGAAGTCTATCTGTTATAGTTCTAGCGCAATACAAAAAGTCACGTGCAAATTACTTCTATCTTAAATCTCAATAAGTGGTTGGCACATTCGAGTAATTTTCAGAAAGTGATTCATTGTCAACTATAACACATACCATTAAAAATACTATTTTTTCGTTCACATTGCGTGCATTCATTTGTACATTTCTTCATTTCTTGTTGCTGCTATTCAGCAAAAAAAACATACATATAGTTTAACAAAATTTTCAATATTATCATATCTTCTAATGGTTACAATATATGAATACACTGACAAACACATTCAAATATTTTATATTGTTATCAGGATATTATTTTAAATACAGGAAAAACATTATTGAACAAACGTTTTTTTTACAATCAGTATCAAGAATCAATTCCAAACTATTTGCCTTTCTTAAGACGCCAGGAATTCTTAATTGTTAGATGTAAAAAGCCCTTGTCGGAAATCTTCAGTGGTAAACAAAATCTTTCTCGGAAATCGAAAGGGGGAACACTCCTCATGTTTTAGCAAAACCATTGTAGTGTTTACTCGTTAGAAGATTGAATCTCAGGTTTCGTTATAAATGATTCCGAAAAAAAGTACTTTACCATTGAAGCTTGAAAGACTTAAGTAGTGTCTTTGTAAGAATCATGCAAAATCTGAAAAATGTGATACACCCTAAAAAAAGCTACATATTTTTATATTTGTAATTAAGTTGTTATATGGGTCTATAGTATGAAATATGTAAGTATACATTTAAATCTACCTGCTCTTAGGAGATAATCAACATTGAAAATCCAGTAGATTCTATTGTATTTGAGCGTCATTTACAGAGTTATCTCCCTTAATTTGGAAATCTACAGTGCATGCTATACAATTTTCATCTCCTAAGAGCACGGGTTATATGAAAAACGACATGTTAATTTCTGTTTACTATTACATTTCAAAAAAAAATATCAAAAATAAAAATATGTAGGTTTTTTACCCATGAATCACATTTTGCATCATTCTTATCTGGAGTCTTTCTTATGTTCTTGTAATAAAAGATGAGTTGCCATACGCTTTATGGGGAAAACTGAACTTCTGTTTTAATATCAGCTGATTTGTTGTTTTTTTTATATCTGAAAGAACATTGTCCTTGAGGTTATTTGTGTCAAATTGTTTTACACTGTTTTGGACATCATATCTGAACAAAATTCCTACAAATTAATTTCTGAAACAAATAAGGAATCATTACTATAGCAAAAAGGTAATAAAATAAGTCTAGCAATTGAGTTGCATTTTATCATTTCATCTATTTTTAAATTTCAAAGGAAAACAAAAATGTCACAGTCTCATAAGAAAATTTTATGATATTCTAAAGTTGTAATAACTTACTTTATTTTTTCATATCTATAGTATGCTCACAAGCTGCTGTTTTCTATAGTATGCTCACAAGCTGCTGTTTTCTGATGCAACAGTGAATATTTACATTTTGTAACTTCTTGTTGCAATGGCAATGATTAATAACTTAATGAAAGTTCAAATACATTACTCCCTTTCAGGTTTTGAGAAAAATAAACAAATCAAAATTGTCATATTACCCATTGATCACTATATTTATTCAGATTTCAAACAATTTGACTATGATAAATTTACAAATATGTTACAATTTTAATTTATCATTACAGCTATTCGTGTGAACAGTATGCATTTAACCTTATACGTAAAATATTTAACAGTAGATATTTCTTTTTTTTCTTTCTATTTTTTTATTTAGGATTGCAAACAATTTCATAGTTCTTGCACCAGAACAAGTAATAAAATATGTCAAAATGCATTCAAATAGCTTAATCCAAGACGATTAGAAACATCATAGTTCACTGTAAAATACACTATTAAAAGATTTCTGGTTTAGTACATTCTCACATCACTCTACCATTAGCTTATGGCATACATTGTGTCAAAACTATGCTAACAATCTGAAACACAATCACTGTAATGGTATTTTTTATTATTATTCTTGATATTTAAAAATACTTAAGAGTAAATAGCATTTATCAATTAGAAAATTGTTTTGCAGCTAATTGTTTGCTAAGAAGGAAATCCATTAAAGAGTTAAAAAAAATACACAATCTCCTGTAACTTTATACCTTACAATTGTCAGGATTAACCAAAATACTCACATCATCCTAACATTTGAGACAAAATACTTGTGAAGGTTTTAAGTTAACCAACACTATGCATGAACAGTTCCAAGTTTAATGTGTTCAAGCAGTTTTACAGTTATCGCATTAAAAAAAGTAGCATAGTAGGAAAGCATTGCATTGTCCTTTTATCCAATTTAGTAAAATTACGTATTCTCCGTCATCAAAGATACACATTTTTTTCCTTTTAAAGGATTTTGAAGATTATTTTATATTTTGAAATACATGCAATTCAAAACCCCACCGATCTGATAATGTAATATCATTCAGAGATACTTTCTCCATATGAAAAGACACATTATTTGATCTCTTTTTTGCGCAGAATGTTTTCAGTAAATTGTTAGACAAATGAGGTTTTTGACAGAGTTATCTGTACTTGACATGTTCGTTTTCAGTGCATTTCAATGAAATCGCAACTCAATGGTCCAGCATGATGTAGAAAATCTTGTCTGTAAGCCTTAATTTTGATGGTGAAATAATCAAATTACACTTTTAAAATGGTGGGTTTTTGTCATACCATGTTTCACCCACTGCCTGATTCTTACTGAGACTGACACGTTAGGGTTATTTCATATAATTGCAACATTCTATTTTATAAGATGTCAATGTAATTTATGATATGATAACTTTACGAACAAAAGACTTTTTAATTAGTTTTTATTTCATCTGCATGTATGCATGGATTAAATTGAAGAATTCTTATTATTTGCTGAATTACAATAATGAAGCTATTGAAAATAAAAGCCGAAACATATGATTATCATATGGTGCTTGATTTATATGATAATCATATGATGCAAACCACATGATTCTCATGTGTGGCACATTTGCCTGCGATACATAATCACTGATACAGTTTTGTCCTATAATTGTAAGAAGAAAGCCGCAAAAGTGGGAAAGATGAACAAATTGAAATGGACATTTTAGATATAACGCATCAAATTGATATTCGAATTAAGTAATACTTTGATAGTCGCTACAAGAGAGGTATATTTTTAGTCTTTTTAAAGCAAAAACTCTGTCCTGACTAAGCTGAAATTCATTATCTACAGTTTTAGCAAAGTCGACTTTTCTAACAGTTTAGTGGGAGTGGCTCTTGTAAACAGTTTAAGTAACAGTCTTTGAAAGAAACATTCAAAATCTGAAAAAATATAATACACCCAAAAAAGGCTGCATATTTTTATTTTTGTAATTATGCCGTTTTATGGGTGTATATTATGAAAAGTGCAATTATTCATTCCGATCTGTCTGCTCTTAGGAGATAATCAACATTGAAAATCCAGTAGGTTCTATTGTATTTGAGTGTCATTTACAGAGTTATCTCCCTGAAGTCTGAAATCTAGAGTGCATTCTTTATAATATTTATCTCCTATGAGCACGGGTTATATGAAAAACCAAATGTTTATTTTTGTTTACTAAAGCATTTTAAACAAAATAACAAAAATAATAATATGTAGGCTTTTTACCCATGAATCACATTTTGCATGATTCTTAGCTGGAGTATTACTTAAATCCTAAAGCCGTTTCTTTTGAAAGTTGTGCCTAGTTATTGTTGTAGAAGGTAGAACCACTAGGAATAGTAATAGCTCTGAACTACTCAGTTATTGTTCCAGGCTCCTAGACAATGTGTAATTAATGGCAAAAAAAACCCCAAAATGGCAGTTCTAGAATCGTTATCTTGTCGATTGATTATAATTCAAATGAAAGATTAGAAATATTGTTAAATGTATTTGTCCAGAATAACAATTGAGTAATTCTATATTGAGTCAAATAACCTACAAAACGTAACTTTGGATCTATGATCATTGGTCTGAAAAGTGATCAATTTCTTCTAAAAAAATGAGTAATAATTGCTTTTTGAATCGGATAAGTTTTCGTTAGTTTTGATGTTACCATTATTTACATAATTATTGATGATGACTGCAGAAGAATTGCAATAATAATGTAGAATGTGGAATTACATTATTTGTAATTCTACTACTTTGCAGTGGTTTAAATCTGCGTTAGGTGATGAATAATGTGCTGAAGACATTTAATTAATAGCATCCTTGTGCCAATATATTTTCGTATTTGTAAGATGTGGCAATTTGAGGTTGTCTTATAGCATTGTTTGTGTATGGTCGTGTAATGGATTTATGGTTCGTGTTTGTAGTAGTACTCCAACTAAGAATCCTGCAGATTCTGAAATATGTGATACATCTCAAAACAGTCTACATATTTTTGTTTTTGTTATCAAGTTGCTTTATAGATCTATGTGATGGAATGTATAATCATTAATTCCACTATGTCTGCATTTGGAAGATAATTCACATAGAAAATCCGATGGTTTGTACAGTATTCTCTCTTTATTTGGAATTCTACTGTACATTCTGTATTATGTATATATCTTATGAACAAATGTTCTATGAAAATTCACATGTTTAGTTAATGCTTTTAAACAAAATATCAAAAATAAAAATTATAAAGGCTTTCCAACTATGTATAACATAATCAGATGGAGATTTACTTAAAATGAATGAAACAGTGGTAATTGACCTTCACCCTTAACCGGATCGATGTTGTGCAAGCTCACGAAAGAAATAGCGCAAACGTAAGCATGCCAGCCTATCAAACTTTAATTTGGACTGTGAGCTAAGGAATCGTCAATCTATTCCTTAGATATCGTGAGCTTGCCTGATCAGCAGTGACTTCAGTACCCGAATCAATACGTGCAAATGTAATTGCAATTGTTAATTGACAACTGATCAGTTTTCGATCAATCATCGATTCTTCAAACTGATAATGTTATATGTTGACCGTTTCCATTTTACATTACGTGACCAGAAATTATGTATTTTCGAATTAGTTAATTTTGGTTTTTTTAACACATATCAACTAAATGATACAAGTTTCGGCAGCACTTTAATTACTTTTCTTTTTCATTTGCTTTATCACTGAAATACTCAATGATTTTTTTGAATTCAAGAAAATTTGATATTACACATTGTTTTTAATTTAAAATTTTACAGCCGATCACCAGTCAATTAACATAACAAAGCCGCGATCATATCAGTCACTGATGATGAGTCAGCGATAATTTAATCACAGACCATGGAGTTCAATTAGTTGCTTGAATTGGTTTATGGACTGTATGAAGTCTCTGGTGTTACCACTAATGTCGAGAACACTACTACAAGATTACCGAAACAATTCATAGACGCAGAATAATATTCAGAGCTTCAAAAACCCACATACACGGGGGAGGACAACTGCATTCTTCCGACGTTTGTCGCGAAAACTTTTTTCTCACATCCGAAACACATTTTGTGTCTACCACAAAATAAAAAAAGACATATTAATAGTCAAAATAAAAAAAACTACTAGTGCTTTTTTAAAATCTAATGGTTTGACCATTAAATGCTCGAAAGTTTGAAACAATTTGTCAGGATTTCAAATTGGTATGATGTAGAATGAAATCAATAAACTGGTGATTACGACAAATATTAAATACTTTAAGGAGGTGGACCTGGAAAGGAAATAACTATTGAAATCAGTGATATGTTTATATCATATTAAGTTTCACCAAAGCTTAACAGAATGTAGTCAAAGTTACTTACATGTTTACATGAGATTGTTGTAATATGCAGAATACAAATGTTCCAATGATTTGTAAGAGTTTTGTCTCTTACCCTGGGTCTACCTCCTTTATTTAATAATATTTTATTGGTATATTATATTCTGTGTTATGTTTCCGTTAACTTCTAAGCCACTTAAGGAGGTAGACCTAGGGTAAGGGACATAACTCATGAAATGAGTGTTATGTTTGTATTATATTCAATTTAACCAAAGCCTCTCAAGCTTTCGTTTGAAGCAGCATACAATGAATCCAAGTTAATAAGACGTTTGAATAAGATTGATGTAAAATGCTGAATACATACATTCCAATGATTGTTAAGAGTTTTGTCCCTTACCCTAGGTCTACCTCCTTAAACATAATGTAATATACAGGGATAACTCCTAAAGTATGTGATTTATGTAAATGTTGTCACATGCATAAATCCCGCTTCTCTTTTTTGTAGTTTCCTATTTCCTATGTTATTTTCATTAAGAAGGTAGACCTAGGGCAGGGGACACAATTCTAACAAATCATTGAAACGTTTGTAGTCAGTATTTAATATCAATCTCATATAAGCATCAAAGTAACATGGATTGATTTCATTCTATTACAAATGAAAGCTTGATAGGCTTTGTTGAAATTGTATATAATACAAATATGCACTGATTTCAAGAGATATGTCCCGTACCCTAGGTCTACTTCCTTTATGTATATTCTATATACAGTATATAGTTATGTTTATTGAGCTACGTATCCCATTTCCGTTCCCATTCTCGTAAGGTTTCCCTTTGTTTCTTTATTTATTAATTAGGCAATAAATTTTAATGAAATATTTTCTAATAAAGCAACATTTTTACTATTTTTTATTCAATTGAAATTAAATTTTGCATAAAATTATTCGAAAACTGACTTTTATATTCTCTCGAAAATCCTGTCCCACCATACGAAATCCTAATTCCCTATCCTTCAATACGTATCATTGAATGAAAATTTTATATAATGGAAGTAATGTAATAGTTGCCAAACTAAGGGTTTACCTCGAGTGGAAGAACAACTTTTGTAGATCACTGTATCGTCATCAGATCACTCATCGGTTGTTGATTTGGCCAATAAAATAATCCCGTAAAGTATTCGATTTCTTCTTGGAGATTACCAACAGTACAGCAACATACTGAGGTAAGTAGGTTTTGCAAACAATGTTGTAGGCAGTTCTAGATAAAACAAATGCACAGAATAATTTAAAATGAACGATAAGGTAAAACAAGCAAAAACACTTCCATAGGCATCCCTATATATATGAAACTTTATCATGCAGCCGTTAACGATGATATTTTAAAGTGAAAACCATTTAGAATTTACCTCTCTTATTTAAGGGTCTAGAAAATATATTTTTCCATCATGCACATCAACATGTGTCAAAACTTTAACATTTTTATCCATTCTGCGACTTAGAAGAGACGGCCTTGTGAGTCGACAGCCAATAACGTTTGTTTGAAAAGTAAGCCAAACATATGTTGAGTTCATGATGTTAAGTCAAACGCAGAAAGATTTTAAAATCATGCAAATGTTAATACATTTACAACAAACTATAACAGTGTGTCAAACAAGTATTGGTATCTGAGGTTATGTAAAATAAGATAAATTGCAGACTTCGTGCTCTTTTTTTCAAACGATGGTATCTCGGTGGGAAGTATATGTACAAACCTGTGTAGAATATCTTACAGAATATTTCTGGAAATATTCAACAGGATCCTGACATTCCCCATACGGTGCTCCCTGTCTCTTGATATTTTTTCTTCAAAATAGTTATACAGTATAAGAAGCAGTCTGTTTGAAATCAGACGGGTTGAGAAGGGGGTGATTCCTTCATGACAAAAATTAAACAAAACACTTGTATTTCTAGTTCAGAAACAGAAAAGTGCTACATAACCAATCTCGGTTAGTCAATCGATTGTTGAACTTATAAAATAAAAAACAAATTTAAGATTGTTTAGTAAATAGATGTGATACAAAAGTTATCGTTCTTTTTTTTTTATTTTTTCTTTTTTTTTATTTTATTTTATATTTTTTTTTTTTGATTGATTTTATTTGGGTCAGAATGAATAATTCTCTAAACAAAAACACAGATCTACATACAGAAAGGACTATCGTAATATGTAGACCGAAAAAAATAAAACATCGTTTATTTGAAGTGTTTTTTCAACACCATAAATGACCTCTTCAATATGCTGTGTCTAAATCTGAACGACGATTTTATTAAATACTAAAGGAGCCAAGATTCTAGCGGAAATCAATAGAATATAATCCAAGGTCAAAGGACAGACGGAGTAAATAGATACACATAACAAAGAACATGAAATAACCAAAATAATTCACACAGAGCAATAAAAAACAAATGTCTAACTCGGACTACACTAAAAATTAAGAACATGGTCCTGGTGCACCGGAAGGGTAGGAGTCCTCTGCTCTTCTACAAACACTACAAGAATACTCTAAGTATTTGAACAAATCCGAAATCACACATGCATCAATTTAATGGGAAAAAAATCTTTAGTTTTGTAGCTTTTGATTAGCGATACATTGCAAACACAGTGTGAACTGATCCGCATTTCATATCAACGATTACTTGCAGGAAATTTGCACTATTACATGTACGAAATAAAAAAAAACCATGTATTCAGCAAGTTTTCTTCACAAGAAATTCCCATTATGATTTTCACGTTAAGTTCACGTTATTTAACACCAACATCATATAAAGAAAATTTACCAATGTACACGTAGCCTTCATTCCTTGAATTGCACATGGTAGATCATCTCGGTGCTGGATTTTGTTTCATGAGTAGTTCCTGTATTCAATTATTTTTTCGATAATGATCATCTTTTGTATTCGGTTCTAATGTCGATAATGAGGTGTTACTCTTGAACTTTGTGCACATGATAGTCGAATATAACTCAACAATTATCTAACTATAGTCAATATTTGAAACAAAAGTTCATGGGGTATTGTGTTGTACTCATTACATGTGTTTATTTTCGGTAATCAACATGAATTATTCTATTTTAAAATGACAAAAAGAATATCTGTGGTCACGATGGGTAGTATATCGAGTAACATATCGTTTGGAGTGTATTGGACGTCATGTTAAAGTTTAATGATAATGCTATTGACAATACAATATTGTACCATTTTAAGTGCGAGTGATGTCTCGAATCCACCAGATATAGTCATTCCTTTCTCAAAAGGTAATGGACAACTGCCGAGTTCATGGATCACGTGACGCAAACCAAAACTTTCGGTCATCTTTTCAAACGCTTCATGGTTCTCTAGATTTATTGTAAGAGTCATACTTGAGGAATAGAAATTATTCGTAGAATGGGGCGTTTCGTTGATCAGTTTTTATGTGTTGTGATACAGTAATGAAGTTTATTCATTGTGAGAAATGATTCGTTTTTAACGATATAAACTAACAAATGTATCTTAACAAAAAAAAATGATTATGCTTATGGTGAAATAAATTATCAACGTATCGGTGTAATGAGTACGAATTTAATATCGGAAATGTTGATTTTACTATATTTTTTTTTTTTCAAAAGATACATTCAGTGATTGAATGTGATTTGGAAATCAACAATATTTATTTTAGTGATGAAATTATCGTTAAGGTGCATGCATGTCTGAATTAATATTTTGTAGAATTGATTTTAACAATAGTTTTATGAATCATTTCTACAGACGAATACACACGTATAAATCTATGGTAACTGAATCATGCTTAGAAAAGAACACACAGATTTAATAATGTGGGCACAAAATTAATTGTTCATTGAAGACTAATTGACAGTTCGTTCCTCTAGAGTGTCAGAGGATGCAGAAAAGAGAGCTCAAAGTTACAATAAAATGACTGGGGAAACATGAAAAATCATAACTCGAATCACTGGCACTTAAAAAATGAAATCTGTATTTGAAGTAACACTTTGAATAATACTCTGTGTGTACTTTTTCATCAAGATTCACAAACATACGCCTGATTTTTACAGAAAATAGTACTTAATGTATTACATGATTTCATGCAGTGTAATCAGGATGCTCAAATTATTTTTATGATAATCGTTCTCCATATGAATTATGCCACTGATATTGTAGACTATGGAAGATTACGTTTTCCGTATATATAAATATCGACTTAAGAAGATTTAAACTTATATATACCACCAAGCGGTCCACTATTAGAGGTGATATATCTCGGAGATTGGATTATGTAGCAGTTTCCGTAGTCAAAATTTAGTATAGACTTTCTTATTCTGAAAAAATAAATAAAAACTGACACATTTTAAAACTAGTTTTAATTCGAACGTTTGATTAATTGACAAAACGAGATTCTTTAAGCTTTACTTGATTTTTCAAATTATATTTTTGTTCAGTCTTCGTCTTCCATACGCCATATAACCGCGAGAAAACATAAATGCAACGCAGATATTCATGATTGAAATATTTCATAACTTATGCAATAATTTGGCATAGTCTATGGGGTATTTGAATGAAACAATTCGTTTTGGTATGGTAGGGAATAACTTTCACAAATGATTTACTGTCACTTACCCGATATCAGTATCGGTGTGACCCATAAAACATAGAGTAGATTTATGGTCATCAATTAGTCCCTGTCTCAAATTTTATGTCTAGATAAAAATGTTCATTCGCACATTATGCACGGTGCTTAATTATATGTTTTTTTAGCCCCAAGAGATCTGAATTACACTTATGGTCATTTTTACTTTTGAAATTTAATCTTTTCGTGTTTTGTCTTATCAAGAGCACTGTAGTGTAGGTTAATACTTATGGATCACACTTTGTGCCAGCAAAGCTACACTCAAGCAGCATATCTTCTATACGATGGCCTAGTCTAGTCCTGTTTTCTCTAAAAATACACATTCCGACAGGGTTTATCGTTTACAAAAACCAATTGCTTCAACAAAAGTACGAATTTGTTTTTTCTTAGATGAAGAGAGTCGATGTATATGAAATGACTGGTCCCTTACGTAATTTGATTTATCACAGAAATTGAAATGTTTACACACGACTGTAGAGGTGGTTCAATCTAAAATATGGGTCATTTCATTGTTTTCGTGGCTCTTAGAAGCATGTTGTTTCAGGGACTTTTCAATATTTATTGGGGGTCCGGGAATATAATATTCTCATTTTAAAAAAGTAAAACCTTTTATCCTTTCTTCTTAAATTACAAAAATGTAAACCCTTGAAATAAGATGATGTTTACCCTAAAGCAATATTGTTTTGGTAGTTTTAAAGCCTAGCGGCGTTTGTACAAATAATCCACACAAAAGCTTACACAGTCTTTGACTAAATATCAGCATCCAATAGTTTGATAAATCCATTTAAGGAAAATATGAAATGTTATTAGATCGAGCCGTCCTAAAACAAATCTGAATGCGTCATGGAGATATGAAATTGGGTAAACACAATACACAATGATCTATCGAAATAGTCCTCTGAAGTGTGGTCTGGCCTATCTCAATAGTTTGAAGATGTGTTTCATCGACTCATGAAACATCACGTGTAAAGCCGATTATGAAATGAGATGAGCGTATTTTAATTATACGTAGAGTAAATGTAATTATTCTTTATTTTTTACCTGCTTAGTTTTTAATATTCATCAGTAAATATTTCCTTGATTAAGTAATCATCATCCATTACACCATTGCCATAGAAACCATTATTATTCCGACCATGAACCTCATTGCTATCCTGTTGGTTCTCCATGTCTGAAGTGCCCAATGAATAAGTTGTACTATCTTCTGTTGAGACGGATGGTGGATTTGACGAAGTTCCAAAGCTTTCATTAAGCTTGATACATCTGACTCTGTGTTATTTGCCAATCCATTGGCTGAGATGGTTGATAGGTTAGGTGATGTAGCAGAATTTGTATCAAAGCCAGTAACACCTGACACCGTGTTACTTGCTAATTCGCTAATTGAGATTATTGATGAGTAAGGTGAAGTAGCAGAATTTGTACCAAAACCAGTAACACCTGACATCGTGTTACTTGCTAATTCGCTAATTGAAATTATTGATGGGTAAGGTGAAGTAGCAGAATTTGTACCAAAACTAGTAACACCTGACATCGTGTTACTTGCTAATTCGCTAGTTGAGATTATTGATGGGTTAGGTGAAGTAGCAGAATTTGTATCAAAACTAGTAACACCTGACTCCGTGTACTTTGTTGATAGTTCATTAGAAGAGATCGTGTTAGATGAAATAGTTGTGTCATTTTTTGTCATATTTTTATAATATTCACTAACACAGAAGTTACCCTAAAATGAAATGGTAAATCATCTATTTATGAGAGTTGAAGTTACCGGTACCCTCAAATAAAACGGATTCATGAGTTACATGAATATATGTCCCGAACCGAAACTGATAAGTGTTCGTATTATTTAAGAGGGGCACATTTACCTTAGAATGAAGTGAATTTTATCTATATGCAAATGATAGGAGCTTATGAAACTCATAATGAATCTTTTGTGAATTAAATTAAGTCGTTCGGCACATTGTAACACATTTTAAACATAAGTGGCGGTTCGGAGTGATTAAGTAGGTAGACCTAGGGTAAGGGACATAACTCTTGAAATCAGTGATATGTTTGTATCATATTTAATCATATTTAATTTCAACAAAGCTTCTCAAGCTTTTGTTTGAAGCAGGATAAAACCAATCTAAGTTAATTAGATGCTTACATAAGATGGATGTAAAATGCTGCATACAAATGTTCCGATGATTTATAAGAGTTGTGTCCCTCACCCTAGGTCTCTCTCCTTAATGCATGTTTAATACAAACAATATTCACACTTTGATACATTATCAGGAACGGTTACAAACCAAATGACCAGTCTAGTCTTTGTCATCAGTGTTTGCCCTTTTGAAATAAAGTGTGTACTTCTAAGTGACACATCGCAAGAAGTGTTGTTCTTGATTTGCTTTATTTGGGATGAATGTACCAATTCTCCGAAAATAAAAATTAAAAAAAAACGGATTCGTATGGAGAAATGACAAGGGTTACGTAATAATGTAGAATATATAATGAATGAATTAATTAACTATTGACTGCATCTAAATTTTTTCATAATATTCATATTGGAAATAATAATTGCTGGAAACGGAAGCGGGTTATAGCTGATCTTCAAAATTAGTCTTCGTCGGATACTGTAGAAAAGTTAAAAATATGCTGGTCACTTGGTAAATTCCAAAAACAAAAAAGTCCGAGAAATGCACAAACCCACAAAAGTCGCAAGTATTTCAGTCTGTCTGAGACTACGCGGGAAACACCATGAACGTTAGATTCTGAGGCTATGCTATAAATCTTTTCCTGTAAGGATGTCTCGTATGAAACATTTTCTTTCATTTCATTCTGAAAACAAAAAATGAAGAAAAGAAAAACATAAAAGACGGTTTGGATCAGGTGCGCCGGTAGGGTAAGCGTCCTCTGATATTCTTGAAACACCCACTGTGTTGCTCATAAAAAAACAAGTCCTGGGAAGATGAATGAGGAAAGGAAGACTATGACAAATTGAACAAATCAGTTTTCATGGTTGTATATAAATACTGTCATGATCAATGAAAATTGGGAGCATAGACAAGATGTACAAGTAGGGTTATCGTCCTTTGCTTTTCAAGAAACGTCCGTAGAGCTGTTCATAAAAAGTCTATTCCGGAGTAGACGAAAGAGAAAAGGAAAACTAAAGAGAAAGAAAACTATGACACTTTGAACAAATCGCTTCTCATGGTGCAGATGGATCCACGAGTTTATGATGACGACCATGAAACTTCTGTAGTGATGACTTCAATCTTGTAGCAACATAAACCTGTCCCAGAAACCTATTTGTAAGAAGTCTGCGTATTTACAACAAGCTCTGGCATAAATTATAAATTGTGATACGAACTTCCATACGCCAGTGCTGAAGGGATGTTACCACAGATGGAAAGAAAGTTGACAATACGAATTGAAAAACGCGATTTTTCGATTCGCAACGTGAACTTTCCTGCCGTCAGGGACAACGTCCCCTCAGCACATACGTTTGAAAATTTCATATAACAATTCCCACGTCATGACATACCATGTCGTAACTAGGTGGATCGCCCTGTACCCCTTACAATAATGATTCTGGAATAGGATTATGTAGCCAAAAGATCAAATTAATCACTTCAAACATATTTCTGGTCACATGATTTCCGAATCACAAATGACCTTCTGCGTCTTTCTTTCCGTTTGTTTGTTTGTTCAATATTAAATGTACATGTATCAGTTATATTGTTTTCAATTATTGTATTTTCATTTGTATATCGAGAGTATCCCATCTAAGTGGGTATTTTTATGACAAAAGCGACATGAAAGGTGAAATCACAATCAATTAATATAGATGCCAAACTTTATGCTTGAATGATTGGTTACATAATATTTTGATCACAAGGTAGAAATAAAAGAAACCCTTAATTCACAGGGCCGCCTGTAGCTGGCCCCCAAAACATTAAAGAGTTACCCCTATATAGTCAAGTAACATAAAAATAAACTAAAGGTGAAAACAAAACAAGACTTAGAGAGGTAAGAAATTCTTGATTTGGGACAGGCGCAAAAATGCGGCGGGGTTAAATTACTTTGGCGTGATTACGACCCTCCCCCTTTAAAATCTAGCTACAGTGGTAAAATATATTACACAATCAAAGAGCCTAAAATTAAGTTCAAAAAGGTCTGAATCCCTTGTCACAACGGAAATAAAGAATAGCATATTAATTACATAAATTACACAAATGTACAAACTAAGGACTACTAGCAGTTAACTGACATACCAGTTCCAGACCAGTTTAAACCTACAAAAAGTTATGTGCCCTATGTATGAAAAATCAAACCCAGTTCGTTCCATGTGGTGGTTGAGAATCACAGTATATCATAAGTCATATTATACAATAAGGATACAACCAATGTCATGCAAAAAACCTGCCTGTCAATACTGACTTATTTCTATGTAAAGACGCTATCAGCGAATCAATGTTAATACAATCAAAACAAATGTTATTCTTAACGATTTGACATAATATCATAACTATATCCCTTTCCAATGAACCTTTTCAACGGTGTAGTTAACTTATTGGTTAGATATCAAGATTTCCGTATTTTGTGTTGAATATTACCGTAAAATATTTGTTAAAGTTTGCCATTCTGTGTTGTTTTGATGCTCTAACTTTGGGTTTTGCGAACCGTCTTCTATATATTTACTCATCATCATTATACATTAATCATCGAAGTCCATTGTTTGTGAAAGAGAATTCAAGGTAACTTGGATTCGAACAATAGTTAAACATGAGGCTCCAAGGAACCTGAATCGCTTACTTGGTTAATTTGTTCTCTTTCAAGGAGTTGTCAGACAATTTTGACTCAAAGAATGCTTTGGTTGGACTTATTATAAGGATCATTTAATCAATTGAAAGTTCCATTCTATCTATAATAGTCTTCAGGATATTGGCTGGAAACTGCTAAAAACATAATATTTTTGGAATCGTCTGAAAACTTTGGTCTCCACAATCTGTTGTAGGCCTTATCATAAGGATCATTTCAGCAATTGAAAATTTCATTATATCTATCATAGTTTTCTGAAAACTGTAAAAAAAAGTCTAGGGCAATAACTCTTACATTGAGTCATCTGAAAACTTTGATCCATTTGAGACGTTTGTAAGCCTTATTAAGGTTCATTACGCAATTGCAAAACATTTGGCTAAACCTATTCGTTTTGGAGAAACATCCTGACTAACCTCTTTGCTCTATTTTTAGTAACAGCAGCCATGTTTTTTTTTCACGGATAAAAATCCCTGCATCAGTTCTATGAAAAATACCCTAAAGAATATTCATACCAAATAGGGTTCCCATCGGTCTGGTAGTGTCTGTCAGAGGAGAAGATTTTTGAAAAAAAAATAAAATTAAAAATAGTAAAATAACTCCAACATGGCTTAACAGATTAAAATGAAAATTTTAACGCAGATAGTCTCATTTTACTGAACACATTTATCCCATATAAAAAATTGACAGAACCTAACGATTTTGGAGATAAGAAGATTGATGTGAAAAACCAATCTCTGAAAACCATCTTATACTGTATGTTTGGTAAGGGCAGCCATGTTTTTGACGGCTAAAAAACACATCATTTCTATGACGGATACCCCAAGGAACATTCAAGGAAATTTAGTTCCAATTGGTGAAGTAGTGTCTGAGCAGCAGGTTTTGGAAAGAAATAACATTAAAAATGGCAAAAAAAAAAAAAAAAATGCAACAAATTACACTCTGACTCCTATGTTCTCTTTTTGGTAACAACGGCCATGTTGCTCGACGGGACAAAACTGCCCTCGTCAGTTCTATGCTGGATACCACAAGGATCATTCATTCCAAGTTTGGTTCCAATTAGCTTTAGTCAAGTTTGATAAGATAAGCCATAAAGTCTGGTTATTTTCTATGGTGCATAATTAAGTGTTCATGAAATATGTGTATATACATGTAGTACAGAGCTATTAAAAGCATCAGAATGACGACTTGTCAATTATATCTTATCCTGCATCAGTTCGTTGTTGCACGGACAACGCCACCAAAGGATAAGCGTCGATAAATTACCCTAACCATTAGCGTATATATCTACAGATGGATGACTGAATATTCCGTAAATATCATAGTGGGGCGGGAATCTGACATAATATTTCAAATTTTGATACATGAACCAAATTTTGCACACATGTTTTTCAAATGAAATCATGAGCCTCTTCGATTTCACCGCCATTTTTCAAGATGGCCGCCACTTTTGAACATGTCAGTCAAAACCAAACTTCCATTCAAGCAAGAATGGTCTTTATGTAAAGCTTATTTCAGATAATATCTTCATTTAAATAACTTTTTGAATTGAAATGGTCCTAAGATATTAAGAACATCTGAGTTTATCTGCGAAAGGTTTTTCCTTTCGCGCATGCTCCATATTTGTCAAATAAAATGAAGGTTAGTTAACCTATTACAGGGTGAGTAAATAAAAATCGCTGTGTGTTCGCTATATTTTACACACCTCAGTTCAAACAGATTTTGAACCATCTTTATATATGCGTGTGTGTAGAATGCAAATTTAGGTAACATAGGACGTTTTGTCATTCTGAAATGCAGAACAATATATGAAAAACGGAAAATTTCGGATTTTCTATTTTTCCCAATATTTTAAAAAGGTGGTAATTTCACCTCATATGGTTATGACAATGCAGCAAAATGTTATACATCACAGTAAAACGTTTATTCTTTATATTAGAATGCTTTTAATTGTTTTGTAATGCGCATGCGCATATTCGGGAGAAAAGTTTTATTTTTTACTACAACAACTTTTCACGTGTCATCGTAATTACAACTGCATAATGCTGTGCTTTGCAAACTGGATTTGTAGCTCTTACAATTTTCGGAGCATAGTTTCCTGCAACTGCACTTCGAAAGTTCTTTGCATGATGCCGCTATTAGAGGCAACGAAATCCAATATAGTCCACACATCGTTTTGTCTTTGTCAAATCCATCTATCTAGAGGCGGTAATTCTATCATCCGATTCAAGGACCGACCCAAAGTATGAGGTACTTGCAATACAGCTCTTTTTACATGCTCTGTCAATGCAGATTTGAATGATGGGCTTGCATTATATGGCTTTTGCTTTCGTGCAAAAAGATCAAGCGTCGTTTGTGGAGGTCATACATAATTACGACGAATGGTGCAATACTTCTGACACAATCTGAACCAATTTTGTCTATTAGAGACTCAATCGTCTGAACACATCAAAGACATTCCAGGTTTTTTTCCCTTTCCCAACAAAGGCAGAAACTGTATCACAGCCTTTAAGAACGTGGAAAAAAGATAAGGCTCTTGCCTTCCGTCAAAGAGTTCTACCGATGTAGTGATAAGGAATCCATTGAAAATCTCACTATTCGAATGCAATCCAAAGTTGCTCAAGATCTAACTGAACATACACTGATAACATCAGAAAAGACTATCATAATGCTATCGCTACCATTAACAGTTGCATCCTTCGCATGCAAGAACATTCGACAGTCTGTTTCTTCATTGTTGCACAGAATTTGTGATTCATCGCTTTCACTATTTGAAAGAACATAATACATATCTACCATTACAATACCGGAAATCATTTAAATAATGAACTTGACTTAAAGATCTTAACTGAGGAAATTGAAGACTGGCTTTGACCGCCATTTTTTAAAGGTGGCTCACGGTTTTATTTCAACAATCATGTAATAAGGTATAACTGTGCAAAATGTGGTGCTTGTATCATTATTTGAAATATTTTGGTGAAATCCGGAGGTTATCCACTCCACTATAAACCTTGTCTTATATCTAATTGCACCATAATTATTGGTTCGAATTAGAAACAAAAAAAAATTCGTACATGTATACTTTTTGCCTCATAATGACAAAAATTTACACCTACCAATAAAATCTACAATACGATATATAGGTTTCTTTAAAATAACATGTGTTTATGTGTACATATATCATTTTTGTTTAAATTACTAAGTGTCAATTTAAAGTTTAAATTTAAATCAATATATATGAAATAGCGAAAGAAGTTGCTATTTCTCTTACATCAATTTATAAAAAAAACCAATGCTGACGCTTCGATATTTTTCGCCGATATTTATAAAACAAAATCTAAATACAAACACACAACATGGTTAGGTAGCTGTCTTTGTAAGAATCATGCAAAATCTGAAAAATGTGATACACCCCCAAAAAAGGCTACATATTTTTATTTTTGTAATTAGGTTGTTTTATGGGTCTTTACTATATAGTGTGTAATTATTCATTCAAATCTGCCTGCTCTTAGGAGATAATCCACATTGAAAATCCAGTAGATTCTATTGTATTTGAGTGCATTTACAGAGTTATCTCCCTTAAGTTTGAAATCGACAGTGCATTCTATATATTTTTTATCTCCTAAGAGCACGGGTTATATGAAAAACCACATGTTAATTTCTGTTTACAATGATATTTCAAACAAAATATCAAAAATAAAAATATGTAGGCTTTTTACCCATGAATCACATGTTCCATGATCCTTAGCTGGAGCCCTACTTAAAAACAATCAGAATTTAAGTGATTTTTGCATGTCAAAAACTCACCAATTCATTTCGATTACTAATTCAAATTCATAAAAGTTACTGATAACATGGTTCATCTTAGTCTTTCAAATGTACTCTTGAGATTAAATCTATCAATTGAATTGGCACTTTGAAAGAGTAATCGCTCCTGATTTAGTTGTTTTTTGTTTTTGTTTTTTTTTTTTTTTTTTGTGAGAGATGATTGTATGTTTTCTTTCAAAATACAAATACAGACATAACTATTTTAACTCAGAAATATGTAAGTTGTAGACCGAAACATATTGATTCTATTATGCTTTTTGTCTTGCCGCCATAGGCAACGTTTGGTATGTTTTATGACTTACATATTCTGTTCTGTAATTTTAATTCCATAGCAGACTGAATAAATAATATATTCATTTGTAAAAAAATGTCATGTTATTTAGTTAAAATTTGAGCGTGTCCATTAAAAGGACCAAGTTGATTGTTTGTTTGTTGGGGTTTAACGTCCGAGCAGCAATATTTCAGCTATATTCAGACAATGAACATGAAATTGATGATAAAATGAACATGAAATGATGATGAAATGAAAAAGGGATGGGACACAAGGATAATGGTATCGACAAATTTTGATTGCCACTGGAAATAGGGAGAGATGGGTAGGGTCGGGCAATTTAGCCTCCTGTGGCGGAGCCCTATGGTTCCTACTCCGGGAGAATACCACAGTAGGGTTTTTTAACGTTGGAGGAACGTGGCATCTTTTCCAACACGGTGCACCACTATGGTTTGCGGTCAGGTTTTCCGTATTATAGCCTGACAACCCCAGCATGTAACACGCCAGGGGTACCCCATTCTACCACCTGGGGCACACATCCCAGTTGCTCTGTGGGCAGAGCGCCCTAGCCCCCCGGCTAGGGTTCTGAGCACTATTTAGTCGCCTTTTACGACAAGCTTAGCGCTGCTGCAGGCCTATTCTTTTAACACCCGGACCTGCACGGGGCGGGCCAAGTTGAAAGAGATTGTTTGTTTATTAAAATATTTGTTTGATTCTCCTATAATATTAAATTTTCACTTTTTAGCACTTTTTTAAGACATGCATGAACCAACAAGAGCTAGCACACTGGGAGCATGGACCAGGTGCACCGGTAGGGTAAGCGTCCTCTGCTTTTCTAGAAACACCCGCCGAGTTGCTCATAAAAAGTCAAGTCCGGGACAGACAAACGAGGAAAGGAAAACTAAAAAATAATAATATTTTAGATTGATTTGAATAAAACAAAAATACTCTTTTCTCAAGAATGACTTTTGAGTTTATTTTTCCTTACACGGACTGCCCTCTTTCACAACAAAACACAATTTAATTGCGTACTTATAGACAGTATTTGAAATAAGGGTAACAATAAAATAACCGAACTCAAGAAATGTTGAATTCGTTTCAACTCTTAACATTTCCGATTCGTAATCAAGACAAGTTCAAAATGAATCTTAAAGGTATAGCAAATGTGTTCTTACCGTAGATGAAAATCTGCTAACCCTTGTAAAGTAGACACCAAATTTAGATTCATCGTTTGTTTCCATCTTATATATATTATCAATACTAGTTGTATTGAACGCAAACGCCGCATCCAGTGATAAGTTTTTTTCTGCTTAGTATTACTGAATTGTAATTTCATTTTAGAACGATGCATTATACATGTACAGAACTAGAAAGGAATTCCCAAGAGATGTTTTTAATGTAAATGAAATATTAATATCATTGTAATGAAACTACGTAATTTTCTGATGTGAAATATTACGATAAATTCATTTTTTCATCAAAGTGCATATTCTTGGAAAAATAACCCCAATGTTAAGAGTTGAAACGAATTCAACATTTCTTGAAACTTTTTTTTAAAAACATGCTTGTGGCTAAATTACCCTTGATTAGGAATATCAGAAAGAAGTTACATGAATGTAATAAAAAAAAACACCAAATTCACATTTATCTGTAGTAAAGAAACAGTTATCGACCACACAACCAGTCATTGGTTGTCATACAGCGGTTACACCAAGAGTAAAGAAACAGTTATCGACCACATAACCAGTCTTTGGTTGTCATACAGCGGTTACACCAAGAGTAAAGAAACCGTCATCGACCACATAACCAGTCTTTGAAATTTGCACGTTATAAAAGGGTAATCAAGGGAACCAAGGTTATAGCGGTAATCAAAAGAATGTAATCCAGGGACAAAGACCAGACATGGAAAACAGACATACACAACGAAGAACATAAAGTAACTAAAATCATACATACAAAGTAACAAAAGTAAATGAGCAACTCGGGCTTCACTAAAAACTGGGAGCATGGACCAGGTGCACCGGTAGGGTAAAAGTTATCGTTCTTGATTTGGATGATTTATAAAATTTGCACGTTCTGAAAGTTATCGTTCTTGATTTGGATGATTTATGAAATTTGCACGTTATAAAAGTTATCGTTCTTGATTTGGTTGATTTATGAAGGAGATGAATGTATTTTTTAAATACAGCTCAGTATACAGAAAAAAAGCCATAACCATTTGAAGACCAAAAACGTCATTTTTATCGGTGGGTTGTTCTGCAACCAGAACCACCTCTACCATTGGAAGTGTCTGATTTTAATATGGAATATTATACATGTGTTTGTTTGTTATTCTTAATGCGGAAATGATATATGATTGAAAAAAACAAAAACAAATCGTATATTTATTGGAAATTTATACATAAAATGTACATTCACATTTTACATAATAATAAAGTGAAGATTTTCAAATACAATGACGATACGATGTCCAGGTATGCACTTGACGAACTATTTAGTCCGACCAAAAGATTTAATACTTCGATTACACATTTTACCTCCATTCAATAGACAATGAACTGACCCCATCGCTTTTCACTAATCATCTGGTTTAAATAATAATAAAATAAACTGCCATAAACACTGGACAGCTGGGGTAACACAACATTTACACTTTCAATACTGCAGACAGCAGCCGATGCTGTCAGCAAATGCATCAACACTGAATCGACACACAAAACAAACTGAAGATATAAAAAATCTAACACCTGTAATAAGAATCACACACTTGTACAAATGCAAAACTGGGAAATCCCATAAACCCGAGGGTATGCTAAAAGAAGTAGACCTAGGATAAGGGACACAACTCTTAAAAATCATTGGAACGTTTGTATGCAGCATTTTATGTTCACCTTATGTAAGCATCTAATTAACTTGGATTGATTTTATTCTGCTTCAAACAAAAGCTTAAGAGGCTTTGGTAAAATTGAATTTGATACAAACATATCACTGATTTCAAGAGATATTTCCCTTACCCTAGATCTAACACTTTCATTCAATCTCTTACAAGCGTTGCACGATATTACGACATATCTAATGCAAAAAACTTTTCATTCCACCTTTTTTGAACCGATCTGATGAAATCTTTGAAACTTAAGGGAGACTTCGGAAGTTATTAAAAAAAGTCTACATGGCAATAGTGGAAACTTACTTTAAAACAAACATGTGGATATGGTAGGTAATATGCCAATCTTTGAATTGAACATTTCAATGACTTAGACTGTTTAAATTAAATAAACTAACAAATCCGTATTTAATTTATAAAGATATCATAACGAAGTTCAAGTCTGATCATATTGGTCTAATATTGCTTCAGGCAAATATGTCCAGCCTTGGACCGATAATTCAGCACTGGTTTAAGGACACGTATCATCTATTTTAAATAAATAAAGATATTGTCTTTTATACACACGATTATAAACATTCTAACTTAGATCAGGTTTCGACTTGACTTGGTTCTTTTGCGTTATTTTAAGTCTTAGAACACGACAGCTTTCCAAAATTGCCTCAAAAACTTCAAAAAGGCACAGTAATGAAAATCCTAGACATAGTCCAAGGGATCCTCCAACATCGGCTATTATTTGGTTTGCCTAAAAATAAATTGTTACTAGTTTAAATTATTTTCAGGTTAAATAATGTCATCGGAAATATTATTTCTTGTTGACGCTTTTAAATGCTTTGCTGTTCTTTATTTATTTTCACACCAAAGTATGCTATGTTTCAAGATGAATTAATGTCATTTTCAAACAAATGTATGGACTAAATATCTAAATATCTTTGAAAGCATCAATAATTTCCTGAAGTAGATTATTGTGCACGTAGAGTAAATATTTGTTAAATAGGATCAAATAATTGTATAGTATCGATGACAATTCAATTCGTTTTAGCATTTTATTAATATGAAAAACTATTGTGTTTTTTTTTTCTATTTGAACATGTGTAAGTTTGATTAATGTGGTTCTATTTTTGAAAATGATATCAATTTCGCGTATTAAGAACCATTCTGTATAAGAATCAAGCAATGAGTGGCACATCATTTTTCTTAATTTTTTTTTTTTTTTTGCCTCAAATATATTCAAATACATCTAGAAAACAACTGAAAAGCTATTTAAATTTATCCTGAAGCATTGGTCACGTAGATATTTTTGACTGTGTATGTAAGGAAAAACTTTTCCATAGTGCACTTCAACTAAATTTGAACTGTCTATATTTTAAAAAGGCAAACTTTACAAACACTTTGGCAGTAATTTCTTGACTTTATGGGGTATAAATACTGGGATAATACAGTAAAATCTCTGTGTATTTGTACTTAATGTGCCACACCTTATACACATTTTGCCTGATTCTTAGACGGGAGAAGTACTTAAAGTTTAATACAGGGAATTTCAGTTATTAAATTTGGTTAATAAGCATCTTATTATCATTTATTGTTTTTATAGGCAAAAGAAAAATGTCCTCTGTTTTACTTACGTCATACAAAGGCTCCTCTTTAACCTCTTCATAATTTAAGGCTTCAAAATAGATGTGGACCTTAAGAAAGTTTGAGCTGTAAACAAAGTAAAACTTAAAGAATCGTTGAAATGTTTTCTGTTGATTTGCATAGACTTGTTTACAAACAAAAGATGGTGTTTTTTTTTTTCAAATTTCGCGATCATGGCAGAATATTTATTATTATCGGTAACTTTACTATTTTTACCTTGTTCCTATCACCTGGGGCTAGTCAGGCTACTGTCGTGATACACAGTAGGACAACCAGAAGTGCATTTTAGAGCAAAATGTGATCCGCCTTAATCAGTGACCTTCCGCGACGTTTGGACGTGTGTATTGGCTGTTCGAAAAATGACGTTGAAAAACGCCGCCATATTTGCTTCCTCAGCAACCACCTGTGATTTGATATTTCCCTACGCAGGGCTTCCGGTTATCCTACTGACAGTAAAATAACGGCAATTTCCAATGACAATGTTACGTCAAATCGACTGTTACGTCGCCGATAAACATAATAACGTCAGTTTTTAACGTCTCGACAGAACATTACATCTCGACCTCCAAACTGATGTTATTATGTATTAAACACGAAATGGGTAAAAAACTGATAACTTGTCCATAAACAATATCTTGTTCAGACATAAATAAACTACTTTGCACTCGTTAAGTAACAAGCCGTCTCACAGATGTATATGCTATCGTGTATTTGGGAAGAATTTTTTGAGAATATAAATCGGGTGTGTGCGAGTTTGGTTTAAATGGGTGCATCATATATAACATAACTACTAAGGAGATAGACCTATGAAAAGGAACATAACACTTGAAGTCAGTGATATGTTTGTACCATATTTAATTTCGCTTAAGCTTTTCAAGCTTTCCTTTGAAACAGAATAAAATCAGTCAAAGTTACTTTAGATGCTTACATGATATTGTTGTAAAATGTTGCCTACAAACGTTCCTGTAATTTGTAAGAGCCGTGCCCCTTACCTTAGGACTAATTCCCTAATAGCGCAGTATTTTAACAATCCTGACACCTATATCAACTGACAGAAAATATTGTAGTAATACCTTAGTGCGTTTTCATCCAATGAATCCAGTGGACAACTTGTGTCAACTGCAACAGCAGGAGTAGAACCTGTAAGGTTGTATCTGTCGCACGTCGCGTTCTTCAATTCATCCTAAAGAAAAAGAAAAAAAAATATTTCTCTAAAACGCAAGAAAACAATACGAAAAACACTAAACACAAACTGAAAAACAAAACAAGACAACATTGTAGTCGTTCATCTCAAAACTGGCATTGCTTTTTTAAACAACAGAATAACATCAATAAATTCAGACACAATTCAAATATTACACATAAATAAAAAAAAAACCATAACAAATAAAAAACCAGCTATGTCATTTTAATTAAAATGGTTTTTCATTTTTTTCATTTTTGTTATGGTTTACGTGAAAGTATGTTTTAAAATGTGTTTAAATGATGTGGTCTGTTTATTGTCTCGGAATGTACATGTAGATTTATTTTAGTACTTGATGTTTTATCCAGGTTTTGTTTTTTAAAAGGAACTTCAGAAAATTTTCAATGCATTTTTCCATAGAATTATGTTAAAGGAAATGACAATAAGTCGAACAGTTTGTCAATTTTCTCAGGACCAAAACTAGTTTTAAGATTAAGGAGGTAGATCTAGGGTAATGGACATAACTCATGAAATCAGTGATATGCTTGCATCATACTCAATTTCACCAAAGCCTCGTTTCGTTTGAAGCAGAATAAAACGCATCCAAGTTAATTAGACGCTTATATAAGATTAATGTAAAATGCTGAATACAAACGTTCCAATGATGTTTAAGAATTGTGTCCCTTACCCTAGGTATACCTCCTTAATTTTGAAGTTTTCGAGTGTAGGGAAATGAAATAAAACATTTTCCTTAAATCCAATTTAAAAAGTACAATTTTTCAATGAGGTGAATATGACCAGTAGGGAATACTGGATCTATTTCTTTCATAACGAAAGCTTATATCGTCTTCTGTATGATTATTTGCTTAACATGTACTTTAGGATATCAGAAATCCAAAGCAGATGTGTCAAGCTCCGAAACAGCGTCTGACCTTCGAAATTCCTTCTAGACAGTCCTCTCAGAAAATGCAAGAATTTTGCTAAGTCGAGAAAATGTGAATGATTTTACGCGACGTTATCCGATTGTCAAATGACGTTCGAAAGGCCTGACTGCAGCGGTTAGAAAGAGAGGAAACGAACGTCTGTCACTGCGTGGAGCTTTCAGATGTTCATGTTACTTACCAACTTGATACTGTGTGGCCATGTTGCTCCAGAATACGAGGCTGAGTACGAATCCTCACTGTAAATAAAGATTGTGATAATTTCGAAACATATGTTGTCTCATCACTATGAACAGCGAGGAAAGTGTTTGTGAACTGAATATGTGTTAACTTATAATAATCTTTGTCATGTAATGTTCAAAAGAATTAATGCAAATATATCATATTCAAATTATATCAAGAAAGAAAGAAACCATTAATTTTTCGATATTTTCATGCTAGACAGAAAAGCGCGAAAAATAGTACGTGCAAATTTGATTTTAACACTATATAACGCTTATCATTTTTATGATTCCGCAAAAATTGATACCCGCGAATATGTTCACTATACAGAATCCGTGGAAATTAGCAACCACAAAAATTAATACGTTCACAGTATTTACGAGATCAAACGGCAGGACAGAAACCAGTAACGTCAGATTAATTTTTCCAAAAGAAAGATTGTGCCAGAGGTAGACCTAGGGTAAGGGACGTAACTCAAGAAATAAGTGATATGTTTATATCATATTCAATTTCACCAAGCCTATCAAGCTTTTATTTGACACAGAATGAAATAAATCCAAGTTACATTGATGCTTGCATGACATTGATGTAAAATGCTGAATACAAACGTTCCAATGATTTGTAAGGGTTATGTCCCTTACCCTAAGTCTACCTCCATGTATGTTTTTTTTTGAATTACCATTTATGTTATTAGTACCCTTCTTATGTTTACCGTATAAGTTTATATTTAAGTGTCCGTGCCTGTAAGAATCAGGCAGCAGGTGAAACATGGTATAAGAAAACACAGTTTTGATAATGTAATTTGACTATTTGCACCATTAGTATCAAGGAAAATCCGACAAGATTTTCCATATTATGCATGACCAATGAGTTACGTGTACAATTTCACTGAAATGCATTGAAAATGAATACTTTATGGGCAGATAACTCTGTCAAAAATTCATTTTTCTAAGATTCTATGGAGAAAATGTCTGAGCAAATCCAGCGATGTAGAGATCAAATAATAGTCTTTTCAAAAAGAGAAAGAATCATTGAGTGAAGTTATATTGTTAGATCGGTGGGGTTTTCACATGCATGGTTCTGATTATTCCCATTTTGCCTGTTTCTTACAAATACTTACACTTAATTGAGAACCATTTTTAACCATTAGGGAAATTTCTGTAACTTTCAGTGCTTTTCCCAAACAACATCTGTACTGGTACACGTTTATTTAAAGCGTATTACATATAAATAATTTATATAAGATTAATTTCTTCATATCAATAGCAAGTAATTACGAATCTTACTTGCCATCAATTCATAAATGTTTCTTGGTCCGTTGTTTTCGCCGTCATAATAGTCACAATCAGTAGTAGTTTTGATTAATGGCATATATCACATTTTTACAGAGTTATATTTTTCTTATATTATTTCATTTATCTAAATGCAAAGTAAAGTACAGTGGAACATATCCTTCGGAAATTAAAGATTTGGTTAGTTTAGATAAGTGTTTGGTTTGCCAAGGTTCAAAATACATTTAAATTGATATAAAGAGACTATGAAAAATGTCTATCTTTGACAGGTTTTATGATTATAGGGTATGTAAGTCTCGTCATGTGACCTGGTGGTGTCACAAGAATTGGTACTAGTCTACCATTCAAATACATAAACCCCCGTGCAGGTCCGGGTGTTAAAAGAATAGGCCTGAGTAGGAACCATAGGGCTCCGCCACAGGAGGCTAAATTGCCCGACCCTACCCATGTCTCCCTATTTCCTGTGGCAATCAAAATATGTCGACCCCATTATCCTTGTGTCCCATCCCTTTTTCATTACATCATCATTTCATGTTCATTTTATCATCCATTTCATGTTCATCGTCTGAATATAGCTGAAATATTACTGCTCGGACGTTAAACCCCAACAAACAAACAAACAAACAAACAAACAGAATCAAATACGTAAAAACTTGTTACTTACAGAGCGTTGAGTTCATTATTATAAACACAACATTTTTCGTGCAAAAGTACCGATAAAAAATGACAAATTATCTATTTCGTCATGACAGAAGTGTTAGGAAAACATAAAATACAAAAAAAATTGCATTGTAATTCAGCGTTGCTAGATTCCGGAAGTTAACTATCAAATGCAGATCGATCTTTGGTTTTCAATACGTTCAGAAATTCCGGTAAGGAAAATGATACTAGAACGAGACTTACAAACCCTTTTCAGAGATTGGTTAAGACAGATTTACTGTATATTATTACATGTAAATCGTTAAATTTGCAGTCAATTTAAAAGTGTAATGATATAGTTTGATCAGCTTATTCAATTGTCTAATGTAGTTAAGTAGCAGTCGTTGTAAGAATCGTGTAAAATCTTAAAAATATGATACACCCCAAAAAAGGCTATATAATTTTATTTTTGTAATTAAGTTGTTTTATAGGTCGAGATCATGAAAAATGTAATTATTCATTCGAATCTGCCTGCTCTTAGGAGATAATCAACATTGAAAATCTAATAGATTCTATTGTATTTGAGCGTTAATTACAGAGTTATCTTCCTTAATTTGGAAATCTACAGTTCATCCTATATATTTTTTTATCTCCTAAGAACATGGGTTATATAAAAAAACCAAATGTTAATTTCTGTTTGCAATGGCACCTCTAACAAAGTATCAAAAAATAAAAATATGTAGACTTTTCAGCCATGAATCACATTTTGCATGATTCTTTGCTGGAGTGCTACTTAAATAAAGAAACACCAGGTGATTATCAATTATCAAAGATCAATCTAACCTCATGCACATCGCGGTCGAATTCGATGCGATATTTAATTTATAACATCTATGTATGTCTACTTACAAACATGGTGGATGACAAGTGCAGATTTCAGATGTTCGTCGCAAATAATCGCGTCTCAGTTTGTTATAACATGATTTCTCTGTAAAAAGAAATGTAAATTTGGTGTGAGAAGAGTGAATAATTATGATTATTTTAACATGTTTTACAAGTTGAAAGTTATATGCAAGTTTCTGTCCCTTCGATAATGGAAAAAATCAGTAATACGTTCTAATGTACACATTTCGTATTTGGAAAACAAGATAATTATAATAGCCAAATAAATGAAATATGGTTCGTGTTTTAAGGGTGTACACAACAACTAAGGGAAATAACTCTGTAAAAATCCGCAGTTTCTGATTTCTTTTACTGTTACCTTATAAACTTTAACTTTTGTATATATGTGAAATGATTATTGATTTTCATTTCGTTCGATAATGAGAAACAGCCACATTTCGTCAAATAATAACCCACTTTCAGTCAGATTTTTCTGAACATCTCTAGCTCAATGTATTTGAAGAAGAAATTAGTTCATTAGTACCCTAACACAACCTGGCTGAGTTAATTTTGAAATAAAACTTTTAACACCTACCGTCGGATGAAAAACATCCCTTATACTCTGTCGTCGATTCTTCATCATTTGCTGTACTATATCCGACGGTAACATTCCCTGTGGAATTTGTTGGTAATGGATTTATTGACGAGTATGTACTTGAAAAATATACGAATTCGTCTCGCAAGTAACCAACATTACACCCACAACCTTTGAACACTAGAGTCTCCAAGCATTCTTGTAAACAGCTCTGGAAAAAGCAAATGCATAACAACTAGAAGAAAGGTAACAAATGCCTTCTTCTTACAGAAAAAAAAGAGATCTGAACGACACGGATATAGAATATAGTTGACTTGCGACTAAGACAATAGTTGCATAATATTCTAATGCATGTTTGATTACAGAAAAAGGATAACATAACTACGTAAATACTTAAGTAGGAGTCTTTCTACCTAATGAAATTTAGTCAAAGTGGAGAATCTTGAAATCAGTTTTTAACTTTGTTTTGAATGAATTATCGATTTGTTTTCATAACTTCAAAATCACAAGAAGGTTAAATTATACTATTTTGATAGTGGATAATATGCATGTACAATTACAATTACAAAATTCAATTTTGTACAGACAAAAGTGAATTTCATTCAACAAATATGAGTTCGGATTAACAAAATTCATAACATAATACAAATTTTTAATTTTGTGTCACAAAAAGCAATTCTGTGTCACTAAATTCAGTTTTGTGAGACAAAAGTCTATTTTGTGTCACAAAAGTCAATTTTGTGTGCAAATTAGTTTACAGAATCCTTTGAATATGCAAATGAATTCTCTTATCACGATTTTGTACGAAGGTTTCTCATTGGATATAGTAACCGCGGGTCTCGCAGACGCAGATTTCCGATTACTTCTGATATTAAATTATATTTAAAATGTTCTTTTCATTCTAAGTTACTCCGAGCATCATTGCTATATACATGTGTTCGATTCTTCATGCATCAGAGAATGCAAAAAACCTTTATTATTATTATGTTGCTACAAGATTGAAGTCATCACTACAGAAGTTTAATTATAGTCGTCATCATGAACTCGTGGATTGTTACGATGTATCCATTTGCACCATGAAAACTGAGTTGTTCATCGTGTCATAGTTTTCCTTTTCTCTTTCGTCTACCCCGGACTTGAATTTTCATGAGCAACTCGGCGGGTGTTTCCAGCAGAGGACGCTTTCTGTTCGGTGTATTTGGTCAATGCTCCCAGTTTTTAGTGGAGTCCGAGTTCCTGATTTACTTTTGTTACTTTGTATGCATTACTTTAGTTACCTTATGTTCTTTATTGTGTTTGTTTGTTTTCTGGTCTTTGTCCCTGGATTACATTCTTTTGATTTCCGCTATAACCTTGGTTCCCCTGACTACTCTTTCCAACACAACTCAAATTTGTACAAAACTGATTTATGTACACATGCAAACTTCACAGGCAGATATAATTCAATTTGATTTCAATCTTTTTGATTGGGTGGTTCTCGGTGAGCAAACAAAATTATTTTGTATAACATGTTTAAGTATTGCCATTAAAGTGATACTTCATATAATCGGTTAAAAAATACAAACACACCATCAGTAACTACGTAGTGATGTTTAAATCCAAGTCTGTTCAGAACAAGTTATTGATAAATTGATAAATGCAGTTGGTCGTTAAGGCGGGATTTACAGGACTAAATAAATACAAACCTGTGTGGAATAGCGAACAGAATGTTTTTTGAAATATGCCACAGGGTCTTCGCATTCTCCGTAAGGACTTCCTTGCCTTTCAATTCTTGTCTGTAAAAGAAGCATGATGTGGGAAAAGTCAAAAATATCAAAGTAATGAATGCGAAGAAAGCAACGGGAAAACTAAACAAGCAACCCGATTGGTAAAAGACGATTAACAAGTCAACTCGTACATAAATTACAAGATAAACAAAGTATACGTACATGCTCGATGGGATATTTAAGCGATAAAAACTAAACGTGGCCACTTATTGTTCTTGCGAGGCAAACAACGTGTTTTTTTTTTAAATTTATGACGGGGTTTAAATTAACTAATTTGTGACAGACGTTTGAAGTTGATATAATAAATATTTACACCCATCTGTTGACAAACACGTCGAATTGAAGAATTTACATCTATCTTCAAGCTGTTAAGGTCAAGTTTTATTTTAATAGGGTTGGTAAGTCTCGTCATGTGTCTCCGTTGTTTTACCAGAATGGGTCATAGTCTTCCACTCAATGCATGGAGATTTAATTTCCAGAGCGTTGAGTTCCGTATATTAAAACAAAACATATTTTCGCGTAAAAATACTATTAAAAATTACAAATATCAATTTCTACATGATAAAAGTGTTGAGAAAAAGCGTAAATAGAAGATTTTACATTGCAAAACAGCGTTTTGAGATCACGGAAGTAAACAAGAAAATGCAGACCGGTCTTCGGACTTCAATACGTTCCACATCAGAAATTCCTGTAGGGAAATGAAACTAGAACGAGACTTTAAGACCCCATTGTACCAAAACCAAGCAATTCTCTATTTTCTTATGTTCCCTTCCATATTAGCAAAATACAAAAAAAAAAAAAAAAAAAAAAAAAAAAAAAAAAAAAAAAAAAAAAACAAGAGCCTCCTAGGGCAATGAATATAACAGGAAGTTGTCCAAAAATTTTGACTTAGGTAGCACTCCAGCTAAGGACCATGCAAAATGTGATTCATGGGTAAAAACCTACATATTTTTATTTCGGATATTTTGTTTGAAATGTCATAGTAAACAGAAATTAACATTTGGTTGTTCATATATCCCGTGCTCTTAGAAGATAAAAATTATATAGAATGCACTGTATATTTCAAAATTAAGGGAGATAACTCTGTACATGACGCTCAAATACAATAGAATCTACTGGATTTTCAATGTGGATTATCCCCTAAGAGCAGATTTGAATGAATAATTACACATTTCATAGTGTTGACCCATAAAACAACTTAATTACAAAAATAAAAATATGTAGCCTTTTTTGGTGTGTATCACATTTTTCAGATTTTGCATGATTCTTACAAAGACAGCTACTTAAGAAGACTTTGGTAGGAATTATCATAAGGATCATTTCAGCAGTTCAAAGGTTCTTTCTATTATAGTTTTCAAGATATTGGCTACAAACTGTAAAAAAAGAAACGTCATTTTCATCTTAAAGGACAATAACTCTTACAAAGAGTCGTCTGACCACTTTGATCCCCGACGACTTTTGTTGGCCTCATAATAAGGATTATTTCAGCAATTGAAAAAAAATGGCTAAGCCTAACGGTTTTGGAGATAAATCATTTAGTAACTTACCATCTTCAGTGCGAGTGACGTTTCAAATCCCCCTGATATAGTCATTCCTTTCTCAAGAGGTAAAGGAAAACTGCCAACTTCATGGATCACAAGACGCAAACCAAAGCTTTCAGTCATCTTCTCAAACGCTTCGTGATTTTCTAGATTTATCGTTAAGGACATACCTAAAATGTAACAGATATATATTGGTTATTACAAAATTGTACAAAAATATTTGTTTGCACAAATATGCTGCAGTTACATATTTTAAGTACTTCTCTGACTAAGAATTAGGCAAAATATGTATAAGGTATGGCACATGAAGTAAAAATACACAGAGATTTTACTGCATTATCCAAGTATATATACCTCAAATCTTCAAGAAATAACAGTCAAAGTGTTTATAAAGTTTGCCTTTTTAAGATATTGATTGTTCAAATTTAGTTGAAATGCACTATGGAAATATGGCGGGAAAATTATCCCTTAGTTTTTCCTCATACAAGCAGTCAAAAATATCTACGTCACGAACGCTTCAGGATAAATTTAAATAGCTTTTCTAGATGTATATGAATATAATTATTATATTTGAGGCAAAAAAGACCAAATTGAGAAAAATGCCACTCATTGTCTCATTCTTGCACAGAATGGTACTTAAGCATTAAGATTGATTCACGGAAAAGACTAAAATACGGTTCGCCACAGGTTAAACTAGTAAAAAAAATGCTCACAAAATTGGTACACCTACCCGTCCCAATTCAATGTAATGCACTTTTTGACCTCATTGATTTGGATCGAAATATGACATTTATAAAATTATAATTAGAAGGTGCATAGTGGGAATATGTAATAAAGTCCATTCAGTAGTGAAGACAGGGTAAAAGAAACAAAATTCGGACCCCTCTGCAAAATGGAATATAGAAAGTATGGACAGACAGACTATAAACACAATACGTTTGCAAATGAAGCTAGCTCGAGGGTATAAACAAAAGTATTTTATTAGCTTTAAGTTCATGTCATTTCATCACACGTGCTTCAAACCGGGTGTTGATATGTTATTGATTTTCTAGCAATTAAATTGCAATACTTATCAATTATTCAAACTGATTTCTGTTAATACCTCGTAAAATGCTTTTGTATTCTAACGATTTAGAAAAACGCCGAGAGTAAGGTAGTGTTACATGTAAGTGTAAGTATTTGTAAGAATCAGGCAAAATGGGAAAAATCAGAAACATTCATGTCAAAATATAATTTCACTCAATGATACTTTCTCTATTTGTAAAGACTAATATTGATCTCTGCATCTTTGGATTTGCTCAGAAATATTTTAATAGAATGTTTAAAAGATGAGAGTTATCTGTCCTTGAAATGTTCATTTTTTTCAGTACATTTCAATGGCATTATTACTCAATTTATTTAAAAAAAAAATGAATTGGAAAATCTTGATTCTGACTGTGCAAGTTTCAAAATGTTGGTTGTTTTTTATACCATGTTTTACGCACTGCTTGATTCTTACAATTAATGATGAAGAAAGCTAGTTTTAATTTATGTTAATGTACTCTGTTTTCATGTAGAGAATTTATTTAATTGGTTTAATGTGTAACGTTACATGTTAGCAGATTTTTTTAAAGGGCTGGTTGTTACTGAGACAGTAGTGAGACAGCAGATGGAGTTGGTGTTGGGGTGACGACAAAAGCATCATAGCTTTTTTTAAAGGGCTGGTTGTTGCCTCTTTGACATATTCACCATATCTATTCTCTTTATATTTAACTGAAATATTTTTATTTCTTTAAACTGTAACTGTAAAAATAAATGTTATATATGTACTTCGACCAAGCTATCTATTTTGCGTTGAAAGGGAGACCATTCAAATATCAAAATTAAATTCCAATTTGTTCAACTAACTTATTAATACAATTTACCTCCAAGTGACCCACTGGTCCCCGTTATGTATCTTGCAGACTGTAAAGTATAACAGTTTCCATAATCGAGTGTCACAACAGTCTTCGATACCCTATAGCAATATGAAATTATATTTGTCTGTTATTTACGTAAGAAGTACTCCAGCTAAGAATCATGCAAAATCTGTGATATGTGATAACGCTTCACATTTTAATTTTTGTTATGTACATTGTATATGATGAAATGCATAATCATTCATTCCAATCTTTCTACTCTCAAGAGATAATTCACATTGAAAGTCAAATAGTTTAAATTATATTTGAGTATCATTTACAGAGTTATCTCCCTTAATTTTGAATTTTATAAAAGTTATGTCTCTTATGAAAAGGGGTTATATGAAAAACCACATGTTAATGGTCGTGTTTAACGTTTTAAACGAAATATCAAAAATAAAAATATGTTGGCTCTCCAACCATTAATCACATTTTCCATGATTTTTAGATGGAGTACTACTCAGTATTTTGTTTTACCACCACAATTGCAAGAATGAATTTTTAAGATTTTTTAAGCTTGTAAATAAAAAAAGTTGTTTGATAAAATCAAATATGTAAAATCGAAAATCTTGAAGTGAGTAGGAAAATTCTAGGTCTTCACATTAATAGTTATTTAGTATGTATTTGGAGTGCATTTGATAAAAAAGTTGTTGAGGAATAAAATCAAGATGTTTTTCCGAAAAAAATGACGACGTCAATATATCTATGACGTCACTATAACAACGTCACAGATCCTCAGGGAGCGTCTTCCTCCCGGGATATAGAAATGGGGGACGACTTAGATCCCGCGTCAGACAAAAGTGCAATCGAGGAGAGTAGTGATGATAATGAAGATGAAAGTGATGATGAAATTGACATTGACTTTCTATGGACCGTTAAAGGTTCTAACAGCTTCGAATTTCCGTATGAAATTAGACTTTTTTCGGAACAAAGTGGACCGAGGAATGCTCCGGATAGAAACGCAACTCCATTAGCGTATTTCAATTGGTTGTCGTCGGATGAAATTGAAAATGTGATTAGTATTTTAGTGGAGGAAACAAACGCTCATCAGAAAATTGCAAGTAGTTTTGAAAAGATGGAACCAAACTCGTGTTCGAAGGATTGGCTCAATGTTACGGAAGAAGAAATGTCAGCTTTCCTTGGCTTATAGCTTGCCATGGGTGTTATTCGCAACCCACAATTGAATCGTATTGGACCGAAAACCAGGAAACTTGGCTGTTTAATACACCAGAGTTCAGTAAAATTATGATCGGTTTCAATTGATTTTGCAGTGCCTTCATGCAAATAGCAGTAATTTGGCGATTCCGCTTGGAAATTATCACCATGATCCTGCCCATAAAGTAAGAAGAGTTCTAGATTTGCTGAATAAAACTTTCAAGGACAATTATGCTGCAGCACAGGATTTAACCGTAGATGAAAGCATGGTAGGACACAAAGGAAAAGACTACACGGTTCAGTACATGCCGGCAAAGAAGGCCCATCGCTGGCATGCAAAACTCTGGGTCCTGGCAGAGCCTGACACTGGTTATACTCTTAGTATGGATCTTTATGCTGGTATGTTTTCTTCAATTCAAAATCTGAAAGTGTTTTTTTTTAAGTTTGAAAAAATATCTCTAATATACATGTACATTCTTTAAGTTTTTAATCATGAGGTATCATGAATTTAAGAAAGAGTTTAATTTAATTTAAACCAAACTTTTGATATATCAATTATATAATATGTAGAAATCAAACTTAGTAATGAAACAGTCCGTTACATTTTCTTGCGATAGTGTTCTATCAAACGAAAAAGTTGTTACACATTAAAAGACGGGAAAATGCATTTGTGCGTTATAATATGCCTTTTTAATTCAATTGGTTATGTACCCCTATTTTTTAGGGAAAAGAATATATGGCTAGACAAAATAGCACACATGGAATGGGGTATGATGTTGTGACAAGTTTAGTGGGGCCTTACTATGGGAAAATTCACCACGTAGTTATCGACAAGTAGCAAATAGTGGTTAAATCAATTGCCAATAAATTATAGCGTATTTCATGGAATTATCTTTTTTCAAATCATGTTGAGGTTAGTTTATGATATTTCAGATATCATCTGAAATAACATCAAACTTCATTCTTCAAGCTAAGAGATTTAAAAGATAAAACTTCTACATATAGTCGTCTTTATCCACACAAATATATTTATGTCTGCCATATCCTAAAATGTTCCATAAATGACTGGCTATGATTTTGTCGGCTCAAATGTTCCGATCAAAATGTTATTTATTAAATAAAATGACGCAAACTATTATTTACAGACAAAGGGACCTAACTCACAATTGACACACAAATATATGCCGAAAGTTATTATAGCTCCTACAGACTAGAAAATCGTACAAACGCAAGAGGAACAGAACATGATATGCCACAAGTCGTCTACATGATGGATGGAGTAGATTTAGCTGATCATCAAATTACTACATACGATCTAAGTATCAAGTCTGTGAAGCCTTGGAAGAAACTTCTCAATAACCTCTTGTTAAGAATAGTTGGTAAGATTTTTGAATGTGAAGTTCCGCTATTATCCGGGTAATACTTTGGTCATATTTACATGTATCTTTGTTGATCTTCTTAATTTTTTTTTTTTGAAAATTAGTTAACATATTTTTTTCCCATTAGCTTGTCTTTTTAATAAATATGTGTTTAATTAAATTGGTCACATGTACTATTTTTGTTTCGTTAATTTGTTTGGAAAAGTCACTTACATCTATAGAAAAAAAATATTAAAAATCTACACTATTTGAACGTCTGATTCTTCTTCTCGGCTTCAAAGTGTTTCACTTTCTTTTTAGTGAATAGCTACATAGTTTATCTTCAAAACAGAGGTTTAGTCAGCAAAATGAGTCGTTTAGAGTTTACATGCAGTCTTAACCAGGAACTGATAGGGAATTACGCTTATGAGAAGAAAAGAACAGGAAGACCGATCACCCCATCCCATTAAGATTGACTGAACGTCATTTTATACATTATATCCTAGGTACATGATTATTATAACACTATAATTTATTATATGAATTTCTCGTGTTCAGGCAAAATAACTATAATATATAAATAAAATTGCGTTTTTCATTTCAAGAAACACGTTCCCCTATTATTATATATAAAACTACATGTAGATGACTTGTTAAAACTTAAAAACTAATTTGTTCTCCATCTGTTTATCACAACATTACTTGCCTTTCGCACATCAAGTTTATTTTTGAGTTACATGAAATATCCCAGTTTTTAAGCACGGTAATATGTAAAAAAAAAATATATACTGATGATGAACTTGGTAAAAGATCGGTCAGAAGATGCAACCAAATACCTTCAGCGCTAAAATATATACATTCCCGGTTCGCAGAAATGCGGCGATTTTTAAGCAGTCTGTAAAAGTTTACCGTATGTCATATTTTATTTCAGATAAAAAGAGAAAAGTCTGTAAAGTTTGCAATGCAAAAGCGAGAACTTGGTGCCCGGATGACCATTGTAATGTAGGACTGTGCGTAGAGGAATGTTTTGAACGATTTCATACCAGAAGGGCGGTTAGGAGTAAATCAATAGAAAATCATGAATAAAAAAAAAATTGGCTAAATTCAGTTTCTGTTTCTTTATTCCGTCTTTGTATTCTAGTGAAGAACACTTCAGTTAAAGTACGATAAAAGCAGAAATATACAATGATCATGGTAAGTGTTCTGGGAATAGATTGTTTATCCCTGTAGATTACATGGTTGTCTAGGGCGTTCAATTAACAACGTAACAGGTGCCTGCGACGTTTAATTAACGACGTTGTAACAAAGGAAAAGTGACGCTTGTGACGTTACCGTAAAATAACGTCGCGTACGGTAAACAAACACGTGAATATCTCGCAGGCAAAGGGTTAAAGGATAAGGGCTCTCAGGTTTTCCGAATCTTAATGATTGTACACAAAGTCTAAGATAGGAACGTTCGATTTAATGAAGATTTCAGTATGATTTTGATGTAGATGTGTGTCTTTTTAACATTTATCGTGTTTCAACCCACGAGCTTCCAAAATCTAAAATTTAACTATCGAGAGTAGAGAAATTTTGTAATCAACTAGAGCATTGGAGGATAATCTGTTTCTCTCATGAAATCTGTAGAACTCGGAAGTGTAAATGGCGGGAAAACTCTCCCAGAATTTTAAATAACTGCCCGTTGGTTAAAAAGTCACGTGCATTTTTAATCACCGACTTAGAATGTGAGAAATATTTCTTTTCGTATTCAATAACATTGTTTTACGAACATTAATCTGTCGGGCACCTTATACTTACCTTTTTATACTGTGAAATATATTTTTTTCGTAGACTCTTAGACGACGGGTTTTGGTGGGTGGTCAAATTCCCACTAACTTGAGCATTTTCTATATCAGAAGACCGTTATTTTTTACAATTCGCTTCAAATTTGAATTTTGATTATGGTGACGTCATTTGGCAGCCCACAACAAATATCTAGTCAACAAGTTAGCGTGTTCAGGTGGAAGCTATGCGCATTATCACCGGAGGAACAAAATTAACGCCATTAAAATTTAATAAGATACCGAATTCTTTTGTTATATATATGTGACCTTGTTCCTATGTAGTTCAGTTGGTGATCGACACAGGCATTTTACTCGTCAAGTTCACAACATCGTTTACTTTCGTACAAGATATTTATCATTAGAATATGTTTGATCTAAATTTGAATTCTTATGTTGACACCCAAAACAAAATGTGGCCGGTTTTTTGTTATTACATGTTAAACAAAAACATTAAAATTAATGTACAATATAAAAAAAATGTATGGTTTAGACAGATTTTCGGATTATCAAGGGTTCATTTAAGACAGGCTTCAATGTAACAGACTTACGGGTCACAATTCGTTCCAGCAAAAGTGCATTCTAGCATCATGTCGTCATAACTGTGGCCTAGTTCTGTCCTGTTCTCTCTACAATACATAACAACTTCATTAAATTTTGAGCATTATCATCTCAGTCTGTCATGTGTTTTTTTAATAATAGTTATTGAAAAAACATAAAATAAAGTGTTACGGAACAAAACAGTCGATTTTAATAACATAAGTTACATTTCTTAAAGCATTAATGACCAACAGAAAACAACTGGTTGACAAGAGATCAAAACTTGCAAGAAATTAATTTGTCAATTTACCCAGTAAAGCACTCCACGTATCATCACGTTCAGACTTGTGACATCAGTTACTTGATTGCAGAATAATTGACTTGTTGAATGTGTAGACAACAGTTGCTAAACCTATATATAGGCTTATGAAAAAATACGGGAGAACAACAGCCTATGCATAGTAAGGGTTAATAGACAAATAAAGACAAAAAATCCACAAAATGATAAATGTACCTGCTAAGTTGCTGATATTCTTCTGTGAAAGTTTGCTTGATTATATAGTCAGAGTTAACTGTCACCGGCACAGACGAGTCCATACCATAAAAATCCCCATCATACATGTAGTCGTAGTCTAAAGAAAACGGGTTTTCAGTGGTCTGTAAAATACCGGACCCACCATTCCAGAACGTTGGCAGTGGATTGCTCGAATTAGGTGAGACAGCAGATGGAGTTGGTGCTGGGGTGTCGAGATCATACTCATTGTAAGGATCATAGTTACCCTAAAATTGCATTTAAATACTATTGAGATCATAATCACACACAAATCAGTATAAAGTTACTCATATAGACATGGGTGTATTTTTTCTGTTGCCAGTTTAGGTAAAATGCCTTCTCTTACGATAATGAAATATTTTAATAGAATTTTAAAAGATAATAATTATCTGTCATTGAATTTGTCATTTTTCAGTACAGTTCAATGACATCGTTACGCAATTTATTTAAAAAAAAATGAATTGGAAAATCTTGATTCTGACGGCAATTTTCAAAATGTTGGTTGTTTTTATACCATGCTTCATGCACTGCTAGATTCTTACAGAAACTGGCACTAAATGAAGAAGAAAAGTAGTTTTAATTTCTGTAAATGTACTCTGTTTCCATGTAGAGAATTTATTTAAGTAGCTTAAATAAATTCTCTACATGGAAACAGAGTACATTTACAGAAATTAAAACTACTTTTCTTCTTCATTTAGTGTTAAACAGACTAAGCTAAGCTAAGAATTATGCAAAATGTGATACATGGTTGGAAAGCCTACATATTTTTTTTTTTTATATTTTGTTTAAAATGCTTTAGTAAACAAAAATTAACATTTGGTTTTTCATATCACCCGTGCTCATAGGAGATAAAAATTGTATATAATACACTGTAGAATTCAAAATTAAGGGAGATAACTCTGTAAATGACACTCAAATACAATAGAATCTATTGGATTTTCAATATTGATTATCTCCGAAGAGCAGGCAGATTTGAATAAATAATTACACATTTCATAGTATAGACCCGTAAAACAATTTAATTACAAAAATAAAACTATGTAGCCTTTTTTGGGGTGTATCACATTTTCATATTTTGCATGATTCTTACAAAGACAGTTACTTAATTGGTTTAATATGTGACGTTACATGTTAGCAGATTTTTTTAAGGGCTGATTGTTGCTGAGACAGTAGGTGAGACAGCAGATGGAGTTGGTGCTAGGGTGACGAGATCAATCTCATTGAAAGGGTCATAGTAACCCTAAAATTGCATATTTGAGATCATAATCACACACGGATCAGTATAAAGTTACTCTTATAGACATGGATGTGTTTTTTTTTTCTGTCGTCAGTTTAGGCAAAATGCCTTCTCTTACGACACAGAATGTAATCGTACATCATAGAGTACACTGTGCATTAATTTGAAACAACTTCAAGATTTTTTAATGAAATTACTCGGCCGAAGAGGCTTTGTTTGTTTGTTTGTATTTTTTATGAAAACTTTCCGAATTAATTCTAGTTGATATTTATACAGAAATGAGTAATAATTATCACATTACCTATATCATACTTACATCTATTATTTGTTGTAGTTTCTCACTTTGAATTAGTCCTGACTTTGACTTCTTCATGATATTCATATTGCAAATAGTTATTGCAGGAAACGGAAGTGCGTCAAATTTGACCTTGACATCGGTTTTGGTTGGGTATTGGAGAAAAGTGGAAAATATACTTGATACTTGATAAAACCCAAAACCAAAGAGTCCAAGGAATGCAAGTAGCCATAATAATCTCAAATAAATCGGTCTATCGGAGATAATGCGGGATACACCATGGACATTAGACTCCGAAGCTATGCTTGATAATTTCGCTTTTAGAGATGCATTTCCTGTCATTTCGCTCTGCAATAATAAAATAATAGCGTAAAAATATACAGTAAACATGTACAATTCTAAAAAAAGATACACTTTTACATCGTGAACATGTTAGACACACCACGTAATGCCAAAAGCGCCTATTTAGTGTTTTAAAATGTTTAAACGTTTAAATATCTAGGCAATACAAGTAACGACGAGAAAACATAATGCAAAAAAGCAAAATGGCTATCTTGGAAGTAAAAGTAGAAGAAATACAAATGAATTAACATTAGCCAAAAGGATTATACTTAAAATGACAGTTGCATGTACAGTACACTGTCATTTATCAACCGGAAGTGTGATGGTGTTGCATGTGATTGGTTGCTCATTTTAAAAAGTGATTTGAAGAAAGCGTTGAAAATACGGAATAAAAATGCTGCTGGAGAGTGCATGTTTTTGAAGTAATAAAAATTAAAGCACGCATTCATTACGGTCATTTCGTTCTCTGAAAAAAAATTACTTCACTTTTTTTTTATTTAATTTAGTTTTATCTTGTTAATATAGTCGAATAAATCAGTTAATTGCACAATTTTCGAAAAGTTGAAATTTTAAACTTCATTTTAAGAAAACGTACAATACACAGCTACTTATTCTGACTTGGAAATTTTCAGAATGATTAATTGATCATTGCCTTCAAGTCTATCTGGTGTACTAAGGTAAAATCAGGGACATCAATATTGTCCATAAGCCAGATCCTTCGTCAACAGTAAAACTTAATTGTTTAAAAATTGATAAGATGACCTTTTGAAATAGTTTTAAATGATCGATTGCGTGTAAGTCAATTAACAATAACTAACACAAATTCCCGCTAATTCGTAATATTATATTATGTATTGTTAATTGACCTTTAGCATTATTAATTAAACATGTATTATAAAGTGGATGTACGTCAACACCGGCTTTAATTGAATAAAAATAATGTTGATAACTCTAGTTAGAAATGACTGTGATGGCAATTATAACACTTTGGAGTATAATGAAAATAAGAACTATTTGTCTGTGAACGGTGCATCGAGTTCAATTAGGTGTCAGCTTATTGTTTGAAATAAAACGAAAATTAAATATTGTCTGTTTCATATGACTTAGAGGGGAAATACAGTTTAGTCATTTTAAACTTTAATGCTGTTTAATATTCCTGAGGCATTATACATGTAGAAACAGTGGATATTCGTAATTGAACGTCCTCATGTACTAAAATAAAAAGAACATTGAATGTTGACCGAAATTGGAAAGATCTTAAATGAGGTAAAGCTTTCAATTTATGGTACATGTATACTTGGGGTGGGAATTGGGTTTCCCATGGGTGATTTGGATTTTTAGTTGGGATAACGGGGGAAAGGATGGGGGTACATAAGACTTTGTAGCGCCTACTAGAAGATTTGAAATGATCTCTCTATAATTAAGTTTTTTCCCATTTTTTACAATATTTTCATTTGTGTTTTTTACGAAATCAAAAAATAAAATTATTTCCGTTTACAAAAGAGATGAATCAAGTTATATACGAATCCAATCAGTATATGTTGAATAATAATTAAAAAAAACAATTACACCTTAGTGTTATGTTTTACACTATCTGTTAGACACTAGAACACATCCGCGAAATCGCGGGCATTTTGATCGTGGTTGAAGATGTGTAAACCGTTGTAAGATGAACTTTTGAAAAAAAGATTGGAAAAAAATCAGTACATCATGATATTTTGAAAAAAATGAAACTTCTGTGCGATTTTGTTCTGTCTTTCCATCTTTGACTCATAATTACATGTAGTTACATGTAGGATTACATTTTTTCTGACCGGTAAAAATTTGTTCAGTCAGACAGAAGTTGCCAGCGTGTCTGATAAATGTCATACAAATGTTCGAAATATTTCGCACTGACTGCAGTATGCATAGTAAGGGACAAGGTATTATTTCTGTAAATGTGCTACTTCCAGGATTGTAAAAAAATCGTACGAAATTCTATGCTACCGATTCTTATATCAATTTTGGCAAATCAGGTGATAATACGGACATGGTCATTTATCCATAATTGTCTGGTTGAAAGTCATTTTCCAAAGACAGGTGTGCAGACCTGCAGACATGTTAACGGATCCAATAGTTCGTGCGAACATAATGTACCGCTTCCAGGGATAAAAAATGAACATTTCAGTATTTTTACTTTATTTACCTCGCAGAAGTCCTTATGTGTATGCTCCAAAAAATAAGATGAAAATGCTTATCATAATTTTTGTACTTATTCTGACTTGGTTTCTTATTGTTCTTTTTTAACTTGTGCGGACTTGATTTTCACTTTTAAATTTGTTATCATGCGAAGCAAGTATTATTTTTTTTATAAATGTATGACTTCTTCATGGAGTGAAACAAAATCTTATCTACCAGTTCTTGGTAACCGTAGAAATTCCTGTATAAATTTTGACAAATCAGGCGGTATGGTTGCAATTTTGGAGGTAATTTCTGTAACTTTTTAGAGTATTTTGTTTATTTCTTCTAAGGACAATACAGCAGACGGACACCGTCATATATCCATGAATGTCTTGTTAAAAGTCATTTTTCAGACAGGTGTGCAGAACTATTAACGGAGCCAAAACTTCATACGTTACAAAATGTACCACTTCAAGGGGTCTCAAGAAATTTTCATCGCTTCCAGGGACCAAAGGAATGTTTGATACTGCTTCTTGTTGCTCATGTATCCAAAAAGCTGTATGCTAGCAAGTTGTTTGTAAATGTACAAAAAAATGTGTGTACACTGATAAAACAGCTCAACGGAATGAAAGTCCGTGCGATGACGGAAACTATATCCGAACGCATTTATTTTCGGTTTTCTCCCAAAATAACTCAAACGGAATAATCACAAGCGAGAATGGCAAATGTGACTATGTATGGTACATATTGCACCCATAGGCATGCTGATTAATTTAGAAGCGGTACACAAAATTGGGCTCCTCATCTAAATGTAGCTATCTTGTAAATTAAATGATAAATGAATCTCTCTCTTCAGTTAAGTGCTGTTTTGTTTGTTTTGTTCTTTTTTAAGAAAAAAAATATAACGAATATGTTAGATGAACTACAACAAAAAAAAACAATATATTGCATGTAAAAAGATTTTTTCTGACCATATCAGACATGAAATGTTAATATCTTATGGTTTTGAGTTCTAGAATCAGCCAGTGAAATGTTTTACGTAGCGTCCATGTCTGCGCATGGATTAAGTATTGAAACTTCAAATAGGGGAGGCATTAAGAAATAAAGTTTATCCTCAGTGCCCGATGTAAATGTGGGTAAAAATAATTCGTTGAGTAGTCTCGAATTGATACAGTCTCGCACTTGTCCATGCAAAGAATATCTTCATTTATATCTTTGCTTTTACACTTTATAAAGCTTAAAGCAGCCAATCATGTTTTTCTGCCGTTTCTTAGAATAGCGTTTTACATGAATCAAACTCGTATAAAATTAGGTGATCAAAAAGTCTCAGAGTATGTTCCACTAAAAACGGAATTACAAATGTAACAGGGTTTAGACAAATATACAAATCATGTGCAGTTACCGATCTCTCCTCAACTACATGGTAAAACTGTATGAATGACTATATCTTCATGATAACCAATTTAAAGTCACTAATGTTTTCATACTGAACTTCAGACAGATAGACTAACAGTCAGTTCACTGAGCACTGTGTTGAATGTTTGCTGAGTACAAAAATTAAAACATAATAATTACGTACATGTACAAATTGTACTTCTCTAGAATGGCCGAAGATTAGATTAACACCAATGCAAATGGTAATTCCGCTAAAACACATGTACATGAAAGCTTGGCATATTTTAAATTCCTGTTCAAAAGCTAATATCATTGAATGTTACGTGGATATTCTTACCATTATACTCAGATGGTTTGCGGACCGGCCATGCTAATATAACCTGGCATCCCATAAGGCATTATCGCACACCCTTCCAATCCACCATCCGGGACGTGCCTGCTTTTGTTTTTATTAAAGATTTTCAAGAAGCGGAAAATTAAATTTTGGAAAGACGTGGATTGAGTACAAATGTAACACAGGATGCAGCTGACTGATATGAAAGACAACTTCGTTCCACACAAAATATAGACGCTAAAATTCGAAAAGACGAAAAAAGCTGAACTACTGACAACAATTAGCATGACAGGACGTACTGTAATAACAAATACTTAAACTGCATGTAGGCTATGGGGCACATGTATTTACACATGGACGTTGATAATTTACGCGCACATCCATGCTTCTCTTGTGTGGTGCATCAAAGTAGTTTATTTGGTTTCGATATAGATACTGGTATTTCAAGTGTTTACATACGGGTATTCTAAGTGTCTACATGTTATATTATATGGCGTATATGTAGGTGTACACTAAATAGGAAAGAAATGTTGGAAAATTACATTATTTACAAGAAACTTAAGCAACACAATTTTCTACACACAAAAATGCGTAAAAAATTGTACAAACTGTATTTTACTTTAAACTGTGCAATATCGAATACACGTAGCGTTGTATGGGCACATTTGATATCTGTACTATGTGTACATTGTACATTGATATCTGTACAATGTGTACATTGTACATGTACATGTATTGGAGATTTGTTACTCCGGATGGAGAAAGCAGTCTTGAAAGAACTTTGTTCTAGATTGAGCTGTGCTTAATTATTACATTAGATAAATACCCAGAGCCTGTATTTTATTTCACACAAACAAAGCAGATGGCCTTTGATTTTCCTACATTCAAAATAAAAACAGGCTTTATCCGCGCTTGATATTATAACAATGTTTTAACTTTGCCGCATCGCATTAGGGAATAGAACGCATTGCGACATTCATTACGAAATAAATATTATCTTAAGCCAGCGTGCTACTGGTTTCTATAGAGTAAAATTTATACGAGCTTATTTTGCATTACAGTCAGCGCAAAAATAATAAAATCATAATATAGAACATCGAGGAGATTTATACGGATATCAAAACAAACAAATATTGAACGAATAATCGAGGGAACCAACTGAAGATTTTAGCGGTAATCAAAAGAATGTAATCCGGGGACAAAGACCAGACATGGTGAGCGGACATACACAACAAAGAACATTAGTTAACTAAAATTATACATACAAAGTAAAAAAAGAAAATGAGCAACTCGGACTCCACTTAAAACTGGGAGCATGGACCAAATGCATCGGTAGGAAAAGCGTCCTCAGCTTTTCTAGAAACACCCGCCGAGTTGCTCATAAAAAGTCAAAACTATGACACGTTGAACAAATCAGTTTTCTTGGCGCAGATGGATACACCGTAACGATCGACGAGTTCATGATGACGTCCATAAAACTTCTGTAGTGATGGCTTCAATCTTGTAGCAACACAATCCTGTCAAAGGAGCCTATTTGTTAGAATTATAACGCGATACAAAAAGTCTGCGTACATGTAGTTTCGACAAGCTCTGGCACAACGTATGAGTTGTGATATGAACACTCCATACGCAGGTGATGAAGGAATGTTGCCACATATGAAAGGAAAGTTGACTATTCTAAATGAAAAGTCATCACGTTTGTCGTAAAGTGTGGTCAGTAGTTTTCTTTTCCCATCGAAAACTACTAAATTCAAATGTTACATCAATACAAAAAAAATTCTCAAGTAAAGGACAGTGATGTGGTTCAAAGTTAGTGCATTTGCTAAATGCATATAGAGATCCAGTGTCAATCACGTAGTGTGGTTCATAATTGTAATTAAGAACTTTTGAGAATCATGTGACCTAGTTCGCCTGACTTGCAGCTAGTAAGTGTCAGGTTCGGTAGGTAGTCGGTCCGGTAAGACGTTGAAACTATTTGAAGATATCTTGTCTCATCTCTGAGATACCGTAATATCTTGTCTCATCTGTGAGATACCGTAATATCTTGTCTCATCTCTGAGATACCGTAATATCTTGTCTCATCTGAGAGATACCGTCATATCAATTAATCAAATTGTGATGTCGACCGGAAAACGTTTGTAGTGAAGACAGTAACTGATCAAATGTATACACTATAGGCTAGAGATGCTGGTATATTGCTACTAAGTAAAGGGAAAGTTACCAATCGAAAGACAAAATCATCACGTTCGTCATTAAGTTTCGATTTAAAACGTCTTTTATTATCTTTGTTCATAATAGGGTCAAAGCATGATTTCAAACTAATTTATATCCTTAATACAAGGATTATTTAGAAATAAAATAAACTGAAAATGAAAGACTGAGCTATTATACTTGCTTTTAATATTTATATAATAGCACTTGTAAAAATCTGGCTTCACACGAATGTAGGAACAATCGGACAAGAGTGAAGAAAAAGTCGTTCCCATATGTATTCCGATAGTCTGCTGGAACACATCTCCAACAAATTCGACAAAAATGTTTTTCATAAAAAAAATCAAACAATTTTTACAACATTAAACTTTGAGTACATTTTGTTAAAATCATTGTGTTTTTCCCCAAACAAAATAAGCCTTTTCTCCACTTAATTCCAAGTAAGCATATCTTTTAGTTAATTGCTTGGTTTAAAAGTATTGGTAAATAAGATCACGATGAACTAAACTTATCCTGTCATGTAGAAGCGTGGTGTGCAAGAGTAATCAAGAGAACCAAGGTTAAAGCGGTAATCAAAAGAATGTAATCCAGGGACAAAGACCAGACATGGAAAACAGACATACACAACAAAGAACATAAAGTAGCTAAAATCATACATACAAAGTATAACAAAAGCAAATGAACAACTCGGAGTCCACTAAAAACTGGGAGCATGGACCAGGTGCACCGGTAGGGAAAGCATCCTCTGCTTTTCTAGAAACACCCGCCGAGTTGCTCATAATAAGTCAAGTCCGGGGTAGACAAACGAGGAAAGGTAAACTATGACCCACTGAATAAATCAGTTTTCATGGTGCTGATGGATACATCATAACGATCCACGAGTTCATGATGACGACCATAAAACTTAGGAAGGTAGGAAAATCAAAAGTCTGTACATGTACATTGCTAAATAGGTAAGGTTTCTGGAAGAATTACACTCTGATATGTTTTTATTGAATTCTTTAGAATCCACATCTGATTCACACCACTTGTACGTAGAGTAGGCTTTGTCAAAGTAACTCTTAAGTCTATCTTTGACCGCCTTGAGTAAAGTTGTAAAGAGTTTTGACAGAATTTAGCCGAGCACTTGGCAGACCCAGAAAATAATCTGTATTTTAGGACACTTAACGAAAATACCGCAGGACGATAACACAGACACGTGATTGTTAATTGTGTCTTCCTGCTAAGCTAGTATATACATATAGAGATGCTAAGTGAACTGTCAAGACGCATTCCGTAATCAGACAGTCAATATAGTGTCTTTTTAAAACCACTACATTGTCAGGAGCTTTGTCTGCTAGAACGGCAACAAGTTTGTCATGAAGATCTAACAAAGTACTTTGACTTTGGGATCGTTAAAAAAAGAATTGGTTTTGGAACTCATTGACTTCCTGAGCGACGAATTCGGGAAAATATCAACGGATCGAGACCACTAGAATTCTTGCGTACCCAATAATGTCACGCCTCTCAGCCAAAAAAGAAGACTCCGTTTAAGTGTTACATGTATCAATTGTATCTATCGCTTCAATTTTTACAGTCCACTACTACTGTATGTTGACAGCTGCGCATGTGTAAATTATTAAATAAAACTCTTTTAAGATTTCCCGTTATGGTTTTTTGTCGTTCGCTGTTCCTTGTACTTTAAAAAAAATCGGTTTTAGGTTATATACTAAATATTATTCAATGGTACAATAGAATATTATAGTATTATTGCATAAGATTTTACATATTGGCTGAGTTATCGGTCCGAGGCTAGCAATATTGGACTGAGGCGTAACCTTACGCAATTATACCTTTACTGACTAACTAGTCTAAGACGCTAGGCCAATATGGACGTATTGGACGGGTAAAAGCGGTATTGGACGGCTTAATCCATATTGGACGACGATGTGAAATTGCGATAAATCGTTGGTTCTATATTAGTGCGGTTTGATTGACCTCAACTAAAAAAATTGTAAGTTGGTTTAATTTTTTGTTTTTCACGTTTTGTTTTTGTTTTGTCGCTGATATTGTTTTTTTTTTGTAAACATGTGATGAACCGGAAGTACAAATGTACCTTTATTTTCAGTCGTTAACGTTACATTTCAAAGCCATTTCTTAAATTGATTTTTTTCCCTTAAAAATATACTTTATTCACTTTATTCCAGTTTTTAGTGAAGTCCGAGTTGCTCATTTACTTTTGTTACTTTGTATGTATTGTTTCAGTTACTGTTATGTTCTATGTTGTGTTTGTCTGTTTTCAATGTCTGGTCTTTGTTCCTGGATTACACTCTTTTGCTTTCCGCTAGAATCTTGGTTCCCTTGGTAACTCTTTAACAAAGCTGTTATAAGACGTTATTACAGTTACAGCTCTCACATGTAAGTAATCTTAATCTTAAATTTTAAGTAGCACTCCAGCTAAGAATCGTGCAAAATGTGATTCATGTGAAAAAAGCCAACATACATTGGATTTTTTTTATTTTTGATATATTGTTTAAATTGACATAGTAAACCGAAATTAACATTCAGTTTTTCATGTAACCCGTGTTCTTAAGAGATAGCAATTACACAGAATGCACTGTAGATTTCAAAATTAAGGGAGATAACTCTATAAATGCCATTCAAATACAATAGAATCTATTGGATTTTTAATGTTAACTATCTCCTAAGAGAAGGCAGAATTGAATGAAAAATTACACATATCACAATATAGACCCATAAAACAACTTTATTACAAAAATAAAAATATGTAGCCTTTTTTGGGGAGTATCACATTTTGCATGATTCATACAAAGACAGCTACATAATACCTGTAAATGCAGGGTACATTACATATATAATAGTTGTTAATAAACTGGTCAATATCGTGATATATAGACTGCCCATAGGACAGTGGTAATGACTTAGATTGTTGCAGTGAATACCGCTCAGCTACGGGCAGGCTTTATCATGACATTGACCAGGTTATGAATGACTTTTACGTTTATTTTATTGCGGAACCATATCCTTACTTGTTTTGCCCTACTTTCAACCTAAGAATTAAGTACTTATTATAAAATATTTATACTGAGCAAAGATAATGGAAAATTAAAGTTCTTCTTTTAACTACAAATGTATGCTCCCCTCCAATAATCCACTAGACAAATCTGGGAATCTGTAACTGAAAGCAGCAGCCATGTTTACAACGCATCGGAATCACAACCGAGTTTTATTAAAGTAACATATAACTCTAAATTTCCCAGCTTGTCATTGTTGTGAAATATTCTGATAATGTCCGGTTTTCTGGTTTACCAGAACATTTTAGTGACTGAAATTTTACTGCAGAATTAGGAATGAAACACGACCACTTTTAATATCAAAATGAAATAAAGGCAAAATCATATTACTTTTTTGCATCAGAAAAGTACATGGTATGTACATATTCTTAAACAACAAATCAACTCTCATGAGAAGTATGAACGTACCAGAATAGCCGCCATGCAATTGATGAGTCTTTGGATTGCGTGATTGACTCTATCCGACCATTGCGGCTATTCTGGTACGTTTATACTTCTCATGAGATTTGAATGTTGCTTAAGAATATTCTCGGATAATTTTCGTCAGTTTGAGCATATATCTGTTCCCTTATTTAAGTATGTAAAAAAATACAATTTTGGTAACGACATTGTTCAAAAGAGGTCAATCTAAGCAAAATACATATGATAAAAGTATTCTTATTCAGGACAATGTCTTAATTCTTGGTTGATTGAAATACATCTGCATTCTTTCTTACAGTTTGTTAAGTTTTTAACATCGTGTGTTAGATACTTTTATTTTTTTTAGAGCAGGAAATTTAGGCAAAAGCTAGTTTTCTTATAGATTTTTTCTTTAAAATTGAAATTTATTCACAGTTTGATTTGAATAATATGGGCTCGTATTCCTTCTTTTGATTAAACTTGACAATAATTTTGTTCACATGGTTTAAAAGATTACATGTTTAAACCAATGATCAATATTTACAAGTTCTTAATGTAAATAACTCCATGATTATTTCATAACTGTGGTAACACTGGAACAGCAATCAAACTTGTCACCATCAATTTAAATACCATTCTGTGTAAGAATCAGGCAATAAGTGGTACATCATTTTTCTCGTTTTTTTTTGTTTTTTTTTTTTGCCTCAAACATAAAATATGCATCTAGAAAACAACTGAAAAGCTAATTGAATTAATCCTGAAGCATAGGTGACGTAACCATTTTTTTGACTGCTTACCTAATAAAAAAATTCGGGAAAAAAATTTCCCGCCATTATTCCATAGTGCATTTCAACTAAATTTGACTTATCAATATCTTAAAGAGAAACACTTTACAAACGCTTTGACAGTAATGTCTTGCAGTTATGGGATATAAATACTCGGATAATGCAATGAAATCTCTGTATTTTTTTCTTCATGTGCCACACCTTATACAAATTTTGCCTGATTCTAAGACGGAGAATTACTTAATAATCAAGTCTACCACTATTTAGAGCATCAATTATCATTTGTACCAAGCCTATATGATTTTTGGCATATTTTTAAGTAGTTCTTACCTTCAAATGCAAAGCTGAGTCCTCTTTAAATTTGATATCATGAACAGCATCAAATTTCGTACCCATTTAATACCTTACTCTATAATATTTCCGAGTACATGTATCAGTTATCACTAGATACCATACCCAGCATCTAATTTAAAGTTGACAACCATCATTTATATATTTATCAGCTCAAGCAAATTCAATTCAAACTGAAATCTATTCAATAAATCAAAAGATGAACCCCTTAAGGGAGTACTTCATTTATTGGTATCGTAATCAAACTTGCACACGAGGCCTTGAACGCTTCCGGTGTGTTCTAATAGATAGCAAAAGACCTAATAAAACTTTAAATAGATGAAACTCTTTAATTTGAGCCTAATGACCGTTGCTGTAATTGTAAATTATCATTTACAATAGAAACAAAATCGAACACAAGACTTTATTATAAATTCAAAATAATAAACTATATATTTATCCATATTGGAGTAAGTACAATAATCTTGAAAATACACAAACGGAAAACAGTCACCGAATAATTTTCACATTTGACATTTTTGTACATGTTACTTTTAAAAGAAAACCATTGAACTGTACATATCTGTTACATAGTAATGGTATGAAAGCAAAATATTTTTAGATCATCTGCTGTGACTCTGTTTGACGCTTTAAAAATGGGTGAAATAAAATTGACAGGTAAAATACAGTTTAAAGATAATTCAAACATGTCATTGGATATTTTGCTAAATAATGCCAGTGATATGTTTGTATCATTTTTAATTTCATCATATCCTTTCAAGCCTTTCTTTGAAACAGAATGAAATAAGTCCAAGTAACTTTGATGCTTACATGAAATTGACGTAGAATGGTAAATACAAACGTGTCTATGATTTGTAAGAGTTGTGTCCCTTACCCAAGGTCTACTTTCTTTAATTGATGATTTTCTTTTTAATAATAATTTAAATGTTCCATTCACTTGTGGTCTTCCATGGACTATCTTTTCCATTCCAAATTTTAATATGTAATGAACACAAAATTATTGTATAATTAGAAATATTGTGTCAAATAAACGGAAAGGATTTTCTTCTTTGAGCACTCGCTCTTTCAGAAAATCTTATTCTAATTATTTTTATTTTGTAAACGGGTGTATTTATCAATGATGCATAAATGGTTTGGCAATGAGAAGGTAAACTCTTTATACTCCTAGTAATCTGAAAACCTTTAATTTGCTATTTGGAAGTTCATATCTTGTTTCACCCAATATGGAATACAAAGATATCTACATGTCAACCATTATGCAAAAATGCCATTTATCGTCACTTACTTCTAGTGTGTTATAAAAAAAAGAAAATAAGGGAACCAAGATTCAAGCGGAAATCAAAAGACTATAGTCCATGGACAAAGACCAGACTAAATAAATGAAATAAAAGTATGTAGCCTTTTTTTCCAGGGCCGACATTGATATAAACAGACCTGTCACCATATCTCTTCTTCAGTTGTACAGTTTAGGAATGACTGTTATATTTCTCATTCCTTAAAATCTAACTACAATATAAAAATTTGTCGAGTAAATCACCAAAATATGGTTAGTGCCACCGAAGTCGAATAGCAAAATTTGGTCTATGAGATGATTGACAAATTTTTCATCCAATCAGAAAGCGCGTTACATATGAAATTAAATTAGTTTATAGCATCGAAACTTTTCTTACTATAAACTGTACGAGGACGTAGTTATAAACTACATAAGCCTAATTGGTAGATATTTTATTATTATAAAGTTGTGTTTGGCCTAAGTATACCTGAAACATCCATACATATTAACTTCTCTGCCTGTTGTATATAGAGAAAGGCTTAGTAGTTAATATTTATCCGGCAGGTCAACTCCTATCTGACTGACATCAGGCCCATAGTGGTTATATGTATAAGACCATGTTTTAAATTCACATAGATTACCGTTGACTTTGACCTAGATAATGTTGATATTTTGACCCGTTTCCTACGCCCAAAAGACAGGATTACAATATCATCAATGATTAACTAAACAACTGCTTTCGGACAAATATTTTCCATAACAGGTACAATGCCAACTTGAAAGTTGATTATCCGATACTTCCACGAAGCACAGAACATCTGTCGTGAATACAATTCATGGCATTTTCAATAAATCATTTACATTACACTTGTACCATGAATGGTAAAAACAAAATTACCTTACGGATAAAACAATCCAGATTTATTTTTGTATTTTGTATATGTTTTCTTTATGTGTGCAATTAGCGGAGACGACCATACATTTTTTTGTAGTGTTCATTTTCCGAACTTTGTTTAATAATGGTAATGAAATATGGAAAATATAGATAATTTCTAATATGAGCTTTATTTTGTACATGAATCTGGGTGTTCAATGATTAGTTAGATGTATGAATTAAAAATATTTTGCATGTCAGGAGGCGACTTGTGTACATGTACATACATGTACATATCAGTTCTGACGTTACTGCAGTGCAATACTGATTTTTCTTCAAATTATACATTAACCTATTTGTTACATACGTATAGTTTGATCAGGTTTATAGAGTGAGTTTTTGTGTCCCCCTCTTTAAGACAACTTTGTGCGCTTGCAAGGTTGGAGACGAAACCAATTAACTGTGGTTTTATTATTATTCGTGGGGTGCCATTTTTTTGCGGTTTTTAAGGGAATTTTAATCGAGAATCGCATGAAAGATACTCTACGTAAGTGCTATTAAGAGAACCAAAATTATAGCGGAAATCAAAAGAATATAATCCAGGGACAAAGGCCTGACTTGAAAAAAAAAAAAAAAACACACACACACACACACATACAATTAACCAAAATAATACATTCAAAGTAACATTAATAAGCAAATCGAACTCCACTAAATACTAGGAGCATGGACCAGATGTATCGATGGGGTATGCGTCCTCGGCTTTTCTAGAAACACCCGCCGAGTTTGTCATAAAAAGTCATGCCCGGGGTAGACGAAAGAGAAAAGAGAGACAATGACACGTTGAACAGGCTATATTTTCACCTTCCGTCATCTTAATGTTTTATTTTTTTTGTTGTTATTTTACAGCAAATCATTTTTTATAATACAAAAAAGTTTAACGCATGAACCAATAAGTCATAAAATTACTTTATCACGTAAAATATGAAACAGTTAAATACATTTGATTATGCATACAATTTTTGTAAGGACATAACTTTCTAAAAAGTCATATATCAATGGTTTAGAATATAGTATTTACTTACAATAATCACTATTCACAATGTATAAGTTTTTTATTTATATTATATGTTTTCTCAAACTCAGACTTTTATGAATAATTATCCTTATTTGTTTGCAAAAGACGACTTTGACATTCGTCATTTATATCGAATATGGTGAAAACTGGTTTACGGTTTTATACTGGACAAAGAAAAGACATTGGATTCTCGAAGGCTACAAGAATAGTAACAGTTATTTGGAAATATGTCTCCGAAAATTAAAATATCTGAGATGCTTAATATATAATATATGTATCAGTTAAAAATTTCAGGCAGTAATCGAATCAAATTTCATTTCCCATGGCTCCCATTGCAATGTCCCCAATCTTACGCTCGTTGACTCAAATTGACCTTAATATAATTGTGGAACTTTTCAGGAACGGAAGTGAATTTGAAAGTCGTCTATAGATTTGAATTGAGTTGGTCCTGATTAACAATATGGGGATATACTTGTATGTAAACATGACCATTAAAACAATTCCTTATTATATACGCTAATGACATTAGTTAATGAAAAAGTCTACAGAAGTGAATGTGTTGTGTAAGTCATAAAGTAAAAGTAAGGTTGTAGTTATACTCAGTTGATGCTTTTCAGCTTATCTGATTTACCACAACGTTTTGATAGTGCAATTAAAAATAACAAAACAAAATCATCAAAAAAAAAAAAAAAAAAAAATCAAATAAAAAAGTTAAATAAATAAATAAACTGAAAACAATAAAACCAGTAGGTATGAAAATAAACACGAATACACAATATAAACATTATCATTTAAAACTAGCATACTGTCTTCGGAGGTTATTAGTTCATTCATCTGGATTGTCCTTATATAGTTGTGCTTATTTCCTCACATTGCACAAAGTACTAAAAAGTCTGTGAGTTAATAGCTTGACATCTATATATAACAAGGATTACGGTATCCCAACATCGACCTACATCTATGCTTTTGCAGAGGGACTAGGAAAGCGTGGTTCAACATTTATGCAACAGTCTGATCTGCAGCGTGTACTAGTAGAATAATCTGTAAAAGAATTGATATTGTTAAAGCTATGTTTATATTTTGTTTCTGTTTTTTTTATGTGTTTTATTTTGCCCTATTGTTTTTTTGACAGCTCACCTGGCCATATGCCAAGTAAGCTATTGTCATCATTGTCTGTCGTCGTCGATGATATTTTTTTCAATGATAGTTGAAATAATTATTTCTAAGGGTACTCTGCACAAAATGTTTGGATTGTTGGTCCTTGAAAAACACGGAGTCACTAAACAAGAAACTAAGGGTCAATCTGCATTTTTTGCATATATCTTCATGACCGTTCGGTAATCCAGATTTTGGCAAAGAGTAAAAGTATTTTAGATGGTTAAATCCATTAAGGAGGTAGACCTAGAGTAAGAGACACAACTCTTTAAAAATCATTCAAACGTTTGTATTCAGCATTTTAGATCAATTTCGTGTAAGCATCTAATTAACTTGGATTAATTGTATTCTGCTTCATCCAAAAGCTTGATAGGCTTTGGTGAAATTATATAATACAAACATGTCACTGATTTTATGAGTTATGTCTCTTACCCTAGGTCTACCTCATTAAACAATTGTTGAATTACATGCCTTTTATAACTTATTTGCTATTGTTGATATTATTACTTTAAAAAATCTTCTCAGAAATAACTTGACCAAAATTCAATGTAAAAAGCAGTATTTTCCGGGGGGGGGGGCATATTGCACAAAATGAGAATTTGGTACTTTGATTAACGATTTCTGAAAAGTGTTTGGCATAATTTATAGTAATTTCTTTTTTTAATCCGTTATGTCATGTTGGATTTGTTGCCCGTTTTTTGGATCCCTTTTTTTTTTCTTTTTGTTGTTATTACTTTAAAAATTCTTCTCAATTCTACTGGACAGAATTCAATGAAATCAAATATATTTGTTCCTTTTTGGTATCTTTATCGAAATGGGTGCTTCGGTAGTTGATCCACGGAAAAAATACGGCTGCTGTAAGCCAAATTTTGATATCGTGAAAAAGTGCGCAGCATGATTAAATCAATCCGTGAAAATACAGTATTCTATGTAGACTTTTTAAAATATTTTTTTTTTATTATTTTTATCTAATTACTTAAAAAAAATCTCAGAAACTATACTGAACAGAGTTCAGTTACGTTCATATGATCGGTCTTTACCTCATCCTGCATAAAAACAAACAAAAACAAACAAAACAAACAACACAAAGCAAAACAAAAATATAGTACTTAGCTCATTAAGCCTGTTGAGCGATTCTGGCTGTTAAGTACTTCTCAGCCTAAGATTCACATGAAGAAAAAATACACAGAGATTTTATTGCATTATTCCAGTATTTGTACCTCATTACATCAAGAAATTACTGTCAAAGTGTTTGAAAAGTTTGCCTTTTAAAGATATTGATAGGTCAAATTTAGTTAAAGTGCACTATGGAAAAATGGCGGGAAAAATTTCCCGAACTTTTCCTTATATAAGCAGTCAACAAATATCTATGTCACAAATGCTTTAGGATAACTTTAAATAGCTTTTCAGTTGTTTTCTATATGTACATGAATGTGTTTTAGGAAAAAAATACCAAATTGAGAATTTGTCCGATTCTTACACAGAATGGTACTTAATAACCTTAGTCATTGTTTGATTTTGTTTTGGTTTCTGCTATTTTTTTCTTATCCAGGCTATCACTAAAGTAAGAAAAACATTTGTTTAAATATAACAACACCAATCAAACGACGGTTTGATTGATTATACACGTAAGTTAGATTTATGTAAGAGATGGTAGATGATGCTCAAGTAGTGTACATGTTTATGATTTGAAATAACGTTGGTATTGTATACTTAGAATGCGCTTTTATTTAAAGTTAAATGTATCAAAACTGTTTCTGCCCGTTTTATTCTGTTTTTGCCAATTTTTGTCTTATGACTGTTTTTATATGACTGTGGCATATGTTTTGAATGTAAACCCTTCACCTTGCATTAGTTATGTTCTATAAAGAGTATTCATAAAAGCAACACACTGACTTCAAACTTACACAAGAAAAACTGTGAGTAATGCTCACTAACTTCATACCCCCATTCCCCCATTTAACAACACGTCCTTTCTGACCACCATATTATTTGGATCAAAATTTAAAATACGAGGCACACTATGGGAGCATTTAATAAAGACTCTGTGAAATTTTCATTAGGGGAAATAACGGATAAGAGATGGATCCACTATATCCCCATATTCACAAATGACAATGTCCATGTTTTGCTATAAGGTTTATTGTCTAGGTCCAATATGTTAACAAAGTTAAGATACCACATGTTGCTTTGTTGGAGGTATTCAGCCTGGATATATTATTTCAATTTATGTTGTTACACTCCTTGAGACGTTCACGTTTCCAATTTTAGCATTTGTGCATCGTTTATCGAGCGTTTAAACCTCCTTTTGCGTTCGTTTAAACGCTCGATAGACACGATAGTTTATTTTTGTACTTTGATTATTTCCTTGATTTAGCTGTTATTTTTATATTTTTTGCTATTATTAATTTATATAATTTCATTAATTTTATTTTCTATTTTCTGTCTTCATTATTATTTGTTTATATTATTATTATTTTTCATCGTTCGTCTATGGTGCGTTTAAACGCATGCTAGGAACGTTTGTTTATCGTGCGTTTAAACGCACGATCGAAGCGTTCGTTTATCGTGTTTTTATTGAGTGTTTAGCGTGCGTTTGGGTATCGTGCGTGCGGGAAACCTACATGTCTCAAAGAGTGTAATTGATAATCTGTAATACAAAGCACCTGTCTAGGTCGAAGTCTTTTTTGAACTGAGAGATTTGTTCGGTCCAAGAGTAATCAAGGGAACCAAGGTTTTAGCGGTAATCAAAAGAATGCAATCCAGACATGGAAAACAGACATACACAACAAAGAGCATAAAGTAACTAAAATCATACAAAGTAACAGAAGCAAATGATTGATTGATTGATTGATTGATTGTTGGGGTTTAACGCCCGAGCAGCAATAGTTCAGCTATATTCAGGCGATGAACATAAAATGGATTATAAAATAAACATGAATGATAATGAAATGAAAAAAAAGGGATGGGAAACAAGGATAATAGGGTCGAGAAATTTTTATTGCCACTAGAAAAAGGGAAGATAGGTAAGGTTGGGCAATTTAGCCTCCTGTAGCGGAGCGCAAAGGTTCCTACTCCTATCGAATACTACAACAGGGTTCTTTAACTTGCGAGGAACATGGCATCTTTCCCAACACAGTGCACCACTTTGGTTTGCCGTCAGGTTTTCCGTATTATAGCCTGACAACCCCAGCATGTAACACGCCAGGGGTACCCCATTCCATCATCTGGGGCACACATCCCATTTGCTCTGTGGGCAGAGCGCCTAGCCCCCGGCTAGGTTTCTGGGCACTATTTAGTCACCTTCTACGACAAGCATAGCGCTGCTGCGGATTTATTCCTTTGACACCCGGAGCCGCACGGGGCCAAAAGCAAATCAGCAACTCGGACTCCATTCAAAACTGGGAATATAGACCAGGTGCACCGGTAGGGTAAGTGTCCTCTGCTTTTCTAGAAACACCCGCGCAATTGCTCATTAAAAGTCAAGTCCGGGGTAGACAAACGAGGAAAGGAAAACTATGACCCGTTGAATAAATTAGTTTTCATGGTGCAGATGGATACACCATAAGGATCGTCGAGTTCATGATGACGACCATAAAACTTGTAGTGATGGCTTCAACCTTGTAGTAACATAACCCTGTTCCAGAAGCCTATTTATTAGATTTCTAGCGCGATACAAAACGTCTGCGTAGTTTCGACAAGCTCTGGCGTAACGTTTGAGTTGTGATATGAACTCTCTATACGCAGGTGCTGAAGAGATGTTGCAAAAGATGAAAGGAAAGTTGACAATTCTGGATGAAAAGTCATCACGTTTGTCGTAACGTTTGGTCAATAGTTTTCCTTTACCATCGATGTCTAAGTCAATGCAGTAATCCGGTTTACAAAATGTTTAAGCGTAATTGTTTGGAAGAATCACGCCAAAATAAGATACATGCATGTCAAAATCCCACCGAACTGACAATAAAAGATCAATTAAGGACACTTCCTCTATTTGAAAATACCAGTGGATTTACTCAGAATTTTTTTCAATAGAATGAAAATTATATTAATGATGCATTTCACAACATATCAATATTATACAAAACGTCTCAGAATGTGACGACTCTATTTGCTACTCTGAGACATTTTGTATAATATTGATTTGTTGTGACATGCATCATTAATTTGATACTCTATCCTACATAAATACACCTAGATGAACTGTCTAATTTTTATATAGCCTAGCTGACCGAGTGGTCTAGGGCGCTATACAAAAACTATACAAAAAACTATACAAATGTTTTCATGAGTGTATTATCGAAAGTAACCAATATTTCACACCTATGATGTCAACTTTACATGGAAGCAGAAAATGTCAATGCAATATTTGTTTTCTTATGCGATGACTTTGACAACTGTATATATATATATATGGACTATCTAAGGAAGAAAAATATACAGTGAAATTTGTCTAAGCTAAACCCCTTTGTGTGTGTAAAATAGGTATTGTGTAGATATATGTTAGGTTTACAAAAGTTCGATTTCCATTATTATTGATTTAATTACCAGTCAACATACAATTCGGACACTGCCGATGGTAAAGTGATTAATAGTGAAGAAAAAGATACTAAACAAACGATGCTTTTTCAGTGTACGTATGATATACATTCACATACCAATAAACATTTCTGCATTTAGATCTGCACGTTTTAGAAAGCAATACATTAATTTCCCACTACAATCAACTAATCAACTGCAAAATGCCATTTCATATACAATCTATATAATATTTATCCCAAAAGCGCAACAACCAAATTTATAACTAATACTATTTCTGTGATCAGTAACTGTTTCTGAACAGGAAAAAAAACTAAGTTTGGTAGGTTTGTGGCATGCATGAATCACCTACTGTCTGATTTTAGACTGCTACTAAAAACGACAATAAGTACTGTCTGGTATAGACAGAATTTTAGTTTATTCAGGGTTTTGTTCTGGCAGATTTGACTGTTTACGGTTTTATTGCAGGTAACGATTTTACTTATAAATAGTTTGTAATTTTCGAATAATCTGAACATCTATGATCATAAACTGAATTATTTAAAAAAAGTAATTTCATTTGCTTTATTTGAACTTGAATATAAAGAAATTCAGATAAAAATATTGCATGTTGAACTTTTCAAGTCTTTCCTCTTACATAAAATAAAAAAATAGAATATAAGCATGTAAATAAATAGTCTAGTGATGCAGAGTTTCAAAGTAAACATTTATCTATATAAATATGTACATAAAAACCCCAATGAAAATCAGTTTTTTTTCCATTAATTTCGTCAGAAGAGGCAGATTTGATTATATTCATATATGGAACTAACGACTTTACTCTCAACTAGTCTATCTAATCGAAATAGTATTGTTATGATCCTGTTTCATTTACAGATAAATACAACCAGACCTCACAAAAGGAACACGTATAGACTCAGGTGTACTATCGTAGAATGAGCAACACTTACCTATTCAAAAGTTAATTAATCTCAAACATTAATGGGTTGTTCATAAAAACCTACCAAATTGATGATGATTGCAACGGTGGCTTCAAAACTTAGACTATTCTTTATTTTAAGTGTATCAGACTTTTCCAAAATAGTTGAAGGAATATGTTGCATAAATATTTTTTTTTTTAAAACTTTAAATTAGGTAACCTATGGAACCCGAGTCGAGATGCAATAATTTCTGAGACCACTGTAAGGCACACGGAGTAATCAAGGGAACCATTATTCTAGTACAAATCAAAAGCATGTAATCCAGGGCAAAGACTACACACACACACACACACCCACATACACATACACAAACACACAAACAATAATAATACGTAAAAGCAACAAAAGTAAATGAGCAATCCGGACTCCACAAAAACTGATGTAATAGTGCTTTAGTTTCCATATAGAACACAATCTCAGGTTCTGATTGTTCATTAAGCATCGTATAACGTCAGATACATAGGAAACAATAAAAAATAACTTGAAATAATAAATAACCATTGTAAACACACGGTATGATCAATACGCGAGTTATAAAATATTTAAGATTATCAAAATAGGAAAAAAATAACACTGTTTTCCTTATAATCTAAAACTAATTTCCGGTAAGTCTCTAGTGCATAAATATCCCATTTTAAACTCTAATTCAGAATGTGTAGATCATGTAAATAATGTATAGTATATGTATTTGTTAACTACACATATTAATCAATTCTCACAAACATTAATCTGTGAACCCTACCGATGCACATGGTCCATGCTTCCAGTTTTTAGTGGAGTCCGAGTTGCTCATTTGCTGTTGTTACTTTGCATGTATGATTTTAGTTACTTTGTTCTTTGTTGTGTATGTCTGTTTTCCATGATGAATAGATATCATCATTTGCCATCGACTTATCAACTTATGAAGTTAAATACTTCTTGGATTTAGGAGACGGTTGACTATCTCCATCGAAAATTCGTTATAATTTTTATCAAATACTTAAAAAAAGCATTTCCTTGAGTGAGTTATATATGGGAATATCTTGCACTTTATCTTTACATGATTTACATATAATACAATATTTGCGCAATGAAAACTGATTTGTTCAAGGTGTCATAGTTTTCCTTTCCTCTTTCGTCTACCCCGGACTTGACTTTTTATGAGCAACACGGCGGGTGTTTATAGAAAAGCAGATGACGCTTACACTATCGGTGCACCTGGTCCATGCTTTTATTGGAGTCTTACACAATCTTACACTGGCTGGTTTTAATATTAACCTTAATTCTGTTACATTTTAGCATTAATATTTAGTCACGTTAAATTTTATGTATTTTTGTAGCTCCAAATACGATACAATTTTGATATAAAATCTCAGTGTGCATGATTCGTTATTTCTGATATGAGTCAATTTATATATTGATTTACAAGAATAATGCTCATTTATTTCTTTATTAAATCGTACAAGAGGAAGAACGAAGTTAAATAAAGTTTTTAGTTGTTGTACTGATTTATGAAGGGCAGTTTTTAGATTTTAATTTATCTTCCTGAAATGCAAATATATAAAAATACATATGCTGTAGACGATTCAATTATCATTAGTCGATAAACAGGGACATAGCCCAGACATGGAAAACAGACAGACGCAACACAGAACAACATAAAGTAACTTAAGTAATACATATAAAGTAACAAAAGTAATGAACAACTCGAACTCCACTAAAAACTGGGAGCATAAGTTTAAAAGCCTTGAAACATAATGGTGCTAGTCCTAATTCTGTGGGAATAGCTAGTTTGGATCGCTGTGCACAACTTTAATATGTCTCATTATCAAATTTTGTGGGTTTTTTTTCAAAAATAAAATTACGTATATTTTCCAAGTTTATCTTGTGATCTGCTACCCAAATCTCAGAAAATTCTAGTTCTTTATCTTTATGGAAGAGGTCTGATGTTAGAATTTCCTATTCTTACTGAAAAAGATGATAAAAAATATGGTTACCTAAACTCACGGGTCTAGTACTATTAATATCCGTGTTAGGAAATGTTGATTCCATGTCGTCAACAAATAAATTGAATAAAGTGGGTCTAAGATTGTCTCCTTGTTTTACTCCTATGGTGGTACAAATGGCTCACTATATGAGTCACCAAATTTACATGAATATAGTGTGTTAGAATATATGTCTTTTACAACTTTCAGGAAGTTGCCCTTCTTTACTATTTGTTGAAAGAGGGCATTTTGATCTACGTTGTCGGTATTTTTTTTCAAATTTTTCAGTTTCTACAAATATATATTTATTAATGTTTTAAGAATGAAAATAAGATCAGTGGTTCTAATATCTCCTTGATTGAAGCTTATTTGTTACAAGGAAGTAATTTTTGTAATAATAAGGTAAACAATTAACCCAAGGAATTAGTTATTCTAATATCTCTGTAGTTACTACAATCACGTGGATCCCCTGATTTTTTTAAAAGAAATCTATGAGTGATTCCAAAAATTTGAAAATTTTCCACTGTTAAAAAAATTATTAAACAATTTGACCAAAGTTAATATTTAAGTTGAGTTTCCTGTATTCATAAACTTTGAATAAAGAAAGTACCCTATTTTACTACTTGTTAGCCTTTTAATACCTATTTTAACTTCATTCCAGTTACAAGAGAGATCTAAAGGGGAGGAGGATTGGGGTGTCCCTGGAGTTGGGTCATCCCTGTTTATATCATAATAATATCATTTGACAAAGATTTATAGTATTCAACCCATTCTAAGTTTATCTCATGTATGAAAGATGAAAAGAATTTATGTTATATAACATATTACATATGTTACAATTTCATAATAAAATGAGCTTAGAAAAGGAGATTATTACAACCTCATTTCTAATACCTGAACTATTTCTCCGCTTATTATGTTAAAGCTCAAATGTTGAAAATCACATTTTACCATTTCCAATCATGCCAATAGAGAAATAATACCGAGAGAGAATCTTGAATGATACAAATTCATGCACATATATACAGAAACCTGAAAAATAATCAACAATTTTGTCAAGTTAAGATTTTGTACGTGTTTATACATGTATTTAAGTCAAAAGCCAGTCTTACTTGTACAGTTCATAAACTTTACACACCATGACATGTCATAATGTGATTGTTTTCTATAAATCGGAAAATAAACAAAATATGGTAATTAAACTATCAGTATTATAATATATTTTATATGGTAAATATCTGAAAAAGAGTAATATATACATATATAGTGTTGAATAAAATTATATTTTTTGTACATTTACAAACTTTGCAATATTGGCATGAAGTCATAAACAAAAAAGTGGTTAAATTAAAAATCATATTAAAAGTTGTCAGTACTTGCAGTCTGAGATATACATATATAGCAAAACTAAAAATCGTTGGATCTACTCGGGAATGTTCTTACATGTACATTGTACTTATACCTGTTCATAATGGACAGCCAATTTGACTACTCCCCAGTGCTATGTGTTTTGCAACAAAACGTCGAAAAGTTCATATACATGATATACGCTTACGTGAATGGGACATACGCTCCTAAAAGATGTGTAAAAGAAAGTTCATATTTAACCTTGGACCCCATCCATTTAGGCCTAAAAGATGTTTCCGGTCACCCTACCGACCCTCCTTCCGACCCCCTACCCAAAAGTTTTTATTTGTTCTTTAAAAACATAATTAACAAATCTGCCGATTGTCTTTCAGGAAAAAAAAGAAGAAAATAAAGCCAAAAAAAGATGTTTTTTTTCTATCCTGGATGGAAAACAAAGAGAAATACTGGTTGTGTATATTTGGAATCGATTGAAAACACACATGCCGTGAGTTTGCTCCTGCTTGTAGATAATCCCTTTTGGAATTGGCATTTGAGATATTTTTTTTTCTTTTGAACACCACCTAAGTCTGTAGGGTATGTAAGTCTCGTCATGTGACCCCGTGATTTCACGAGAATGAGTTATAATCTACCGTTCAAAAGCATGGAGACTTGTCATTTAGAAAGCGTTTAGTTCAGTGTTGAGAGCAAAACATCTTTGTTTAAAAAAATACCGATAAAAAATGACAAATATTCATTTCTATATGATAAAGTTATTAAGAAAAAATATAAAAAAGAAGATTTTGCATTGTTATACAGCGTTTCGAATACCCGGAAGTAAACAATAAAATGCAGATCGGTCTTCGGTTTTCAATACGTTTTACTTCGTAAATTCCGGTAAAGAAAATGAAACTAGAACGAGACTTACATACCCTATTACATGTTTAGTCTCTGGATATTTGGTTTTCATTGAATTCTTAGTTTGGTGTCATTATGTCTAATTTCATTTCAAAAATTTCAAATCAAAATAAATCACCACCTACCGACCCTACAAAATTTTAGAATGGTGAGCGTAAACATTATGTCCTGGGGCTGTTTTAACGCTTCGCTTACACCGTCCGTGAGAGACCTCAAATGATAGCCAAGGGCGTTAGGAAACCCCTCAGTCCGTCATGTATTGCAAATACCACATATGAGTGTATATGTTTGCATAAAAACGAAAATTAAACCAAGTATTGGAACAGCCATCCGATGGTCAGTGTCACTCATATCGTGCAAATGATTGACTGACACTATGTTACGAAAGATTTTTGGGGATTTTAGTTGTTTATATCAACAAAGACACTCGATTATCTCCTAGAAGCAACGATGTCCTAGCTTTATAATGGAAGGGTGTAACGGATATACGGAAAATGCTGTCTTTTTCAACTTTATCGTTATAGTGTTGTTTAATTATATTCTTGTACACAGTTGCAATAAGTGTGACGTATTAAAATATTGCAAGGATCTTTTTGTAATCCCCCCCAAAAAAAGACCTTACCTCTATTCTCATCGAAAGACAATCATTTGACATCCAAATTTTTCTAGGTTTTTCTAGGTTTTCTAGGTATTTTTGAAATTATTATAAGGCCTTCTAGAAAGTCTGTAAAATGAACCTTTTAGGGACTGCTTTAAGATATATGTCATTCATTTTTGATACGATAATATCAATATCGTCATATTTGTCATCCTTAATCAATGAATTAAGGGTAAAAATATTTTAAGTCTCGAGTCTTAAATAGGTGCTACTTTGATTTCTATACCATTTATAATTACGTGTATAGGTTACATTTTGTTTTGGAGTTATATCCCTTTGTACGTTTGATTTCATATAATTTGAAATCAAACAATGGCCTGAAAATTCAGCAGGACTATGTGCCATAAAAAGTTCAATGTTATACAAAATATTGTGAAAAGCAATCATATAGTCAACTATGCTCTCTCCATTGCTATTATGAAAAGTAAAGAAAAAAAATGTACCCCTATGAATCTTCGAGAAATCTCCTATTTAATATTCGTAATTGAAAATCTTTACAAATATCACTTAAAAGGTTACCATGTAAATTATGGTTTTCACCTAGATGTTGTCGGTGAAAAGACACAGTTATCAGTTGAGTTACCTAAATTTAACCCGGATCCAACATATAATCAATTCACTCGTAACAGAAACTCTTCGATATAAATAAGTTCCAACAGTTTCCATTGTAATTTAGTGTCATTTACAGAATTATTTCCCTTAATTTTGAATTATAATATCTCCTAAGAGCACGGGTTATATCATGTATATATGAAAAGCCACATGTTAGTTTCTGTTCTCAATAACATTTAAAACAAAAATAAGTACTACTTAATAATAAACGGTCTCAAGAAATTGAGCATGGGACATTTAGAGATGGGAATGGTGAAATGGAGAAGGGGGAGTTGATAATGGTGAAATTGAGAAGGGGGGTTGATAATGGTGAAATTGAGAAGGGGGAGTTGATAATGGTGAAATGGAGAAGAGGTATTAGAGGAAGTGTGAAATAGATCAAAACAAAAATGTAAAAAAAAATGAATCGTATATACTGACACAAATGATTTACGGCAACCATAAATGTATATTATGGGGAAACAGGAATTTTCATTGAATTATTAATAGCAAATTGACTTTAGGAACATGTCTTTCATCAAATTAAGTTAGTGTCACAATTATAACATTATGAAAAGATAAATATATATGTGGTTGATATATCGACTGAAAACTTATGGTTTAACCACTTATTAACATATTTAATACCAGACCATATACAATTAGGACACTGCCTATGGTAAGGTGAGTCATGGTGTAAAAAATATAAATCAGACAATGCTTTTGTGGTCTACATGTTCTATATTTTTAAATTTTAAAAGCGCAACCCCAAAATGAAAAATTAAGACTGGTTATGTAATTTTCAACGTTTTCTGCACGAGATATAAAACTGAAATTCGGTGGGTTTTGACATGCATGAATCACTTTCAGTCTAGTTTTTTTTTTTAATAAAGACTGATACTTAATAGTTATATGACATCGTTTAAAATTCCCAGTGTCCTCGTTACATTCGCCCTATTAACCACAGTGTTGCACTTTGATAGTTTAGTTATAGTAACATGTGACTATGTCCTCGTTCTAACAGGAAGTTTTCTTAAGTGAAAAAGTCAAGAGCGTATTGTCAGTTATCAAATAAACAAATAAAGATTGAGGCTGATATTTACATTTATATATAAGTTCAAGTATCTTGACTATACACATTACATGTTTTCCTTGAAAATAATAGATGCAATTTGACAAGAAATTCGAGTAAAACATGACGAGATATATAGACAATAGTTTTACTACATCTATTGAACTGTATAAAATACATCATATATTACCTCAATGCCTAATTCCTGTAAATCAAACCCAAATTCTTCACAAAATTCCCGTTCCTTTTTTATAACTACAACATGTATTTAACATTATCATTATTGATAATATGAGAAACCTGTAAGGAGACAAAGTTGAATATGTATTGATACTTTTTTATAGTTTAAATTAAGTAGGATTTACATGAAATTTTCGTCGTAACAAAAATGTCCCATGACGCAATTTTAAACCTTGTTGCAAATGACTGAAAACGTGCCATATTGTTTACGAAACTATTTAATCTCGTCAACAAAATTGCCAACGGTAACTGAAACTGATATGCAGTAGGTAAAGATATTTATACACAGATATTTATTGTAAGTGTTTGTAAGAGTAATACACAACTGTAAAAATTTAACAACCCACTTTTACACTTGCAAAGTTCGCAACTCTGCCCACCATTTTAAGAAGTTTGCGAATAGCTTTGATATGACATCTTAAGAAATGGAATTGAGGCAAAATTAAGACCGAATTATTTTCAGCCTCATTATGTGCATTTCTGAAATGGTTCTTAAAACCAAAAAGACATAAGTAAATGGACTTGCAAACATACATCTTTTCTGCGAATAAATGAAAATCATTAATTTATCTCTATTCAAAAATCTTGTCTACTAGTATAATTGAATGTGGGATCTTTGATAATTTACAATAATTTAGTTTCATAAGTAACACGCTTTCTGATTGGATAAAAGTTTACCCATCATCTCAATAGCCAATTTTTTTTAAGACTGTGACGTCATCAACCTTTCCTATGATTTACTCGTTGAATTTTTGTACTAAAATTAATTCATAAGGAATATCAAAACACGCTTTTACATTTTGATATCAATAGTCTTATATAAGAGATATACATGATTATTTACGGTTTTGAAATAAATAAATTGCATAGTCTAAATATGCATTATAAACTTTTTATGTAGCACTCCAGCTACGAATCATGCAAAATCTGATTCATGGGTAAAAAGCCTACATATTTTTATTTTTGATATTTTGTTTGAATTGACACAGTAAACAGAAATTAACATTTGGTTTTTCATATAACCCGTGTTCTTAGGAGATAAAATTATATAGAATGCACTGTAGATTTCAAAATTAAGGGGGATAATACTCTGTAAATGACACTCAAATACAATAAAATCTATTGGATTTTCAATGTTGATTATCTTGTAAGAGCAGGCAGATTTGAATGAATAATTACACATTTCATAGTATCGACCCATAAAACAACTTAATTACAAAAATTTAAATATGTAGCCTTTTTTGGGATGTATCACATTTTTCAGAATTTGCACGATTCTTACAAAGACAGTTACTTAAGAAACCTAATTTCATAAGAATCATTACAATGGTATAGAATACAAATATATAGGCCCACTCATGTGTAAATAAGTCATTTATTGATAATATGCGCTTTAACATTCGAATATCTACTGATATAAGAGATTGACATAATAATACATAAATGTAAAGCAAAAGTTGATACTCAATTGAAAACCCGAAAAATCAAATACAAAACCATAAATCCCATCTTACATAACAATATGATAATTCAGGCAAAATTGTATAGATCTTATAAGGGACATCAATTTCGTTTTGGTGTGTATACATATATTACCTTTCAACAAAAAAACAATATTCTTATTTGTTTACTACATGAAATTATATTTTAATTCACTTAAATCTAATAACTTTCAAAATTGCACAAATAGAAGGATTTTCTGTCAATGACTTGAATATGTTATAACATATACAGGTACTATTGTACAGGTAATAATTAATCATTGTTTCATACCATTATTCATTATGTTTAAGCACATCATACAATTCATATTACAAAATGGAAAAAGAGTTCTTGTTTTAAAGAACATATTATATATACTAAAAGAATATACACAGGATGTTTTTTTTTTCATTGTTGACCGTTGACCTATTCAAAGGGGGATAACTTTTTCGTCGATTTCAAACATGCAAATGAATCCAGTACTGTTCATATTGATTCAGAAGCAATCAAAGGCTAGGAAGATGGCGAAAAAGCTAATTTACATACTACATAGCGACCTGTTTTGAACAAATTTAATGGGAAAGACTGCATTGCAACTAGACTGTTTGAACAAAATAATTACTTTTCCTACCTAATATACAACTCTTATTTGCTCTCTAATCATACATGTGACTTTCTGAAAGATTTAAGGCTTGAAAAATGTAAATAAAAAAGGGAAATTTGAAGGGACACAACCTCTTACAAATCATTGGAACGTTTGTATTTACCATTTTACACCAGTCTCATGTGAGCATCAAAGGAACTTGGACTGATTTCATTCTGTTTCAAAGAAGCTTGAAAGGCTTCGGTGAAATTGAATATGATACAAACATTATTAATTTTAAGAGTTGTGTCCCTTACCCTAGGTACACCTTCTTAACTATAACAGTTTAATTTAATGTGATTATTTCTCAAATGAATTTGTAGAATATTTTGTCGTTGCAACAAGACTGAAAGCATTACTAATGATTTAATTTCACAAGTAACACAATATCTAATTGGATAACAAATTTCGTCTATCATATCATAGAGCAAATTGTGTGATTTACTCGCTGAATTTTAATACTTAAATTAAATTGTAAGGAATGACTGTTATATATTTTCGGTCTTTTTGAAATAACCTCAATTCCCCTGGTGCACACTTTAACATGGTCTAATACGCAGGTAATTCTATGTGTGCCACGTGATTTAGGTTATTTTTTCATGGACCAAAAAGTATAACACTCATTCCTTCAATAAATGTTATCGTTGTTATCATGAACTTTTGGATCGTCATTGTGCAAAATCACCTTTAGCCCGGCGACCCTTGTCCATGCTCCCATTAATTTTGATTTTCTTTGCTTTGTGTGATGTTTGTTGTTTATTGTGGTTGTGTCTATTTACCCTGTTTAGTAATTATCCTTGGAAAATATTCTGTTAACTAACGCTCGACGCTGAATTCCCTTGATAATTTTTACTAAGAAAACGCGGTTATGAGAGGACAAATTAACAAATCTACGTTAACGGTTATGACTAACAAATATGTGTATTTAAAAGAAGACGGTGACAGTATGATCCAGAAGCCTTTACTTGATCTTCCATTTTAATCGTACTAGTAAAGTCTGTAAAAGAATTAAAACAGTATGTTGTTGAAAAGACAATTTTTCAATGATAGTTATTGCAATTAGAAGCAATGCGATACCAAAATACTCTACAATAAGAGTTAATACTTAAGTCACAGAAAAAAATGACATTACACTTTACGCCACATGATATTTTGAAGAAAAAAAATATACATATCAATGGGTAAGATGAGAAAATAAGTTATAAAAGTGTATGTTTTTATAAGCATTTCAAATTCAATTGAAAATAACATTTTTAGTGTTGTTGAAATATACAATTTAACTTGAAAAAGTAAATATTTCATAAAGAAAAAGCAATGAAGAATCTATGGGTGATGGGGATTTTTGCTATTGGGAAGGCAAATGGTGACAATGAGGATAGGGAATGGGGATGATATATACTGTAAATTGAAAATTTGTACATGTACCATTAAAAAGCTTTGCTTACCCAATGGTATGCATACAAACTTACGTTTATCAAACTTGTACTTATGCAAGTTCTATGTTGAACATCACTCATTATTCTAAGAAATGTTAACCACAAATGTTCAGGAAATGTAAACAATGGCGTACACAAATTTTATGCTAGGCACATTTATCTTTTGTCCCATTTTTTTTCGCTCAATTTTATGTAACGTTAAAATAAGATATGATTTGTCACCAAAATATTTCTGTTTTACAGATGTAGCAAATGATAATAGGTTAATTAATTTGAAAGAGTGAATAACAAAAATATGATCACGAGTGCCGTCGAACGTCTAGATTTAATGAGTGGGCGGGAATTGTTCCGCGCACAAGTTATATATTACTGCGATCGTGGTTATTGAGAATTGATTATCCTATATAGTTCTCCTACATTATTCGTTCCTATTTTCAACTTTAAATTTCAATTTTTGTGAACGGCGGAACAATATATGTTTTGTGATGTTTTGGCGGGAAAATTACAGATTTATTTTCGAAATGTTTTACACTGGAAACATTCAGTAAAACACTGCTATCTATAAAATAAATAAAAATATATTGTCCTCTTACTTCTTTTCGCAGATAAAATCGTTTTCTCTAGAACATTTGTCATCGTTCCATTCATAGTCAAGAGCGTGTGATATAGCCAGACAATCTTCATTCCCATCCGCATTGTTAGGCTCTATGATAGTCCTGGTATGCCAGTCCGTAATGGTAACCCATGATCTGCTATGTTCCCATCTCCAAGAGGACTCCCATTGTCTGTCAGTTGCACCAAGCCAATATGCTTTAAAATGTTTTATCGTGGACTACAAATCAGTACTTGTATGGGGAAAACTTTACATACTATGGTAGATGGGGATAGGGAATGAGGATGGTATATGAAGTGTTGGAATTTAGAATTTAACGTATTTCTTGAAAAAAAATATGTATTGAATTTTATTAAAAATATCAGTTAAAATGTATAAAGAATAGAAAAATATATAATCTAAATGATAATGTAAATATTTCATTAAAAAAAAGAAAAATACGCAACTTGGATTCTATGGGGGTATGAGGATTTTTTATGGAGATTGGAAATTTTCAATCGGGAATTGGAATGGTATATGGTATAAGTGTGACGCTTATACCATTTAAGATCTGTAGTATGTTTGTTTACTACTCACAATAACTAGCATCGAAGATGATAAATACTCCCACTCAACTAGCTAGAAATTATCAATTTATGAGAAATACCACTTTTACCGTTTTCCTGATCTAACATGTTTATTTAGCGATAAAACTTTATAACTGATATTTTAAATCCGAATAGTTGACTTTTATTTTTTTTAAGTTATTTGCATTATAGAATACAAAGACAGTTGAATTAACTGAAATCTAAAGTATCTTACCACATAAATAAAACACAATAATAATTACACCAACAACAAATAAAAAAAATAGACCAAAAATAGAAATACGAGGTATGTAGTTATTTCCTTTTACTGCGTTTTATTTTGCCCTAAATGAACTCGTGGACCGTTACGATGTATCCATCTCCGCCATGAAAACTGATCTGTTCAACGTGTTATAGTTTTCCTTTCCTCTTACCCCGGACTTGACTTTTTATAAGCAACTATGCGGGTGTTTCTAGAAAAGCAGAGGACGCTTAGCCTACAGGTGCACCTAGTTATGCTTCTAGTTTTTAGTAGAATCCGAGTTGCTCATTTGCTTTGTATGTGTGATCTTAGTTGCTTTATGTTCTTTGTATGTATTTGTCCGTTTTCCATGTTTTCCATGGCTGGTTTTGTCCCTGGATTGTATTCTTTTGATTACCTATTACTTTGGTTCCCTTGAATATTTTGAAGTTAAGTGTCTGGGAAATGAATGAAAAAACAATTCTATGGATAAATAATATTTTGATGATGGTTGAAACTTAGACTAAATGCAATGAAAATATTAGTGTGTAAATATTTAGAGGCATAGGTGAGAATGTTAGAATATAATCAACTGGCTTTAGTATTTTATAGAAACACTTTGTCGACAAGTAACTAAAACGTATGTGAACATTTTATTTCCCTGCAATGTGTTATATAAAAATAACCACTGGTTTCCTTGATTACTTCTGCACATGCTTAAGTGAAATACAAGTAAAAAAATTATGTACGATTCGACTCTATGATTAGTCTTAGAATGAGATTACCAAATTTATTTCGCAGTGTGAATTATCAAATTTTATTACACTGAAAACATTCGATAAAACACTGCTATCAATATAATGAATACAAGTAAATCATTTCTGTTTGATTCGATGCTATAATTATCTATTTCCTTTATCATACTAGTCCTCGTGTAATTTTATTAAAAAAAATAAAGGAAACGAAATACACAAGAGTCATTTTTTCAATCCCTTTTAGTAAAGGCACTTACTGTGTCCCCTTGATCTTGCCTCGGACCTGAGAAAGGCGATTTCAGATGAAGTTTTCGGCTCTGCTAGATAACTGTTGTATTCTTCACAGCGAGACTGTAAAGTCATTAATATATATAGTACCAAGAAATTACGCTAATGCTTGCAAACTATACGTTCATTATATGGAAATCGAAACACAAACATTGATACCCGCTGCACACTATCTTCGAACATAATTACCCGAAAGACTATGAATAAAGTGTTTTTTATTATAATTATTTAAATAAGTGTACTGTTAAGGGAATGGTTTGGTCGTAACATCGGGGAAGCATTTGTGAAAGAAATAACCATATATTGAAGACCTGAAAATCTTAAGGAAACTTAAAATGATATTAAAAGATATTTCTTACGTAAATTACAGCACAAAGGACATCTAACACTTAAAAAAGGAACACAAGTAAAGAAAAAATGGTATAAAAAAAAAAAAACCAAATTTCCATTTTTGGGTTTAAAATGAAAAAAAGCGACCTGTGAAGTCTTGGTTTATCGTGAAATTCGGATACATCACAATAAGACAAATTTTGAGGGAAACAGGCATGAAGGGAAGAACGGTAATAAACATGCACAGGATAGATACTTAGTTTCAGTCGTTTTAAGAATCTGGCAGTGTATGAAATATGGCATGAAAAACCATAATTTTGAAAGTTTAATTTGAATATTTGCGCCATCTGAACAAACAAAAAATTGTCTATGTCATTTCGGTAAATTCAGTTATAATTTCATTGGAAAGCACAGAAAAAGTACATTTCAGTGGAAGAGAACTCGATCATTGTTTTAACATTCTTTTGAGACGTTTTTTAGCAAATCCAGTGACGCAGATATCAAAGACTGGTCCTTCCACGTGGAGAAAGTATTCTTGAATGAAATTGTACTATCAGATCGGTAGTGTTTTGACATGCATGGTTTTCATTTTGCCTGATTCTTACAAAACCTTACACTTAAAACAATAAACACGAATTGAGTGAATATTGTCAACTTTACTAAACAAAACCAGCGTTCATTTCTGGGTGTAATACGAATGGAGCGTCATCTATGTCCTATACATGTAGAATGTAAGACCAGAACTATGAATAGCTAAATATATTGCGACGGAAGTGGGTCGACAAAGAAGTAGACGGTTGCGCAAGTGCGGATGTGACATTTTGTCTCTATATACGTCGATAATTTTTTTTTCATTTATTTAAAAATGATTTCGAAATCATTGGCTGTGCAGAAATCTATCAAGCTTTCCTGTGAGTTACACATTCTCCTCACCGAATTAAGCTGCGACCATAGCAAAACGGCGATGCGCCTTAAACAAAGATTTATCCACCGTCCACCTGCTGTAACGAAAGTTTGAGGGCATACATTGACTTCCGTCTATCATAGGCATAGCCGAATATCATATATTGTCTCGTAAATTTTCGATAACAGGTTATTTTTTACTCTGAGCATCTTAATTCTATTTTTGATATAACCATAATCATGTCCGTCAATCCTACCTTAGCGTCAGCCCAGTCCCTGTTAAAATGATTGAAATCATAACACTTGTCACCATGTTGTATCCATCCATATGAACATGTCCGAAGAGCTGAAAGTTAGACAACGTCTCAAGCGTATTCATTGCAATTCGTTTCAAAATAGAATGCAGAAGGAGTTTAATCGGCACTATGCCCTATAACTTGAAGCTTTTTTAGAATCTAAATTAAAATGCAAGAGGCAAGTTCATTTTTATACTGCGCCCTTTCTTCATTATAGTTAGGAAAAACGATTTTAACAAGAACATAAAGTCATTTTTACGAATCGTTCACAATATTTATCATAGCAGTTGGAACAACTCGCTGTAATTGTTTCAATATACTTACATTGACAACGATTACCATCAAATCGTTTATTACAGCTGCATGAATATGTTCCTCCTGATACACGACAAGTACCACCATTCATGCATGGCGAGTTAGAGCATGGTGTTCCTATATGAAAAAAAAGAGAAAAGAAAGCAAATTAAAAAGATAGCACAGATTAAATGTACATGGTTACCTTAATTTTTATGATTAGTATTTTTGTATTTAGTTAATCATTTGAATAAAAAATGTACAACAACGTACAATGGATTGATGTCTTTATTACTACATGTACGTCTTGTCATAGTTGAAAAAGAAATCGAGGGAACCAAGATTCTTCGGGAAATCAAAAGTACTTGGTCCAGGGACAAATACCAGTTATTGAAAAAAATACACAACAAAAAAAAATATGAAATAAACAAAATAATATATACAAAGTAACAAAAGTAAGTGAGCAACTCGGACTTCACTTAAATCTGAGAGCAAGGACAAGGTGCACCGGTAGGGTAAGCGTCCTACACCTTTCTTGAAACACCCACGGAGTTGCTCATGAAATGTATCATACATAGACACACACTTGTTCATTCTCTTAAATAGATGACGTTAAGCATAACTGAATTGACAATTGATAATGTTAGAACAAAAGCAAGTAATTATTTTCACAAAAAAAATGATTCACAAATTGTTGTAAGTGTAATATTACTCGCATGTGGTGACGTCATAATAATAAATAGCATTTCGAGGTCCCTACCTACAACACATTTTCGACCTTTGGAAAATCTACTACAGCATCTTAAATAGGAAGTGCCTTAAGTGTCTTCGTTCAAGTAGTTTCGGTTTCGTTGGCTGTGACTGTACAGATACGATTACAAACAACTTGTATAAATAGATCTACGCATAAATTTAATTTCGTTTCATGTGTCTTACAAATTTGTCTTAATTGATTTTCTTTAATCAAGCATCAAACAAACAACCGATTTCAGTTTCATTTCAGCCATTTTCATATATACATTTGGTAAGAAATCCAGAAGGAATCGCACATTACAATCGTCCTTCATATAAAGATAAATCAACAGTTAGAAGATGGCTTTAATCATCTGTTACCCGTGAACATTTAAAAATAAAGCTTACATATATATAAGTAAAATCCCTCCATTAAAATGGCAAACAAATTATTAGTTTTTCATGTATTGTATCATACGTGAATCGTTTGAAATTCTGAACAAGCCATGAAAGAACTTTATAACTGTTTGTTTAGACCGTTTTTCGTCTTTTTAGGGTTCAGTTTAGAAAGATTCCGCTATTAATTTTAATTGGCTGATCATAACATATCTAATTACATGGAGTATTGTTTATGGAATATCATTGTCAACAGCTTGTGATTAAACGTTAAAGAACTGTAACAGTGTCTATAACATTCAAAGGGAGAGCAAATCAACATTTAAGAGGCTGTCCTTATATGGTTGGCACAGGGTAAATTTTATCCATTTGTATTATTTTTGATTCAATGTGCATGTCAAACAGTAAAAAGATGTTTTAAAGCGACAATGGATGGCCCGGAAAACGATTAAAAAGTTCCTTAACAAAGAAACCAAATTTCGCACAAACTAAACAGTTATCTCCCATTTTAATGAATGTTAATGTTTTATATGCATTGTGATTCTCTTTAACCGTTGCAGTTTTCAAAAACCAACATTAAACTTTGAGACAGGATGCATTTGTGATATGAAATGGATGAAAATTTATTGAAAAAAAATTGTCATATATCGAGATGATGATGCTCATCCCTAATTTGGCATATTAAATATGAAAATAGCACGGTGACATCAAGCCTTTTGCAAGATTCGAACAGCAAAGGTTTAACTTTATACTTAATATATAGAATCAGTGATACGTATGTTTTTCAACCTACTTTCGCAGTGGTTCCCACTGTACCCCTCTAAGCAGGAACAATTGTAGCCACCTTTTGTACTTAGACAAATTCCATCATTGAGACAGGGACGCCTATCACAGTAGTTTTCTATAATATAAAGAATAAGAATAGGTATAAGAAATGTATACCATGTACAAAATTATGAAAAAGCAATCTGTTATGCGCTCTTCGTATGGCATGTATTTCAAAGAAATATAAACAATCAAATGCATTATATTTTCTGATGACTCTCAAATTTATAACTATTTTGAATAATGAAAAATATATTTGGGTTTGAAAGTTTCGTCCTTGTTTCTTTTTCTTACCGACGTTTTTGGCGTGAAATGTCATAAAAACCGGAGACCGATCTGCATTTAATTGTTTACTTCTGGGATCTCGTAGCGCAGTATTCGATACGTTTTGTTTTTGTTTTGTTTTTTTGTTTTTTTTTTGTTTTGTTTTGTTTTGTTTTGTTTTTGTTTTGTTTTATGCTTTTTCTCAACACTTTTATTATGTAGAAATATAAACGTTTCATTTGTTATCGGTACTGTTACATGAAAGATGTTTTGCCTTTAATACTGAACTCAGACTCTGTTAAACGACTCTGTAACAAAGCTTCTCAAATTTAAATGGAAGCTACAGGACCCATTGTCGTGAAACCAGAGAGTCACATGGCGAGACCAGAAAACTCTATTGGGATTTGCACTCGATCAAGCAGTTATGTTGCATTGAAATAAATAAATCTGAAACTAGGCGATGAATGTTTGTTCATCATTATTAATAACAAAATTACCCTTAACTTCTTAATCAATTGTCAGCTTTCACATAAAGAAATTTAAAAGAGTGGACAAAAGAACCAAGATTCTAGCGAAAAGGAAATGCTGTCCATGGACAAGGACCAGACATGGAAAGCAGACACGCACACGCAATAAAGAACATACAATAACTAAAATAACACATACAAATTAACAAACGTAAATGAGTTACTCGTTTTCAACTAAAAACTGGGAGCATGGATCAGGTTTATCGGTAAGGTAAGCGTCCTCGTTATATCACGGACCCTTAATCCACAAATAGCCAGCTTGATCTTAATAAAGGGGAAAATACCAAACTAACAAACTTTGAGGGACTAATAGAGTCATTTAAAGTTCACTTTTAACATGTCCAACAGATGAGATTGTTGTTTAACTTACTTTGGCATTGATTTCCGTAATATCCTTCTTGACAAGAACAGTCAAATCCACTAACTGTGTTCTCACAACTTCCATTATTAAGACAAGGTCTGCCTTTGCAATAATTTGCTGAAGTGCCAAAAAGAAAAAAACAAAAAATTATGTAGTACACGTTTTGGCTAATAAAACGGAATAAATTAAGCTTTAAAATATGTCAGAATACATGTTGATTTCATACTTTTAAGCAAAGAGTAATCAAGGGAACCAAGGTTATAGCGGTAATCAAAAGAATGTAATCCAGGGAGAAAGACCAGATTTGGAAAACAGACATACACAACAAAGAAAATAAAGTAACTAAAATCATACATACAAAGTAACAAAAAGCAAATAAGCAACTCGGACTCCACGAAAAACTGGGAGAATGAACCAGGTGCACCGGTAGTGTAAGCGTACTCTTCTTTTCTAGAAACACCTGCCGAGTTGCTCATAAAAAGTCAAGTACGGGGTAGACAAACGAGAAAAGGAAAACTTTGACCCGTTGAATAAATCATTAACCCTTATTTACTCGCCTTTTCACGTTTCATTTCAAAATGTTTTCCTACAGCATTAACTACATTCAGTCATTTATCTTATAAAATATAAAATTAATCAATCCGACTCTCTGTGCATCAAATTGTTAAGCTCAATACAAGTAGTCTTCATCGTATAATAAAACGATACAAATACCGCGAACCAATAGAAAAATAATTGCTGTGACACTTTCATGTGTATTTTAAAGGGATGTAATGAGGGATATACTTATTATAAATTGAGTTTCATAACACTGTTAAACGCATTTAAGGAGGTAGACCTACATTGAGGGACACAATTCTTGAAATCAGTGATATGTTTGTATCATATTCAATTTCACCAGAGCTTTTTTCAAGCTTTCCTTTGAAACAGAGTGAAATAAATCCACGTTACTTTGATGCTAACATGAGGTTGATGTAATATATTGAATACAATACAAACGTTCCAATGATTTCCAATGATAAGATGATTTATGTCCCTTACCTTAGGTCTACCTCCTTAAATGGTATAAATTCCGCCATTTACAAATATCGTTCAGTGTACACGCAAGCATGCAGAGTTGCAGAAATACACTGCATCTTTAGGAACATGCTATAGGAGTTCGTAGTCATCGTTTCTCATTTAACAGATGTCTTTTATTTCCTTTGCATTTTTCTGTATATTTTTACCATACATCTTTTAGTTACGGTTTTTTTATAAATCTCAAAAGAAAAAAATATGGGGATTTCAAAAACATCCAATTTATAAATGAGCATTCGACCTACGATCAATACCGCATCTGCCCTCAATTGGACCCTTAAACAACAAGAAGCAAGCTTGATCTTAATAAGGATTATAGGACTTTCATACTCTTAAAAACTGTTTTCGTTCTGCTACCAAAATGGTTGTGACATGACCATTTAATAAGTTAATAAAGTTTAATAATTTATTTTGGAGACAGTTTTATCCTTAATCCTGAGGAACCACAAAATGTAACCTCTTGGATAAAAATGGTGCAAATATAAAAAGGATGAAATATTCTAAAAGAAAAAGGAAGTCGTATATATAATAATAGGATAATTGATTGAACAGAGTGAATAACCGAAATATTATCACAATTGCCGACGAAAGCCTACATTTCACGAATGTGAGGAACTTGTTCTTGACACGAGTGATCATATTTTCGTTATTCAAGATAAATCAATTAATTATCCTAATTATTATGTAGACTTTCATCATAATTGATATCAAAGGTGTGACGTTTTGGCGCGAGAAAATCCGAGAGTAAAATTACCGAATTTATTTCACAGGGTGAACTATCGAAATGTATTACACTGGGAACATTCGATAAAACATTGTTATCTATAACAATAAGGAAAATATATAATGTTGGATGTTTTATTCTTATATACTTTCTAAATAGTGCATATCCTATGGTTCTATCAAATAAAACATATATCTATATGAGCTTGAAAAAGGAAAGGACAATAAATGGAAAAAGACAGGGAAAGCATGCAATATGAAAAAATATCATACCTTCCGTAAGTTTTTCCTGATTTATTTCAGGCCAAGCAAAACTGAAGAATAATACGGCACATGTACCCAATACAAGTACTACTACTATCAGTATAACCGCATGTTTTTTTAAAAGATGGTTTGAAATGTTAAAATTTTCCGATTTCACTTGAGAATCGGGTCCTTTTAGCACACCCAGTTCTGTTTTGTTTTTCTTTAAATTAGACGTTTTATTGTTCTGGCCGTCATCAACATTTCCTAAATCCGTATAGTATCCTCCAGGACCTGTCTCTTTGTGGTTGTCATATTTGCATTTAAGTCCAAGATACGGCTCAGATATAGGTTCGTATATATTACTGTCTTGCATTCCTAAATCATTATAATATTCATCCGATATTGTTGTGTAGTCCTCAGGATTATTGTAATGAACTACTGAATTATTCATTTTTCGTGCAATTTGCGTATATGTTTGATGTCCCGTGAATGCGTTTTAAGTAATTATCGTACATAAATGGTTCTTGGAAAAACGGAAGACATCAATATTTCATAACAAGTTGAGAATGATACATATAAGCGGATATAACGGTAGGAATAATGTAAAACAGATATGAGAGGGTACAATACATACCGGAACATCACGTGTTCGATCGAAGATATTATACACCCCTTAATAACACATTTTATCATAGTCAACTGCAATGATCTTATATTGTAGCAAACTAAACGGTATCATGCATGTGCAAGTTCAAAAGGCAGTAGAATGAAGAGAAAAAAATGCAATTTTGTTTTGCGGTAGTTGGCCATTCCATACATACTAGCCGATTGTTCATAGATTCATCTTTCCGAAAATACCCTGTTAAATGATAAAGAAGCCCTATGATACTGGTATCCGTGTTTTATAAAAAAAAAACCTGGTTTTTTTTGTATTTCTGTATATATAATAAACATGGCTCGTCAAATATATGTAGAAACGTATCATGTAAGAGCAGGCACTTCTCAATCACTGATTATTCAGATGATTCTTAAACATATATTTTGCCTAAACTTTTCCCTAGTCTAAATTAACGACATACATAACACACATATAGTCACTATAACAATTCGTTTTGTACTGAAATATATAGGAAAGATTTCAAATGAATAAACATTTTGTAGTATTTTTTTCAATGAAAATGCACATACATGGGAATTTGATACTCCCAAATTATTTGTTAACTTCCTTATTTGACACCTTGCAGAGGTCTTCCCATCTTATTTGCACTGGAAAATTCTAGATTCGTGTGCAAGCAGTGCATAGAGTTGTCCGAGACATTCATATGTGTGATAATTTTTACTTAGGAGAGATCTTAAGGTCATGTGTTTGCTTAAACATCTGAATACACAATTTGACTGAATATGCATATATATATATATATATATCGACGAAATCATCCAAATTCTGATTAGATTAATGTGTTACAGCCATTTTGTATAGTTTACATTGCTTTTTAAGCAATTATTTTATTGTTACAATTTTAGTAAAAACATAACAAAGTTCAACCTTACATTTATTTGTTTAGAAAACATGAGAAACGGGTTCTTCTAGAAGGACATTTTTGTATGTACAACCCACTGCCTGGGTCTTACATGGACAACTCCTAATCATATTGTCAAAATTAAATCAATATTTTCCTCTTCTACATTTATAATTGTCAAGTTGTTTAACTACCTCAGTTTTGAATAGTCAATAATATTTACTCCTTGGCCAAGAAAACTAAAATCATTAATACGCTTATGGCCTTATATATTATATATTCTTTATATTCTCGCTATGAACTTTTCTTTTTGTCCTACATATGTGTCAATGTTTTAAGAGAGGTCAAGTGCCTAATGTCAATAATGAAGTATAATAGAAAAAAAAAACTTGTTATTTAGACGTCGATCAACGTGGTTTCCCCTTACAGTTGTGTGGTTCAGATACCAACGATTAACCTATATTTACAACCTGATGAATGGTAATAATTTGAAAACAAAAAAGCAACAATTTACCATTTGTTTAATTTTCTATTAAATTTATATTCATGTAAGACTTTAGGCCTCTCAAATATTTTACCGTGTTGCAGAAATGTAATTAGGGTTAATTGTAGATTTGTAGTTAAAAGTCGATAATGTTCTTAATTCTTAAGTTAAAATATTAAGAAACTCGCCGATTAAATAAACGGAAAATGTACGGAAAAATAATACCATCAATTTCCATTGATTTTTTTTAATTTGTGTTTTAAAAAAAGCTTGAAATTAATGCTACAGTTCGTTAACATTATCCAGTTTCAAATCTAGATCCATTGAAAACTGGCTCTTTATTCAAAATATATGCATTAAGGTATTTTTCTTCTAATTATTTACATATCTTATTCAAATTTTAGCTAGATCCTTTAATCTCAGTTTCCGTTATATAGATGACGTATCATCTTTAAACAATCCTAACTTTGGGAAATTGATGCATCATGGTGATTCGGAAAGATGAAAACAATGACAAAAATACATAATATCAATTCTAACCTTAACACTGGAATGTGGAATATACAAGGCTTATCAAATGAAACGATAAGCAGTCAAGAATTTGTAAATTTTGTTTCTAAAATGCAAATAGTTAGTTTAGTTGAAACATGGTGTGACAGTGGTACATGTAACCCACAAAAATATATCACTAGATTTGTATGTATTTGTAATAGCAATAGACGTAAACATAAACAAGACGAACGAAACTCTGGTGGTATATCCATATATGTTGATCAAAATTTAGGTAAATGCGAAACAGCATTGCAGAATAATCATAAAGACATTGTATGGGCCAAGTTAGACAAAACGTTCTTTAATCTGAAGAAAGACATATATCTTGGAATAGCTTATTTTTCTCCAGAAAACTCTCTTAATAGCATAGATGACTTGAATGAAAGATATTCTCATTTACTTAGAAATATTGAATATTATAGCCTAGAAGATATTCTTATCCAAGGGGACTTATATGCATACATCGGTAATATTCATGATTTTATTCTAACTGATGATACACAATTCCCAAAAATGACTGATCCAAAATATGTTTGTGATTCTCAGCTTTATAGAAACAATCTCAATAAGAAACCTAAATAAAAGTGGCAAACTCTTGTTAGATTTATGTAGAGAAGGAGGTATAGGAATACTAATTGGAAGAAAACCAGGTGATTTACTTAGTAATTACACTTGTATAACATATAAGGAATGTAGTGTTGTTGATTATTCAATAGCATCGCATGATCTCTTCAATAATATTGGAACTTTCAATGTTCATGACTTTACAACTATTTCAGATCATTTGCGCAACTAGCTGCTCACTGTTCACGTGCTTTAATAACTTAAAAAATTCAAAAAAGCTAACCATAAATCCCTTCCGGGCAAGTTCATATGGAATGAAGAAACACTGGTTAAATACTCAAATAATATTCAAAGCCCTCATGTAAAACAAAAGTTAAATGATTTCATGACAACTGCACACACTCACAGTGGAACAGCCGTTGAAAACGTAAATACAGGTTCATATGATACAGACTTAAACTCTACTAAACTTATTAAAAGCTTCCAAAAAAAAAAAATAAAAATAAAAGAAATTCCCCCAAACCATGGGTCACATAATCTTGCCATGACCTTCATGTAAATGTACACAAATACTGTTCACTTGTAAATAAAAATCCCAATAATGGTGAGTACAGAAAAAAACAACATTTTACTCTTCCGATCTAAATATAGAAGGCGGTGTAAAGAAGAAGAGAAAAAATACAAAGCACAAATCTATGATAAGATATCAAACAACTTCCTTTTGAAAACTTATGAATGAACTAAACAGGTTATCAGAAAGCAATAAAGATGAAACGTTTTATGAAGAAGAATTCATAAAAATTTTTAAGGACATGAATTCTGGTAATTCAAAAAATAACAATTTTCATAAAATGATAATTTCAAACCTTCAGAATGACCTTGCAGAAAATAATCTCAATAATGATCACACTCTAAACAACAGAATAGACTCAAATGAAATATTAAAGGCAATAAAGACACTAACAATGGCAAATCAGCAGGAGCTGATTTAATTCCAATGAAATGATCATTTGTGGTACACAAGTCTTATTGAAACCATTATGTAAACAATTTAACCTAATATTCAATACAGGATCATTCCCTAAAATATGGAATGAATGCTACATCTCTTTATTACCAAAAAAAGAGATAGATTAGACCCATCAAACTATAGAGGGATATCAATTACCTGTAGTCTAGATAAACATTTTAATAAAATTATTCTTGAATCCAATAAACTGATCGATAAAAATCAAATTGGATTCAAACCAAAATCATGAACTACTGGTCACATATTTACATTAAAATCACTAATAGATAACTACAAAAGAAAGAAAAAGAAAGACTTTGTCGCCTTTTTAGACCTTAAAAAGGCGTTTGATACGGTTTGGCGAGAGGGCCTCTTCTGTATATTATCAAAACATAAAGTCCCGAATATATGTTTAATATCATTAATTCTATGTATCAGAACACAAAATGCCGAGTTAAATTCCCAAACAGTTTAAGTCAATATTTTCCCTCCGGTTGTGGAGTTAAACAAGCTGATGTCCTCAGTCCAACCCTTTTAAGTAAGCTAATAAATGGTATTTTTGTTCAGCTTAAAAATGGGAGCACTGAACCAATATTAATTGATAATTTAAAAATTACATAACTTATGTATGCAGATGATATTTTTCTGCTGTCAGAAACAGGGAAACTCGAAGTGAATACAAAAAATCAAAAATTATAACATTCAATTCACATGGTAAAAGTTTTCTCAATCACTTTAATATTGATAAAAATAGGCTAGAAGCAGTAAAATCTTCCTGCTACCTGGGCATTACATTTAACTATAATGGTAATTTGAATCTATCAAAATTAACCTAATGGAGAAGAGAAAAAAGGCCTGGTTTAAAATGAAAAAGATAGATGTACCTAGTAATTTACTTGAAAAGTTATTTGACACTTTGGTAATACCTGTAATTCTGTACGGAAGTGTGGTCTGGGGAGCTGGAAAAACTTTCAGGGACTCTGGTCCATACATGTATGAACATTTGAAATTCATGCAAGAAATCCTTGGAGTAAACAGCAAAACTACAAACATTGCATGCTTAACAGAACTGAACAGAACATCTCTACATCTAAAATTTCAATTGAATACGATTAAATGTTTAAACCAAATTCTTAACTCCCCTGATACACTAGTCTACGAAATGTTCAGAGAAGTTAAAAACAACAACTTGTGGATGTCCCATGTAAAAAAAAACTAAATTAGGGTTCTGTCATATCAAAAGAATCGAACAAAAACTACACGATCAATTTTAGCAAATTTTGGTAGGCTCACTAGCTATGAGTGACAAACTGTCATTTTCCCGTAAAATATATCGTCAAAAAGACCCCCATATATTGATTTATGTAAATCAAAAAGAGAAAGATCTATCACCAGTAAATTTCTTTTGAGTGCACAAGCACTAGAAATAGAAAGGGTTCGGTACAAAAATATAAAGAAAAAAAAAACGTATTTGTAAATCATGTAATAGTGGGAACATAGAGGGTGAATATCACTTCTTCTCGGTGTGCACCCACTACACATCGCAAAGAAATCAATACAGAATGAAATTAGACAACCATAATTTAATTTCTTCATCCAAACCTCACCTTACACCAAGAGACATAGCAGATATATTAAACAGTAGCTCTATAGAAATACTAAAATAACTATCAAATTCATGAATGAATGTTGGAATCGAAGGTCAATTTAATTTAACAGAAATAATATTATATAGATTAATCTGATTTGATCAGATTTACACAACTGCCGCACCATGGTCATAAATTTAGTTTATATGGAATGAATGTGTAGTATTGATGAAAATGTGCATGTCTAATGCTTGAAATGGAATTTACGTTAAAATTTGTTGGCAAAATTACTTTTTAAAATGTGTGAGAAAAACATATATGAAGTAGAGTGTATAACACTGCATAAAGAAGAATGAGGAAGATATGTATGTACAGTACAGAGTGTCAAGATGCATGTACAATGAATGAGGAAGGAATTTACATGCATGACAGAGTGCTAAACTGCATGTAGAATAAAATGAGGTAAGAATTCATATGCATTACAGAGTGTTAAAATACATGTAGAATGACTGAGGAAGGGAACTATGTGCAGTAAAGAGAGAAAAGAAGAATAAAAAATGAATGAGGAAGGAATTTATATGTATTACAGATTGTTAAAATGCATATGGAATAAATGAGGAAGGGAATTATATGCAGTACAGAGTATAAAAAAGCATGTAGAATGAATGAGGAAGGAATTTATATGCGGTACAGAGTGTTAAAGTGCATGTAGAATGAATGAGGTAGGAATTCATATGCAATACAGAGTGTAAAAATGCATGTAGAATAAATGAGCAAGGAATTTATATGCATTACAGAGTGTTAAAATGCATATAGAATAAAGAAGGAAGGAATTGTGTGCAGTAAAGGATTTAAAAATGTATATAGAATGAATGAGGAAGAAATTCATATGCATTACAGAGTGTTAAAATGCATATAGAATAAAGAAGGAAGGAAATCTGTGCAGTAAAGGGTTAAAAAATGCATATAGAATGAATGTGGAAGGAATTTATATGCATTACAGAGTGTTAAAATGCATGTAGAATAAATAAGGAAAGAAATAGTGTGCAGGACAGAGTATGAAAATGCATGAAGAATAAAGGGAAATGGAATTATGTGCAGTAAAAAGTGTAACGATGCATATAGGATGAATGAGAAAGGACTTTATATGCATTACAGGGTGATAAAATGCATGTAGAATGATTGAAGAAGGAATTTATGTGCAGTACAGAGTGTAAATTTGCATGTAGAAAAAACGAAGAAGGAATTTATGTTCAGTACAGAGTGTTTAAATGCATCTGGAATGAATGAGAAAGAAATTTAGGTTCGGTACAAAGTGTTAAAATGCATGTATAATAAATGAGGAAGAAATCTATGTGCAGTACAGAGTGTTAAAATGCATGTAGAATAAATGAGGAAATAATTTAAATGCATAACAATGTGTTAATATGCATGTAGAATAAATGAGGAAAAAATTTATGTGCAGTATAGAGTGTTAAAATGCATGTATAATAAATGAGGAAGCAATTAATATGCATAACAAGGTGTTAAAATGCATGTAGAATAAATGAGGAAGCAATTTATGTGCAGTACAGAGAATAAATTGTAAAGAACTTCTTTTATGTTTTGTTACAACGCTTCATTGTTTAGCACCTGCAACTGAGTGTGTACAAGGAAATGCGTTAGTCAGAGGAAGCACGAGAGGAACTGTAACAAACAAAGAACACTCTCCAGAGATAACATTAAACACAGAAAATAGACACCTGCAAAGAGAAAATAATAATCAAAATTCCCATACATAGAAATAAAATTTAAGGCTTTGCTTTGTTAGATACACCCGTCTACTTGTTCATAAATTTACACAGTTGACATAAGGAAAAGAAAAAAAGGAGAACAAACATAAAAAAAAAAAACATAAATTGCGTTTGCAGTATAAAACTAAAATTGACACATATGTATTCAGAAGATTTAATAATAATGATGTAAAAGAGGGAGAAGGTAAAGAATGTATTTTATTGTGTGCACTATACGGTAATATGTAGGCGAAATGTTTATTTAACAGATCTTTTTGAAAAGTTAAAAATATCACATCTCACAACTCGGGTGCCTGATAATTCTTACATGTGGACATAGTATTATGCAATAATGTTGGAAATACAACCAAAATTGGTATAAAATGTTTTAAGCAGCACTCTACATAAACAAAATCATGCAAACTGTGATTACTGGTTGGAAAGCCTACATATTTTTATATTTGATATTTTGTTTAAAATGTCATAGGTAACAGATAACATGTGGTTTTTTATATAACCCATGCTCACAGGAGGTAAATATATATATAGAATGTACTGTACTTGATTCAAAATCAAGGGATATAACTTTATGAATGACACTAAAATACAATAGAAACTATTTGATTTTCCATGCGGCTTGTCTCATTAAAAGCAGATGGATCGGAATGAATAATTATACATTTCATCATATAAACCTATAAAGCAACTTAATAAAAAAAATTAAAAGTCTAGCCTTTTTTTTTGGCGATGCATCACATTTTACAGAATTTGCATGATTCTTAAAAAGACTGCTACTTAAAATTAAAAAAAAGTGTTTTCTTTATGTAGTCATGGCTCTTGGTCTTTTGACATTAGTCACCTTTGCAAACTCGATTTATTTCATGATAGAAAATAAAGATCCCCAAATAAATCAATACCATTCTAAATGAAATCATGACACATATTATACAGGAAATGGAGGGTGCTTGTTTTTCAGTGTTGAAGTCCTATTTCTTAGAAACTAAGGTTTAGATTTATATGTTATGTCAAGTTATATACATATATTTAGCTTAGGGTGTACTTGCATGTATTTGTGGAACTTCGCTATTTCATGTTTAGGATTGACCATTTCGCTAAATATAGATTAGTTGCTCTAAATCTGGACTATCTTAAGGTTTTTTAGTTTAACAGAAAGTAACAGTGTGGTAGCTATCAGTTACATTGAATAAAGACATTTCTGTACTGAAGTTTTTAAGTTCCAAAACTCTGAAAGGAAGCTGCATGGTTGTTATAGATTACGTGAAGTTACATGAATTAGAACTTTTCTTACAATCAAAGCAATAAAGTTGGTGCCATTTCCCCAACATTTTTGCACCTTTAGGAGAAAGAACTATAATAATTTCCTGTGCATTTCATCAGTGCTGGCTTTTCAGAGACTGCAAAATAAATAATAAAATTAGTATTTATAGTACTATGAACAAATAATGGCCAAGGACGTTGAGAATCACTCACTTAGTCGGTCATAATCAAATACAACAAATGAGTGCAAAGAATTGAGTATATATTCTTAGCACAAAAACGGAACAGTACAGGAACACTCAACTGATCGCCAGTGTCACCCATATCGAGCGTTTGATTGGTTAACACCACGTTACGAAAGGTTTTGGGGAATTTTTGTGGTTTATATCCACTAAGACCGTCAAATTATATCCTCGAAGCTACGTTGTCTTAGCTTTATAAATAACTTTATTGTTTTAGTGTTATTTAATGAGACAGAGTTATAAGCCCTTAAAATTGTCATTTTTAGTGCATCGCAATGAAATAATAACACAATTTACCGAAGTAATGCGGAAATTCTTGTCTTTTTTCCTTGATTCTGATGGTGCAAATAACCAAATTAACTTTGAAATGGAGAGTTTTTCTTATATGTACCATGTTTCACCCACAGCCTGATTCTTACAGAGACTGACACATAGGATATAACTTTATATACTTAATCCTTTTGGGAAGATAGAAATGTCTTGGCAGAAAAAGTGTACATTTTTTTTTTTTGGATTTTGAATTGAGGACATATAACATAAGGGTGATGACGAAAGACAATAACAGTGCACTGACTGATATACGGATGAGTCTTATAACCGCGGGAAATGCGAGTCTGTGTCGATCGTTTTCACTGGTTCGAGTCGAGTCGTATATTAAAGTACTGGTTAAGTCAGTACACATTTATTTTCTTTATACTGCAACAAAATTATAGACAAAAAATAACGTTTCATGCAAGAAAAACAATGTTGTTTTTATTCGAATCGAACAACATCCTGGCAACTTCAAAACAATATAACGTTCGTGTCGTCATAACAGTAAAGTTATATTCAGTCAGTGACCGTATATCATTTACAAATATTCGGACCAAACATTTTGACTGCTGAAATAGTACGTTTGCACTATAAAAAAAACTTTATCAAGGGAAATGATTTTTCAAAAGGAGTTACATAAATATTAAGTGAACATTTATTAAGCCCAAAATTTAAATAACATGGGAGAAATTTTCAAATATGGCTAAATCTCCAGATTTAACACAGGCACATAAGTAAAAAATTGTTTAATTTTTTAAATATTAGGAGGCAGGCTAAAAGCTGGAAACTTTTACACCTATGACCACTTTTGGTCTCAGTATCATATTAATTTTCCCATAGACTTCTATAGTGAAGTGCATATTTTTAGGATTATTTAAAAAATATGTAAATTGATTCAATAAAACTTTCACTTATGTAGCATTTCTAAGGACATGTGAAAAAATAATTTCCCGCAAAGAAAATAGGGTGAGTCCACGAAGATCGGACAGAAAAGTAGTCTTGAACTATAAATAGCCATTTTCCCTACTTTCACTTTCTTTTTGCACTCACCAAAGCAACCTTTTCAGTGGAACATTTTTATGTTATTATGTTAGATTTTCTTTTAAAAAAGTTCTTCATCTTACAGTGTGATGTGTGCTCTATTTTATAAGTCATTGTTCATATCTTTTGACAAAACATTGTTTGTAGAGAGGCAAAAAGAAAATGCACTATATTTTTATAGCATCCATGTTTTAACTTACACCCGCTCAGGGATATGCAATACGATAGTGGTACCTTTAAGGTATTAAACACTTGAAACAGAAACTTTAACATGCATCATTACTTGCTTGATTCTTTTATGGACTTGTATTTGAACCAACTGATTGATTGATTGATTGTAGTTTACATCTAATTGCAGATATTTCATATATTACTGGATGGGAATGTAAAATTAATTGAACACATAGGGGCCATGTTTTTTGACAGATCAAAACTCCTACACCTTGAACTTGATTTTTACTGTGCTTGCTGACAGAAGCAACAGCCCAACAGGAATGCATGTCACTCCATTCAAGCACAATATTCTGAAACTGAGCCAAAAAGAAGTGATTCTATGTTCAATATGCAACATACTTGGCAAATAAGCAGTCACTAGCAAATGATACAATATTAAAGTCTATGGCATGACTCAGCCAGGTATTGAACCACAATTTCCCTCACTTGAGTCGAGCATGCTACCAAGACATCACCAGCCAGTGGCATGGAACACATACCTCAAGTTGCTTTGTGAAAGCTGTTAATGTTACACAGAAACCCTTAGGTACTATCATGTCAACCTATAAAAAGAAATAAAAATTCAGAATTAAAGACTTATTAATTAAAAGTCTAAAAATTTCAGGCACATGTATGTAGTACATCTTTATATCATATAAAACATAACTACACAAAAGTGTTCAATATAGAAATAAAAGTGTGGAAAGCATGGGGGATAGTTATGATGTATAGAGTAATATTTTACACCATTCTTTTTTGAAAAATGCCATACATGTATACTGTAAAAATTACTAATTTCACTATTTTGCAGTGGAAGGAAAAGGTTGAAAAATAGTACCCCTGAAATTTATTTATATCACTATATAACAGATATTAATTTTTGAAACCACAAAACTTGATACCCCTAAATGTGGTCACTTGACAGAATCCTTGAAAACTTAACAACCATGAATTGTCATTCATTAACAGTAGTTGTATCAAAATTATTCAAGAATTTAGTGAGCATGCTCACATACTGGACACATCCACATAGGAAGAGAGTCAGTTTAAGGTTGGGGAATTTTATACACTGATGATGCAAAAAAAAAACAATTTTATCTCCTTTGACTGTTTGATTCAAGGAGTTTCATTTAAATATACAATACAAGTAAATTGCCCGAAAATGTATCATTCATTTGACGAACTTTAGGAACAGTCAGATACTGAGGGTTCCCAGAGCTAATCTGACGGTTTTGAAGTTAGTACAAATAAATATATTGATATCTTGGCAATGTTAAATGTATTATTTTTGTCTGGCAACAAAATTTTCTAAATAAAACATGCAAAATTTGTCCAAAATAGTTTATTTTTTCCAGCAATGTTTTAAGCGCAGCAGTTGGTGAGGGCACCTTCTAACTTCTTATCTATTTCCTGTTTTTGACATTGCCCATAACTGAAAAAGTAACCAGGAGACTATAATATGCAGTGGAGATAATTTTTTAAATTTTAATTATTTGTATAGTAGAAAGCTTAGTTGCAGGATAAAAAGATGTTTCAGAAAGGCATTTCCCAAAACTAAGTTCAAAGGAGCAAAGCTCCAACAAAAATCTTAGGGATCAGCAAATCCTGATAAAACAGTACCTGAACTGGTCCATGCAACAAAATTTGTGATTGATCAGTTTCTGATCATTCATCGATCCATCAAACCAATCTGTTAAACTGGTGATCGCATCACTTGACCATGGCGCGGTCAATACATTTTACAGATTCTGTTGTTCTATTTGTCAATTTTACACATATAAACATAATTTCAACATTCTACACATCAATTAATATTTTTACTTTCAGTCGATTTCAACGTAAATTAATACTTTTATTTTACAATTGTTTTATTTTTATCAGATCATTCGTCATTTTACATAGCAAAACAGCAATTAAGTCAGTCAGAGGTCATCTGTTATCAATCAGCAATCAATCAGGCAGGGTTAGCGATCCATCAAATCGTTGCATGGATTGATTCAGGAACTGTACAATTCTTCATTATTCATGACAATAGAAAAGAAAGTTTTAACATTTAATCACTTTTTCATTATTTTGGTGTTATATGAATTTTCAATCAAATTTATGTAGCTCTATAACCTTATCCTGTATTGATGTCAGTTGACCTAGCTGTGCACCCTTTCCTCCAACCAGGCTACCATGACAACAAGCCTCATCTCGAAATGACAAGGTCAGAGCATCTTTTTTTATCTCTTCAACCTCTGATTCCTCCCCTAACATGGGTACAGATTCTGGAGGAATATATGAAACTCCATCTGGATTTCTGAAAATGTTCATCAAAGATGAAAATAACTTATGCTATATTTCTATGCACATAAACATGCATCACCTACATATACATGTAGTTTTCATATGAACACAATAATTATTGCCTATAACAAGCAGCTTTTAAAATTATCAGACAGGTAGAAATATGTGCATGCAAAAAATCTACAAATTCACAATTTCACAGTTTCATACCTCATAACCAGTCTTTTAGTTGTTGCACTTTTGAAATAGCTTATCTTAGATGATAAATATATATTCAAATTCAATAGAAAAAAAAACTTACTCTTTATTATCTAACATAACCATATGAGGAAATAACTTGGAATTTGATAAGATTGGGACATTGTGTTTTTATTGGGCATAACTTGTTTTAGAAATATCTGTTCTAAGTAAAGAAAAATAGAAAATATGTGTTACCCGATTAGGCATTTAACGATTCAATCCACTTATAAATACACTATTTAACTATGATAGCGGATCAAAAATCATAATCAAAATTCAATAAAATAGGATTTAAAGCAGTTTAAAGTAGGAATGAAATGAAATTCTTATTACGGCATTTGGATTCTAGATGTATATATTCTCGTAGCGGATAAATAGTTTGAGATCTATGTGATTATGTATTTTCTTCATCATTTCATTTAAAGATAAAATCATTTGTAATAGTCATGCAAATGGTTTGAAATTCGGAATTTTATTTTGCATTCAAAGCTATATTTGTACTGTGGAAAAGTGGTAATGTATCAATATATTATATAAGTTCCTTTCTTTGCTATTTTGACGGTGCTATTCCTGTAAAAATGGATAAATAATTATGATCACCGACCACGAAGTTAGTAAAATACTTATTGATCTTTCTTTGAACCTTATTATTATTAAGTCACCAACTACAAAGTGGGGTTGACTTATTGTTTTCTACTTCGTTTTTATTATCATTATTTTTTTCAGTCATCTTTCAATTTCAAGACCATGAATTTGTCCCAACGATTTTTAAAAACCGTAATGAGGACTCTGACGGAACTTCCAATACGTGTGCGGTACATATTCCATCTGAAGTTGTACATAAGCTTTTTGATATTCGACAAGGCGGGCATTTTGGTATACATTAATAAAGCTGGCTGATCATGTTTATAGTTTAACCAAATTAATATGATATGTATGAGTATAATGGAATATACAATGTAGACAGCAACCAGACGGGGACAAAAATGTCAGCTCAAGGCCATCTATGGGTCTTCAATGAACAACGATGCAACCCTCATACCACTGGGCAAGTGCAGTTGGCCCCAAACAGAACATTATACACAGATACAATGAAAACTCTACCTCTGTATATTCCAGGAACATAAATTAACTGAAAGTGAAAACGAAAAAGTCACACAGAGGCCAGACAATCCTGACTTCGGCAGGCGCAAAAATGTGGCAACGTTAAAGTACTATGGCGAGATCGCAAATTATATATTTTATTTGTAAGAAATAATAAGACTTTCTCGTGAAGAGTAGTAACAAAAAGCTGACACTCGGATTCATATCAGCGATTACATTAATCAACTTTTATTTCATTTTTGTAAAACTTAAAGGTGGTAAAACTTATTGTATCAATTTTATTAACGATAACATTACTGCAATATCGTTTATATCTCGTTTAAAGTAAATGTAGCATATCTTTATCTTTTTTTGTCTCTTCAGAAGTTTTGCAAGAGAATAAAGCACATGGAAAAGAATCGCATCAAAGCTCCGAATTTGTATTTGTTGACCGCGGTGCTTATTGGGCGGATGATGGGAACAGAAATCAGACTTTTAACAATCCTTATGGTATATACTGCACTCAAACGGATACGAATCAGGCTGATTCTTGGTGGGCTGTGGACATGGGACAGTAATATGATATCAATGCTGTTACAATATAAAATCGAGTCCAGAATGGTAAATATTGATATAATAAAAATGTAAATTCGAAAATGAAAAACTGGCATGGACATGAATGAATGTTTACTTCGTTATAACGACTAACTCCATTTTTAGACTTAATTTGTTAAGACAATGATGCTAACTTTTTTCCTTACTATTCACGTAGTATTTATTATGAGTAAGCTACACGAAGATCGTTAGAACAAGTATTTTATGTGAATATGCTACCTAGCACTAATTTACTGCGTTTGTAAACAATAGTGTAGGCTTTCTTAATGTGCTATAAATTCCATCTAAAAGGTTATGAATTATGAGAGGTTTCTCTTCATCTTTTATAATCAGAAACACAATTTTACTAATTATAGGATTGGGAAAACGGCCGATTGACTTCTTTGTATATGTCTGCGACACTAATTTGAATGCATGGGGACAGTTAACTACCAATGACGCACAAGTATGCTACGAACACAACGTTTTCTGATACGTCTCGAGCCGACATTTTTCATCCAGGTGGGTTTGTTGTCTTTTTGACATATTCCCAGTATTTGTTATAAAGCTTGTAAATAGTTATTGTCACGTAATGCATTGTATAAATAAAACTACAAGTGTCACTGAATATATTGCCGACTATTATCCGAATTACTCTGAAGTACTTCCTTTATTTCAATTTAGTTTTACTTTCCACGAGTAGGACTCTCTTTTTACCGGAAATTTCGCGTCACCACATTATTGCTATGAAGTACTTCATGATGTTTTCTACTTCCCACAAGTATGACGTTACAACAACATGAAGTTTAATCTTAAAAGGAGTCAAATATTTAATGTCGATTTAACCAGAAAACTTAGATGGTTATTAAACAAGAATCAAATAAATATCGTTTTACAAACTGCATCACATTCTTGTTAAGATATAAAATACATGTCCTAGCAAGATTCTGACAAAATATGCTTAGAGTAGGAAGCTCCTAGGAAATTTTTGTTCAAGGTATTTATTTGTTTCATTTAATAAACACGTGTTAAAATGTTGAACCTTTCCAAGCTCGTTAAAAATTGGAAACATGACAATCAATAACAATTGATGAAAATAGAATACAAAATACAAAGTTTAATGAAATTTTGTAAAAGTTTTTTTTTCTTTCACTTAATTAGTAAAGAACTTTTATCTTAAAGCAGATCATACCTAATACATTGAGCATTCTTTTCTGTTAACTTTCAAAATCGTTCAAACGATTACATTTTCAAGAACCAAATATATTTTAAATGATGTAAAAAACGCTATGTTTAAATTACAAGAAAAAAACCTGAAACAGTTGTTTAGTAGAACGATAAAAATTAATTGTAAAAACTATTGAACTATTGTAAGGACTGATTAATTGGCAGAAAAAAGTAATGGGGTTTCTATTGTTTTTCTTTTAATATTACAAGAAAATGTTTCTTTTTTTTTTTTTTTTTTTTGTTTTTTTTTTTTTTTTTGTTTTTGTTTTTGTTTTTTTGGTTTTTTTTTTAATGATGACATAATGTTATGTAAGTGTTCTTAATGTAAACCTAAAAAAAAGGTGATTAATCTACTAAAAATATTAGGTATGATCTACATGTACCTTAAATCGTTTTGTGGGCAACTTTAATTATTACCAATTAAAATGATTCATATAACATATGTGAGTTCAAGGTTTAATCCATTTATTAAACAACAATGAAAGAATATAAAAGCTTTATTATTCTTTATTCATTAAACGAATGGAAGATAGTTATATAACATGACGTATCTCGCATATCTTACAAAAGCAATAGATGACAACACGTAATTAAAATGAACAGCTTGCTGTTTGAATTCATATTTAAAAGAGCATCTAGAACGCTTACAAAACTAAATATAATTGCAAAGAAAAATTAATACCAAAAAACACAAACAAACAATAGAAACCCAAAACAAAATGATCTCTAACAACCTTGCTCTCAAGAAAACAAAAATTAAAAAATATTGAGTAAGGTTACGTTGTTTATATTAAGGTTAATTGAGTACATGTAGGAATATTTATTGTAGCAATATTTGTACGAGTTATGCATGTTTTAATTGTACTTGTATTTTAGGAGTGGATCGTGCTTGATTTCGACATCATATCAATAAATGATAATAGAGTAAAAGGGAGAAAACAACTACGCTTGAAATGCCTCATTCATATTGACCTGAATTACGTATTAACGCATCCTTGAATGTACATGCAGCCGATTTCGCAATAGGTCAGTCATCAATCGAAAGGAAGACAATGGTATAGTAATAAGTCGACATTATTGGGTAAAAGTACTTAATCGTTTCGAATATATTGTTTTGCCAAGGTTAGGGGGTTTCATAGTCGAAATTGCTTACAATTACATTTCGTTTCTAACGACAAACCTATACAAAATGCAGAGAAATGCTTTTTCTGGCAAACTTTCAAATGCTTATATCTCAAAACAGATTTTAACAGAGCAGCGAACATTCTTAAAGGGGGGCAATCAAAACTGAATATTACATGTCAACATATGTATCACATTCTGTTACAAACAGAGACTCGTATATCACACCAAGGGCTACCGGTCCACGGGGTGATGTAGGTCGAGGGTTGATAACATTTTAACATGTCATGTTCATTATATCAAATACCTAAACCATACTTGGTCTGTAATTTGGAGCGTTCCCCTAGCACCCAAAAAACTTTTTTCACAAATACTCACTATTATAGAAAATTAGGATTTCGAAATTAATCAAGATCTGGAGTTAGAATGTTGTTATTTGATGCGATTTTATACAATCTAATGTTTCATTTATTTTGAAGAACTTTTAGAATTTTCTTTAGTAAGTTGATTGCATCCTCAGTAGTTGGTAACGAGAACAGTCCGTCATCCACGAAAAATTCATTTTCTACAAACTCAATGGCCCCTGATGCCGTTAATCGTAAGCCTCATGTTTCGATTGACGGTGATGCAGTGTTGCCAAATATGTGACCTCAGAAGTGGTTTCATGTGGCTTTGCCGTTGGTAAAATCAATATCTGAGGCCAGATCATGAATATCGTAAAGTTTATGCTTTTCTCTAGCCGATAATTTTGAGAATTTCACTACTCGTCTCCTTATGGCAGCTTCGAATATCTCTGAATAGCCATATCCCTCTTCTAGTCATCTCCAGATTTTTTCGAGGCCTCGTGCTTGATAGTCGCTGTTTGCTCAGTACATATCGTTTTGACTCAGTACCATTCTATTTAACTAGAAGATCCAATTATTCAATTGGTCTTGCTGACAGTTCATGCATCACAGTGCGGAATGACGATTTCCATGTAAGGAAGGTCTCTGGTTTGTCGTCTTATTGAGACTCATTTACATTTGGGTACAGTAATTTAATGGATTCAAACTACTTATTCTTTATATTCTTGTGACATGCTTCCATGCTTTGCGAATAATTTCATTAAATATTAAAGAAAACATTTACAGCCATTTAATCAAAAATAGTAAACTTGGAGCAGTCTACAAGAACATAAGAGAACATACTGACACGTAACCGACTTACTGATAAAGGAGGTAGACCGAGGGTAAGGGACACAACTCTTAAAAATCATTGGAACGTTTGTATGCAGCATTTTACATCAATCTTATGTAAGCATCTAATTAACTTGGATTCATTTTATTCTGCTTCAAACGAATGCTTGAGAGCCTTCGTTTGGTGAAATTGAATAATATAATACAATTATATCACTGATTCCATGAGTTATGTTCCATATCCTAGGCCTACCTCCTTAAGTGAACACATTCTTTACGATAAAAAAAATTGTTGTAGATGGTTTATAGTTTAGATAAATTAACAAAAAATGAAAAAAATAAAGTTAATACATAGGTCATGAAATACAATTTGTCATACGCTTGTTTTGTCATGATTTTATAATTATACAATAGCCGGTTCTCTTATATTTACGTCCCGATACGTCCCGATATGTCAAATAACGTCAAAGTGCGGTTGTTCTCTATCTTAATATAGTTTGCATACCATGGACATAAATGTTAAATTACGGTCTTGTCGTGCGAGTAAATTGTGCTATAATACTAACATTCACTTCCGGTATGTTTATGGAATATTAATCGCATCGCAAAACTCAGAATTATAATAAAAATTATTATTATTATTTGCGTAATAATATTATCAGAGCAACTCCCTTCTAAGCCGCAGATATCGGTCTTTAGCATTTTCCCTTTCCAAGAACAGGTTCTTATTATCATCACAAATACTTCAATTGCATTTCGCATTCAGATATATTTTAACACAGATTCACAATTTGAGGAATATTGTGTGATTATTTATTAATTATATTACCGATCAATGTTTACCAATAAGGTGAAACGTGAACAGAATGAACCAAACTAGATAGATACAGAGTGCATTGATTGATATATTGAGTGTTGGAGTTTAACGACCGAGCAGCAATATTTCAGCTATATTCAACCAATGAACATGAAATGGATGATTAAATGAACATGAAATGAGGATGAAATGAAAAATGGGATGGGACAGAAGCATAATGGGGTCAACAAATTTTGATTACCATTGGAAATAGAGAGAGATGGGTAGGATCGGGCAATTAAGCTTCCTGTGGCGGAGTTCAAAGGTTTCTACATCTATCGATTACCACAGCAAGGTTCTTTAACGTGCGAGGAACGTGGCATCTTTCCCAACAGGGTATACTACTGCGGTCAGGTTTTCCGTATAATAGCCTGACAACTCCAGCATGTAAAATGCCAGAGGTACCCCATTCCACCACCTGGGGCACACATCCCAGTTGCTCAGTGAGCAGAACGCCTAGCCCCCGGCTAGGTTTCTCAGCACTATATAGTCGCCTTTTACGACAATAAGTATTGTATAATGGCTGAAGCCCCAGAAAGAAAATATCATCAATTTACATTCACATTCATATATCTATGAAACTGTTAATTAACTATGGAGTAGTAACCTAAAATGTGACTTTTATTCCATGAAATATATAGGAATGACAATGTTTTTACCTTTGTTAGAAAAAGTGTTCGTTTAGCTAGAGTGAAGTACAGAAAGTTTCTTTCTTAATGGTTAAAATCCCGAACTTTAAGTTTGTCCATTTTGTTAATTACAAACTGGTCTAGCAATTGTACATGTCGATATCTCCTCCGTATTGTGTACTGTTTCTTATATTGTATTTGTTTATTTCTTTTTCGTTTGTCCAGTTTCTTTCCTAATTCGTTTGCATTTCAGGACTGAAATATTATAAATATTTTTTTGTTTTGGTCAGGAATAGACAGAATTACAATGCCTATGATCATTATGAAGATATTATTTCGACTCTATTGTTTTCATCATATCACTGCATCAGACTATGCATATTTCTATGATGTAAATATTAGGTTTTGACCTGTAAACAGGACAAATGCAGCTGGCGGTAGTAATAAATTAAGCATAAAACACGATCAATCAAATCATTTAATGGACTGAAATCTACACCATTATTCATTGATAGTCTTTTGTCCTCATATTGATGATTTTATTTATTGATTGACAAGGTAAGACAATATTTTTGGTAGATTTTGTGATGTCTCAATTTTGTAATGGAATATTGTGTTTTTGTTATCGCATATCGATAAGATATAAATTAAAAAGCCTATATTGATGTTTGCTGTTTAGTTGATAAGCTGTTTGTCTGTGTGCTCAAAATATTTTTTAATGGAGAATTTCTGGACAATATGTTAAATAATTCAGTTCAAACCTGGATAAAGCATAAACTATTTTTAGGGATGTTTCATCATTTATTGCTGATTTCCCAGAAGAAATGCTCTGTTTCTGAGGATATTGATGTTTTTTTTTTTAAATAATGTGAGTTATATAAAAACTCTAGTTCTAAACCTCCTTCTTATGGTTTAAACGTCAGAAATAATTATAATCAACAATATAACAAAATCATTCACAGTTTGAAAGCCCTCAGCCCTCATTTTACAAATTCACATAGAAATATCATAGGGGTATTTCAAAAACCATATTACCAATGAAACTTAAAATGTATGCATTTAGGCTAAAAACCACTAATTCCACTTCCCATAGGCTTCTATGCTAATTTCACAATATTCAATGGCTTCTCTGGACTTTACCTTAACTTTAACCTGCAGATGACTATATATCAGCATGATTCTACATATGTCAGCTCACAATCCTCAGAATGGCATGTGGGGTTAGCAGACTTGCAGTGCAGTACTGGTCACCGGAAGTGAAGGGTCTATAAATAGCATGGGAAATCCCAGTGTTTTCACAAGATAGGGGTACATTTAAAAATCATTATGGAGATTAGGCTTCACATCACAAGAAGCAAAATGCACCTATAAAATGTACAGAAATGTTTTTCCTTTCAGAAACTGTTTAAATTTTTTAAATAAGATGAGAACTTTTTTCACAGCACTATGAGGAACAGGGGTAATTTCTGCGTAGGACTATTTTTGCGTACGTTCCAAATGCTCATTGGTTGAATTGGTGGTCTGTAACCTAAAGAGTCACTTTTTGTCTTAGAAAAAATTAATAACTATACAGGTATCTTCCTACACACATACTGAATGCATCTGCAAAGTTTCAGTGAAATGTGACAAGCACTTTTTTAAATATTTGATTTTTAAATATAGGGTAACCAAGTTGTGCGAGCAAAAAAGTGACAATATTCTACCATACTGAAATGCATTAAATATTTGCAAAGAACTTTTTCTGACTTTTCAAATAAAAAATATCAACCACAACTTGTTTTTTAACAATATTAATGAAGAAATAGTTTTAAAAGTAATCATTTTCTGAGAAATTGGTCTATTTTTAAAAATTTATTTCTGACATGCCTCCCCCTTTTTCTTGATCACATGTCAAAAATCCTAAATCTTTAAATTTTCACAAAAGGTGATATATTTGGCTTTAAATTTGTAAATACAGTGTTTTCACATTAAAACATGACCAGTAAAGGGCACCTAAAGCAAAAAAAGTGCTCAATAATGGATTTTCCATGTTGCCATAGGGGAATGCTTATATGGCCTTAACCGCAGTAATGAAAGTGAGTTTTTCCTCATTTCTAACCTAATTTTTGCTCAAATCTACACAAAACTTGATTTCAAGTGCTTATTACTACCATATTTAGGTAAATATAGCCCTCAAAGTTTAATATTTGATATTTTTACTAAATTTTCTACACTTTTTACAAGATAGGACATAAAAATCAGCCAAAAAGACCAATTTTCCATAATTTGGACCTATAACTTAAAAAAATGCATATTTTGAAGGATTTTTGTAGTGTATTCCTGTCATGGCAAAGTTAACAAGATCTTCAAGTAGTTTAAAGCTATTTCAAGAAACTTTTCATTTTGCCATGGCTTCAACTTAAGGCTAAAAACCACTAATTCCACTTCCCATAGGCTTCTATGCTAATTTCACAATATTCAATGGCTTCTCTGGACTTTACCTTAACTTTAACCTGCAGATGACTATATATCAGCATGATTCTACATATGTCAGCTCACAATCCTCAGAATGGCATGTGGGGTTAGCAGACTTGCAGTGCAGTACTGGTCACCGGAAGTGAAGGGTCTATAAATAGCATGGGAAATCCCAGTGTTTTCACAAGATAGGGGTACATTTAAAAATCATTATGGAGATTAGGCTTCACATCACAAGAAGCAAAATGCACCTATAAAATGTTCAGAAATGTTTTTCCTTTCAGAACCTGTTTAAATTTTTTTAAATAAGATGAGAACTTTTTTCACAGCACTATGAGGAACAGGGGTAATTTCTGCGTAGGACTATTTTTGCGTACGTTCCAAATGCTCATTGGTTGAATTGGTGGTCTGTAACCTAAATTTATATAATGCTTGTTCCTTAACTACAATAGAAATTATACAACCATCATTGAAATGTTTCCTTATTAGGACTCTTCATATTGCATGAAGGAGAGAAGAAAAAAAAGAGGTATCATTTTTATTTTGATATTTGAGACTTTTGTGCAATTTGGTTAAGATTAAAATTCTGATTCAAAATAGTAGTATAAATCTTCTTTTAACTTCCCTTCAAATATAAAACAAACATTCAGTCATCATATTTGTACTCTCCTTACCAATGAAAAATATAGAATAATCCAGATTTAAATATCCAGGAGCTAGTGAGTATTTATCAGCTCTTACAATAGCAACTGGTCAGTTTGAATGCACTAATATCTTTTGTCATTCATTTGTATCGTTCAGCGGATTAATAACATAAGAGTGTCTTGGTCTTGGATGTAGGAAAATTACTGCAAAAGACATTCTAGATACATGTTTTCTAATATAGAATTTGCATTGTAGAAAAGCTTGGTATAGGGACACAACCAATGAATCAGTACCTTTTCTAATAAATTGATGCAGTGAACTTTGTGGGTTTTGCGATCATTTCTCGACAATTTAATTCTAATTTAAAATTGAATAATGCACTTTATATTTAAAAATGTTATATTTTAGGCTTTATAATGATGACTTTTTTCTGTCAATCTAGACAAGAGATCAAAATTATGATAATGATGATGATCAATATAAGTCTGACCTGGTTAAACATATCATTTTGTTTTTTTGGTTTGTTTGTTTGTTTGTTTCTTGCGTTTTTTTTTTTTTTTTTTTTTTTGGTTCTTTGTTTGTTTTGTTTTTGTTTTTGTTTTTTTTGTGTTTTGTTTTTTTTTATTAACATAGTGATTGAAGTAAATTTCAGTAAAAGAAAACAATTTTTTTCATGAATATCACTACTTTTGAAAAATGCCAGATGAAATGTATAAACAGAAAAAAATAGTGTGTCCAAAGAAAAACATTTCAGATTAAAATTCAAGAAAATTAAATGTTAAAATTGGGATTCCTTGTTTTTATTTAAAGATTTTTTTTGTCAAAGATTCAGTAGATTGATACAAAACAAGTTTTCAAAACTCATATTTATTTTAAAACTTTCCTATATATATGCAGTATCCTTTGCTTTTGCATGTAATTTATTTTCTTTAAAAGCTACCAAATCTATAAAGTACCGGTATGTATAAGAATCAGACTATGAGTGGCACATCATTTTTCTTTATTTTTTATTTCAATTCATTTTATTTTATTTATTTTTTTTTTTTTATTTATTTTTATTTTTTTTATTTTATTGTATTTTTTGCTGCAAATATTTTTAATACATCTGGGAAGCAAATGAAAAGTTATTTGAATTTGTCCTGAGGCATCTGTGACATAAAAACTTTTTGACCGTTTATATAGTGAAAAAGTGTTTTCCCCGTTTTCCCCATTCTCTTCCCATAATGCAGCATTTTTGTAGCAAGACACTCCTGATTTATAACATCAATTAAGTTATTTGTACAATTTTTTTTTTGTTTTTTCATTAAACAAAAAATAAAACTATAAGGAATTAATAAGACAAGTACTAGTGTTTCAAGTTTCAACTTAATGTTACATTTATCTTTTATATTCTATTAACAGTAATCACAGCTACGAGATCATTTTAAGTCATTTGGCCAAGAACTTCATGTTATGCGTTCAGCAGACAATATCAAATTACGTGTTTTGTACAGGTACTCCTGATTTGAATTCAACACTTTGATTTTTTATTTTATTTCTCTTTATAATCACTGCTTCAAAGTCTATTCGATGTTTTTACTTTTAAACTTAGAATTTTTTATCAAATGATTTATTACCACTTTTTATGCAAGTTTAAAACAATTATAACGTCGTTTTGGTGTAACGTGTTTCTGTTTAACATTTTTAAGAACGTTTCGATATAAATTTGACTAAAATGTTTTTCCTGACTTTCTTAATGGTTAATGTCAAAAATGATAAAAAAAAACATTTTGAAAAAGTTTTTGATATGTTTGTTTAGAATGTTTGACAAAACATTTTTAAAACATTTATTTATGAGTACAGATCACTCTTTACGTTCTATCAAAATCTGTTTGAAATGTGTCTATACTGGGTTTTTTTCTGTTTAGAAATTGTTTTGTAATTTTAAAATAATGTTTCTATGGAACGTTTTTAGCACCTCCAATATGTCATTAAAAGAATGTTTTCAAAAAGGTTTGTGTTACCTGGGTAGGGACGAAATTCAAAAACTACATTGTGGTTTGGTTATATTTCGAAATTCTCATTTTCCTTTAGTTTTGTTTTTTTCTCTAAATTTACTTGCATTGTTACCTGCGCCTTGTACTTTATTTCATTCTTCGGCACTCACGTTAAGAAAAAAAATAGATTATTCTGTAATCCTCGCTACACGTGTAATTAGGTCATTACTTTGTTTACTCACCACGTTTATACACTTTATCAATTTTGTTGTTATTTTAACCGTTATGATAGTCAGATTAAACTGCATTTAATACTGTTCAATGTCATTTTTTGTTTAATTTTGATATTTTGACGTTGTTTCTTTTTTTTCTTTAAGATGGTCTACCGATCACCCCGTTTTTCTCAGGATTACCCTATAAATAAGCTATATCTCACGATGTCAGACTTGACTAAAGAAGGTAGAGGAGCTTTTGCAAGAATAGACAGGGACAGGGGATATGAACTATACTAAAACACAAGAACCATCGCCAAACAGATTAAAAACCTGTCATTAAGATGAAAGGAATTTCAGATTACACAGATGACGCAGCAGATGTAATAACTGTCTGTGAGGTAACTCACAGAATCCATTAAATTACTGTACCCAAAGGTAAATGAGTTTCAATAAGACGACAAACCAGAGACCTTCCATACATGGAAATCGTCATTCCGCACTGTGATGCATGAACTGTCAGCAAGACCAATTGAATAATTGGATCGTCTAGTTAAATAGAATGGTACTAAGTCAAAACGATATGTACTGAGCAAACAGCGACTATCCAGCACGAGGCCTCGAAAGTCTGGAGATGACTAGAATAGGGATATGGCTATTTAGAGATGTTGGAAGCTGCCATAGGGAGACGAGCAGTAAAATTCTCAAAATTATCGGATAAAGAAAAGCATAAAACTTTACGATATTCATGATCTGGCCTCAGGTATTGATTCTACCAACGGCAAAGCCACATGAAACCACTTCTTCTGAGGTCACATATTTGGCAACACTGCATCACCGTCAATCGAAACATGAGGCTTACGATTAGCGGCATCAGGGGCTATCAAGTTTGTAGAAAATGAATTTCTCGTGGATGACGGACTGTTCTCGTTACCAACCACTGATGATGCAATCAACTTACTAAAGAAAAATCAAAAAGTACTTCAAAATAAATGAAACATCAGATTGTATAAAATCGCATCAAATAACAACAACGTCGTAAGAAATTTTCTGTCAGAAGATTTAGCATAGGATTTTGAATATCTATATTTTGACAATTCTGCCACTTTACCGCCTCAACGCTGTCTTGGAATAAGATGGAATCTAGAAACTGATTTTCTTATATTCGAAAGAACAGATAACGAAAAGTATTTCTCAAGGCGAGAAGTTTTGTCTATCATCAAATCTATTTACGATCCGTTCGGATTCTTAAGCCCATTAATACTAGAAGACAGATTTAATCAAAATAACCAACGATTGGATGAACCGTTGCCTGTAGAAAACCACAGCAATTGGAATTGATGGACAGCCTCTTTACAAAACCTGGATCAACTTACATTTAGCCTTACTCACTTCTCTGAAAAAAAATTGTCTATACATTTTGCGTTGCGTCAGAAAAGGTAATAACTGAGGTAGCATACTCACTCGTCAGGAACTCATCAAACATACTAGAAATCAGTTTTCCTCTCTCTCTCGTGAACTCAAAAGTGTAACCAACATTTGAACACACCATTTTACGTTTAGAATTTCGTTCTGTCGTACGTTCAACCGAATTAGCTGACACAATTTAGAAAAAAAACATGATACTTCAGGTTTTATTCAGACAGCAAGGTCGTACTATATAAATGATACAGAGGTAAGGAGGTGATAGAGGCGTAGCCGAGGGTGGCATTATATGTTCAAGGGGTAACAAACTCTGTCACTCTCTAACGTATATGATATTTATTTTGTTATACTGTATGTTCCATTGTCATTATTTTTCTAAGTAAGCCATAACAATAAGTTTTGTATGTTTGGCTTTACTTGTTTATTTTCGTTCAGGTCAATTTTGGATCATACACCTTTCAGAAAAAAGGGGATGCTAGCAGGGGTTCCTCAAACATTGAGGTGATAGGACATACGTTTCTATATTTGTTTCAGTTTTACACATGAAATGATAATTTTTCAATGAAAAGAAGTTTTGTTCTCGGCTTTTATTTACTTGTATATATTTATTAAATCCAACTGTTACCGTATGTATTTCCGTGGCAGAATGAACAACAACAAAACAAAAACTTAAAATGTCATTAATGCGGTGTATGGAAATTTAACAACAAATTCTCATTTGAACATTTTCCAATTCCAAACTCCGTGACTTTTTAACTGGATAATACTAATAGCATTGTTTGAGTGAAGTAGAATTGGCATCATAACCAAAAAAAATACTACATTTCCTGGTGAAATTAATTTATCAATCGATCGTCATAACAGTCCTTCTGCATATAAATTCCTTCAAACGCCAACCTGACACTGAACTAGTAACTAATTTTTACCCGAACCAGTTTAGCCTTTTACGAGATGGCAATAGACATTACAATAATCACCCTCTGAGACATGTGATAGAACAGAATATTACCCTCGTATTGAACCGATAAAATTTCAGCATATTGACATGAAGTATAAGTATATGATATATCAACAACGATACCAATCGATTCTACAATTATGTATGAACCAATAAAAATTCAGCATATTGACATGAAGCATAATAATATGATATATCAACAACGATACCAATCGATTCTACAATTATGTATGAACCAATAAAAATTCAGCATATTGACATGAAATATAATAATATGATATATCAACAACGACACGTAGCACTTCTATAGTTATGTTGCCAATCGATACATTTAGTACACCAAATCAATGAAATTGCACTTCCACGTTGAAAACTCCAGCCGATCAAAGCACACGTGGCATACGTGAAGCGGACATGAAAAAAACTCATTATGGAAATCTTTCGATTACAAGACCCGGAGCACGACAAAGAATTCAGACAGACCATCTCAGTTTACATGACTGAAACTAAAAAAACATCGACCAAGTGCATGCTTTGAAAAATTCTTAATATTGAGAAATCTTGCTACATGTTGCTAGTTCTTACAAGCACACCACGACGTGTACAAGGATGAGACATACTTTCTATTAAAGGGCATATAGTTGTCTATGTCAAGTTCAATCGTCTTTTCCTGTTCCTAGACGCAAATGGACTGTTAAGGGTCGGAGGAAGACTACGTAACTGAACATCATCTGCTCTTTAAAGGAATCTAGTTCTCGTTAATGGAAATACCCACATCTTACGTAATAATTCGTCATTACCACGATCTTGCCAAGCACCAAAATCGTCAAATCACCGGAGGAACTATTGGAATTTGGATTACAAAAACAAAACCTCTCATGTCATACATAAATGTTTTAGATGCCGCAAGTTAAGGAGACCTTTTGGCGAATAGAAGAGGTCTGATCTTCCAACAGACTGACTTCAACCCGGACCTCCATTTACACGAGAAGAAGTGGATTGTTTTGGTCCCTGGAAAATCAGTAGTTGCCGGCAAAACGAGACTAGCTAACGGAGCTTGGCTGTAATATTCACATGTTTAACTACACGAGCTGTTCACACTAAAGCAATCAGCTCATCCTCTTTCGTCGTGGCTTTACGTAGATTTGTATCAACCATAAGACCTGTTACGATATTCAGATGAGATATAAGCACAAAATTTGTTAGGTGAAACGATGACCTAAGAATACAGGTGACCAACGTTGAATATGTCCGAGTCAAGGATTTTCTATATTAAAACAAAACCGTCCGGCAATTTAACCGCTTTATGCTTAGCAAATGAGAGTAGTATGGGAGAGACTCATCGGTGTCACTCGTCGTTTAATAAATTGTCTTCTCATGGATCATCGTCGAAACAAATTCACACATGAAATGCTCGTAACGTTTCTCTCTGTAGAATCAGCAATCATGACCTCAAGGCCTCTAACAGCACCAACATTGGATGCCGATACTCCGACACCGTTATCGCCATCTTTGCTTCTGATGCAAAAGCTTCATTAAAATATCAATCCTGGACAAAGGGTGCGCAAAGCTGACATTTACAAGAAACATAGGAAGTTCGTTCAGTATATTTCCGACCAGTTCAGGAGTCGATGAAAAACTGAAAAAGTCCAAGCATTATAAGTTTAGAAGTGGATTGTTTTGGTCCCTGGAAAATCAGTAGTTGCCGGCAAGACGGAACTAGCTAACAGAAAATTCGAAAGATCTTTTGGAGACAATCAGTTCAAGACTATTATCTGAATATAATAGCATTAAAACCTATGATTTTTCAACACTGTATACTTCTATTTCCCATACTTAGTTAAAATCCCGACTTAAAAACATTATACATCGTTATTTTTCCAAAAAAGATGGTACACCTAGATACAAATATATAGTTCTTGGTAGAGATTCCTCATACTTTGTAAGAAATATTTCCAAATCATCTTCCAAATATACAGAGGAAGATGTTTACAAAATGCTGGAATTTTTGATTGACAACATGTTTGTCCAGTGTGGTGGACGTGTTTTTCAAAAAACGGTCGGCATTCCAATGGGAACATCTGTGGCAACATCCCTTCGGCACCTTCGGTATTGGAGTGTTCATATCACAACTCATACGTTATGCCAGAGCTTGCCGAAACTAAGCAGAATGTTTGTATAGGCTTCTGGAACAGGGTTAAGTTGCTACAAGATTGAAGTCATCACTACAGAAGTTTTATGGTCGTCATCATGAACTCGTGGATCGTTATGGTGTATCCATCAGCACCATGAAAACAGATTTATTCAACGGGTCATGGTTTTCCTTTCCTCGTTTGTCTACCCCGGACTTGACTTTATATGAGCAACTCGGTGGGTGTTTCTAGAAAAGCAAAAGACGCTTACGCTACCGGTGCACCAGGTCCATGCTCCCAGTGTTTAGTGGAGACTCATTTGCTTTTGTTACTTTGTATGTATGATTTTAGTTACTTTATGTTCTTTGTTGTGTATGTCTGCTTTCCATGTCTGATCTTCGTCCCTGGATTACAATTTTTTGATTACCGCTTTAACCTTGGTTCCCTTGATTACTCTTCCGCCGTTAATGGACTCAATGAACATGTTAACATTTATATAGGAGATGTAGTACCAGTCAAAGACAATGTCTATTGACGACATACATAATCGCTTGCCATAGCAGAAGAAACGTATCCCCAAGAAAACAAGAAAGTCCGTAGTTGTAAGATAAGATTTGCCAAAAAAACTGCGAGATACCTATAACGTACATTTATCCGATTTGCAATATCGTACTATTATCAAGTGCTCAATCAAATTAATAACATGTTAAAATAGAGACCGTTTGCTTCAAACAATCATGGACTGTAATCTAGAATGACTTTTTATATAGTAGAAATGTAGATTTATCATTTTTTATTTTTCGTTTTTGGAAAAATACAAATGCTTTTATATCACGTTTGGAAGAGTCCATCTAATTATTTGGGCGATACCAAAAGTCATAATCATATGTACGTTTCATTCAACATATTTCACTATGCCAAAGTAAAGCTGATCACTTTCTATCATCTTTAATTAGTTTCTGCATTCAGTTATCATATCATATCCGTTTGTGACTTATATATTAGAGGCCCCGTACGGGTCCGAGTGGCAAAAAAATAGACCCGCAGCAGCGCTAAGCTTACCGTAAAAGGCGACTAAATAGTGCTCAGGACCCTGGCCGGGGGTCAGGACGTTCTGCCCACAGAGCAACTGGGTTGCGTGCCCCAGGTGATGGAATGGGGTAACCCTGGCACGTTACATGCTGGGGTCGTCAGGTCATACTACGGAAAACCTGACCGCAAACCATAGTGGTGCAATGTGTTTGGAAAGGTGCCACGTTCCTCGCACGTTAAAGAACCTTGTAGTGGTATTCTCCCGGAATAGGAACCGTAGGGCCCCGCCACAGGACGCTAAATAACTTACCCACCTCTCCCTTTTTCCAGTGGCAATCAGAATTTGTCGACCCTATTATCCTTGTGTCCCATCCCATTTTTTTCATTTTATCACCCATTTCATGTACATCGCCTGAATATAGCTGAAATATTGCTGCCCGGGCGTTAAACCCCAACAATCAATCAATCATACATATTAGAGACTCCATTGTAATGTGTATACAAGTTAAAATCGAAAGTAGCACAATTAACATGAATATATATAACTAATTTGTGGTTGTGTATTCTCTTTGACAAGTAAATATTTAATGATTTGCGTGTATATTATGAGTAAGGTCATACTTAATCTAAATTTATTTATGCATAGAAAATACGCTTACTTTAATACCGTTAAAAGAGGTAAACAGCACAGCCTTGTAGCTAGGGGCTTGAATCGCTTATCTGGGTCAATGTTAAAGAGCCATCCAGATGATTAAACTGTATAGTAAGTACCATAAAGACATTGCGTAATGCCAGCCAATAATAAAAAATGATTTTGATAACATTATTAATTTAAAAAAAAAAGAAGAATGTCTTTCCGTTTGAAGCAGAAGAAACTTAATAATCAGACGAAATACTAGAATGACTTGGCAACTTAGAGGAGAAAGACAATTATTGATCTTTGAATCACCTTTGGAGAGTCTTATCAACTGTCAAATGTCAAAAAGAGTATGAAGTTAAAACTACCTGCTATACTTTATGTTAAAAACACCTTCTACATATGTGTTCTTTCACGTAGATAGCCAATCACTGACAGATTTAATACATATAGTAGTTTTAGTTATATGCATGACTCAAATACAAACTGTATCATTCGTTTATTATGCGTTTAAACGCACTCTAGGGACAGACGTTCATCCTTTTTTTTATAATACAGGGAAGATAGTTAGTGTATTAAAGGTCATACAAACGAAGTTGTGATTGCGGGATTCTTTATTGTTAATGCAGTAATAATCCTAATTCAAATCAACGAAGCGTAGGGTACTCAGCAAATGTTATTTTTTAGAAAGGCTGAGTTATCTGGTCGAATCTCTTGAAATAGATAATAATGTACTTTTTATTGTCTCCATTATATATTTAAGACTAAAATAACGTTAAACAAAACTGTATTGCATTATATGATTGTGGAACATATAAAAAAAATATAAAAATTTATACAATATTATACTGATTTGTTTCATATTTCACTTCAAAACGTTAATTAGTATTTTTTATTTGTACAAAGCTACTGTTCTACATTTTTTTCGGTGATTTATCAAATTCACAATATTTGGTAATATTTCAGAAAATCTTACGAAAGAAAAAACTACAAGTTTGGTGATAGCTGACCTCGGTACCTCTGATGGTGGAAACGTCATCCCGTTTTTGAAACACATTATTGGTAGAATGTCGAATAAGATACAAGATGTTTTTTGTTAAGCTGAAATAAGAGTAATCATTAGAGCCAGAAATCAAAAGAATGTAATCCAGGGACAAAGGCCAGTATATATCAGTAAATATATCAGTTCATGAATAATTGGATATAACATGCCTGTCTGGATGAAAACATGTTTCCAAATTGATTATACTTGCACATATAAATTACATAAGAAAACAGGTAGAGGACAATAAAGCGTGATGGGCAAGTCTTTCAATATTTAACTAGCTTCCACGACCAGACCAGTGCAAATTTGTATTTTTTGCAAATAAATACTGTCATCTTCATTCGATCAGTTTATGATATTAGGGTGTTGAAAATGAAACACTTTATGCATATGACTTTAACATAAACTACATGTCATGTTTCAACGTATCCGTAAAATCATTCAGTACCAATCGTCTGAAGCAAGTAGTTTTGATTTATTTTGAGTTGAATTCCAATAATTTATTGTCGAAAAGCAAACCAGTTTCAAGTGAGTGGACTCATATTTCTTACTGTGGTCTCATGTTAAAATTGAAAATTGAATAGATTCATTGCATTGCTAAACTTTAAACGTGAACAAGTTCTGTTCATATTACGGAGGTAGACCGTAGGAAAGGGACATAAGTCTTAAAATAAGTGATATGTTTGTATTATTCAATTTCACCAAAGCCTTTCAAAACTTCTTTTGAAACAGATTGAAATCAGTCCAAGTAACGTTGATGCTTACATGAGATTGATGTTAAATGGTTAATACAATCGTTTGAATGATTTGTAAGATTTGTTTTCTTTACCATTGTTCTACCTCCTCAAATGTGTCTATATTTTCAAATTGACTAAACAGAGTTCCAGTAGAATCTGGTATATATATCTTTTGTTTAGATTTTTTAAAGAGCAAAGATTATTCTGGAGAATTGACACTCATATTCAATGACTTACCTGGATTTGATTATAACGTATTAAGCAAGAAGGTCAGGGGTAAGATTTCCGTAATTTAACGACCAACATTTATGGAAACTATAGTTATCAAGTTGGACAGTTCACGAACCTTTCAAGTGCTCTTAAAGATATCCGTTGTGCCTTTTTCTAGGTGTCAGATGATTTATATCTTCGTTTACTTATTTTATACATCTCAAGAATTCGAGTATGTTTTGTACTGTCGTTTTTTCAAATTTAACTTTGAAACACCCCCCCCCCCCAAAAAAAAAAACAAAACAAAACAAAACAAAACAAAAAACAAAACAAAAACAAAAAGAATCCCCAATTAACTTTGAATTAACATATATTTAATTATCAGTATATGCAATCTGATTAAACATCTGGAGACATTTATGAAAGAAGAATGAATTCTTCGACATTTACAAAAATAAATCAATTATGTAAATTTTTCAATTAGCATTAAAAGATGAAGGAATGACTGTACACATATTGATGAATCCGTGTGATATGTTCGAAAGATGTCTCCCAAAAGATTTTCTGGACTTATGCACTAGTACATATGCAATACTAATTTTAACAAAGTAAGAATAACTAGATAGGGCTTAGAAACTTCGTATTTGTTTGAGGACAAAAATGGTAAAGTTATTTGCATCAATGACCAACCCACTTCAATTCTCTTGATAGCCAATTTAGGTAAAATCGCGCATTTAAGGTATTGGGGAAAAGGTGACATGTAAAACCCTCATGTAAAGAACTTTGAAAATGAAAAATAAATATTGTCTGACAAAAGTAACTAGTTTTACAAAGATAAAAATCCGTAAAGTTGTACGTTTTATAGTTTTATCAATCAAATACGGCTTCTGCCAAAATTTTGAAGACACTATGAGGAATGCAGTTAGTTTGAGGAAAAAAACAAAAACAAAAACAAAAACGGCGAAAGACATTTTATTAAACTTAAATTCATCTTTACAGGGGAAGAATAGAAAACGGGATAGGATGGCATACTGCAACTGAGACAGAAAGGCAGTGGATGAAAGACCAGGCTGCAAGTGACTGGAGACATTTTCTAACCCAAAGATATGAAGAAATGAAAATCGGTATCAGTTTCATTATTGTAATTACATGTAAACCTGTAAACCGTTTCGACTGACGTATCATTTATAATAAGATATTGCTAACAGCAGTTGATACCAATTATAAACGATAACGATGAAACGGGTTCGTACGTACTTAAAGAATAGTTTTCTCTAAAATAAAGAAGCTGGGTTATGCCCTTAAAACAGGGAGGATGGATACTCCCCAGAGCCTGTTCATATTTTTTTTATCTAACTCATACTGCAAGTTGAAGTACCCTTTCAACAAAAGACAACAAATTGTACAAAACTGTTCGAAAAAGTGATATATAATATCCAACAAAAGCGCAAAGAACCCCACACACGCCATGTCATAGATGATAAAATGAATACGTAATTAAAATTAAGTTTGAAATAATCCTGAAATCAGGAAAGGAAATATAGGTTCTTGAATAACGTTTTATCAGCCATATATTTGTACATATACATATGCCAAAGGATCGTTATATTCGAGAGCGATATATACCTGAGGGCTCATAAAAAGCAATACAAATGGGGATGAGTTATGCTCTTAATATATACTTTCGAAAAATTGCGAGAGTGCACAATTCTGATGTTATTTTCTAACGTGTTATTATTTAACAGTCATTAGTGGTTTCTCTAACTTTTTAGTACAGAACGCTGCTTACTGAAAACATACCGAATACGTTAATTTATTCAAACGTTAACTATGATTCACATTGATTGACAAATGACTTATATCAGAACAAATACAAGAGATGCATGAAAAACAACGATGATTTTTGTGAAAAATCAAATGAAAATTCATTTTTAATTACTTTTAAAATATTGAAGTATCTTTTTTTTATTTTCCCCGTTCCGTATAATTTATGCTTACTTATACACATTATATATCCATGTTACTAGGATCTCTCGAAGCCCATTTTCTTTCCTTAATTAAGCAAGGAATTGAAAAAAAAAACATTTTCAAACGATAAGTTCTAGTGCCCTTTGTTTTCATTTACCATAATTTTGTTCATTTCAAAATTATTATTTTTAGGTGGATATCTTGTCATCAGATCTGTTAAACATGATCCGGCTTACACAAAAGCTTTCGAGTACACATTTATTGATATCTATAAGCTTGGGTTAATTACCAAGGTAAGAATGAAAAACATAGATATAGTCTTATTTAAATAAAAAGAAACAATGAAGTTTGTCATTTTGAGCCTACCAATGCCTGCATCAATGTTTTAGTTGAGTTTGTTTTGCTTGTTTACACAGTTTCTGTGTACTTGTTTTTTCTTACTTTCTTAATGTGTGTATTTTATTCCCTGTCTTTTGTTAAAAATATATTCAATAAACCGACAAATGTAGACAGTCTTTGTTCCCGATTTCTGTCATTAACTTCTCACGCAGATTTAGATGCGCGAAAAAATCATATGACGAAAACATTCACTGCAGCTCAATGTTCTTGTAACAGTTCTTTGAAAACAGATAGAAATTCGTGATTCACATTTCATTGTACTTGATTGAAACTTTAGCATTTTTTTCCGACGCACTCAGTATAGTTTCGCTTTTTACCCTTTGACCTTAAGGGCGCTCTTCGTTGGATACGCAAGTCACCTGATGGAAATTCTTTTTTTTTCCGATGGGCCAAATACTAATAACTGACTGGCGTTCGAAAAAACTGTATCGAAACCATGCACTAATTTTTGTTACTGAAATGTAGAAACTTATAAGTAAAAAGAACAAAATTTTACTGCGTCGGCTATCTTTTTTTAAAATAGTACTTTTCTCAATATGAGCTAATTTGTAATAAGCCTTCAGAAAGGTTGACCTTCTATGACCAACACAGTTGGTTTATTTAGTATTAATGAACTTAGCACCATGACGTCTTTAATATCAATAGATCTGCATGCACTCTGCGATTCAAATAACCCAAAATTTTGTAACTTTTTGATTTAAGATCTAAACTTAATGTTAACTTGGACTGGACTGGATGAAAGATCAATCTATTAAAACTGACTTCAATTTTTTACCAGTTATGCTTGCACGACTATATTTTGAAGGTTTAAAACATCGCTTATCAAGTTAAACTGATCCAAAATAGATATGAAATAGGATTTTGTCTAATCCTTTAAAAAACCGTTTTTATTGTTTTTTTAAAACAATATTTTACGTTGCTAAAACAAAGTTCTTATTTTTTTTCCTTTACAAAAGCAGTGATGCACAAGAAGGGTGTTGAAGTCGGAAGGTCTAATTACGGAAATCAAAACACCAAATTACCAACCAAGTTTGTTTGATTCTTTGTTTATATGATTGTTTTTAAGTGAAAAACTGAAATATATTATAAGTACCGATCGTGATAAATGCCAAATTTGAACGAATGTACGGAATTTGGTCCGGCCCGAATAATTTGGATATTCACGGAATCTATTTGTATAATTTTATTTTAATAATATGTTGTTTGTTACAAGTTCGTGATCGATGGAATGACAATTGTGAAGTGATGTTTTCGCAGGGGAAGTGTGAAAGGGAGTTTTTACTTCACACAGTGAATTATCGAAATTTATTACAAGGGACCATTCAATAAATCGTTGCTATCTATATTATAATATGGTTTATTACTAGGAAGAACTACGAAATATCAACTTCATGCAGTATGAGAGAAGCGAAGATGAAATTCGAGCACCGTTTGAAGATACAACGTTTAGTCTTCAACTTAAACTTAAACAAAGTAACAAAAGCAAATGAGCAACTCGGACTCCACTTACAACTGGGAGCATGGACCAGATGTACAGGTAGAGTAAGCGTCTTCTGCCTTTCTAGAAGCACCCGCAGAGTTGCTCATAAAAAGTCAAGTCCGAGGTGGACAAACGAGGAAAGGAAAATAATGACCCATCGAATAAATCAGTTTTCATGTGGCCGATGGATACACCATAAGGATCCACGAGTTCATGATGACGACCATAAAACATCTGTAGTGATGAATTCAATCTTATGGCAACAAAACCCTGTTCCAGAAGCCTATTTGTTGGAGTTCTAGCGCGATACAAAAAGTCTGCGTAGTTTCGGCAAGCTCTGGCATAACGTATGAGTTGTGATATGAACTAGTACGTGGGCTGAGATAACACTCCACCCCACCCCACTCATCAACCAAAAATTGATTTTCAGGTACCCTAATACCTCCTATTTAACAATATTTTTGTTGCCAAAAAATTACCTGAAGCATTTTTGTATTTTTTGGCTACTTTTATACCTAGTAAAGGCAAAAATCCTTGTTTTGAGTATTTTGATTCTACGAACTTCGTCTTTAAAAAGAAGTAAACTTACATATGAATGTATCAACATGTAGCCTAATGTCTCAGCCTTATAATGGTACCAATACCGTTGCGGTAACACGTAGGGTTTTGGGTAAAAGGAATAAAATGTACCCCTACCCCGCCGACAAATTGCTTAAATTGACATATATTTTTCAATGTCAAAACCCCTATAGCATTTATGCTTCAGTACAAAAATGGTTTATTTGGTATTTTCTGTTTAGTATTATCACAATTTATACTTCTTGGGTTCTTTCGATAAATTTTGCGAATTTTCGTAGTCAGAATTTACACACAAATGCAAACAAAGGGATTTTCTAATTTTATTCACTTTACCCCTAAACTCTGATTGTTACCGCAACTGTTTTGGCATCATTGAAAAGCTGAGACATTTGGCTACATGATAATATCTAAATATATTTAGTTTGTTCATTCATGCTATCCCAGGAAGACTTAGACGGTCAAGCAATTGATTTATAATGGGAGGTATAAAGGTACCTAAAAAATCACCATGAAGTTGATGAGTGGGGGCTGCACGGTGGACCCTCCCAGACCATGGGCTGAACATTCCATATGCAGGTGCTGAAGGGATGTTGTCATAGAAGAAAGGAAATTATGAATAAAAAGTCATCACGTTTGTCGTAAAATTTGGTCAATAGTTTTCCTTTACCATCAATTTCTAAGTAAAGGTCAAGATATGAGGCTGACTTTACGGTGTCTGTGGTATCCTTTATCTCAAGTTCTTGCGATGTATAAAATCCCTGAAATTAGGATTGTTTAAAGATAATACGTCATCTATACATCGGAAACTGAGATTGAAGTATCTAACGATATTTTTTCTTTCGGGTCAGTTCAGCTATAAAATCAGCCTCATCAAAGTGATGGAATACGTCAGCAATTAAAGGAACACAATTTGTTCCCATTGGAATGTCGACCGTTTATTGAAAAAAAAAACGGCCACTACACTGGACAAATGTGTTGTCGATTAAAAATTCCAGCATTTTGTAAACATCTTACTCTGTATATTTGGAAAATGATTTGGAATGATTTTTTACAAAGTATGAGGAATCATCTACATACGTAGACATACCAATCACTTCCGAAACTAGTACATGAAACACCTATAACGTTTTATGCTGTATGGTCTGTGAGTCCCGTAGTTAGTTGATTTTCCTTACCATAATTTCCGATGTAGAACGTATTGAAATCCAAAGACCGACCTGCATTGGATCATTTACTTCCAGGTTCTCCAAACGCAACATTACAAAACAAAATCTACTGTTTATTGTTTTTTAAACATTTTTATCGGATAGAAATAGATATTTGCCATTTTTCATTGACATTTTACAAAGAGAGGTGTTTTCTTTAATATAGCGCTCAAAGTTCTGTAACAAAATTACATTCTTTTACATATTAGACCAGGATTTATTCTCGTTAACAACGTTTTGAGACTTATACACCTTACTTTCATGAGAAATGAATATTGAAAAAAACATTGACTTCTTAAACCGGAAAACATTTATTTTAAATAGATTGTATCTTGTATGGCCTGACACGTTTTTATGTATTGTGTATTGGGTGTGTTTTAGTTTTTTTTAAATCATACTTTTCATCCAAAATTGGTTCAAAATGCTAGTTAATTTGCTCTTCATTTGAAATTACGTTTATTATTTTGCATTGTTCCTCCTCAGTTACAAAGTAGCTGATTTATGGATTATCAGATTATAACAAATAAACGAAATAATTCAACAGCCCAAAATGGTTGTTGGAAATAATATTGATAAATTACTGTGCTACAGGTTGATTTTCTATTAAATGTAACGTTTTTCCGAAGAACATTGATCTCTTAGATTTCTTCTTTTTTTGTGATAGAAATGTATTTTTGTTAATTTGCTTTTTTAACTAATACCTACGCCAGCCCTTACCTCTCGGGTGCTCTACTCGTGTCTCAGGCACACTTTTGTAATAGCCATGCATGTAAAAGATCATAAATCTCAATTAGAGACTCATCTAAAACCTATATTTTTTTTATTTCTCCTTCACAATACAATTGATAAAATATTATATGTAACTTTCTGGTTACAAAAAAAATAGTATTGGGTTATTGTTCTCTAGATATTTTTATCGATACAAATCAATTTAAGTTACAACAAATGTTCCTATTATTTTTTTTTTACTATTATCATACTTCCGCATTTATTTTCTATTTGACTTTGATTATTCTGTTTACCCGGTCAACAGTTTTCCTTTTTTCATTGATGGGGCAGTATTACCTTTATCATAATTCGCGTATTTCTCTTTCCGATTCTCATTAGCTAACGAATGTTCAAATGTTCTGGGGGTTAATCCTTTAACAACGTTTAAGTTCGATCAAGCGTGACAAGACAACAATGAACGGTCATATTTCGCATTTTCCCTATATATTATAAAGACAACATTATGGTTCATTATATGAACAATTACTGGTTGTTCAATTATGAAATATTAAATTTAGAATATATTATAAATGTATTGCTTCTCGATACAAACTATTCCTCTCAGCGTTGTCTCATGGATCATTAGTTTATTCTTCCCGTCTTGATAATTCAACATCTTTTCAGAAGAAATCATTTTGCCTTATCTGACATGGTTGACACAATTGCTGATGTCGGGATTATCGACAGAACGAGATCACCAGGATAAAGAAAAAGCTGTGAATGAATATCGTCGCATCTTTGAAGACCGTTGTAGACAAATACATTCAAACACGATTTGTGTACTCGAAGCTGTTATTCAGAAAGAGAAATGACAAATATAGTGCTAGAACTGTTAAAGGAAAGCAGGTAGACCTAGCCTAATGGGCATAACTTCTACAAGTCATTGGTTCGTTTGTGTAAATCAATTTACATTAATTCCATGTAAAAGTCTAAATATAATTTACATTGATTTCATTTTATTTCAAGTAAATGTTTGAAAAGCTTTGATGAAATTGAATATGATACAAACATATCACTGATTTCGATAGTTATCTCCGTTATCCTTAATTTGCCTACTTTTCCTTACTATGTTTCTTTACTTTTTTCGTTTGTATATGGAATCAGTGAGATACATGCTAATTAAGATTGTACAGTTTGATGTGTTAATCGGCGTTGTTTTGGTGTATATATTTTGGGAATGAGGTTTAATTGTATGTCAAACAGTTTAACCCTTTTAGAAAATTACCATACATTTACGTAATCAATATCTTTACATGTAATGTACGCACATTCATCAATGAATCGAACCAGGATTGTATCTCTTCTACCGCTAAAATTGACAATTGAGAGTAGAGTATGTCAATTAACTATAATTCCCTATAAGTTGTAATTCATTCTTTCAAAGATTAATTGCCCTGATTATCTTTAATGCAGGTAGTTTTCATGATATTTCCATTCTTAAATATGACCTAAACTAACTTTCACTAATTGTCACTTTATGGTGTATGTCTAGGTGTATCAACAAGAGAATTGGGTGTTTTATTAATTGATTTGTATGATGTATTTGTTTGATGTTTTAATTATTTTTGACCTTATATCACAGGGGATGGTTAATACTTAATAAAACTATTTAAACCACACCACAGTTATTGTATGCACAGTCAATAGTCAAGAGTTGTTGGTCATTAGTATGTCGTTGTATCATGATACATTTGCATTACATTTTTATTTGATTTTGAATAATTGTAATCGTTCTGTTGCCATGATTAATTACTTTTTGTCGGGGTCTTCCAGGGCAGTGCGAATTTTAAAGTTAATCAGTATTTACATGTATAGGTGTGGATTTTTCATTAAAAAAAACAGTGGTAACTGCCATATGCTTGCGATAATCGATATTAGAATCCCGTTTCTAAATGGTACCTTGTTTTAGCATTTTTATACTATCTATTAATTGAATGTTGTTGTGAGATTTACGCGTTAGTTTCTCGCTAAATATTAATTAACCGATAAAATATTTGAGTATTAGGATTTCTTTTGACTTGATACACTAAATAGCATAGTACTTAATAAGCACATAGAGCTAGATCTTAAATGTATAGACATTCGCCTAAATTTCGTCATACAATAAGTAATCAAGGGAACCAGAACTCCAGCGAAAACCAAAAGAATAAAATCCGGAGACAAAGACCAGACATGGGAAACTGACAAACATATCAAAAAACATAAAGTAACCAAAACAATTCACAAAAAGCAACAAAAGTAAATAAGCAACTTGCGCGATCGAACTCCACTAAAAAAACTTGGAGAATCGACCAGGTGCACCGGTAGGGTAAAGGTTAACGTGACTTGTTCATTTAAAAAAAATCTTCTGTCGATAGAAAAGATAAAACGCTTCTTTCTATGCTAAACTCGGAACTGCCCGATTAATACTTTTTTAAATTTCTGGAATATCCATGTCCATGTCTGGCTCAAACTGGTAAAATATCCTAATAAAAAAAATGCAAAAAAATTATAAATTGCATGAAGTATACTTCTGGAAAAGGAATCTTAGTCCTTTTTTTTTCGGGATATACTGTAAGACTATAGACTTTGCAGTCTCTCAGAAAATTATTAAATATTTTAAAAAAATCTTTCAAAATTCGGGAATAAGTAAATTTTCAATGTGGCATATTCCAATTTTCAAATGACAATTGATTCAACTAATTTCCAAGAACGTCGGAAGGCCTGTTTGCAGCAGTTTGTTCGAGAGAAAACGAAAGAGTAACGCTGCTTGGAGATTGGTACAATGAGCTCATGTTTCGTTTTATGTTCCTTTTTTTTTTCTTTTTTACTTTTTGCAGTTAATGCAATTTTGCATGTTTTTTCATAACCTGTTTCTAATTTTGATGCAAAAGTATGTGACAAAATAAGACATATTTTAGTAAGAATTTTTTTTACTGCAATTTTAACTGATTTCTTTACCTGGCTCCAGCGCAATAAAACTTGAAAAAGTTACTTAAGTCAGCAAAAATTTCAAACTGTTTGTGACGTCTTCAATTTCAAAGACTTTGATTGGCGTTACTATTGAAGTAAATATTTTTTTCAGACTTAAGTATTTCGGCAGGCACGAAACAATGCATCAGGGTTGCAAAATCGCATACTCATTCCCTTTTAACTATGGCTTTTGTGGAAACTACTATTAACATTTAACTGACATAAGACTTTAGACCAGTTTAAACCTACAAAACGGTTTGTCCACATCGTATGCAATATCATTCACAATTCTTTCCATGCGGGGTTAAGAACTGCGGGATTCCCCTTTTTTGATTTGGTCAAGAAAAGACAACAATCAGACGGAGTAGTAGTATAGCGTACTTAGGTAAAGCATAGTGCTATATAAGCATTAGACATATACCTAGTTATTTTTTTTTTGGTCATGTATAATAATTATTGTCACATTAAATGTGAGATTAAGGTACTTGAATGAAAAAAATCGTGGAGACATCAATATCTAAAACAAATGTGCCAACTTGTCCTTTTTACAACATTTATACGCTAATTATAATTATATATTTGGTTCAAGTTGAGAATATTTTGTCAGTGGTAAGGGTGACACTTTTATTCCTTAATGAACATGAAATATCGTTAGTCCAAAGATTTATTACTTGGTCTCAAACAAAAGACGCCAAATAAAGGCACTGTATCTTAGAAAAGCTTGTTTGAATCACAATATTAACAAAATAATCAAAACGGGTGAAATCTGAAGTTCTGAAAATGTCAATTAAATGATCAAACGCATTGGATACATCAGAATAGGCATCATAAATGCCAGAAAATTAAGTTTTATTGTATTGGAATGCTCTGAATGCGTACTTTCTTTCATATTGAGACCTGATTTTACAGGGGAGGTCTTTTTTTATTCCATATGAAAATTCCTACATTAAAATATGTTTATTTGTTTGTTTTTGTTATTGTTTTTTTATTATTATTATTTTTTTTTTTTTTGGTTTCATGATTTAGCAAATCTCAGATAAATTACTACAACGGTAACACCTATGACAATTGTTAGAAACACCCCCGACAATCTTAGTAGTTAAACCTCTTCATTATTAGAAAAAACGTATTTTATTTTAGTTATTTTTCATTTGGTTTAGAAGAAAGGTCATTATTGAAGCTAAATGGGCCAAACGTATGCAGATGCGTCCATCGTGTTACCAAGGTGAATGATTGTTCTAAAATGATGTGTGATGATCTTATTTTAATACAATATGACTGTATCTTTTCATAGGTGTATTACCAAACAGATTTGTTCCGGATATCTTGGGATACAAATTTCGAACATCTCTGTCCAGTCTCTCGGCAAAAACACTACCGAAGTGTCAGCAGTTGGAATATTCAAATACGTCAATTATTTTGTTTAATGGCCTAAATCCGAATACATGAAACGAAGACGTTCTACATACTCAGTGAAGCGATATTGAATAAAAAAGAGTACACATAAAAACTAAAGATAAGGAAACACGACGTCATGTAGTAGTGTCGAATTTTACCCATATATTATATGTGTATTTACTTTGTATTGTAAAATTCTTATATTGTTGTATTTAATATATTAATAAAATAAAGCATTAGTAAAGCCTTATTTGAAATAGACTATATTAAAAGTACACGTAATTATTAATCTTTGGTTTTAATTGGTTATTGGAAATTCCGTCATGATTTGGCGCAGTTTTTGGTTTTGAGTTGAGAGTAGTGCTCGGGGTCGATGTGATTGATACAAATTGTATTCTACAATTCTTGCCAGTTTTTATTTTCATGAACTGATGAACAGTTAATACCCATTACAGACATAATGACTCTGTAAGTTATTTTCTCTTCTTTTAATGCTCTAATTGTATGATTAACGGAATAAGGGACATTTTCTTTCTACGCAGAATTCTATTTGCACGATCTTCGAATGTTATGAGTGATGCATGTAAGAGCATTTCATGTTTTACATATTATCGCTATATTTTTATAACGCATTCATGTATTTTCTGATCCTGTTGATCCGGTAATTGTGAAGGACGAAATGTGCACATTTGAGGTGCAAATAATGTACAAGGTAGTTGTTTTTTACATAGTGTATTTGCTTGAGTAATCGATGTGAATCATAAATATATCGTTGAATCGACACAGATATTGATTATAATACATGTATAGATGATTATTGATTTCACTAGAACAAGTATTGATCTATTGTGTATTGATTTCAGATTTCACGGGAACAAGTATTGATCTATTGTGTATTGGTTTCAGATTTCACTGGAACAAGTATTGATCTATTGTGTATTGATTTCAGATTTCACGGGAACAAGTATTGATCTATTGTGTATTGGTTTCAGATTTCACGGGAACAAGTATTGATCTATTGTGTATTGATTTCAGATTTGCTGAGATCTTTTAACTAAACTGAGTGTCTGGTTCACTCGAGCATAAAATAGCTCATTCTACAAATGTTAAGCGTTAGCTATTTGTATTTATGTTTTTAACTGTTCGGGAAATATCTAACATAACTTCCCTTGAATGTGAATTCCAATTCTGACGTCATTTGTCTTTATTTCTACCATTTTGATTATTGTATTATTTTAAAGGAAGATGTCTCATATTGTCTTTTATCATTTTTACCAATATTATATAAAATAAAAAAATATTAAACTATAGTAAATGTTAGATTCCAAGTAGTTTTGCATATTTTTGATAACTTTGAAGTTAAAAGTACATGTGACCTTTGGAACTTAAGAACATTCCATTGTGGTGTGTATTGGGTTCTTTATTATATAACTTATTGTGATTGTGATCAAGTGATCGAATACTATGTAAATCACCTCGATGATTGTCTTTAAATTTAATTTCTTCATATTTATTGTTTCAGAACTATGTTATATATATATATATATAGCCTAGCTGGCCAAGCGGTCTAGGGCGCTGGTCTTTGTGCAGGCGGTGTTACCGTAGATGTCACATTGGTAGCCTAGCTGGCCGAGCGGTCTAGGGCGCTGAACTTTGTGCAGGCGGTGTTGCCATAGATGTCACAGTGGTAGCCTAGCTGGCCGAGTGGTCTAGGGCGCTGAATTTTGTGCAGGCGGTGTTGCCATAGATGTCACAGCGGTACAAGTTCAAGTCCCGCGGAGGGAACGACCAAAAATTTGCATCGCAAATTTGACAGTTCTAACATCGTTGGGAATTTTTCAGATATATGCTGAATAAAAAACAAGAACCTTACCGATTATCTTTATTAAACGACCCTGCTACAGTCACACAAAAATATAAAACACTGGCAATATGAACTCACACAAGAAATCGGGAGTGACATGAGGTGCTTTCGAATTAAGCACGTATATAGATGCTCCGCCAGCGTCGTTCGACATATTGTAAATGAGTATAATCTGGTAATAATCTAGCAACAAAAATGCAACTCCGCGAAACACTATTGATTGTCAGACGCTTTCATATGGCCTGACATCAATATTGATATGTGGACAAAGGGCCATATTTGATTTTTTTAAGTTACATGATGATAATTCTCTTACAAAGTGGTCACCAGAATACCCATTTTGTATTGTATGAGTGATTGCAACGATGACGAAGATTTATTTTCACTTGCTGTCTATTCTTACTACAATGCTTTCGACACATTTTGTATTTGCAATAAACTAAAACTTTTATTAAAAAAACATAGTACATATTTTTACAAGACAATATGCCTGGACTTGACAGAAGTATACATGTTCGAATTACACTCCAGAGCTTTTTCGATGTCCTGTTCCCTAGATAAACACACAAATTTCCTATGTACAGGGAATTTTCGATAAATTGACTGCTTCTGGAAAGGGATATTGCTTTGAATAAAGCCGTCGCCTATGGTTTGTGGGTTTGTCAACGTTTCATGCGTAATCACCGGCCTTTTTGGCAGTCAATTTATTATGAAAGTCCCTCTATATAAGCAACTCCTGTACAAAAAAGCTCTCAGTATCAACTTTTTAGTACTCCTAAAAACATTTTCAGCGTGTAATACATTTTTAAAGTTCAATGAAATAGTCAAGTGTTTACTTTGCTCAGTTCTGTTTGTTTATTTTGCGTTTATCCGCCATAATTGACGTGCTTACTATGCTATTATAGTGCAGCCGTTAATTTACTTTTTAAAGTGTGCCTTCAAATTGTAATTGTATCTTGTAACGGCTAAATGAAAATAACTTATGGAATTCGACAATTTTTCATTTGTGCCATATATTGCAGTTTGCTTAGAAAGTTAAGGAAGTTTTAAATGTTATATGTGGGTTATTTAAGAGACCCGCTATCACTAGGGGTAAAATAATGCGGCACAAATGGGCAACCTGTCGTAAAACAATGATAAAATGGAGTTTTCGTGATTTATTTTGATTCTAATTGGACAATAACGGTACTTTTTTTACATTTGCGTGACCTACGGTATCCTTTGACCCGTCATATTTGTCCGTACACATAACGCTGGCTTTGTCAGTTAAAAAACTTTGTTTCGTATTTTTTACAATGAAGGAAGAGGCGAATTAAGTAGAACGATATAAGATATGGCAATAGTCGTTTGCATTATATGGTCACAGCGTTCACACATGGACAGATACAATGTTCCATTAATTGACGATTGTTATTGTTTGGTTTCATACATGAGCATGTGGCACGAGACGAGTGCTACCGAGTATATATATAAGTGACTTTTACGGAATACTTTTCTAAAACATAACGGGAAGTTCGTTCAAGCTTCTGAAATGAAGGAAATGGCTGATACACATCAGGAAGTTACGTGTGTTTATTTACATGGTTAGGGTTGGCAGTAATTTAAACATACACAAGCGACGATAAATAAGTCGCGTGCTCCTCAAAGCCTGTTAACGACGTCAAATTAGAATAAAGGACAACAAACAGTTAAAATGATATACAGCAAAAATGTATGAATTACAAACAGCCAGAACTTGTAGGTTATTCTCAAATGTGAAAGGATTGCTGATTTCCCATTTTCAATATAGATGAGTGTAGGCAGCGGAAAACAGGAATAATAGGAAAATTAATTGGAAAGAGTGAATACGATCACGAGTGCCGAAGAACGCCTAGATTTAATGAGTGAGCGAAACTTGTTCCGCGCACGAGTTAAATCTTAATGCATTCTTGCATGAGTGATCATATTTTGGTTATTCATGATAACCAATTGATTTTCCTAATTATTATATAGATTTTCTCAATTGTTCGTTGCTATTTTCAACATAAATTTAACATTTTGTGAACGATGAATTTAATTCGTGTTGTGGCGTTTTGGCGGGAGAAAGTGCAAGAGTGAAATTACGGAATTTAATTCGCATTGTGAATTATTGAAAATTGTTACACTAGGAACATTCGGTAAACCACTGCTTTCTATATGATAAATATATTTATTCCACGACATGACAAATTTTGTTTCCTTATGAAACCGTCATAATAATATTAAACATTATATCGTTATGAAATTATGCTTGATTGATACCAAGTCATAAATTTTATTTACATCTCAAGATTTCTATATTTTTGCTGTGTAATTTATATGTCCATCATCATTGCTTTTGTACTGTTTTGGAAGCAATTGTGTTATCCCGGCATGCATTGCAATATACCGGAAACACTTGAACGTACTATACCGGAAGCACTATCAAACCTAGTTCAACCTACAATTTCAATCGCAAGTGGATGTACCAAAAGGGGCAAAAAATGTTCAACTCTGCGGTTTTTCTCTACACATTACCTTGGGTAATGTAAACGTATTAATTTTCGCGATGTACTATATTTCATTGTTTTCACGGTGGACTGAAGAGTTCAAAAGATAGTTTAAGCAAAATTGATTTTTTAACGCTATGTAACACTTATCATTTTTTTAAATCGTAATCATTTTTATACCCGCGAATAAGGTCTCTCGACAGAAAGTGCAAAAATTAGCAACCACGAAAATTGATACCCGCCAATATGGTCATTCGATGGAAACAGTTAAAATTAACTACCGCTTAAATGAATACTGGTTATTTCTTCCGGAGGACTCTCACTTGTATTGTAAAATCTGTGACAAGATAGCCTACACTACGTTCAGTGCCCTATCATTCGGCCAAAGAGGCTAGATAAAAATGTAGTTTTCACTGGCCGGGAAATTCCTCTCCGAAGATTCAATCAAAGGCTTTAATTGAGTACACGTTGAATGGCAATACAGGACAGCTCCTCTGGGTAACAGTGGAGCAAATTAACAATAAAAGTCACATCAAATAAATAATCTTTATGAAATGCAAACAGGGTATTAACATGAAAATATGTCAGTAAAGCAGAGATACGATTTGTTAACTGTTGATCTGAAACATTGTACTTCTCAATATATTAATTTGTAACATTGTACTTTGTGAATTGTGAACTGTAAGTTATATGTATGAATTATTCTATTAGGCTATTTTCTAAATTTGAAATCCGTTATTCAAATTATAATATGGTATATTCGTAACGGAGTAATATTTTTATTGTGAGTGAATTCAGACGTACATGGACAAATTTATCCAAGAATTTCATTCAGGACTTGTACCAATTATCTTCTCGACGTTTGGATTGAATGATTAGGGCAAAAATATCATGAAAGGTGGCTATATTTTTATGCCCTTATATATATATAGTTTTATATGCTAAGTAATCCAGGGAATCTCACGGTGGTCATCCTGCTTTTTCCGAATACTTTTAACCAGATACTGTAATTATACCTTGCTTGGGAATACATATTTTGCCGATATTTAAAGATATATGGTCTTGTAGACAGACCGCTATGAATAAGGTTTTTTTACTTTTGACAGTTATTATGACACATTTTTGGTTGTTTTCTCCACAGACCTCGAATTCGTACCGCTGTGACATTTATGGCAATACCGCATGCACTAAGTAAAACTTTTTAGACCATCTCGGTGAATTAATTCAAACTCTCAAATCCATCATATTTGTTGTGTTACATACCTATCAATATTCTGTTTTACACTGTTCCAATGAATGAAGAATATAAATACTACAATGTTCTGAATATAAAATGCAAACTTTTGATAAAAGACAATGGTAGACAGTGTTATATTTGCAACACACTTCTCTAGAATTGTTTTAAACACTTCCTTTGATGCAGGACGGTCCTACCGCCGAGGAGCCCAAAATGGATGGTAATTACAAATCGACCTCTAGGCAATAGTTAAAATGAATACCCAAAAAGGAAAGTCCGTATAATAAATGGTAATATCAGGGTATAAGGCATTTTTGATGTAAATGGTGAATTGAACCAAACTTTATAGCGCGCTTTTCCTTACGTTGTCCATTGCGGTTGATTATTTTTGACATATTACAATATTAGCAGGTAGCCTAAAATTACCGCCGGTCAAAGTTTGAAAAATCAATAATCTATAAAGCAGTGAAAATACAAGTTAAGAAATTGCAGAGGCACTAATCAAGCAAATTGCATTTCAACTCGTTATAAAATGAGTGTATAATAGAAATAAAATGATGTTGGTTATCGGATTATATATCTGATTTAGATGTAAAAATCATGTTCTTTTTTTGTAGAATGTGATCAATTTATGTTATAAAATTTACCAGAAGCCATATGAGTACTTGTTTATTTACATGTGATTCATATTGTTTTTGTTTTGCTTCTGTGCTTGCTAGTTATTTGCAAGTTTGTTTATTTTTTATGTTGTATGTTTTTGCTTTTGTTGTTGTTGTTGTTGTTGTTGTTTTTATTTGTTTGTTTTAAGGACAAAGCAAATGAATTTATGACATATAACATGATATTTTTAAATGGTATATAATGGTAAATACGGTAATGTTGTGAAGGCTTTAATGCCTTTTTGTGAAGCAAACATTATATATTGACCATTTGATAATTACGAGAACCCAAAGAGAAATTTTATATCATATTTAACAGGTTGAAATATTTTGTATTATTGCCTCTTCAATTAGACATGATGAGGTCGATGTCATTATTGACATTTAAATAACTACGCTAAGACACACCAAGGCTTACATATCTACAAAAATAATCCAGAAACACAGCAATATCCACAATGTAGCATTGGTCTATTATCATCTACTTTTTCCACGTCGTTACGAGATATTTAAGCATTATCGAAAATGAATCTCTCCGTAAGGTCCCAAGTACCGTGAACCATGCTCCATAAATTGGAATTATAACTTTAAAGTTCTTATGGATGCTGTGGAGTATTACGCAATAAAATGGATAAAACGAGGACAATAAGACATTGATTCTCTGTCAGAGTGGTTAAAGGCCGTGAGGTTTTTAATTTTGAAACTAATGAAAGTTTTAAATATATCAATGAGTATCACTGATGCATCAGTTTTCAAAGATCCCGATGTAGCAAAAAGATTGTCAACTATACATAACAATGTTGTCGTACCAGCAGAAAAAACCAAAACAACATTTTTTTTTGTCTGCAAAACGTATTACATCCAATGTTTATTATTAGAGGTAGACGTAGTAAATTATAACAGTGATAAGGCCTATACTGCCACTGCACTCTCCAAAGAAGAGGTAGCGGAAAACCATAAATCTGTGCTATCCTCTTATGGTCTCTCTACCAAAGACGATGATTGTGATTTACCGTCTATGTACTGTATTCCTTAACTTGGCTTAACTCTACAAGAATCTAAACAAACAACGTTACATACCTGGATCTGCAAAATGTACCACTAAACCTCTTCCAAAACTTTTAACTTCTATACTCACAGCTGTCAAAGAGGGTCTCTAGTCCACAACACTTGTTACTCCAGAAGTGGTATTAATTCAATGTGGATTTTGAATTATTCGAAGACCATTAATTCAAGACTATTATCATAATACAATAACATTAAACCTATGATTTTTCAATACTGTATACTTCTATTACCCATACTCAGTTAAAATTCAAAGTCAAATACATTATACATTTTTGTTTCTCCAAAAAAGATGGTGCACCTAGATAGAAATATGTAGTTCTAGGTAGAGGTTCCCTATACTTTCCAAAAAAAATAATTCCAAATCATCTTCCAAATACTCAGAAGAAAATGCTGGAATTTTTTATCGACAATGTATTTGTCCAGTGTGATGGACGCGTTTTTCAACTAAAGGTCGGCATTGAAATGTGAACTAATTGGGCTCCTTTACTTAATTACATATTCCTACACTCTTATGAGGTTGACTATAGTTGATCTGATCCAAAAGGAAGAACATCGTTTAGTTAGATCCTTTAATCTCAGTTTTCGCTATATAGATGACGTATTATCGTTAAACAATCCTAGTTTCGGGGATTTTATGCATCGCATCTACCCCAAAGAACTTGAGATAAAGGATACTAAAGACACTGAGAAGTCAGCCTCATATATTGACCTACACCTAGAGTTCGATGGTAAAGGAAAAATATTGACTAAACTTTACAAAACATGTGATGAATTTTCATTCAGAATTGTCAACTTTCCTATCATCTGTGGCAACATTCCTTCAGCACATATGTATGGAGTTTTCATATTAGACTTTATACGATTTGCCAGAGCTTGCCGTAACTACGCAGACTTTTTGTATCGTGCTAGACTTCTTACAATTAGGCTTTTGGAACAGGGTTATGTTGTTACAAGATTAAATTCATCACTACAAAAGTTTTATGGTCGCCATCATGAACTCGTGAATCGTTACGGTGTATTCACTTGCACTATGAAAACTGGTGTATTCAACTTGTCATTAGTTTTCCTTTCCTCTTTCGCCTACCTCGGACTTGTCTTTTTATAAGCAACTCGGTGGGTGTTTTTTAGAAAAGCATAGGGCGCTTACCCAACCGGTGCACCTGGACAATGCTTCCAGTTTTTACTAGAGTCCGAGTTGCTCATTTACGTTTGCTTATTGGTATGTATTATTTTAGTAACTTTATGTTCTTTGTTGTGTTTGTCTGCTTTCCATGTCTGGTCTTTGTCCCGGTATTACATTCTTTTGATTTCCGGTAGAATATTGGTTCTATTGATTACTCTTCTAGCATATCACCAGCTATAACAGACTGCAAGTCTATCACATTTGACATTTAAAGCTGTCACCATAAAACAAACCATGATACATAATGTACAAGTATAAGTGCTGTACAGAAAGACAAAAGAAACACCCCTGATAGCATGATAAAGACTAGGAGAACCAACAGATTTCTTTTTTTCTTGCAATCTTTCAATTACATGCAAATCGTTATGAGGCTTTAATAATACCTACCCCTCAACCCCCTCCCTCAATCAATCAAATTTAGTGGTATATAGTCATCATTCCGTCCCTCTGTCTGTCCACATTTTTCTTGTAAGAGCAACTCTTCAATTTTGATGAGATTTTACAGGACGATTTGGCGACAACTTAAATGTGAATGAAGCACAATTACTGTCGTAAGATTGTTAAGTGAGAAAATCAAACCTGAATCTTAACATTGCGAAAATTTGTAAATGAAAGATTTCCTTAACTGCCAAAGGCATTTCGATAAAATTATGTAGGAGAGTTAAGCATAACTTGGTAAGATGAGGCCAGGAATATAATTACTGTCGGATATTCCAAAACAGTTGCGTTAAAGGGCTTATTGTTACTTAACATTTATATTCAACTGAATTTGAAACGGAGGCATTCTTTTTGTGAGCTTGTGTAATGTATTTCTATTTTTTTCTTATTGCGACATTAATTGATATTCTACTCTAGTGTAATCTTGTTAAACTCATTCAAGCAAAGTGGTTTAGTTTCAGTTCAGTATATTTATTAAATTAGTTATCTGTGATGCATTTGTTAGAACTTCTAGGGACTGAGTTTAACTCTTTGTTTGGTGTTAAAAGTGTAAAATCTTGTTATTTTGAAAATAAGATAGAAGAGAATAAAAATAACCCCAACAAATTATGGGAACAATTTAGAAATCTGGGTTATAGTAATAAGCAAAAAGATACTTCAAAAATTGTTTTAAATATTGAAAACAGTAGCTGTCATGATTCTCGCACAATTGCCAATCATTTTAACAACTTCTTCACTACTGTAGCTGAAAAACTAGTTGCAAAACTGCCAGCAGCTAAAGGGTTTTACAATTACAGCTCAAATATTTTCCAAAATTTTTATAGAAAGGTTTTCACGAATAATTTATGTTTAGAACTGTCTCCTGTTACGGAGGAATTTGTTTTTAAAGAACTACAATCTCTGAATATTACAAAGAGTACGGGTCTGGATGGTATTCCCTCACGATTTCTTAAAGACGGAGCACACGTTTTGAATAAACCTATTACATTTATTATAAACTTATCTATTACCAGTGGCATTGTCCCTGATGACATGAAACAAGCACGTGTCTGTCCAATCTATAAGAAAAACAGCAGGTTGGATGTCGGTAATTACAGGCCTGTAAACATACTAGTTGTGATATCAAAAATACTAGAAAAATCCATATATTCACAACTGGAGAGATATTTGGTAAAACATAACCTATTATACGACCTACAGTCAGGCTTCAGATCTAACTACTCAACCGACACATGACTAATACACCTACTAGACCATATAAAAACACAAACATCTCATGGTTTATACACAGGAATGATTATGCTTTACCTACAAAAAGCATTCGACACAGTGGACCACAACATTCTCTGCCACAAATTAAAATCTCTTGGTGTCTCTTCCACAAAATGATTTCAATCGTACTTATCAGATCGAAAACAAAAAGTCGTCATAAACAGAACAGAATCTGAATTTAATTTTTGAATGTAACCTGTGGCGTACCTCAGGGTAGTATATTAGGCCCTCTTTTATTTCTGTGCTATGTCAATGATATGACAACCAGTATCAGCTCACAATGCAAACTTTTATTATACGCTGATGACAGTGCAATCTTATACTCACATAGAGATCCCGGTATTATATCATCCAGACTGGGTCAGGAACTCCAGTCTTGTAGTCGATGGCTGGTGGACAATAAACTGTCGTTGCATTTGGGAAGACAGAATGCATTATGTTTGGCTCCAAAAGAAAGTTAAAGAAACTTACCCGGTTTAGTGTAAAATGCAACGACCATACAATAGATTCACAGACAAGCCTAAAATATTTGGGTTTAAACATAGATCAATACTTGTCTGGGGAGTCTATAGTTAAAAATATTGTCCAAAAGTCTAGCTCAAGACTGGGGTTCCTGTACCGAAATGCTAAATGTCTATCAGAGGAGTCCATGAAGTCACTGAGTGTGGCACTTATTCAGTGCCACTTCGACTATGCATGTTCATCTTGGTATGCTGGTCTCAATAAAAAATTAAAAAATAAACTTCAGGTTGTTCAAAACAAAGTCATTCGATTTATTAAAAACCTGGACTCTAGACATAGCATAGATTTTAATATATTTAAAGACGTTGGTATTCTTAATGTGGAAAACAGGGTACGACAAATGAGGTTAAACCATGTTTATAAAATATTTAATAGAAAATCAACATCTTATATGAATTGTAATTTCACAAGAATTCGAGATTGTCATAACCATTTTACCAGATCTAGTGAAAATAATTTTTATGTTTCAATTATAAAGGGGCCAACTGCTCAATCTTTTTATTATAATGCAATTAAAGACTGGAACAATTTACCAGCAAATTTAAAGAGTTTAAAAAATTCAGATGCGTTGAAACTAGGAGTAAAAGATTTATTTGATCAATTGAAGCAAGCTCGGCATAAATAGTTTCATTATTATATTGTAATACAGTGGATTTTACTGTACGTCAGTACTTTGAGTGTTTGAAGATGAGTACTGGATGAGGACCATTGTTACTGTTGCAGAGTGGCGCTTGGCGCTTGGACACTACCTTCGGTCAACAGCCATGAACTCTTCTTTGGACACTTAAAGTTTTTAGATTTTATTTATAATACTAGTGATTTGTTTCCTTTCAAGATACCCTGCCAAAGTTTTGAATTGTTATACTTTTTGTTCACCTCTAAGATTTTTACTCTATGAGGACCCCATTGTAAATAAGCTATTTAGCTTTCATGGGCCATCCGTGATTAGATATCAACGTATTGGGTTCTATATTTTTGACAGTTCAATTCTTTTATTCTTTTAAAATTTTATAGACAATGTATATTTGTATTTTATATTGTGTATATATATGTTGTAAATTGTGTAACACATGTAATATGTTGATATTTAGTCGAAATAAATCATATCATATCATATCATATCATATTAAGATTCTACGTTTTGAGTAATTTGAGTATACATTTTTTTATTTAAATCGTCTAATGTAATTGATTCTAAAGCTGTTTAGAAGCTCCTCCTTGAACACGTATACAGCATTCCAGATTTAGCAATATTGATATTAATGGTACATTGTATATTTGTATTTAGCAACGACTTGTTTAATATCACTAATGGTGGGACAAGGTTCCCGGATGTTTTACTAGCTCAGTAGTCGGATATAAAATATGTGTATACCGGTATTTGCAATATCTATATGGAGGATGATTTGTATATAATGGATCTTCACTTCCAAGTGGAGAAATGAAATAATAGATAGATAGAAATGTAAGATACGATTAAATCATATATTAAAGGTGAAATTTGATTTTAAAAGTTGAATTAAAAAACATAATGGTCTTTTTGTCATTAACAAAATAATATTATTGGTGACATCAAAAGGTTAAGACGAGTAAAACTCTTGAGTCAAGACAAAGACGGGGACACAACATATGCGAACAAATAAAATTATCTAATTACTCAATACAAGTGGATTGCAATTTACACACAGACACGAGAAGCAGTGGCCTTTAATGAGAAAAAAAGTATTGATTAAGCCCCTTTATCATGCTCAATGCAGCGGCAGATGTTTGTTTCCTCTGTTACTTCTTACTTAACCCTACAGATAAGCCTTTTGAAATTCTCGGACAATATTTAAATCATACGTTGTTTGGCAATTGAATAACGTTGCGTAAAATCATTAACTTTTTCCCGACTTTGCAAGATTGTGTCATTTTCTGAGAGGGATGGCTGCGGCGTCTAGAATGAACTTTAGATGCTGTTCTGAGCTTGCCCTTTTACATTTAAATGCAAATCTACGCACGTTTGTCTCCTGTACGAACTTCTTCCCTTTTACTGTATTTAAAAAGAATCAATTTCTGTGACATTGTAACTGTCGAATATGATTCTTAAAGACAGCATGTCATTTCAAACGATATGTGTTTAAACTGGAACAAATATGTTCACATTGTGTCATACACTTATTTCTCTTGTTAGAATGGAACTTATGTTAGTAAGATGTTTTTATATATTTAGAGAGAATATGTTCTCTTAAACTGAACAAGATTACACTTAAATATGAAGTTTTGTTTATTTTCAATCGTAATGTCAATTATACCGTTCATATAGTATTATTATATGTTATATATAACATGCCTGGCGATCATGCAAGAACCAAATACATTGCATTTAACAAAGGATTGTAAATTTCGCCGTCTTCTACAGAAATTATCCTAATTGTTGATTATTTTACTTGTGTGCATTAATCGTCGTGATATATAACTCTCGAATTTAACGATAGTAGTCATCTCAGTACTATTTGACGAACGACACTATATTAACGTTAAACTAATGAATTTCCCTTTCTTTTGCTGTAATATACCCGTTTTGCATGCATTTGATGTTTATTTTATTATTGTCAACTGTAACGATATGTCAGAGTTAGTAGCGACTATTTTAACTTCCTAATGCGCCACCGTTGCTTAAGAGACAGGCTTTTGGTCAAGGATGTGAAAAACGTACGCTGCCGGAAAAAATACAATTTCCGACATCGAAATCTTATCGAGTAATATCCTGCTTCTGACAAATGAATTATAGATTATAGAACATAACTTTCTAAATATATATATATATATCGTACTAACACAATAGCATGACGTTTTCAACCTATAGAAAAAAATGAGTTTACTCGAAAATATTTATTATAGCAGGACTTCTCTGTAAGGATGTTCGTGTACTTCTAATATAGGACGCATTTAAAGAGCATTTTATTTAATCAAGTATAGACTAAAACACACGATGAAATGTGTCTTGAAAATTGCAATCCTTGTCACAGATACAAGAATAGAGTCATTAACATATTGAAGTGTGCTATGATTAGAAAAAAAATCATTATCAAACACATCCACTTCCGGAAGAGGATAAAAACATCTTACCTCTCCGGAAATGGACATCTTAGCTTTGATAAAATTAGAATTTTTTTTGTAATTTAAACGTACTCTCAGGAAGGCAAACGGATATTCAAGGCATAACATAAATGAAAATGTCGTTTATCAATAAAAGATATTAAAAGACTTTTTGAGAAAGACGCATTCCATAAAAAAAACCGAATATATATGGAGAGATATGTTAAATCTTTTTGATATTGCATATTATTTCATTCATGTTTGTCTCTTAGATTAAAGACGCCTTGGGAAATAATATTAATGTTATATCTGAAATGATAATTTGTTCGGTTTGGCATCAAATGTCAAATAGACTTGATATATCTAATATAAAAAATTAACATTTTGCTTTAGATTTTTTGAAACGTATACCGTAAACATTTTCAAAGGGGTTTGTAATTAATCTTATTATAAAATGCCATGGATGAGTATGTATGTAAATGATCAATGCTAATTTTTATTCTTATTCCACTCTGCTACTCCTGCCATGTTACTCCGTAATGATTTAAACCCTTTACATTGCACGCTTAAAGGCAATTCTACGCACTTTTTAAAAACCTGTACAAGCATATGCAAGTTTATGTATTAATAGGGGAATAACATATATGACCAACATCAGAAAAGCCGTCATTGGTTCTTAAAGACAACATTTCATTTCTTACGATATTTGTCAACATTTAATGTCAAATGATCAAACGAGAACCGTTTTTAACCAATATACCTCATTATGCAATGCTAGATTGCAAGCTGTACCTGTGCCTAACTTAAATAATATTATATATAAGAAGCCTTGAATGATTAGCTACAGTAAATGACTTCCCATCTGTGGATTGGACGTTCTTATTATTTGTTTACTAATTCATTTTAATTTTTTTTTTTTGTAACCTACTTCAGATCATCTTACAGAACGAAAACTGTGTGTAGTATTCAACGAGAATAAACATGTCATCTGATTTCATATTTAAATGATCCATCAGCCCTTTCCCCAAGAAATCGTAAGTGTAAAAATATTTGTTAGTTATGTCGTCATAAAATATCAAAGTATTATGACGTAATAACTGACTACTATTTTTACACTTAATTATTTTTTTATGAAATCTACCATTGGGCAATATTAGCCTTCTTTTGGTTTGGACATGTACGTTTATAAAACTTAATTGAATTTGTAATAAGTTTCCTTCAAAATGGTCTTTTTTTAATAATAAAGCGGAAACATCTTACGGTTGGTAATATTGAACAACTTGGTCATTTTTTATTCTAAAATATCCAAAAGAATGTATATTTAAACATTATAAGTGTGATGTTTGAAGCAGTAGAAAAGAACCAATTCCTTAGTAAAAGCGTTCATTACTGTTTGTTCATTTAAACATTAAATTAGCATGCTTAAAAAAACTTATATACATAAAAGTAAATTAAAAACAACATCTATGTAATAAATAGGATAATCAATTGGTTATCGTGAATAACCAAAATATGATCACTCGTGCAAAGAACGCATAAAGATTGTACTCATAAGCATAAAAGTTCCGCATTCTCGTTAAATCCAGGCGTTCTTCGGCACTCGTGATCATAGTTTGGTTATTCACTCTTTCCAATTAATTATCCTATTATAATAAAATAATAAAATAAATCCTGAAAACAAGGGTAAAACAATTGTTAGTAGACATCGACGAAAAGGTTTTGCCGATGTAAATAAATAATTTCTTTAATACAAGTGATATTCCTAGGATGTATGTAATACCGTGGACCTGGCATTAAGTTCAATTAATAATATTCAGATTAGCATTAAGGTTTATTTTACGCATGGTTAGATAAAGTTTATATATGAAGGTACTTTAATGTGATAGGGTGTATTTTTTACTATTTTATATTTATTCTTTGCGTATTCATTTTATTATCCGTCGACTGCTATATATGGTCTCTACTATGTTTGGGGTTTCAGTCACACTTCATTGAGCTTGGTTGTAATAGTTTCTGCCTTTACAATGCTGACTGTAACACTTGATGTAGTTCTCTGCTCTCAGTTCTGATTGGTCAGACAAAATGGATTTTTAAAAATTATTATTGAAAATGGATGTTTGATCATAATGTCATACATTTGAAATAATTCACATTCTGAGATATAGACTTGAGTGCATATTTTGGGTGCAGAAGAAAATATTCAAAGGAACACTTGATTGAAGTAGCTAAAAGAAGCACTTTATATCTGGTAAGTACATTATCATACTTTGTAGAGTGAAGAGCGTGATTGGCGTATGCAATGTGTGTTATGTCCGTAGTTGGTACGTTTGGAACGTGGTCCAATTGATATGATAGATACGAGATCGTTTATGAATCTGTGAATGTATTATTATATGAATCTGTGGTTTGTTTGTAGTCTGAAAGATTTTAGAGAGATTCTGTGAGCGACGTTGACCCTTGCAGTCATGGGCTTATATTTGACATTGCATGATAATTACGTATACATGTACTAGTCTTATATATTATATTATTGCTAGTATCTACATGTATTAGTACTTTCATCATAGAGACGTGTTACATTGATATTTTTGAGAATTATACATTGTTTTCTAATTACATATCTAGAGTGTGAACAGTATCTTGTTAATGATAGTTTAACAGCAACTTGTTATACTTACTTATATAATTTGTGATAGTGGAATTACTTTAATGTTGTATTGTTGTAATTTCAGGGTTATTTATTTTACTGAATAAAGATCTAGAACCCTAGTAGCGCGTTCGATAAGACATGCTTTATTAACATAAACAAAAGTTTATTTACTTGCTTCAAAATTTGTCATGGTTAGGAATTTTCATATGTAAGTAATCCTTTTTATTCAATATTTCTGTCAATACAGAACATTTTTATGTTTCCCGGAAATATTTCCGTAGAATATATATAATAGATTGTTTATTATGTAACATAAAGTGTAATAAATGTCGATCTTTTGCTATGTTACGTAAAAAGACCAAAAAAGGGTCATTCGTACTCTGTAGTGCTGCATATACATCTCCTACCAGTTAATATTTTTTTCACATAAAGAAAGAAAAATGAATGGAAAGTTTTGCTGCAACAGATAATAAACTGTGCTCTTTTCAGATTTTTTCAGATATGATTATATTTTCCCAGCTGCCATCAATCACTTCTTAATGATTACCCTACAGGTGCACCTGGTCCATGCTCCCAGTTTTTAGTGGAGTCCGAGTTGTTCATTTACTTTTGTTACTTTGTATGTATGATTTTAGTTACTTGATGTTCTTTGTTGTTTGTGTCTGTTATCCGTGTCTGGTCTTTGTCCCTGGGTTGCGTTCTTTTGATTACCGCTGTAGCCTTGGTTCCCTTGGTTGCTCTTAATAATAATATCGAAATAAAGATATATTTATAAAAATAAATTTTGCTTTCACAAAATTGGAAACGAATGCAAAACACACTGAAAGCGTTCTGTTAGCGGGGTTAACTGTCTGATAACGAGCACCAACCGAGCACAGCTACTAGAAACTCTTTTGTTTTGATAATGTTCATAACAATCTACGAATGTTCACTGAACGTTCACTGTACAGGAATTCGTTGGCGTTCGTCCATATTTTTTTATGAATGCATGCACAAAATTTCTTAGCAATTTGAACGAATTGCAACGTTCTTAAACGAACTTGAACGAATACAAACGAACGCAAAACGAATGCTAGACGAAGTCTGAACGTTCCCTTTACGTTTCTTGAGTGTTTATCAAATGTGCAGCTCGTTCCAAGTTCGTTGGCCAATTCGTTATAGTGCAAGAGCCCCTCTACTTTATATAACTAAAATGATACTTAAACACCAAATATGGCATGAAACACTTGGTAATTATTTAAAAATGTATTTTGCTTGAATATCAAAAAGTTTGTAAAATGTCAACCATATTACGTAGTAGTGGGTATATAAACAGAATATTGACAAACCGATATATTCAGTATACAATATTATTCACGTGCAGTTATGAAAGTACATCAACACAGATAAACATGCATAGTGCTTTTGTTTTTGTGCTTTTTGTAACTCTGTTGAGAAAGGAAGACTCGACAACATTGCCATTTCGGGATGATTTCTGTTTGTGGTTGAATGAAACAAAGGTTAATAATATAACTGTCGACCTATCCTTCAATACAGATCAATCACTAAAAATTCCAACAAAAATGTATGTGCGAGGATTAGATGACATCTATACGATGAAAATAAGTAATGATAACTGTACAATCAAGATTCTGAAATTGTGCCGTATATGTTCCTACTGTATGTCTTTATATATACAAGATTTGTATATTTACCATATGTTTTGAGCCTGATGATTCCTTTAAGCACGTTCCTCTTAGTAGCGTTGTGTTCAGTGAGTCTGCTGCCATTCCATACTTAACAGGCATTAACATTTACCTTGATGAATATGGCAAAGGATGTGATACAAAACTGTATGAGTTGTGCAATGAAAGGCTGGTTAGCATGATTGAAAAAAACAAAACGTTATTTTCTAAATAGACATTTCAACATTTTTTGCTGTCTGTTCTGATGGTGTTGTAGTGTATACATTCATATTCAAAGCGAAATTAATTACAAATAAACCGTATTTATCATGCGCCACAAAATAAAACATATGTATCATCCCATACAATTATAGGGTAGATGATATGCCTGTATTTGTATTTGTTCATTTCTCATTGTTGTCATGCTTGATGTATGCTTGAAATGCTGCATCATATTCACTTTTACACAATATATGTAATGTTCGTCTTCATATAGTTGTTTAATCTAATTATTATAAATAAAACTGAAAAATATATACAGTATGGTTTGAACTTTGAACTTTCTGTAGCTGCTTTATCCATAAAACAATGAGACGATCGATATCTAAATGCAGAAACACTGTATTAGAGATTTTCAATTTGTGCAAATTGTATTTCAATTAAGCAACAGACAATTAAACAAAGTAAAAAACAAGTATTGATTCGTGAACATATCATAGCAAGAAACATTCAATGATTTAATTGCCATCAGTAACTCAAAACAAAAGTAAGGAAAAACATTTCTCGCTGAAAATACAGATCTAAGTTAAACAAGCCAGGAGACCATTTACAATTATTTAAATAAAATTAAACTATAATAAGCAACACATAAAGAAATTGACTTTTGTCTTTGTTTCTAAATAACACATTTTTATACCCCAGCTCAACCATATTCCCAATATCTTTTAACTTGTTTGGTTTTGCTGAAATGCATTCAACATTTTAAACCGTACTTATTTTGAAATTTGGATTATTATCAAACACGCATTCAGATAATCATATTTTCAGAAAACTTGGTCCATTGTAGAATATCTAAACCGTGTCAATTTTTTGTTTACATCACTTTACTTTGGATGAGATGGAATAGTTTTAAAGGTTTATGAAATGCATTTCGTAACAAACTTCTCACACAGGGTTGATACCAACATAGCTGTTAAGTTTGTTGCATTGTACATAGATAAGAATCAGTGTTCGTTGATTTCCATTTTTTAAATTTCTGTTTACATAATAAATTTAAACTGAGAAATGAGCTTTAAAAAGTAAACAGTCAATATCACATGACAAAATTAAATTGTTGTACTTTAGATGTGAAGGAATAGTTTTATCAAGTATCAGCTTCCCTAAGATTAAGATAGTTAACCAAACATTTAATGGTACATAGACGTTATATAATAAATTATTTAACACAAAATAAGACACAAACACTCCTACTTTACTTCACACCCTGATCCATTCATACATCGGGAAAAATAACATTTACAATTTTTAGTAAGTTTTAATTACAAAGGAAAGCCTTTTGTTGTGCATTTTATAAATCTACCAAGTTTCTGAGCATTTATCGATAGAAAGTGAAGAGGTACCCGGAAAATGAGGTACACAATATTGTTACTCCGAGTGACTTGAGAGAAGCCATCAGACGTACATGGGCAAATATATCCGCGAGTTTCATTCAGGGCTTGTACCATTTAATTTCTCAGCGATAGAATGATTAAAGCCAAAATATCATGGACATTGGCTTAATTTTTTTATGTCTTATATTTACTTTTTATATTCTAAGTGACCCAGGGAATCTAAGGGTGGCCATTTTGTTTTTACTTTTAACCAGATATTATAACTATACTTTGCTTGGGAACGTATATTTTGCCGGTATTTAAAGACATAAGGTCTTGTCTACAGACTTTTATGAATAAGGTTGGTTTTTTTTTATTTACTTATGACAGTTATATTGACTGACACACTTTTGCTTGTTTCCTCTGTAGAACACGAATTCGTACCGCTATGACATATATGGCAACAGGTACAGGTGCTAGGTACAGCACTTTAGACCACTCGGCAAGCTAATCTATACATTCTTATAACCGACCCTTACTTCTCCAGTTCCCTTACAAACAAAACCTTCCATACAAGAAGTCACGACGACTTAATATGCAAATCAATAAACTTAATATATGGATTAGAATGCAACTTATGTGGTTTAATATATGTCGGAGAAACGCAAAAACGATTAAATAAAAGAATGTGCGGTCATCGTTCGTGAATTAACACCACCAAATTCCCGACAGTTTATCAACACTTTAATCAACAAGATCATTCAATCCTCTCCATGAAAGTTCGTATTTTAGAAAAAAATTACCATCCTACGAACAGTCCCGTTCTAAGTAAAAACTATCGTAGGGAAAGAGAGGAGTACTGGATACACAGACTAGGTACTGTAATAGGAAACCTTTCAAGCCAATATAACAATAGCATGAATGTGATGAATTAATTTAACAAAAATCCAAGACGGGAAAGGAGTCATGGCCATCGCCACTATACGTCACCTAAGTTACATGATGTCTCCATAGATGGTCTCCTTCCTTTCATACAAAAACTTCTTGGACTTCATCACATTAGAACCAAATTTTATTCTATACCTCTCACTCTACTACACTCCCTTTACAAAACAAGTCTTGATACTCCTGTTTCTGACCCCACCTCATCATTATACAGACTTGTTGCCATCATTTTGGATATTGGTTTCCACAGACTCTTTAAACCAGTTTGTGTGAAAAGTCAAGATAAAGAAAAACGATCATTTCTTCCACTACCGTTTGTCAACAAAGGTATAGATGCAATTAATTTGGTTAACATCCTTCATCACAAAAACGACACCAACAAATTTTCCCCATATTTCAAAGACAAATCCATACCAATTATTTCATATTCCTATACTTCACCCATTGCATCCGAAATTTTCAGTTATAAAAAGCTATTGCAGAACCTCGATATTGAGGACGTCAAGGCTAAACCACCTGACTGTTCTTGCAAAAGCTATCCATTCAAATATGGTCTTTCTGGTCACGTCGTTACGGGAAATTTATCCATTATCGAAAACGAATCTCTACGTAATATCCTTTCTAAAGGTCCCAAGTACCGTGACCCACGCTCCATAAATTGGAATTATAACTTTAAAGTTCTTATGGATGCCGTCGAGGACTGCAAGAAAATGGATAAAACGACACGAGAATAAGAAGATATTGATTCATTGTCAGAGTGGTTAAAGGCCGTGAGGTCTTTAATTTTGAAACGAATGAAAGTTTTAAGTAGGTCAATGAGTGCCAAGGCTACATCAGTTTTCAAAGACCCCGATGTAGCAAAAACATTGTCTACTATACATGACAAATATGTTGTCGTACCATCAGGCAAAGCCCAAAACAACATTGTTTTTGTCTGCAAAACGTTTTACATCCAATGTTTATTATCAGAGGTAGACGTAGAAAATAATAGCAGTGATAAGACCTATACTGCTACCACTCTCTCCAAAGAAGAGATTGTGGAAAACCATAAATCTGTGCTATCCTCGTTTGGTATCTCTACCAAAGACGATGATTGTGATTTACCGTTTATGTACTGGACTTCTAAACTCCACAAGAATCCATACAAACAACGTTTCATAGCTGGATCTGCAAAATGTACTACCAAATCTCTTTCACAACTATTAACATCTATACTCACAACTGTCAAAGAGGGTCTGCAGTCCTACCACAACACTTGTTACTCCCGTAGTGGTATTAATTCAATGTGGATCCTGAAAAATTCGAAAGATCTTTTGGTGACAATCAGTTTAAGACTATTATCTGAATATAATAGCTTTAAAACCTATGATTTTTCAACACTGTATACTTCTATTCCCCATACTCAGTAAAATCCCGAATTAAAAACATTATACATCGTTGTTTTTCAAAAAAAATGGTACTCCTAGATACAAATATATAGTTCTTGGTAGAGATTCCTCATACTTTGTAAGAAATACTTCCCAATCATCTTCCAAATATACAGAGGAAGATGTTTACAAAATGGTGGAATTTTTAATCGACAACATATTTGTCCAGTGTGGTGGACGTGTTTTTCAACAAACGGTCGGCATTCCAATGGGAACAAAGTGTGCTCCTTTACTTGCTGACCTATTCCTTCACTCTTATGAGGCTGACTTTATAGCTGATCTAATCAGGAAGAAAGAATATCGTTTGGCTAGATCCTTCAATCTAATTGTCCGCTATATATCTTAAACAATCCTAATTTCGGAATTTGATACATCGCATCTACCCAAAAGAACTTGAGATAAAGAATACTACAGACACTGTGAAGTCAGCCTCATATCTTGACCTACACTTAGAAATTGATGGTAAAGGAAAACTATTGATCAAACTTTACGACAAAGGTGATGACTTTCATTCAGAATTGTCAACTTTCCTTTCATCTGTGGCAACATCCCTTTCCTTCCCTCATACGTTATGCTAGAGCTTGCCGATACTACGCAGGCTTTTTGTATCGTACTAGAACTCTAACAAAGAGGATTCTGGAACAGGGTTATGTTGCTACAAGATTGAAGGCATCACTACACAAGTTTTATGGTCGTCATCATGAACTCGTGGATCGTTATGGTGTATCCATCTGCACCATGAAAACTGATTTATTCAACGGGTCATAGTTTTCCTTTCCTCGTTTGACTACCCCGGACTTGATTTTTTATGAGCAACTCGGCGGGTGTTTCTAGAAAAGCAGAGGACGCTTACCCTACCGGTGCACCTGGTCCATGCTCCCAGTTTTTAGTGGAGTCCGAGTTGCTCATTTGCTTTTGTTACTTTGTATGTATGATTTTAGTTACTTTATGTTCGTTGTTGTGTATGTCTGTTTTCCATGTCTGGTCTTTGTCACTGGATTACATTCTTTTGATTACCGCTATAGCCTTGGTTCCCTTGATTACTCATTTGGATTTACTTTTGACTATCCCATTTGACTGTTGTATATTCTTATATGTATAATCCTTTTTTTTTTCGAAATTGCAAATTGCATAACAGGAAAACCTTAAAAATTTTCGAAACGTTGTCTGATAGTAGTGATGGCAGTTTCTTCACAATATGCATCTGCCGGTTTTTGTGTATACCCTCAACGGTTTCCGATATTTTTACAAAATAAGGTTTTCATTTTCGAAGCAGATAAATCTGTATCTAAGAAAAAAGCCCTTCAGATGCACGAACAGAATACCAAGCATCGAAATGATACGTTGTGAAACTGTTTTGCAATTAATGCCAGAGGACAAAAGAATAGTAATAAAAATAATCAGGAGAAATTAGAAAGATATTTTTTTTATTCTGTTCATGTATAGCATCTACTATTTTTATCTAAAATTTGATACGTAGCTCAAAGTAAATATCATGTGTAAAACAAAAACGTTAAAACATTTATTTACGTTTTGGCTACGCCTCAGCCCAATATCGCTAGCTTCGGACTAATAACTAAGGCAATATGGTAAATCTTAAGCAATAATTCTGTAGTATTAATGTTATATCTGACATGACGATCTGCTCTTTTTACGATCAAACTTCAAATTAACTAGATTGATTTGCTATAAAAATTGACATTATTTTTCACATTCAGATTTGTTCTGTTATAAAATTATCCAAGTACACCAAACAAATTTAAAAAGGGGGATGTGTTTGATCTAAATATCTAATATCAACAGTAGATTAAAAAAATAAATTAATATGTAAGTTATTAAATAAACGATACTTATCGCTATGCTGGTTTTTATTTCTATTTCACTTTCCTCATTCTTCCATATTACCGATTTGATATAAACTCTTCAGAATGCACTCATACAAGCAATTCTACGCACTTTGTAAACTATACAAGTATCAGAGGTTTTACTGTATTAATAGGGGACAGATTATATGACTAACGACAGAAAAAACTGGCATTGCTTCTTAAAGACTACATTATAAATTTCTGCACCTTTTAAATCATCATGTCAATTAATCATTTGCTCCATTTTACCGGGCATTGCATGCGAGGCTAACGATAGACGTTCAGTCAAACCGGAAAAAGGTATCAGACAGGCCAGATAAAGGTATGAGTCAGGAAAAGGAATTCAAAGTGAAAGTAACCGTTAAAAGTATGCAATTCAAAAACCAAGAAAAAAATAAAAAATGGATATTTACAATATCTAAATCTGGTACGCTGAATTGTTTTTAAACGATAGACAACCGTTTACCTCGCCCCTTTCAACTATTGTCCCATTTTCAATCATTTATTAAACGTATGAAAAGTGGATAAGTGCGATGCTTGGTTGTAGGCTGTGCCTAACTCATATTATGTTTAATTTAACAAGCCTGGAATTATTAACTAGAATAAATAACTTCCCGTCGGTGGATTGGACGTTTTAACCATTTGTTTACTAATTTATTTTAATTTAAATTTATATGGTAACCAAATCATAACTTCAGATCATCTAACAGATCGAGCTACGAAAACGTATTTGTAGTATTCAACGAGAGTAAACATGTTATCTAATTTTAAATTTTAAAATCCGCCATCTTTTTCACAAGAAATCGTAAGTGTAAAATTAGTAGTAAACTATGACATCATAAAATGTCAAAGTATTGTGATTTTATAACAGACGACCAATTTAACACTGAAAGTTTTTGGTGAAATCTACCATTGGACAATATCAGCCTTCTTTTGTATGTGTATATAATTTTATTGGAATTGTAATAAGCTTTCAGATCTATTCGTTTGTTTTTTGTTTGTTTGGGTTTTTGTTTTGTTTTGTTTTGTTTTGTTTTTTTGTTTTTAAGTTTTTTTTGTCTATTTGTTTGGATTTTTTTTCTTTGGCTTTTTTTTTGTTGTTTTGTTATTTGGTTATTTTGATGAAACAGATAAGATCATTAGTATGAACTTATTTGGTACTGTGACGTAATTGCTGCTGTGGCCTTGGTTCTCCTGGTTACTTTCTTACTTTGACTTGCAGTTTGCGAATATAATTTTTCAATACTTAAAGTCTGGAAGGAAATTTTAAATCAAATAATAAAACATTCCTCTCCTTTTGAGCAAGTTATGCTTGCACAATCAGACAAGGAAATTTACCCTCATTCAAAAAGCGCTTTTTGGGTAGTAAAGCGAAAAAATCTTACGGTTGGTAATACTGAACAACTTGGTGAAAATATTTTTTTTAATTCTAAAAAATCCGAAAGTATTTATATTTATATAGAAATAATAAGTATGACGTTTGACACAGTAGAAACGAACCGTTTTTTTAGTAAAAGCGTTCATTATTTTTTTCTTTTAAACATTATATTAGCAGGCTTAAAAACTTATTTCTATCAACAACACAAGTAATCAAATCCATGGTAACAGAACGATGACACTTCTTCAAATTAAACTAAAACGTCAAAATCGACACAAAGACATATTAATGACAAACATTGTCAACAAGTGCTAGAATTATGAACAAAAAAGAGAGAGATAACTCTTTGTGTTTTTTCGACTGGTTGGTGATAAAATGCGAACAGTAAGTTGCCACTTCACATTTGACAATATTTTATAATGTGTTAATTGAACTATCAAGTAAATAAGTAAGATAAATCGTGAAGACAAGGGTATCAACAATTGTTTGTAGACATCTAAGAAAAGGTTTTACCGATTTTCTATGAGGTTAAAGAAATAATTTCTTAATTAAAAGGGATATTCCTAGGATGTATGTAATACCGTGGACCTGAAACTAAGTTCAATTAATAATATTCAAATAAACATAATGTTCATTTTACTCTGCAAGATAAAGTTTGTTAATATGAAGGTACTTCAACATAAAAATAAATGTTCTTTTTTTCATTGGTGGCTTATTATCAAACATTCTGGTCCTAGAAAAATGTAACTAAGCCTTTTTACTCAACATTTTTGTCAATACAAAACATTTTTATATTTACGTAGAATATATGTTATGGAGTGTTTATTGTGTAACATAAAGTTCCTGGTTTGATTAATTTCGACTATTTGCTATGTTACGTAAAAAGACCAAAAAGGGTCATATATCCATGTTCTCAATAGTGCTGCCATCAGTGAGGATTTAAGATTGGATTATAAAATTGACATATTATGGGTCCTCTGTTTAATTATGGCTGGGAATCACATCCAAGAAATAATTATACACAGTAATGCCAGTTAAATGTATCACCAAGGATGTTTATAGTACTGTTCAGCGGAATTGTAGAAATATCAATTAAAAGTCATACACATGCAGTGACATTTCTATTCATTTATCATTTTACTAAGGCCTGTTGTGGTTCAATTTATATTTTGAAAACAAATCAGAACTTATTTCTACAGATAAATCAGAAATTTAGAATATAGTTACATTAAAAACGGACATTAGAACATTGCATGAGATAAACACGTGTATTCATACTCGTATTTACATAAGGAAAAAAATATCAATATAATTGATATTTGAAATACTAATTTTGTTTTTTTTCAAACTTTATAGGCTTTTAAAATATTGGGACTTCAGGATACTTCGTAATTTATTTGAATTAATATGCGAATTTGTTTTAGTGTAAAAGCTCCTCTACTTTATATAAATAAAATGATATTTTAATAACAAATATGGCATGAAACACTTGGTAATTATTTTAAAAGTATTTTATTTCAATATCACAATGTTTGTAGAATGTCAACCATATTGCGAAGTAGTGTATATATAAACAGAAAACTGACAGACAGATATATTCACCGTACAATATTGTTCACGTGCAGTTATGAAAGTACATTAACACATAAATATGCATAGTACTTTTATATTTTTTTGGCTTTTTGTAACACTGTTGAGAAAGGGAGACTCGACAACATTGCCATTTCGGGATGATATCTGTGTGCGGTTGAATAAAACTAAGGTGAAAGAGTAATTAACGAAACCAAGGTTATAGCGGTAATCAAAAGAATGTAATCCAGGGACAAAGACCAGACATGGGAAACAGACATACACAACAAAGAACATAAAGTAACTGAAATCATATATACAAAGTAGCAAAAGTAAATGAGGAACTCGGACTCCACTAAAAACTTGGAGCATGGATCAGGTGCACCGGTAGGGTAAGTGTCCTCTGCTTTTCTAGAAACACCCGCCGAGTTGCTCATAAAAAGTCAAGTCCGGGGTAGTCAAACGAGGAAAGGTAAACTATGACCCGTTGAATAAATTAGTTTTCATGGTGTTGATGGATACATCATAACGATCCACGAGTTCATGATGACGACCATAAAACTTCTGTAGTGATGACTTCAATTGAATAATATAACTGGCGACCTATCCTTCAATACAGATCGATTACTTAAAGTTCCAACAAATATGTTTGTGCGAGGATTAGATGATATCTTTACGATTAAACTTTGTAATGATAACTGTATAAACATGATTCTGAAGTTGTGCCGTAATTTGATCTGCACGTCTGTATATATATATATACAGGATTTGTGTATTTACCGTGAATCTTTTGAGTCTGAAGATTCCTTTAAGCACGTTTTACTTCGTAGTATTGAATCAAATGAGTCTGCTGCCATTCCATACTTTACAGGCATTAATATTTTCTTTGATGAATATGGCAAAGGATGTGATACCAAACTGTATGAGTCCTGCAATAAAAGACTGGTAAGCATGATTGAAAACAACAGAAAGTGAAATGACAACACTAACAATACTATCCTTACGTTTTTCAGTAAGGAACACAAATGCAAATATTGCGTCGAATTCACTGACGAAGTTTCTTTAATACATTTTCCACAGACATTAAAACATGTGTCTATTATATTTTCCGAAAAAATAGTGAGATGTGTTTTTTTTAAATTTCCATCATCAGATTGCTTTGACTGTTTTTAAGAGAAAATGTCATCTAATTCATCATATATTTGGAATTCCATACAAGGAATACATAAACTTAATGATGACAACTGTTCTTCTTACAAAGTTATGCCCCGTCTAGTCCCGTTTTTTTTTTTTTTTTTTTTGACGAATATCGCAGGAGACTGAGCACAAATCAGGCTTGACAATTTAACACAAAACAAACTACGCACATTCTGTCGTGATATATACGAATCTACCGAATGTACAAATATAAAGATTATGCTGATAGCTTTAACTGTTTAGAAGAGCACATCACAGCAGTCTGCATATCGCGACAATGGTGTCGACATCGCAAAAACGAACATCATATTAGCATATGTAGACAAAGGCATACTACATAACACATTCGTGAATGTCGTGACAGAGGATTTTATGCATTCCACCGTTAAATGTCTAACCTTGATCGAACGTGTTACTTAAAACCGCCGCTGCCACAGAATGGTCTGAACGCCAATGTATCGACACAAATGTTTTGTTGTCGAAGGAGTACACTGTTCATTCAAAACCGAAGAACTTGTATCAAAGTTAAATTTGGAAGTACAGAAAACACAGACAAACCAATTACCAGCCTTTTGAAATATTGAAAGTAAAGGCTGTCGCTTACCGATAGTTTTTACTTTGAATCATTCCATGGTGATGAGATAACTCCGTAAGAGAAAATTTGCGAGAAAATCGACATCTCAGTGAATTACGTCTTGCATACCAAATTCCAAAAATGAGAAATGTGCAAAAAACAACTGTCTGACCCCTATGTTCTACAGCGACCATGTTTTTTAACCGATCAATTTTCCAAACGGTCATTTGTTTAGGATACCCTAGAAGACGAGACTACCAACTTTCATTGAATTCTGTATAGTAGTTTCTGAGGAGAAGATTTTTGAAAGTAATAACATGAAAAACAGCAAAAAACGTCCTAAAAGGGCAATAAATCCAACATAGGTCAACATATTTTCACCAAAATTTGACCAAAGATAGATCTCAGCATTCTGAATACTTTTACCCTAAGTCAGAATTTGGTTAAACCTAACGGTTTTGGGGATGTAAAAATGTGCTGTCTGACCCCTATGTTCTATTTTTAGTAACGATGGCCATGTTTTTCTTAACCGATCAACTTTCCAAGCGGTCATTTGTTAAGAATACACTGAAAAAACAAGAATACCAACTTTCATTGAATCCTGTATAGTAGTTTCTGAGGAAAAGATTTTTTAATGTAATAACATCAAAAAAACAGCAAAAAACGTCCAAAAAGGGCAATAACTCCAAAATGGGTGAACAGATTTTTTATCAAATTTGACCAAAGATAGATCTCAGCATTCTGAATACTTTTACCCTAAGTCAGAACATTATGCTACAGAAAAAAGGCTTAAACTTTTTGGGTACATTACTATCAAAGTGTCAATTAGATTATTCTTGTTATCGATGTCAATATGCTAGAAATACTGTTAAATTTGGTAAAGGTCTTACTCTAATAGTCCCTATTTTGTAGTCATGTATCAAAATAAAAAAAAACGAAAAGCTAGATCGCTCTAATATCTTTCATTGGAAAAAACGAAAGTCAGCCCCAGTTGATAAATATAAACAAATGCCCCCTTCAGTGCCAAAAAACATTCAAAAATAGGGCCATTTGGACCAATCTTATCCTTTGATTTTCTTAGTATTCAATATTTATCCATTTGGCCCTGCACAAAGGGCATGTCCGACAATTTTTTATCCATTCTTTAATACAACAATCATGAAATACATGTGAGCAATGGAGATTCATACACGTCATATCATGTGTGTGTATGATATCAATACATATTGAGCAGTTCTGTGGAGCGGCAGTACCTTGGTCCATTGCAACCAGGAACCATTATTTAAGGTATCTAATTTGTATATATGTAGAACATAAAAGCACAAACAACAGTGAATGGTATTTATGAAGGTGAATAATTGCAAATTCTCTTTGACAAAATGTTTTGAGCCTTTGCCGTCATTTTCAATACGAAATAAGAATTGTTTTGGCAGTAATTTCCATAAATAGTGCTTTATTTCTACACCTTTTTTGAAATTAGTTCAATATCATTGACTGTAGTAAAACGATTATCTCCTCTTTATAAACGTCATTATCAATTGCACATATTTAAATGCCAAACATAACATATTTATAAATATACAATGTATTTCCTCAATATTTCAAATATTATGTTTATGTGTTCAGGTATGTGTGCTCAAGTATTATGTTCAAGTATATATACTCAAGTATGTATGTTTATAATGTCAATATGCTTGTTTTTTATCAATTTTTTAATACCAATCTGGAATTTTAAACAATATACATTTATAGTACAATTATGTTCAAATTGGCAAAAAATACACCAATAATTCCAGCAAATAACCATAAATAAAGTCTTTCTGAGGTCACACTCCACTATGTAAAGGTAAAACACCGAAGACGCCTTTTAATTCAGTAGAAGTGTTTAACGCAGACTTTTATAAAAAAAAAAATTATTGCAACTTATTCGTCGTTGCAAGGCGATTCATTAATCAGATTAATTTTATCTAATGTATTTCATGATTTGAAGATCTATTCAATCACAAATATATCAGTTGAATATGAGGAACAAAGGTTTAAGATCCGATATTTTATTTTGTACCGAAATTTCATTCATAAAGAGTGGTCAATTTCTCAAAAAGTGTAGAATAGGTTGTCAGTATTGTCTTCACGTTGCTAGTTTACGTTATGACGTCATAACTTACAATCAATTTGTCATTTTAATATCTCTTTATGTAAAATTGACCACTGAGTAATTTGGATCCACGTGATTTTGGTCTTGATAGTTATTAGAAAATTTTTTGCACAATGTTTTCATCAGGGTAGAGATTTGTTTTATCTCAAGATACCATACAAGCATAGATAAATATATCCGTCAGAAACAAATAAATGAAGCTTCATTTATACGAGATGACATATTAGTTTATGAAGAACATGGTCCAATAATACTATTTCCCAACCAGTTCAGGGAAGTCATGCCAAAGAGGGCAAACATATTTGACAAGGACATTTAAGTAGTAAAATCTCAAATGTATAGATTTCTTAAAATAAGTCTTTTTTTCACTTTTCGCTACTTAATTGTATCAGTTATTAGTCTTAATATGTGTTACACACAAACCATTATTTCTAATTATAGAGATATGTTTAGACTGAGATATATAATATTGAAATAGTCCACCTCATAGTAATTTTTGGTGAATATAATGTATGGTACTGTTTGAAAAGTATTGTTATGAACATTAATTTTGCTAAAAGTGCATGAATCTAAAAGGAAATTGAATGAATTTATCTGCCAGACTAAATCAATAAATGACAAAACTATATCTAAAGCAGGTTCAAATTAACTTAGTATAAATTCTGATCACCAACTTGATTCTTGCTCCAGTATTTCTAATCTTTTTTCTTTTGTTTCAGATTAGACGTGGACGAGCAGATTGTGTGTATTCATTTATTATTCAACATTGTGTATCCACATGCTACCTGTAAGACGACCTTTACAATAATTGTAAACAAATAGATTCTGCAATATTCTAAACTTTAAAGTATCAGTCTTTGTAAGAATCAGGAAAATTTAGTTAAAATTTGATACACCCCAAAAAAAAAGGCTATATATTTTAGTATTTGTTATTAAGTTGCTTTATAGGTTTATATGATGAAATGTATAATTTTTCATTCCAATCTGTGTGCTCTTAGCAGATAATCCACATCGAAAATCAAATAGTTTCTATTGTATTTTAGTGTCATTCATAGAGTTATCTCCCTTAATTTTGAATTTTACAGTACATTCTATATATTTTTTATCTCCTATGAACGTGAGTTATATGAAAAATCACACGTTACTTTCTGTTTATTATGACATTTTAAACAAAATACTAAAAATAAAAAATATTTAGGCCTTTCAACCATGAATCACAATTTGCATGATTCATAGCTGCAGTGCAACTTAAGATGATCAAAAATATCAAGGATGAAAATAAAATTTCTGTATAAAGTTCTATGATGTTTTCAAACTCATCACGTCGATGAGATATACTCAACATAAACATCAAAATGTTATATACTGATGATAAAAAACAAGTCAACATGGCTGATAAAGGTAATCCTGGGCCAAATTTACTTGAAAAGATTGTTCTTCTAAAAAAAAATGGTGTTAACCAATAAATCTAGTTTTGAAAAAAAAAAACAAAAAAAAAAAACAAAAACAATCACAGAGGATTCAAAATAAATTCAGTAAAAATAAGAAATGAAAAACTAAATGAAGAAAAGGTTACAATAACTGATTTAAATTAGAGCAAGAGTAAAAAAGTATCGAAATGTCAAACAGAGATAAAACTGATGAATGCAAAGTCGTTACAGACAAAAAAACCAGAAATAATGTGAGTAAGGTTACAAAGAGAATACTCCCAGCTTCAAATGTAATAAGCTTGTTGGATTACCTCCTTGAGGTGTCATTCAACAGTAATTATATTCCTTCATGCACATCTTCATGATAACCAACCCCAAATTTCATTAAAATCCCTTGGGAGGTTTAGGGTGAGTTGTGTTTATAAGGTTTCAAAGTGTAAAACCTTAATTTGGATATTCTCCCCTTATAGTCTTCTGACAGTTATTATATTCCTTCATGCACATTTACATATGATACTCAAACTTCCTATAAAATTTCGTCAAAATACCTCTTGAGCAGATTAGGAGTAGTTGCTTTTACAAGAAATATGAAGACGGTCAAACTTTGTTTGCAAGGGTATAATGATGACTTTTGGGGGACTCTTTTTATTCGGAATTCTTGGAATATTTTTTATGGAACCATGGTCAATCATGCTTTGTCATTTCTTGGAAAAACCAGGAAAATTTCCTTAAAAATAGGTAATAAGCTAAACAAATGCTTGTTTTTAATCTCCTTCTGCCTACAGGCCTCAACTCCTCCATTAGTTTTTCAATAGTAAAGTACACATAATTCATTTCAGCATATTTTCATGTTATACTCTACAAATAAACCACTACATGTTATTGTTTAGAATTAATTTATTTTTTGATAATTCATGATCTGTTGAAGTTACTCTATAGAACACATATGACCTTTACGATAAGGTCATTCATAACAACAATAATACAAAATCCATAAAAATACATAAACAAAAATGTACAGGTACACAAGTATTCAAAATTGCTTAGTAAACAGATACTATCTACATAATAATAAATAAATGACATGGATTCACAATTCTCATTTTAGCCACATGATTTTTAAAAGTGTTACTGCTAAAATAGCATTTTCTGTCAACCAACTATTTTCCATGGGAGATTTCACAAGCAAATAAGTTGCTTTTGAGTCACGTCTCATTTTAGGCCAGAGAAAAAAAATGTCTGGTTCAGGTAAACTAACCTACCCTATTTTTTCTGCCTACTCTAGCACGATTTATTAGTATTTTTTTTATGAAATTCTTCCAAACCATCACTTTTAGTTGAGCCCTATTAAAGTCAAGAAAACCTCCCATTGGTGTCCATATAAAATAATTTTAAAAAATGAAATTATTTAACCTACCTACCTAACCCCTTTTTTGCCAGTGTAACCTTAAACAAACATATATTTTTTTGGCCATATAATAAAGAATGAACAAATTAGAGAAATTGTTAGTCAAGAAATTAAATACTGTGCAAGTACTTATATTTGTGGGCATCAATTTTTCTGTTTTAGCAGAAAAGCACAAGTTTCTGGTTTCCTGAATTCGTGGTTTTGGTGATCCTGTCATACAATTTAAGGTAAATAATCCTTTTTGTCGGGAATCAAATTTCGTGGTTTACCTTTCCCACCTAATCCATGAAAATTGGCACCCCACAAACAATAGTAATTTCACAGTAGCACAGAAATTAAATTAAAAAAAAACGTGAAATTGAGGAGGTTTACAGTAAATATCCTATTATATATATGGTAGACCAAAAGAATGGTCATTTAGATTACTGAAATATAATGCCAATGAATGCAATTGAATTGCCAAGTGAAGTACATTGTACTCAACACAGTTGATTAATATTGAAAATAAAATAGAAATGACATATATTATATATCAATATACAATGTATTTCATATAAAGAGCACATAAACATTTCACAGCCAGAAATGAAGTTAGTAGCATAATTTTAACATGTTCTGGGTATTTTCAAATGATGGAAAACCGTGCTGTTTATTATGGAATAAATTGTCATAATTTTTGTGAATATAAAACTAATTTGATTCAGAAAAGTTTAAGAAAATAAGGAAGAAGTTGAATATTCTTAATTGTGTATTATAATAATGAATGCAGGCACAGACCCAGAGACTTTTTAAAAGGATGTGGAAGGGGGTTTGAGGTTATTATATGCTCAATTTTGCCCATATTATGCACACAATAAGCAAAACTTTCCAACAAAAGTGACAGGGATCCAACCCCAAGATCCTCCACTGCTATGAACACGTTTTTGTTTATTTCAAACAAGTAAGGAAAATCCAAGAGAACGTAAACATTAAATTGCTGAAAATATTAAAACAAGGTTTACTATGTACAAGCTGACAATTTTCTGATGGACATCCACAAAAATTGTGACCAATTTAAAAAAAAAACATGTTTGACCTATTTAAAAAAACATGAACCATGATTCAGGATTAGGAGGAATACCCAAGTGAAAAAAAACCAAAATATCAACAAATACATAATGTTGACTATACTTATAATATAACCATAAATGGTTTATGTATTAAATACATAATGAACTGTACAGTACAAATATACAACATAACACAAATGTACAAAGCTAGACATATACATATACATTGCATTGCATTGGTTATCATCCTGATCCTTGAAACTAAGTTCCACAGGACCTGTACAAAGGAAATAAATATTGATTTCTGTCACAAACACAGACCTTCCCAAATACAGGCCTTGTCAATTGTAGTTCTAAAGAGACTTAACTTTTTTTTTAATTCAAAACTTGCTATTTAAGTGTAATGGTGTTGGATGTGAATAAGAAAAAAAACAGCACATCAGAAAAGTCATTTTCTGCAGCCTTATTGAACACTGATACTAATGCCATGAGATTTATGTAAAATTGTTACAATGATTTTGTAATAGTAATCTCCCTTAGCCAGGTCAAATAAATACAAATTCTATTGCTATTACATGAAGGAATGCTGAGAGGTAATGATGTTTTAAAAGGGACATAGCATCAGAGAATTCTATATACAGGATCTGAAATATTTAAGGGCTAAAAATTGACCTGTAATGGTGTATGTAATCAAGATCTCAGAATTCACTGTATTTTCTTTCCAATTTTAATTAAGTAGATATTATATCATAGCTTACACATTCAATAGTGATATTCCATGACGGATTGAAGACTATTCAAAGTCCAAAACAGTTATTGCATAAAAAACACAATCATACAGATACTGACCAATAATCACAACATTTATCACAAAACCTTTCACAGCCAGTAAAACAGTTAATTTCATGGGGAAAAAACTGGTCTTTATTTTAAACCTAAACCAGTGACCCTCCAAAGGTTGTTAATTGGGCAATACATATGGAGATTTAAAATTCCTTAATAGGTATTTGAATCTACATTTAAGCCAGATAGAAAGTTCAATTCTTCCCCTCAATTTTCTAGTTTTCCTACCAAAGAAAGTTCACCAGGTAATGATCATTCCACCTGACCAACTCTATCTTCTGAATGTAAATGTTTCATTTGCTATAATTTAATAATATCATAGTTATTCATACATTGTATGAATGTATTATAAATTTCTGGTAGTCTTAGTAAAATAGATGCTCTGAAATAACAATTAAAATTCCTTAAAAAATACAAAAGCACCCTAACAAGATAAATCAAATTGTCCATTAACCAAACAAAATTTGGAGAAAGTTTTAGGAGTTTATCCTTAGTAAAAATACTGTATAATTTGGAAATCAGCAAAAAAAGGTCTACAATACATGGTCTTGTACTTTAACAGTTATCAGTGATAAAATGACCTTACACCATCATTCAAATAAAATGTTTTGGCACTTCAGGGCATTTCTCATAGAGTTCAATGGAAGAAAAAAAAAGGAGATATATTTTTTGATATTATTCAATGCCAATAGGGTATGTAAGTCTCGTTCTAGTTTCATATTCTTTACCAGAAATTCCGATGTAGAACATATTGAAAACCGAAAACCGATCTGTACTTTATTGTTTACTTATGGGTACTCGCAACACTGTATAACAATGCAAAACCTTCTAGTTCATGCTTTTTTATTACTACATTTATCATATAGAAATAGTTATTTGTCATTTTTATAGGGATTTTTTAAACAAAGATTTTTGCCCTTAACACTGAACTCAATACTCGCTAAATGACAAATCTCCATGCTTTTGAATGGTAGACTAGGGCCCATTCTCGTGAAATCACGAGGTCACATGATGAGACTTACATACGCTATAATAAGTGGGGAAGCTATATAAAGGTTGTAGAAAAAAAAACGAAAATGAGGCAGCTGAGAAGATAATGGAGAGAGAGACTGTGGGTTAAAATTATTCACTTTTTAATATAATAAATATTAACTGCATGCATGTTTAGATAATGCAGGATATAAGATTTTAATCTAAAAAAAGCTTCCTAGCTTATAATATTTCAAACTCATTTACTGTTAACTCTTTAAGTGTTAGTCTCTGTAAGAATCGGGCGGTGGGTTCAATATGGCAAGAAGACACCAACCATTTTGAAAGTGTAATTTGATTATTTGCACCATTAGAATCAAGGACAAAAGACAAGACTTTCCATATCATTTCAGTATTTTGAATAATAATTTCAATGACATGCACTGAAAATTAACATTAAATGGGCAAATAACTCTGTCAAAATCTTCATTTTCCTAACATTCTGTTGAAAAATTTCAGAGCAAATTCAGTGATGCAGAGAACAAATAATGGTCTAATCTAAAAAGAGAAAGAAACCTTGAGTGAAATTATATTGTCAGATCGGTGGGTTTTTGACATGCATGTTTCTGATTTTTCCCATTTTGCCTGATTCTTACAAAAACTAACACTTAATTAGACATGATAGAATATGTAGTTCAAATAGACAAATATTCAGTCTTTGAAACTGACACCAGCCCGATAGCCATGGCTGGTTAAAATGCTGGTGGGCTTGTAGAATTTGACCTACATGCCAATGATTACAAAATAAGTTCACTGAAATACTTGAGCTTAGGCTTGTTGTCAGAAATTTATATAGTAATGACTGTAAAGGTCCTGTTACAGGTAGTCACATTATATAGGGAAAAAATGAACTACCTAAGTGCTCCAACTTTCACAGCTCAATAAACTGGACTATTAAGTAGGTTCATTTTCTAAGAATAAATGAACTGGCTCCTTCTCCAGAAAAGGAGACAAATATACCACATGATCTATATAGCTTCTCCACTTGGTGCTGAATGTAATGATATCCTTCTGTATTAATCTAGTACTGAAGCAGCAAATTTACTTCTAGACAAAAAAGTAATGCACATTTATCTATATAACCCGATCATTCTATGCCAAATGTGCTGGTTTCTTCGACAGCGGTGACCAATTTTTCATAGAGCATGTCAAAAGTGGAATACGGAGGTAGATCAACTCTGTTAAAGCATGTGTGAGCCCTGAAATAAACATAAATTTCATAAGAGTACTGAAACACTTGGCACCCCACCCCCTACAAACACTAGTACCACTATCAATTTCATTTGTTGCTTAAAGTTGACTAAGATTTAACACCTCTTACCAAAATCTAATTTTACATTTTTGAGGAAAATCCTTTGAAAGTGATTAATACCCCTTCCCCACAAAAAAAATATATAACTACTGCATTTTCATTTCATTTCAATTCAATCTGTAAAAAAGAATTGTCAGAAATTCGTCACTTTTGTCAGTAACTGACTTCTCATATGTGTCATTGATGAAACAGTAATCAAGGGAACCAAGGTTATAGCAGTAATCAAAAATATGTAATCCAGGGACAAAGACCAGATATGGACAACAGACATACACAACAAAGAACATAAAGTAACTAAAATCATACATACAAAGTAACAAAAGTAAATGAGCAACTCGGACTCCACTAAAAACTGGGTGCATGGACCAGGTGCACCGGTAGGGTAAGCATCCGCTGCTTTTCTAGAAACATCCGCCGAGTTGCTCATAAAAAGTCGAGTCCGGGGTAGACAAACAAGGAAAATATGTTTGTTCACAATAAGATTGATCTTAACACAGATGGATAACATTTGTGAAAAATGAATGCACTGCATGATCCAAATCTGATTGCACTTATTTCAATAGTCTCTGCTAAGCATCTATAAGAACAGAATACATTTTCTAAACTGTATATGGTTCTGACCAGAAACGATTGGAAATCCTTAAATAATAGACAGTAACACCGTATTTTCTACCTCAAATTCATAAAAATTACTAACAAATCATAAAGGTTGGCATCTATGCTTGAACACTCCTTAATCAATCTTTAAAATTTTGTAGGTCTCTCTCCATTATTGGTACATGGAACGATGAAAAAATAAATTGACCATTTCCAATATTTATTCAACACCTACCTGGGAAGACTTGTGATACGACCCCATTTTTCTATACAGAATTTCCTTGGTCCATTACTTCCTCGTAGAGCTGAGAAGCCTTCATAAGGTACGCTGGATGTCCCGGTTACAAACTAAAATAAAAACCACAATCAGGGATGACTTGACAAGGTCTACAAACAAAGCAGAAATTAGCTGATTGATTGTTAGGATTTAACGCCCAAGCAGCAATATTTCAGCTATATTCAGGTGATGAAGATGAAATGATGAGAACATGAAATGGGATGGGACACAAGGATAATGGATTGCCAAATTTAGATTGCCACTAGAAATAGGGAGAGGTGGGTAGGGTCTGGCCATTTAGCCTCCTGTGGCGGATCCAAAAGCTTCCTACTCCAAGAGAATACCACTATAAGGTTCTTTAACGTGCAAGGAACGTGACATCTTTCTAAACATGGGGCACCACTATGGTTTACAGTCAGGTTTTCCATATTATGGCCAGACGACCCCAGCATGAAGCATGCCAGGGGTATCCCATTCCACCACTCTAAGGGCAGACTAGGGTTCTGAGCAACATCTAGTCGCCTCTTACGACAAGCTTGGCGCTGCTGGGGGCCTGTTCTTTTGACACCTTAACCTGCACCTGACCGGAAATTGGCAAAATCAGAAGTGAATATAGAGTAAAAACAATAAAACCTGAATTTGAAATAGCGAATTTCCGCTAAAATGAAGAAAAAAATCCTCCCTGCACAACTGAAAAATACCAATAAATCATAACCCAGAAAATATACATGTATATTGAATAAGAATTCCCAACAACACAAGAAAACTAAAAGAAAGGTTTCCATCGTAAAAGCAATTCCTTTTGCACTCCAGTAACCAGAAAGTGGATGTGTAAATGAGAAGCACTCCAGATAAGATCATGCAAAATGTGATTCACTGTTGGAAAGCCTACATATGTTTATTTTTGTTATTTTGTTTAAAATGTTAAAGTAAACAGAAAGTTACATGTGGCCTTTGTTCACAGGAGATAAAAAGTATATACAATTTTACTGCAGATTCAAAATTTAAGGAGATAACCCTGAAATGACACTAATATACATTAGAAACTTTGGATTTTCAATGCAAATTATCTCCTAAGAGCAGATAGATTGAAATGAATAATTATACATTTCATCATATAGACATATAAAGCAACTTTAAAACAAAAAATATAAATGTGTAGCTTTTTTTGAGGTGTATCACATATAACAGAATTTGCATGATTCTTACAAAGACTAATACTTAAGTAGACTTAACTGGACTCAAGGTGATTTATTTATGTCAAAAAATAGTTACAAACCACATAAACAGTCTTAGTTTTTCAAATGGTTGTTGCACTTTTAAGAGAAAAAAATATTTAAGATTGTGTATGAAATTGGAACTTTGTAAGAGTTACTGTTCCTGATTTGGTTGATTTCTGTAGAAGATAAATGAAGGGTTTTCTCAAAATTACAGATCTGAATACAGAAAGAACTATTACTATGGAAAAAATAAAGCATTTGTAGACTAAAAAAAGCATCATTTATTAGATACCAAAGGCATCTGAATTTGTATTGTCAGGTGCTTAAGTTTTTATTCATGGTTCAACTCAAGTTGAAATACTTTTATAACAGTTGCACACACTAAAGTGGATTCCACTGAACCCCATACATGTCAATTGCATATTTCTGTTATTTGCATAAGAAATCAAAACACAAAATCATTTCCTACATGTTCCATTAAAAAAAATCCCCTTATTTGCATAAGAAAAAGCAAAAAAAAAAAAAAAAATTCCTCTGAATTCCATAAATATCTTTCAAAATCCAATGTACTTATAACCTCCCTAATGAAATTCTCAGGTTTCTCACACTCGTGAGAGAATTTAATTGCGTTTTAAGTCATATAACTGCACTTCACTTATTGTAAAGATTCTTTCTCAACACTATCAATTAAAAAAAAACATGCTGCATTTTATACTCAAATTTATTTTTTAAGTTAAGGAGAACACACAACTGTCATTGTGACATCTTGTCGCAAAATTACGTGATGTCGCCAATGCTCTGATTTTGATTGGATAATACGACTTAATATCACACTGGTCATGGTAACCCCAAATTTTCAGAAGCATGCTGAATCCAATCTTGACATACCTGCAACATTCTCAGCCTTCGATCATTGTCAAACTTTTCTACAGCCTGCCAGAACCACTGTATCACCTGGTGTTGGTCATGGTAACCTGATACAAATAATTCTTAAAATTAAAGCATAAGTTATATGTACTTACATTAACACTATCTGTACTTACATTAACACTATCTAAACCAATCCCTGAATAAATTGAAAACTGTCTAGACTAGATATACTGTGAGCAACCTCACAAAGAGAATACCCTTCCCTTCAAATATGCTGTTAAATATACATCCAAAAATTCAATTATCTTTTTTTATATTCCTTTGACAGAAGCTATATGCCTTCCCGCAAATCAGCATACTAACCTTCTTAAAAAATTTCATGAAATTGACAGGAGCAGTTAAGGAGTTTTGCTTACAATGCTTTAACATGTAAAACCCTTTATCTCCCTTTGGAATCCTCTGACACTTACCATGCACATCTACATATGATGCTGAACCTTCCTTTAAAATTTCATCAAAATTCTTTGAATCGCTTGGAAGGAGTTGCGCTGTCAAGAAATGTTGACAGATGGACGGACAGACTGGAGGATTTCTATCTACCACGCCAAAAGAAACTTTGTTTGCAGGGGTATAACAAGACATTTCATGAAATCCCTTTGAATCAGTTTGTATTCATTTTACATGTGTAAACCTAACAACTGTCCAGCTATATACAAAGACAACAAGGCCATACAATTATACCACCACAAATTGTTTTGTTGTCATATAAAAAGTCCAACAAAACATAAAGTTGATTTCAGACAGCAAAATTAAGTAGCACTCCACATAAGAATCATGCAAAATGTGATACATGGTTGGAAAGTCTACATATTTTTAATTTTGATAATTTGTTTAAAATGCTTTAGTAAACAGAAATTAACAATTGGTTTTTCATATAACCCATGCTCATAGGAGATAAATATTATATAGAATGTACTGTAGATTTCAAAATTAAGGGAGATAACTCTGTAAATGACACTCAAATACAATAGAATCTATTGGATTTTCAATGTTGATTATCTCCTAAGAGCAAGCAGATTTGAATGAATAATTACACATTTCATAATAAAGACCCATAAAACAACTTAATTACAAAAATAAAAATATGTAGCCTTTTTAGGGGTGTATCACATTTTTCAGATTTTGCCTGATTCTTACAAAGACTGCTACTTAAATAGCTTACCTCCTATGCCCCACCTACACACATATAAAACTTTATATCAAATTTGAACTATTAAACCATTATATTCAGGATAATTTCTATGAAATTCTGATTGATGGAATAATGGCTGGAAAAAGTGGTTCCAGTACAACTGGTTGAGTATAAAAATTACCAACAATCAACTTGTTCACTGAAATCTGAGTACTGACCAGATCTACATGTATATTCTTGTTGAGTAAAAGTAAACTCTATGATACAGGCAAGTTCTTCATGTTTATTTTTGTTGAGTAATGGTATACTCCACGAGAGCCCAGTATATATATTTTTTGCTTAATTCTAGATACTAACCAGATCTATATTCTGTGTTTCTTCTCCAGTCCTTTATATCGATCTCCACTGTACCAGCGATCACAAGTTCTAACTCTCTGGCGTCAAATAACGATATTATACGGCTATCTAAAACCTTTAATAAAAAAAATAAAGGAATACAAATTTAGAGCTTACAATCAACATGAATGCAAACTTAGTCATTAGAGGTTCAACATACATGTAAATACCAATTTAAACCTTAAACCTTATTATGTAGAAATTCACAATCAGTAGAGTGTAATTTGCAGTCAAATTCTGTAGAAACTATGGCAAAATAGTAATGGTAAACACCTCTGTAATAATATAGACAACTTCAGAGAAAAGAGTTTGGTTTCCCTTGATTAAACAGCCATTACATGATAAAATGTCTTAAGTAGTTAACTGGACAATTATTAAGCAGATTTAAACTTTCTATCACTTCATATGTATTCTAATAGAAAGTTAAGATCTCTTTGTAAATTTTCATAGAACAGAAACGTGTCATACAGTACCTGAACTGATCTGTGCAACAAAAATTTATCATCGATCAGTTTCCGATCAGTCATCAATCTATCAAACTGATCCATTAAACCAGTGATCGCATCACATGACCACATAGCAGTCAATATATTATACGGTTTCCGGTGTTTTCTTCGTCAATTTTACACATTTTTCATAATGCAATAAATTTAAACATCAATTTATACTTTTATTTTATTTTGATTTCTTTTTAATAGATCATCCCTCATTTTACAAAACAAAGCTGTGATCAGATCGGTCACTGGTCATTCGTTACCGATCCGTCAATGGTCAATCATTCAACGGTCATCGATCCATCAAACCATTGCACGGATTGGTTCAATGACTGTATGCCAATCCATAACTGAAAATCAATACCATACAGACTAATACATACTCCCAATATTCATTCGGTTACAACTTGCCAAAAAAAAAAAACATTCCCAAGAAGTGAACAAAGTACCAGGCTGAGAAATCATGTCTCCAGGAACATTTCACTGTCTTCTTTACCTGGTTTTCAAAAATTATGCCTGCCAACTTGGAATTTTCCTCCCTTGGAACAAAAATATTTTCCAACATTTTGGGAAAAGCATCAAAGAAAAACAGCTGGTATTCAGCTGCAATAAAAGGGTACCAAAATCACTGTCATTAGTTTGTGGATTTTTAAATTTGAGGTTTTCAAGTCAACCAAGAAATCCATCAAAATTGGTACCCCACAAATATACATACTTTCGCAGTACACAATGAAGTACTTACATCATTAAAACCCTTCAGAACACTCTCAGTCTGTTCAGTAACACCTCGTTCAAGTCTCCATTTGACCATTTTCTCCATATATTCTTTTTTGTTTCTTTCTGTTACAGCCAGAGATTTACCATTGGGTTTTAATTCTCTCTCAGTTACCTACAAACACATTGAGCTTGAAATTGTACACATTATTGTGCTATGAGTAGACCAACTTAGGAAGTAAACAAAGGGAAGCAACATAAAGTGTATACCATGTACAGTTCAATACAATAAAACTGCTAAATAAATTCCAAATCATTCTCATAAGGCCATTCTAAGTTAGTTTCTTAGTTCTTGGGCCATTTTTCTTGAAAACGTATGATGATTTTATCTTTTTCCCTGAAGAAGACTTGCCTGACCCTTATTTGCAAGTAAGTTGGCAAAAAATATAGTAAGCTGATATGAAAAATAGTAACTAACAGACTCTAACTTTGGGAATAAAATGTAACTTTAATGATGGAGCAATTAACACATAAATGTGAATGGCACTTGATATAAATGCATAATGTTAACAGTTATAATTGATTGGTTGATTTTGGGGGGGTTAATTATTCATTTTTGTAAGATAATTTGATATGTAAAGACAAATTGGAAGCAAAACTTTCTACAAACAAAAATTAGCTAAATCCTCAGGAATTTTACAACAATCTTAAGGGTGTAAGATAGCCCCAAAAATCACAAGCCCCTCTCTAAAATCATAAGGGTGGGGAAGTGTTTTTACAGTGTTTTTAAAACAAAAAATTTTGCTTTTTTGTATTTAATTGATATGGGAATTGGCCTCTGATACAGCTGAGATTTTTGCAACAGAAATTATTGCCATCACAAGAGGAAAAAGGAAAAGTAACTGCAATTTACCACCCACTTCTTCAGAGAAAGTATGAATTTCATTTATTCAAATCATATTTCTTATTACATTAGCATAGACATTTTTTATGTATAATTCTATAACAATTATAAATCATTAAAGTTAATCATAAGTCAATATCTAGTGATCTTTAAAAACTAAAAAAAAAGGACTTAAAGACCTATTATCACAAAATTTTGGAAGGTTTTAAAATTTTTTATCTATGCCCCTGTTTTGTTTTCAGAAAGATAAGGACAATTCAATTTTGCAAAATTTGGACAACAGAATTGAGACCTGCTAATCACTGGCACTTTCACTCCCTGTTTTCAAACATTCATGGTAATAACATTAACTTACCTGACCAAACACCTCCTCATTCACAGAAAAAGTCAGATCCATATCTAATTCAGAAATATCATTTTCTTTGATCCATAATAAACTTTGGTGAAATTCTGCATCTAATGTCTCTACATCTCCTAATGACCAAGGTCTGAATACAATTACATTACAGGTCAATAATAAAGGTTTGAAAACAATTACATTATAGGTCAATAACAAAGGTCTTAAAACAATTACATTACAGGTCAATAACAAAGATTTGAAAACAATTACATTATAGGTCAATAACAAAGGTCTTAAAACAATTACATTACATGTTATAACATAGGCCTAAAACAATTATATTACAACAAGGGCTACAACCTACATAAGTAGTTCCACATTAAAAACAATGGCCATAACCCAAAAGGGGTGGATAAACTTGTGCAGGATTTCATGTTAAAAAGAAATCATTGGTAAGAATAGCTTACAATTAAGTCAATGTTCAAAGGATCACACAGGTGTTCTGTGGTAGTTAAGTAAGACACATTAGTATAATGTAGGGCAGATTTCTACCTAAATAGCTATTTAAATTACTAATTGGCCTACCTAAATTTGCATTGAAATTTGAACTGGTTTATTTCAACTTGCTGTTGTATTAAAGTCTTGTATTTAAAGTACAAAATTCTCCTATGAGTTCGGTCCAAATCATTCTAAGAATATCTTCTGTAGCATGTAGAGAGTTTACACTAAGTTTTTTTTTCTTCAAAACTCAAGACAGTAGCATTACAATACCCAACAAGCATCTTCTTAGCCAATGTACATAACAAAATCATGCAAATGTACATTAAGTCTGCCATTATGATGTAAAGTAATGTAAAGTAAATGTAATGTATATGTACTTTAAATAACTTGACTCTTACATTCGTAGCAAAGCTTTGTAGAAAGGTCTGGTAAAGAATGCATCTAGAAGGTATTGATGCACCACTGCCAAACCTAACACTCTACCAGCAAATCGAAACCTGTAACATAAAACATACCATATGATTAAAACATAAAAACCATTATCAAAATCAAAATCATATAAATTAATTTGAGATGAATACTGTAATCTGATTGGTTAAAATAATTTTGTTATATCTCAATGGATAAAAAAATTTATTGACACGCCCCTATTCAGTTAAATTCAGAGCTACTTTTCTCATGTTTAAAGATAAAAATATCTTTTAAAATTAATTTATAAGAATAGACTATGATAAAAATTTTGTCTATTTAAAAATAACATAAATTTTCCATGTGCATATTTTGTTTATTGCACTTTGCACAATAAACAATATGCACATGAAAAATTTATGTTATTTTTTATTCTTAAACGACATACATGTTTTTATGTAAAGCTTCTGTCAAAACATATGTAACAAGTAGTTACAGAGAAAACTGTAACAAAAAATTTGTACATGACACAATGATAATTATTTACTTGCATCTCCCCCTTACAAAATTAGACATTTCCCCATCTCATGTTAAAGGAAAAAAAACTTATCATTTGGTTTAATCCTTTTTATCAATAAATGCATTTGATTTATTACAACATAGATACATGTAGCTGTGATTTATGAAAAGCTGCCTGTGTTGAATTTCTATAATTCACATTGTGAAGTAAATTTGGTAATTTCACTTGATTTTTCAAAATTCACAAATATCAATCTGACGATCACAAAATTTTAAATTAATATCAAAAATATCAATAATTTATAGGAAAAATCCATATCATGAATAGAATATTCAATTAGTAATTGTCAATAACCAAAATATAATAATTTGTGCAAAGAAGACATAAAGATTTATTTTGTGTGTAGAACAAGTTCGCACACTCTTTAAATCGGTGCATCCTTCAGTGTTTGTGATCGTATTTTGTTTAGGCCTTTGCATCCTACCTTCTTCTTCAACAATCAGGCCAACTGAAACTAATTTTTGGGTTCTGCTAACACTCCCCCCTCCCACCACATCCTCATTACAAATTTGTAACACCATACTAATAACATAAAAACCAAAACGATACAATATTAGTCACTTTTCATATGATTTTCATTAAATTTAGCAAGTGACTAATGGTTTCAAAATGCTGGCTAAAACACTGTATCTTACCATTCATGATGATTCTCCACAATGGTAGACATAGGACTGACTTGCACCGTGTATGTATCATTAGCTGAGTATTCAAATAGGCCATAATATGGATTAAATAATTCTCGTGACAGAAGAAAGAAAAACTCCCTAGCTGGACCACCATAGTCTAACCTGGAACAAAATTTAAAAAAAAAAAAATTCTCATTACCAAATTATACAATACTGGAGGAAAAAAGAAAATTATAGATTTGCATCAAGTATAAAAAAAAATGCATGAAAAAATGCAATTACAATTTTAATTACTTAAAAATCAATATTCAAAATACTGTAAACGTATTAATTTTCGTGGTGTACTAATTTTCACTATATTCACGGTTGCTTAATGAATTTATACTAAGTCTATAATAAAATCATATACGGTAAAATATATGGATTATAATTTCTAAATTCATGATCTTGTTTTCATAATGATTTGTATCAATTGCCATTGAGTACCTGTCACATCAAAGAACAAAATTGAAGTGTTAAGTAGCACTCCAGCTAAGAATCATGCGAAATGCGATTCATGGTTGGGAAGCCTACATATTTTTATTTTTGATATTTTGTTTGAAATGTCATAGTAAACAGAAATTAACATTTGGTTTTTCATATAACCCATGCTCATAGGAGATAAAAATTGTATAGAATGCACTGTAGAATTCGAAAGTAAGGGAGAAACTCTGTAAATGACACTCAAATACAATAGAATCTATTGGATTTTCAATGTTGATTATCTCCTACGAGCAGGCAGATTTGAATGAATAATTACACATTTTATAATAAAGACCCATAAAACAACTTAATTACAAAAATAAAAATATGTAGCCTTTTTTGGGGTGTATCACATTTTTCAGATTTTGCATGATTCTTACAAAGACAGCTACTTAAACACATACTACAGGTAATCACGGATAAAAGGTTACCGATAAATACACACGCCAAGAACTGTCAACAAAAAGTTTATCCCATTGAAGTGTCAAAAGTTAATCCCTACAATCAGCTACAGCTTGGGCAATTAAGTGAGTTCTTTTTAGTTATAGAAGAATATATACACTGTTAGACTAAACTGGCCATAGGAAACTACATAAGTAGACTTGTCAATTTGTTAATACTGTATAAACAGCTCATTAATTTATTAAAATATTAACGATAAAATAGCTGATCAAAAGAGGAATCACACACTGTTGAAACCATTGAAAAACTTTTTCTTCAAACTCGAAAACTGCAAAAAAATTAATACCTGCGAACATGTTGACAGTTCAGAAACCGCGAAAATAAGCTGCCGTGAAAATTAATATGTTTACAGTAACTATGCCTCAATAAATCAGATATTTCAGAGTGATATTGTGTATGCATTTCATTCATGTATTTTAATGAATGCATAATCATTTTGTTACAATGTAGGTTTTAAATATATCACTTGAGAAAATTTTGGTATAGATGTCAAAGCTATCTTGCCATAAACATATACTTCTAATATCCCATTTAAATACATGTAAATGTCATGTCATTTCAGCTTAGTTAAATAGCAAGAGTTTTTATATACAGAACAAAGGCAGTTGAGATAGAAAATATTACAATAAGTCTGTAAGGTAATATGCAATGATTTGTCTAGTTGTACGACTGAAAAGATTTATTTTATCAGGCAATGTCGAAATTGATTTTTTTAAATGTATGTTGTCTCTGAAAAATTGCTGATATTTTTTCAGTATCATATATTAGTAGCCTGAAGTGGAGAATAGCTGAAAAATGTTAAGTTGCCAAGAAAATTTTTTTTTTATCTTTTAACTCTAGAATACCTACCCTTCCTCACCAACAAATGATATATACAATTTACTCTTCATTAAATCTTTCTTTTGTGTAGACATTATTTTATTAAAAGCATCCTCTAAAACATGGTCTCTCCGAACCATTAATCTGAAAATGAATAGACAAAAACAACATTAACTAGAAATATAGTGAGCACGCTCATAAAGAGAATATCCTAAAATGATGGAGTTAAATGAATGCCTTTATGCTCGATTATCTTCCTTTGGAGTCCTCTGACAGTAACTATATTCCTTCATGCACATCTACCTATGACATCCAACATTCCTAAAAAAATTTCATCAGTCTCTTGAAGGGCACTGACAAAAAGTATGTAGATAGATGGACGGACAGAGTGAATCCTATACAACCCCAAACCTTTGTGATAATAATTCTGTAAAAAAAATTTCCAAGATTAAACACAAATGAGTATTATATACAAGGACATTTTGAACTAGCATGTCCTAAAATGGGAACATAGAAAAATTTATTTTACAAAGTTTTTTTTCTGTCCTTACATTCTGTCCTTACAAAAAAACTTAAAACTGTTAAATTTATTCACATAAACAGTGAAATACGTTCTATCGCTATAAAAAGCTTACTTTAATTTTGTTGGGCCTTGACCGAAACCTTTGGTTTCCAGCTGTTTATAGAACTTCCGAAGCTTGGCTTGAAAGTCTCTCTTTTGTGGAGCATGGACACGAACACGCTGAACATCTATACAATAAAAAAAAAAGTGAATAATTCTCAATTCAGGGATAATTTTATGAAGTTGTCAAACAAATACAAAATAAATAAACGGTAAATAAAAAAGAATCGTAACAATAAAATCCAGATTTCAATTAGCAGAATTCCTTAAAGCAGAAAAAAATCACCCCTGTCAATTTCTGGATTTTGTTCTCACCTGAATAGACAGGAAATCACTTTTGTGGTATAAAATATGCATGTAGCTTCAATTTTTCAAAATGAATATGTGCTCTTTTGAAAAACTTAATGTGCAAAACTGAGGTTTGTAAATTGTAAACTGTCTGACACTAAACTAATATACTACAAACTACATTAAAAAATACATATACAAGTATGTGAAATGCAAAACACGGCTGAAACTCATTAAATAAAGTAATACTCACTCGGTGAACCCTGTGTAGTTTCCGACGGAGAATCAGGGCGTGGAGGTTGTAATAACTGTGACGGCACGTAAGACATTATATCATTTTCAAAAACACTGAAAGTGGTTAAATATAAATATAATTAAAAACAAAACAGAAAAATCAAGTACAGTTGCTCAAACATTTGAATATAGAATATAAAGATTAAAACAGAAAACTAAAAAGAAGAAAAACGACCAAATCAGATGAAAATATAGAATTAACTAAGAATCAGAATGTTTGAAGGAGACATGATTTGTCAAAAAAGTAAGTTAAGAGAAAAAATAGGAATAAAGAGGAGTAAGGTCTGTAACTGAAGAAAATCATGTCTGTTAAAGATTTTTTTTTAAATTGAAGAAAGGGGTTTCCATGTAAACTCTTACATCATACATTACATAGGAACAAAAAACTTGATGGGATAAATTTTACTCTGTGCCACCCATATCATAGGAACTGCCTGGTTTCTACATGGACAGTGTCACAAAGATGAACGTGTTATTTCATAATACTGTATATGTATTAATTTTCGCAATGTACAAATTTTTGCTATTTTTACGGCGGACTAAAAAGTGCAAAAAACAGTAACCATGATACTGATCTTAAATACTTTGTAACACTAATCATTTTTTAAACCGAGAATATTGATACCTGCGAATATGGTCAATTGACAGAATCTGCAAAAATTAGCATGTTTACAGTAACCCACCTCAATAAAAGAATAAGATCCAAATCATTGCACATTCTCTCTAACACTTCTGTTCCACCTGATTGAATTTTCAAAACTTTGTCTCGTAACTTTGAACTGGATGCGTAGGTTGGGTATTTCTCTTTTAACATTTCACCAGCATTCGGCTGCCGAAGGAAGGAAACCACCTTTTCATTGTAGGCTGAAAGAGCAGAAATCCTTTTCAATCGTGATTTGAATTTTCATCAATACATTATTTACAGCAAGTAAAAGAGTAAATTTCAGCAAAGAGAATTGATCTAACCTTGATTGAATCCAATGTCTTAAGTAGTTACCTAAACAATTATCATTTTATAGGTATTTTAATTTAAGTTCGAGAGAAAATATTAATCTCTTTGTCAGTTGTCTGGTTAATTTTCTAAAAAGTTAATCAAGTAATTATCATTAATCAAGGGGAGACCAACTCATTTATCAAAAATAGACCAAGTCTATTGTACAAGTGATTATAATTTATCAAGGGGAGACCAACTCTATTATTCAAATGATTATCATTTATCAAGAGGAGACCAATTCTATTGTTCAAGTGATTATTATTTATCAAGGGGAGACCAACTCTATCGTTCAAGCGATTATAATTTATCAAGTAATTATCATTAATCAAGGGGAGACCAACTCTATTGTTTAAGTGATTATCATTTATCAAGGAAAGACACTCCCAACTATTGAAATAACAAATGAAAAGTAGAAACCAAAGTTGTTGACTTACATGTAGTTTGGAAAATATGGATTTACATAATAGACAGTATTAGCTATAAATATTATTATTGCATAAAACTAGATACTTAACCAACAAGGAATTCTTTTGGCAAATAAGAAGATAAATTTTCTGGTCTAGATTTTTAATCATTAAGTGACATAATTATTTTACATATATTTATAGTAAAACCTACTTGTGGGCACTTCAGGTTCTTGTGTTGAAAGTCTTGCCTGAGATCCACTCTAAAATAGATAAATTTCAATATCATATTCATACTCTATGGATTATACGGTGCTCGTCTTTAGCTACTAGCCCGAATCCCAGGGATAGTAAAAATTGTTTCTGGCTAGTAAATGATGTGTACATTTCTTATTTCCGGCTAGTTGAAACCTAAATAGTCCTCTACCACTCAAGCAAGTCATTGAGACTTTTGAAGGAAAGGACTGTGGATATATCTTCATTTTGATTCTTCCATAACTTAAGCTTGAATAACAGATTTAATACAACAACCAGGCTCAGATCCAAGGAGGTGTATGCACCCTCCCCCCGAAATCGGTAAGAAAAGGTTTTTTCACCACAAGTTTCACCACATAATATTTTTTGCTTTGCTTAACACAGCATTTAATTCAATTAACAACCCATTCCCCTCTAAACTCAAATCCTGGATCCGCCCCTGACAACTTACATATGTAGATTCTGTCAAAACATGAATGGCTCAAAAACTTTGTCGGAAATGACATTTTTAGAAAGTGAATTCAGCAGTTAGTATGTGATTGTTTGAACTTAATCTTGCATCTTCCTGTTGGTTGAGGCAGCAGCGATATAACAACAAGCATTGTCAATAAAGTGAAATGTAATTTGAGTACAAATAGCTCTGTCCCTTATTGGTAAAGTCATATTACTAGAATGAATTAAAAGATGATCTGATGATATACTTGAAGTTCACTGTTAAGTTATTTTCAAAAATAATTGGTTACAAAAGGTTTTCACATTAACTCCCTCAACATAATGATCCTAAAAAAAAAAAGTTTTGATGACCCCACCCCCCACTTCCAAAAAAAAAAACAAAAACAAAAAAATCCCAACACTTGAATGGCAGACAGTACTGAGATGTTAACGTCGTTTCTTTCCAATTCCTGTATTTGAAAAGCCATGCAAAAACATCAATGTACAGTGACATTACAGAAATTTGCAAAAGTCCATACAAACATAACATACAATTTTGGACAGATACAAATACTTACAGAGTTGAGATTTCTTGTTGAGTCATCAACATTCCTAGCACCACGATTCCTGCCAGTAAACAAAGATGTGTGTAAGAAATCTGTGTTGATTGGAGGGACATCTGTTGGCAAGCGAGGATCGAGGAATGTTGTCAGGCGTTTGTTGTGATCGATGAAAAACATCTGTAATTCAGAAAATATTTGGATCCATGAAAATCTTGTATATAATATCATAATAAGCATTTCCCCCAAAAAAAATAATTACCAATGAAACAAAATAACTTATAAATTAGATTTTTAAAATGTTTTTATGCATTCACATAATTTCAAGTATCAACTTTGTATTTTTACAGAATCCTGGAGAAGTTTAACTTGTTATTTTTGCTACACCATTTGCAGCATCATAAAGATTCTCATTAATAATATAACAGCTATGAAAACAAAAACTCTAAAACTCTAAATTAAAAAGTTGGAAAGCATTGAAACAAATGATGCTTTCTGCATTGATAATGAACACAGTGGCAAACAATTAGTTAAAACTAATCACATATTTTAATTACAGGATATGTTGACAGATGGACACACAGGCAGTAAATTCCATTATACATTGTTTAAAAAAAAAACAGGCACATAAAGACTAACCTTTCCACCTCTGTCAAACTTCATTTCCCAGTTTTGAGGCATTTCTTTAGTTGTGTCAGCAAACAGATTCACAAAGGCTACCAAGTCACGATTGTGTTGATATCTACAAGGTTTCAAAGAGTTTCAATTCATTTTGCAAAAAGCTAACATTCATAGTAATTGTCTGGTTAAAATGAATTATCCTACATTTATCAGTGAACAACTACAATCACTTTCCAACTGAATTTTTAGTGTTTCTAACTGACATTCGTAAGATCAAGTTTTTTTTTATTATTATTATCCTTAAATGAGATTTTCTTCATATCTATTGCAATCAACACCAAACATTTGTCAGTTAAAAATAGAACAAGGTATTCAGGGGTTCAAAAAAGGGGTATTCCAAAGTCAAAGACCCTCAATTTCTAATAAACAACCTTTAAAATTACAGTTACAGAGGCCCTGGGCATTAACCTTTTTTTCTCATTAGCACTTCACTGTGAAATTTTTCTTTTCCTCAAGTGGATAATTGATTCCAAACTATGTAAAGTCCTGGACAATCCACTCTTGAAATAAAATTTTAACCCTGATTTTTCAGGACATTTGTGATTTACACCATGTTAAGGACTATAATTAAGGACTGTCAAAGATATCAAACGTACCTATAAAAGTTTTTATAATCCCTCCGTACTTTGTGTATCATATGCTTTAGAGTGCCATTTCTGTTGTAATCTGCCATTGCCCTCTGCAAAAATGTAAAAGTTCTGAGTTGTGATAAACTGACAATCATATGGTTTGCATCATATGATTATCATATGGCGCTCGATTCATATGAGCACCATATGATAATCATGTGTTTCAGTTAACATATGATAATCGCATGGTTATCATATGATAATCGCATGTTTTTCACAAACATATGATTATCATATGTTTTCAAGCCCATATTATCATATGAGAATCATATGATCACCATGTGACTACCACATGTTAAATATCATATGATTTTCATATGATTACCATATGATTATCATATGAATCGAGCACCATATGATTATCACATGTGGCACATTTGGCTGTGTATCATGCTCGATGTTTTGTTTTTTGGTTTTTTTTTCAAATGATAAAATTAATTACTTTAAACACATGGTAAACATATTTCTAGAGTTCAAAGCTCTAGAATGTATAACGACATGATTTAATATGAGTATTATTATTTAAAAATCGATTTATATTACGTATCAGAGAAGAATGAGCTACCCTACTTTTAGCTTAGTGATGTTGCCTTCAATACTGATAATATCCTTGCCTGTGGCCTGATACATTATCAACTTTTCATGCAATATCACTCTTCCTTAAGCATTCAATTAATTTTTTTATGAAAATGTCCTCCATTTTTTTTTTTTTTTTTTATTTTACTAACGATATTTAACCTTAATGTCATTGATTTGATTAATTATATTGGTAGCAGGGATTTATCAATTTTCCCAAGTGAATAAATTTCGTTAATTCACATTGTGAAATGAATTTCAATAATTTAACCTCATGTGTGAAACCTGTTTCTTGCACTAGTTAAATCTTTGTGGTTTTTGGCACCCATACTTTGATTATACTTCAGTAATTCACTCATTCCAATTAATTATCCTACCACTGAACAATATACTTATACAGGATTGCAAGACAAAAAATTATGGTAGCTAACTCATGTTAAATTTATAGAGCCAACAAATAATTTCATCATATATTGTAGTGTTTTCCGTAGAAATTTGTGGAGGCATGGGTATTTTGAGGGCACTTAACTGTCCAAGAAGGTTTCATTGAGGCATCCCACCTTGACACCTACAATTAACAGCCTTCACCCTAGTCACAGGCAAAATGTGCCACACATGAGAATCAGATGGTTTGCATCATGATTATCATATGAATCGAGCATCATATGATTATCATATGAATTGAGCACCATATGATTATCATGTGGCATATTTGGCTGTGTATGGTATAGTAAAAGTATCATAAATGGGTGTCAACACAACAGGAGTTCATGTTAACATGCAAATTAGTTGAAAAAAAATCAATTAATCTTATAACTTGAAAGTTGGGTTTGTCCACCTGGGGCACATCGTAAAATTCATGATGAGGGCAGCATGGTGCTACAAGATGAAGACATGACGCAGCGCCATGCTAAATTGGTCTAGGGAAACCTTTAATTGATTTAAAACTTGTTAGAACTTACATCATTTTGTTGTAAAAGAGGAAAGAAATCTGTACGCAGCAAGAACTTGACAGCAGGGGGTCGACCATCATCCTGTTCCTGAGCTGGTGGGGGTATAGGTGGTACTGGCATTGCAGGAGGGGGAGGAACTCTGGCCTGGGCTGAGGTCTGAGGACTATTATCACTACCTCCTGATGATGTGCTTTCTATGCTGGGAAGCTCGGGCTCAGGACGGTTCATAGTTCTCCTAATACTTTGGTATCTGCAAAAAAAATCTTGCATGTACAGTATAAAGTGCTACTCTTTGTAAGAATCAGGCAGTGGGTAAGTATTGGTGGAAAAAAAAAACACAATTCTTTCTATGAAATCTTATTCAAAATGTTATCTAAAATGCAGAAATGGCATTTGTTTTTGTTTTTTTTTAATACAGTGGATTCCGCTTAATTGCATAGCCTATTTGCCAGTAAAAATTATGCAAATAACCGGGCTATTCTTATAACCGAAATTACGATTTTACCGGAAGTGTGAGTTCAGGTAAGACGACGATCCTGTGGATCAACCAGGGATATCACTGTTCAACATTTCTGATCTGGTATTTAATTGTTATAGACCTTCTCATTGTATTGTTCTTTTATCAATAAATAATAATATATATTGTGTTTGTCTTGTTTATTGACCTTCTTTACGTTGTGTGTATTTATAAGTAAAACCACGTGTTTCTCATCTATAAATAGTCAAGTAATTTCCTGACCTTTCTACGAAAGAAAATCCCATATTTCAGCCAAGATACAGTGTAATATTCATCAATGTTTGCAGTTTGTGGGCTTTTGAAATGGTCTGTGTGTTTTTATTCCTCTGTTCATTGTACACTGATAGTTGTGTATTATACGCGTCATTGACCTCGATATATTCCTATGAAGTGTGGATAGTATGGGGCACCTTAGGGTAGTTGAATTTCATTAGACATTGTACTGAATGAATGACTTTTAATTTTCGTATGATATTTATGCCTAGTAACCCAAGCTCACTCAAAACTGTTCAGCTCATTAAATAAAATTAAATTTACATTGATAATCATTTGTAGTCGGAAGAATTTAAATAGGGACAAAAAATACCCCAAGCCGAACCTCAAGCCGCATCAAAAGGTGATGTTCGGCATGTCGTCAGAAGTCATTGTTCACCTAGGTGCTTGTTTATTTTAATGTAAATAGAAATCATTTATATTGTCTTTTATGTCCATTATTTTTTTAATCCATTATTAACACCTCCTGATTGATGATAATCTAGTTTTTACAACAATAAATATGATTGACATATTTATGACCCGCAGTCTTAAAATAGAATTTGGGAAAACCTGTCTTTACCTGGACGAGGCAAAATTCTCTATGCAATAAACCGAAATGCACCTCCAAGGCCTATGCAAATAAGCGATTTTTTCCCTAATAGAATAATAGAAAATGGTTTTGTGCAGGAGAAAATTATGCTAATAACCGAAATATGCAATAAAGCGATATGCGATTAAGTGGAGTCGACTGTAGAAAGTTATTAAAGGTATAAATTGATAATTAATAAATGAAATGCACTGCAATTTCATCGTCCAAGGGAAATAACTCATGTTTCTCTATCATTCTACTTTAACGTAATTCTCACTTTTCTGTATCATCAGACACTTCTTTGACAAATAAACTGTCAATTTGTATTCAGTAGATGATAAACTATGTGTTCACATTGTCTAATTAATGTAGTTTTTTTTCTGAGCTGGATTCATTATTTTTTCAATTTTGCCTGCAATGTTTGCAGTTTTGATCAAATCATAGTGTTTCATAGTGTAAATAATTTTGATAATTGCAAAAATGGCAAAAAATTAGTACACTGCAAAAATTGTTTATGGTAGATACACCCAATATATACCTTCTATCAAGCTGTTGTCTCTGCTCTGAGCTGATGGTTGGCCGTCTCTGTATAGTACTTTGACCACTGTGTGGTTTCTGCCAAGTTGTTGTTCTATTGACATGATCAATGTAAAATATTCTCCCATGACTGTCAACTCTGGCTTCCCATCCTAAATATACAATAACAATCAAACACTGATTAAATAGCACCAAAAGATTTTCAAGCAATAAAGGGTTATAACAAAATTACTGAACTTATAGCCAAACATCTCATAACATAACTCAAATAATAACCAAATGAAGGACCATCTAAATAATAAATGAATATATGAGGGCAAAAACATGAAATTTAGAAACAACAGTCACCATCCTCACTTGGTACAGGCTTTCCCAATTGAAATGGTGGGTTTAACTAGGTTTGATAGTGGACCTATACCTTTCATAAGGGGCACAAAATCTTTTAAAAATAAAGCTTTTATTAATTAAGAAATCACACCAATTTCTTAAAGTTCTTCTTTTTATATTTTGTTTCAAATCCAAAAGCTTTAAATTTACAATCATAGATTTATCTAATCATCAGCTTTATTGTTGTGTTATCAATCCAACTAAAAAAAAAATTTAAGAAAATTTAACTGCTGCAAAATATCTCCCAGTTTACAGTTAAGAAAACAAACAGGTGTTACTGATTCAGGTTTTATCACAAGACTATAACAGAGAGGTTTATGGAATGTTTTTGATGACAAAAGTTTAATACCACATTTATACCAGGATGTAAAGGGTCATTTATAAACATGGAAGTTACATGTACATGCATAGTAGTCCTAGGTATAGTATATCCTAAACTGGTGTGGGATATGGGATACATATGTCTCAACATTAAGAGACATACCAAATTTGAAATTAATCCATCCAACAGGGCCTTAGATTTTTGTGACAAAAATGTTCTCTATAATACATATAATGAAACATGGCAGTCTGGCGAAAACAGGAAGAGGATATTGGACAGCAATCAAAATAGCTTACAATGTATGTCCCACCTACCAGTATATAAAGCCGCCAAGTTTAAATCAATTTGCCAAGTGGGAATCAAGATTTTGGTGATGAAAATTTAATGGACGGATGGATAGATGGACAAGGTGATTCCAATAGAACTACACATTAGTTTTATTATAATACATACCAGGAGGTAAAGGGTCATCACCATGAGTAGGATCAACTTTCTGGAATTTCTTTCTGGCTGGTAACTTAGGCAATGGTGACTGTGGCTCTGTTCAGAACATACATTTTAAATTTAAAATCCATATCATGAAGCAATATACGGTTAGTCATAATTTATTGTAGAACTTCCAACACTATATTTACCAATAAAAAGTATATCATGATTGAGTTGTTAGAGCTTAATCTAGACATCAATGACAAGGAGAAGTTAGGTATCTTCTGTTTGAAAAATAACAAATACTGACATTTTAGTCTATGTAATCTACATGTATTACAAAAACTTCTCCCTGTCAAGGGCAAATGGTAGAAGCACAAACTAGTAAAAGTTTTCACTGATTTCTTCTTCTTTGTAGATGAACCCCTGATTGTACTGTTCTAGGGCACTAAGTGTACTATGGTACATTGGAGGCAAAAATGAAGGCACTAAAGCAAGCATTAAAATCCATTAAAGGTAAATTGACATAAAAGAGTAAGGAACACTTTGATTTTATGTTTTTTGTTTTGGTTTTCAGTTCAAATCTGTTAAAAAATATATCTGTCAAATTCAAAACCAGTCTGAAAATCAAACGCATAATAATTGCACCCGAATTGTAACATGTGGAAGATAAATCTGCCTTTCAACGAGTACTCAAAGGAACCTATTTATACATTGTAGATGTTAGCAGAAATCAAAAGAATGTATTCCAGGAACAAAGACCAGACATGGAAAAAAAGACAAACACAACAAAGAACAAAAAGTACCAAAATAATAAATACATGTACAAAGTCACAAAATTAAATGAACAACTCAAGACTCCACAAAAAACTGGGAGCATGGACTAAGTGCACTGGTAAGGTAATACATAGTACATGTATGTGTAAAAAGTTATACATGTACTCAGGTGTTACATTATTTTATTTTGCAATTCAGGTACCTTTTCTTTTATAGAAGATACTTTTCATCATTTTCTGGTATAAAAAAATATCTGATATTTCTAAATTCTGGAGGTACCTTTCAGTAGCTTAGATGGGTAAAAGTACCTGCTACTGCCTTTTAATGAAAGGCCTGATAGTTTACTAAAAACAATTCAGAAGACATTTTTGTGTAGATGGTAAAGAGAATCTAGTACCACACTCTTAAATACATTGCATTTAAAGAACAAAAGCCGCAGGTATTATTTGTTGCCCAAACATATACATTCATTCTAATTTTTTATGTCTGAATCCCCTTCTCTGAACCTGTTACTTTTACACAATTTGTCTGAAAATTGAAATGCAAAGAATCGACATGATCCATATTTTGTGACAACAATTTGATACACATGTAATTAAGATGTCAATAAATGCAAATGTGTATGTGTTTTATAATTCCGTTACCATTTTAACATTTAAGTAGCATTCTGGACAGCTAAGAATCATGCAAAATGTGATTCATGGGTGAAAAGCCTACATATTTTTATTTTTGATATTTTGTTTGAATGGCCATAGAAAACAGAAATTAACATTCAGTTTTTCATATAATCTGTGTTCTTAGGAGATAAAAATTCTATAGAATGCACTGTAGAATTCAAAATTAAGGGAGATAACTCTGTAAATGGCACTATAATACAACAGAAACTGTTGGATTTTCAATGTGGATTATCTTCTAAGAGCAGACTGATTGGAATGAAGAATTATATATTTCACCATATAGACCTGTAAAAACCACTCAATGACAAAATAAAAATGTGTAGCCTTTTTTGGGGTGTAGCACATTTTTCAGATTTTGCATGATTCTTACAAAGACAACTACTTAAATATGATTCTTTATAAGATCCTTTAAAAGAGTAAGTTGAATTTTTAATAAAATAGAAGGCTTGAAACTGTTGTTAGTGAATCTGTCTCTTTCAATCTCCACCTACCTGGGGTCTGACCAGTGGCTCCACCTGGCGATTTAACTGCATTTTGCTGAGGTTGCCGCAATTGCCAAATTACAGCATGAGTTTCTTCAACCGGATCAGTTGGTTCCACAAGTGCCAATTCAGATCCATTCCTAGCAGAAGCTGCCACCAGTTCCTGCACATTGTGTGATGACACTGGTGACATTTCTGATCCTGGTCTAACAGATGCTGTAGAAACTTCGCTGACAGTTCTAGAAGTTTCTTTACTAACATTTGAATTTTCACAACCTGACACAGAATCATTTTCTAATTCCTGACCATTTAAAGATTCTGCACGTGATTTGTGTTTTTGTTTTTCAGTCCATTGCTGTAATTGTTGAACAATGTGCTGTCGATTTTGTTGTTTTTCCTCATCACTTAAAATTCGTGTCCGTGGTACTATTCTAGGAGGAGAAGCTGAAACAGAAGTTCTATCAACAATAGGACGTAAAGGAGTGGTATGCACAGAATCACTATGTTTGTATGTTCTATCCACAGAATGTTGCTTTTGAATTTGTTTCTGACGAGATTTGTCAGCTACTGAATCAGAAAAAGATGTAATTACTGATACAGGACTCGATCGAGGACTGCATTCTACACTATGACTTTGTGGGCTATTGCCAAGTTTAGGTCGCCCCCGACTGGAAGATGCCACAGTTTCTACGGAAGGCAAGTTTGATATATGAGCAATTATGGCAGTGTTTGGTCCTGGTGAATCTTTCACTTTATCACTTTTAGTAGGATCACTTTTGGTTTTACGTGTCTTTTGTTTAACCCCCTCTAAGCACGAATCACAGTTGGAAGAGTTTGTCTTAACAGGTGTGGATTCAACACTATTTGAGACTCTTTTTGATGATGGATGAGTAGTTCTTTCTACAATATCTGGTGGGGAATCCACACTACTGTTGTTAGTCACAGCTTTAATTGTCTGTTCATTCATATTTTGAGATTCAACACACCCCCCTACAGCCCCAATTAAAGACCCTTCACAATTTCTCGCCAAACTCTGAGTCGTTTCATGTTTTAACCTAACTGGAGCACTGACACGTGATGAGTCTAAGGATCCAGCTGAAGTACCACTATCATTTGATCCCAAATAAGCTTCAGTACTATCAAAACTATCCTTGGTTTCCTCACATGTTATTGTTTCATTTATGGCAGGCAAAGAAAGCTCATCAGAATTTGAAGTTGTGCTGATGGGACTGTATGTCCTTGGTGGCAAAGGAGGGGGAGGCAACTCCAGGGAGTGTCCCTCTGCAACAGCCATTGGGCTGACGGACTTCACAAATGCAGGTTTCTCGAGCAATCTTTCTGGGGTCCTTGGGGGAAGGGGCGGAGCATCACTATTCCGACTCCTTGGAGGTAAGGGTGGGGCTTTGTAAGTTCTCGGGGGTAAAACTGGAGGGGGGCCTGTTGATCTCTCTTCAACCCCTCCCTCAGCCCCCATTAAAGTCCTCACTTCATTATCACATGAACTTGCAATGCTCATAATTTCTTCACTATCCATTAACACAGAGTTATTTGAATTTTCAATTTTCTCAGCGGAAGAATTTCCACTAGAGCTGTCAAATGTATGTATTAATGCTAATCCATTTAATGCTGTATTATTGCTAGGAGCAGCTACAAGCTCCATGCCTCCAGAATTATCACTGTTTGGGGCTGTGCCTATTTCATCACTGCGTAGGCTATGAGAGTCAATATGACTATTATATCCACATACTATACTAGGCACTGAGGCCAAATTCTGAGGGCTACAACCTAATATTTCAGCTTCATTTTCAGCCAACTCTACTTCAACATCATCTGGAATTCTTTCCTGAGGAAAAGATATCCCAGAATCCTCTTGTTCATTTTTCTGTTCATTTTCACCACAATTTCCGTTGATCTCCACATTTTCATCGATACTTAAATTTTGTGACTCATTTTGAGTCATTCGATGTAACGAATCGTCAGTTATTGAAGACTGTCTTGAAAAGTTATCAGAAGTAACAGATGGAAAAATAAAATGCTCTGAAAAATAATAAAAACAATTAAGTTTATAATAATTATAAGATTTTAATTTTCTACTCATTCATTATAGGCTTTTTGTCTTTTTTTTTCTTTCATGATATACAAAATGTACAAATACATCTGATTACATGTTTTTCTGGACAAGGATATTGTTTGTCTGATTCTTTTTTGAAAGTAGGAAAAAAATATTAATAGGTGTTATCAAATCTTTATGGTGTATATAGAGTAATTATATTTAGGTTTATTGTTAATCAAATTTTTGCATTTTTTTTCCCATTTCAATACACATTTATTTTTGGGATTACTTTTGTACTGCAAAAAAATCTGTAAGTATACCACTCACTGTTTATGAGTAATATCATTTTCATTCAAAACTGCACTAACGACAATTTAGATGCAACACAATACTTCAAAATATTTTGACAGTTAAATTTGATTATCTTGTCATGTATGTGTACAAGAGACTGAGAAACATCTGTCAACAAGATCAAAGGAAAATAAAACTGTTTACTGATAACTAAAAATATATAATGTTCTGAAATTTTTACTGTAACATACAATATCTCCCCCTTAACAGTATTGATTTTCAGCCACAAGGGTTGAAATTAGTGGTGGTCCGAGATCATGGACCGTCCATTTCTGACCTAGGACTTTGGCCAAATAAACTTAAAAGGCAGATTCTCATCTGACAATCACAAAAAATATAGTGCGGATGGGGGGATTTTATTTTTTATTTCTTACCAGATATTTGCTAGCCTAGTTTAAGCTATTAAAGTACTTGTATAGATATGTTCTGAATTAATAGCCACATCAGTTTCAGAGAAATTATATTGTTCTAGTCACCAAGAAATTAAAGATTTGTGTGTTACAGTATCTCAGTATTAGATACGGACGCCAAAAATACCCTGATTTTAAAATTCCATCCCCATTTGGTTTTATTATTATCAATTTTTTAGAGGCGAGAGGAGGTGAAAACTAATAATTAATTTTATTTGGCCTTATGAAATGCATTCACCCAGGGCTTGGATCTTTAATCCCATTAAATGACCCTTTATTGTACACTTTTGATTCTCCTGAAGCGGACCATTAATTTGAAGCTTTGAAAAGTCCAGGACCTTTCAATATTGAAAGTAAATTTAAAGTCCTGCAGCAAAGGTATTTACTACAAAATTTTAAGGTATATCCCTGTCTGATTCTTACACAAACATTATAAGAAACAAGACACAAGCTAAGAACCATACTGTTTACCGTAAGTACTATTTGTGGGGTACTAATTTTCATGGTTTTCAAGGGTAGGCCAAACCATGAATTTGGTTTCCAAAGAAAAGGAGATTCCTGTTGATGTGTATACTGAAAATTTCAAAACCACAAATTAAAGAATCAACAAACCTGTGTTTCTTCCCTAATCCACTAAAATCGGTACCCACGAATTAAAGTATTTCCACAGCATATAAATATAAATATACTACCGATGGTCGCTACATTTCCGTTAATGAAGTTCATTAACTGTCTCAGGAGGAAAGAGGCTAAAAAACCTCACAATGAGCAGTGTAATTTTATGTGTTATTCTACTGTTATTTATTCTATTATCAAAATTATATAAATATATATATATTTACCTCCATGGTCAATTTGTGTGTCAGCCATAAACCTGAGTGTACCCGAAACACTGTCAGATGGGCTTCGCTTAGTCAAGTCCAAGTTATACTCTGCAGGGCTGAAAAATCAAAATTAATTAATTTATAAAATAAAGTTAATATTTGGCTGCAAAACTGTATCACCACCATTCCAAAACAATAGTTAAACAAAAAATGTATAAGAAACATTAAGAATTAAACTCAAGTGAATATCAAAACTTCAAAGAACACTTATAAACTAACTAATAAGTTTTAACAATATTACAAGGTATCAAAATTTGGTGTTCTTGCTACCTACCAAGATTCATGAAATTCAGTCAAATAGTTTCAAGAAGTGAGTAAAAGTTAGATGGAAAGATGGACAAGATAAAAACTGTTACAATAAGTCTCTATACCAGTGAAAGAAGACATTAAAATTTTCTCGAGTAATCTTACAGCAGAAAGTACAATGTATATAGAAACTTGTCATGGTTTACAAAATTGTTTATTTCACATAACAAGAGGACTACTATAAAAATGTTTAAGGCCAACTTCCTACGATAAAATAGTTTACACATTATTTTTTCAAAGTCAGACTTAGTGTTACATGGACTATTAGTCTCTCTGTGGCCATTAATGCAGATACATACATGTAACTGGTGAATTATGGTAAGTCACATTTATCAATACTATATACATGTAGTATTGATGTGAAGTTATTTCATATTATACCAAGAAAATAAGATAACAATGCACCATTGAAAAGAGAAGACCTGAAAATAAAAAAACAATTTTTTTGACTTTTTTTGAAGTAGCATTCCACAAAAGAATCATGCAAAATGTGATTCATGTTTGGAAAGCCTAAATATTTTTATTTTTGATATTTTCTTTAAAATGTCATAGTAAACAGAACGTTACATGTGGCTTTTCATATAACTCTTGTTCATAGGGGATAAAAATAATATAGAATGTACTGTAGAATTCAAAATTAAGGGAGATATCTCTGAAAATGACACTAAAACACAGTAGAAACTATAGGATTTCTCACGTGGATTATCTCCTAAAAGCGGATAGATTGGAATGAAAAATTATACATTTCAATGTATAGACATGTAAAGCAACTTTAAATAACAAAAATAAAAATATGTAGCTTTTTTTAGGTGTATTACATTTTACAGAATTTGCATGATTCTTACAAAGACTGCTACTTAAACATAAAAATATCCAACCTGTACTCTCTTGAAACATCAAAGATCATCTTGGTTAGAAACATACTGGATCCAGACTCACACATATTTTTTTCCAAAAAGAGTAGAAAGATTAGTCAAGAGGTCCACTGTTGATCAAGGCACAAAATTTGGAATTTAATTTCATATTGATTACTCATAATCACTGATAGAGAAATCATTTTTTTTTTAAATAATACTGGTAATTAAACAAAGATCACAATTGTCATAAAATTTCTGACTTCAAGCATAACAATGAAATTGAGTAACTTTTCCGTAAAATATTTCTATTTCCTCCATCAATTCAATATAAATCACAATACAATAGATGCTTGAAAGTGTCATTAAATTGTTAGATTATTATTTATGTCCTGTTGTTCAAAACAAAATCCTGTCTATCTTAATATGGAGTTACATGTATATAATTTTAATCTTCTTCTATAAAGAAATCTTTTTTTTTGCTTATTGATTAAAACTGATCTTATCTATTTTGAACATGTAAAATAATTTAATCCTCCTATATTATAGTCAAGACTGTCCTAGGCCACCACTTGTCTTCAGCTATATCCTGTCTAAAAGTACTAGGATAGTAATATCCCTAAATAGTGCATTCTATGTAAAACTAATCTGTATAAAAAGACCACCTTGTCTTCTGTGACCAGGATTTTGCTCTTCCTTGTAAAGGTCACTTAAAACAAGTTTGACTATATGCTCTACTCAACTCATAAAAAGGATTACATTAATAGCACATTAATTAAGGAAGTAGACCAAGGGTAAGGGACATAACTCTTTTAATTCAAAGAATTATACTTCATTGGGTACCAATTTTGGTGGTTTTGGTGGTTCAATCAAATCGTAAGTTCAAACACCAAACAAAATCTTGAGTGAACAGACAGATACAACTTTCACCAAATAACTTGGCTCAGTGAGCTGGGGCAAAACAGTTTAAAATTAAAGTTCGTTTCTGCGTACAATGATGTTCCAAAGTTCACAGGCATATAATTTCCACAACATTCAGCCGATCATAAATTCCTGTAATATGCCCATCTACATAAATGTGTATCAACTTAATATCATGCCATCACTACCCTCAAAGAGTAATCAAGGGAACCAAAGTGGGGGCAGACATAAATATCTATTCTGCACTATTAAACAAGAGTATACACAAACCTATTATCAAACAAACCACAAACATTCCAATTATTAAGTAGCTTTCCAGCTAAGAATCGTGCAAAATGTGATACATGGTTGGAAAACCTACATATTTTTATTTTTGACATTTTGTTTAAAATGCTTCAGTAATTTTCAGAAATTAACATTTGGTTTTTCTTATAACCTGTGCTCATAGGAGATATAAATTGTATAGAATGCACTGTAGAATTCAAAATTAAGGGAGATAACTCTGTAAATGACACTCAAATACAATAGAATCTATTGGATTTTCAATGTTGATTATCTCTTGAGAGCAGGTAGATTTGAATGAATAATTACACATTTCATAATATAGACCCATAAAACAACTTAATTACAAAAATAAAAATATGTAGCCTTTTTTGGGATGCATCACATTTTTCACATTTTGCATGATTCTTACAAAGACAGCTACTTAACAGTATTATACAGATGAAGAGGGTATGTTAAGATCCCACTTGACTTCAAATTGTCAATGGTCAAGTGGTGTGAGAGAAAAATTGTCATTTTTTATCTGCATGTACAATTTAAAAGTGTCCTATCAACAGCATATTCATGAAGAATTTACTGCTTGGGCATTAAACCCTAACAATCAATCAATCTTAAAGAATTTTGGTAAATATGTATCTAGCCTCTGAAGATATTGATGAGTACATTTGATACATGGATAGTAGAGTTTGGGTAAATTTGCAGTTTAGACCCACTGGTCCAATTCATGTATGAATTGAGTCCAAATATACAATAATGCATAAAATAGTTTTTTTTTTCAAATCAAAAGGGTCCTTACGTGAATTAACCAAAAATGAATGTGAACTGCTCAGGGTTAGAATTCATTTAATGGGATTCTGGATCTTCAACCCTTTTAACATTTTATTGAGAACTTCAAATGAATAAAGTCAAGTCCCATAAAATATTTAAAACAAAGAAATTTGAAAAAAACCAAAAGGAAGCTCATATCAATAAAAAGAAACAATTCAACAGAGTTTCATGAAAGTTGTTTGCACAGTGTGAACAATGGAGGAATGGACAATGGTATACCGGGTGAATCAAATGATGTTTAAATGTCAACTTCAAATTTTATTTCTAATAAAGATTTGCGTCAGGTTAAAACCAATCTATTCTGTACTGAAGTTACTTACCCAGGTATAGATTTGTTTAGAACTTTCTGTACAGGAAGAGAGGCTTTGCCAAGAAAGCGGCTTATTGTTGGACGGCTCTTTGCAAATTTATCTTTGATTTCAAACTCTATAATATCTGCTGGTAAAGTGTCAATGGTAAAACTCTGAAATGAGAGGGAAAAAATACAGATATACAAAAACAGCCATTTTGAAGTTGTATTATCAATAAATCTGTATGTATCAGTTCAAACTTGCCATATATACCCATACAATACCTATATTGACTGGCCTATATATATATATACCCATACAACACCAACTGGTTAACTCATTAGCCTATATATATATATACCCATACAATACCTAAGGGTAAACTCATTAGCCTATATATATATATATATATACCCATACAATACCTAAGGGTAAACTCATTAGCCTATATATGTATATACCCATACAATACCTAAGGGTAAACTCATTAGCCTATATATATATATACCCATACAATACCTAAGGGTAAACTCATTAGCCTATATATATATATATATATATATATATATACCCATACAATACCTAAGGGTAAACTCATTAGCCTATATATATATATATATACCCATAAAATACCTAAGGGTAAACTCATTAGAATATATATATATATATATATATATACCCATACAATACCTAAGGGTAAACTCATTAGCCTATATATATATATATATATACCCATACAATACCTAAGGGTAAACTCATTAGCCTATATATATATATATACCCATACAATACCTAAGGGTAAACTTATTAGCCTATATATATATATATATATATATACCCATACAATACCTAAGGGTAAACTCATTAGCCTATATATATATATACCCATACAATACCTAAGGGTAAACTCATTAGCCTATATAGTCTTTTTTCCTTTTTCTTTTTAGGGTAGGTATTTATGAAGGGAAATGACTGTATTTTTCCAAAACATTTTACACTGAATGAATGGAGAAACAATCTAGACTTCAAGGGTGCTTAAGCCAAAATGGCCATAAAGTAAATAGGGTAGCAGAAAACAGACATATTATTTTTTTTGCCTGAATTTCTTTTCACACTAATTTACTATATAATTTACATGAAAATACTTCATATTTGCTTTTTTTAAATAAAATGTGGAAAATTTTGAATATAAATTATGAAAGGTTATAATTTGTACTTTGAATTTGGTTCATTCCATCAGTTTACATGGCAATACTACAATCTGATGGGTCACAAGTCGTAAGTAATTTGGTCCATCAAATTGTAGCACATGTCAGTTCAAGAACTGCACTTAGGAAGCTGAAGCATTTCATTTTTTTTTTGGTCATTTTGTCTGGTAGACCACTTTTTATGATGTGCAGTATATTTTTGCTAATTTCACAAGGACAAAAAATCATAACAATAATTTGCCATGAACCCTTTATCATGGAAAATAAGTAAGACTGAGCGTTAGTCACAAAAATAGATAGCCACCATATAAATCAATATTCTGAAATGCAAAAATATACAATTTTGATAAAAATTTGGTTTAAATACCAATTCTCTCCACTTCTTTTAACTTCTGACTCAAAATACAGTAAAATCTGTCTCAACCAAACCCTGAATATTTCCAGACACTTATTTGAATCAATTTTTTAATAATCCATTCAGAACCTAGGTAAACTGAACACCTGTCCAAACAGAACAAAAAGAGGTTCAGTCTACGCTGGATTCACTGTACCATTTGCCTCATTTCTACCTGATGTTTCCAATGTGGATTAGTTGTGTTACTAGCGATGGAAGTCCTTCGTTCTTGATGATGATGAATCTGTGGAGAGTACAATTTCCCAGGAATTAATGTCATCTTCACATATGGATCAGGGTTGAAGAACATTCCACGCTTCAAATTACATGCTTCCAAATCTGTGAACAGATAAAATTTGTCAGTTATTTATTCTTCTATCTAAAGACTGAATTAAATTTTCTTTTCAGCAACCAAAGGTCGTAGCACCTAAAACTTCACCAAATTCATGGTAACCATGTCATTCTACTTAGCCACAATGCTCTAACTCCCAACCAGTCATTACTCTACCGCTAATGTGGCGTAAGTTTGGTGGAGAAGCAGCAGACTATAAATTCTAAAGTTTTTGGTGCGAGTTGGATGAGAATCGACCCACAACCTCCCACATTGTTATTATGATTTGATGACAGACAAACAAAGAAACATATGGAATAACAGACAGAAAAATGCCATAAAAAAGATAACCTAAAAATGAATATCAGTAAATAACTATGCCACCATCATATCACATATAACCCCTGAAATAATGCCTAGTTTCAAAGGAAATGTAATTAATTATAAGTCAATTTTCTCTACTGTAATTACATTGAAATAGACATCATCATTAATAATTAGTGTTACTTTATACACATCAATTTCGCATTACCTGTTGACCCTTAATTAATTTTTCCTCTGGCCATTTTAACCATTGTACAGTTGTATAATGGTGAATTGGATATTGATTGAGAAATTTCCTTTTGGCCTGAAACTTCCAATACATTTAATAGTTCCTGGTAAGTCTTGACATGTCAACATTACTAATAGGAATAGTTTGTTTCCCTATTAGATACCAAATCTTCATGATTATGTTTATGAATGCATTAATTTTATTCATGGTAGGGCAGACTATAAAAAATTACATACTTGTTGTTTGCAATAAAGAATTAAGTAATCTTTATAAAAATAATTCATGCAGAAATATCCTGACAAAAATATGCCTACCTAATCACTTCAGCAAGTCATTGGTAGGGTAAGTGCAAACTAAAATAGTTTTTGAATGAGAGGCTTAATACCATATAATTGCACTAAAAGTTGTCATTAAAAAAAAACAATCTGAAAAAATTTCATGGAAATAGAAGCAATAGTATGATATGCAGAGTTTCAATTTAAATGTACATGTGTAATGTAGATCATTAAAAAAAATCAAACAACAAATTTACGGAGGTAGACCTAGGGTAAGGGACATAACTCATGAAATCAGTGATATGTTTGTATTATATTCAATTTCACCAATGCCTCTAAAGATTTCAATTGAAGCATAATAAAATGAATCCAAGTTAATTAGACGCTTACATAAGATTGATGTAAAATGCTGAATACAAATGTTCCAATAATTTTTAAGAGTTGTGTCCTTTACCCTAGGTCTACCATCTCAAAAGAAACAAATTTTCAATGCAATTACTGTTATCTTGGTTTAAGTACCTATCAATGTTATTTACTACAAAATAGCCACCGTCCCTTCATCAACTATCCAAAATGTAAACATTTTCATTCACAAAAACAACAATATTTTCATGTCCACTTCAAGATAGAAAATGCCATTCTAATACAGAACAATCTATACATTCATAATGAGATTATGATAGAACTGTTTAAAGTACCAAATATGATTAAATCAATGTGACACATAACTTATTAAACTTTATCATAAAATTACACTGTTACTACAAAATATCATACAGAGGGGTTAAACAGATTAATGGCTTGAGGGAATGACTTCAAAGGGTGTTTAATTTCATATCTATTTTGTGAAACATCAAAGAGAAATTAAGCCATACTTGAAAACTATCGACACCTCTCATGCCTTTTAAGTAGAGTGAACTTTAAAATATGTATCATCATTCCTTCCTGAATATTTTGTGTTACCTAATGCAGACATGTACCTTTTGAAAATAGAATTTGGAAATTTTTAACTTTCAGTTTGTTGAGAGTAATAGGTTAATTAATTGGAAAGAGTGAATCACCAAAATATGATCACGAGTGCCGAAGAACGCATAGCTTTAACGAGTGTTTGGAACTTATTCCATGCACGAGTTAAATCTTAATGCGTTCTTGGCACGAGTAATCACATTTTGGTTATTCATGATAACCAATTGATTATCCTATTTATTATATAGATTTCCTCTATTATTCATTATTATTTGCAACATAAATTTAAAATTTTGAGAACGGCGGATTGATATTCGTGTTGGGACGTTTTGGCAGGAGAAAGCATGGGAGTGAAATTACTGAATTTATTTCACAGTGTGAATTATCAAAAAAATTTCATTGAGAACATTCGGTAAATCACTGCTATCTATATAATAATAAAAATTCAACTTCGGGTTGTCTAAAAAACTTTTCACTTTTTTAAGCTATTGAAAATATGTTAGTTAGGAAAAAAACACTGAATCAAAGTATTTTGCTCCTCTCTATGACAAAATTAAGATTTTAACAAGCTCACTATTAGTTTCATATACATTTATTATCTTACTTTTACTAATACATTGGTTTTTGTTTTTTTTTTCCTTTTTTTGTTCCATGGTTCAGGTTTACATGAATGTTATCTCTTATCACCTAATTTATCAACAGTTAGGGTGATACACCTACCTCACGATACGATACATATTGTGATACAGGGATGCAATATGATACATTTCAATAAGATACACAACAGCATGTTTTCCTATATATTTTCTTCAATTTAGAACATAAAATATTCAACAGATTTAAATATAATGACTATTGTTGAAGCTAGGTTTCATTCTTAGTCTATTACTTTGATCTTAACAAAAATAAATGGATTTTTCTTCACAAGACATATCCTACTTTACTATTTGCATACGAATTTCATCAAATGTTTCAAGAAAAAAGTTATATTTTGATCTGTATCATATCATATTAATACCTCCATCAAATGTATAGTACAATTTCGTGACAAAAAGTATTGTGATATATTGATATTGTGATGAATTCTTTCATCCTTTTTAAAAGTGAAGGAATATTTGAGTTGTTGATCATTATTCATTTGACCTTTAATTCCGTGGAATTCTTTCTCAAATAAAAATACTGATAATAAACATAAAATTCTGAATTTCATAAATCTAACCGAATGCTTTTGCCTACTATCCACAACATTTTTAAAATTTCAGCAATTTGGGATTTGGCAAACTGCCAATCAGCAATCCATGTAAAGTATTATGTGACTAAAAATGAACTTAAATTAAGAGACTTGTCACCGATAAAATTCAGCGTTGGAACTAGGCCTGTACCATGTATATAATAGGCCGCAGTGGCTAAAGTAACATAAATCTTGTGTGATTTGAATTTATTTTGATCGTTAATATGTTTAGGGTACAGTAAACGAACTAATTTCAAAGATTCGGACAAGCGAACATAATCACTATATCAATTTTTGGCAATTTCAAACTGATAAGGGTTCTATAGTGTTAAAAATCAAATTTGCGGGTACTATTTTCTTGTGTTTCTCTGTCCATGGCAAAACGATAACGAGTACACTACAAAAATTAATACTTCAATAGTATTGAGTGGTTTTTTCTGTCATTTCAGAGGCCATCCTAAGGAAGACTTCTGGACAACTGACAAAAAAATTTAACTTTATATTAGGCACCTAAGCAACTACAAAATCTCCTTGTCAAATTACCCTACCGGTACCCCTGGTCCATGCACCCAGTTTTTAAGAGTAATCAAGGGAACCAAGGTTATAGCGGTAATCAAAAGAATGTAATCCAGGGACAAAGACCAGACATGGAAAACAGACATATGTAGTCAGAGTTCCTTATTTACTTTCGTTTCTTTTTATGTATTATTTTGGTTTATTTATGTTCTTAGTTGAGTTTGTCTGTTTTCCATGTATGATCTTTGTCCCTGGATTACATTCTTTTGATTTCCGCTAGAATATTGGTAACTCTTCCAGTTAACAGTTAGGTCATTCAATGCTTGGAAGACCAACTTGATTACTAAAAGTTAACTACTGTGAAAGTACTTTTATACTTTGTTCGCCAAAAAAAATGTCAGTTTGTAGATTCACAGACATATGAATGGAAATTCATTTTGTTGGAAACCGTATTTTGAGGTTTTCCAAACTCACAAACAAAACACAAAAATTTAACAGTACATAACAAGCTGTAAAATCTGTGCTGTTACAATTTTAAGATTATAGGGAAAGCACTTGTTTCTTTATTCTTTGTGGTTTCTTACCTGAGATTATTATCCTAATTAACTTCTTTCTGTAATCTGCCAAGGCATTGGAAAAACTTTCTGGGAGGAACTTCTGTAAAAGAAAAGAATTATATCAGTAATGTTAGATTTCTTAGTACTTTTGGGGTTTTTTTTTATACTGAATATCATTACAGAATAAACTGATAGTTCTATATACACAGAAACCTGTCTAATCTAAACCTTGAAAAATCTGGAAACCTGTCTAATCTAATCCTTGAAAAATCTGGAAACCTGTCTAATCCAAACCTTATATAATCTGGAAACCTGTCTAATCTAAACCTTGAAAAATCCAGAAATCTGTCAACCAAGTCAGCCACTCAAGGGTTCAAATTAAAGTAGGGATAAGGTTCAGGACCCTCAATTTCTTACGGGATTTTTTAAATTCCTTTATCTAAGTCTTGGAGCTTTATTACTCACATTGAGCTAACCTTTGGTTTTCCTTAAGTGGACAATGATTTCAAATCATTAATCTTAAAAGGTCATGGACCCATTTCAACCCTGCTAGTGCTAGCAGTTGTACATGTAAGTATATTTAAGCTTAATTTCACAACTTGGGGAGATTTATTTTCCAAGTTTATCAGGTACAGATTTCCTTTGTTTTTTTCTGTCATTAAGTCAATTAAACACAAGATTAACTTCAAAATGATAAAATGTAAACAGTGACGCTCATATTACATGAATTAAACCAATCAATTTATCAATCTAAAACTGACTAACATAGATTTGACAAACCATCCAATTTATCCTTCAATAATATTATTTTAGGCTATGCCTATAGGAGACGGAGCTATTTGTACTCAAATAGCTTTTAATTATGCCAATAATGCATGGACTGTGTGTTGCATTGCTGATGTCTTGACCAACAGGAATACAGAAGATTTCCTGTAACACACACTGTACGTCTCTGTTTAAAGTTCAAACTTCTAATGACTGCATTTCTCATTTCTAAATATGAGACTTCTGACAGAATGATTTTAAGCATTTAAGGTAGATTTCAGAGCATCTATGTGTATATGATATTGATGATGCTCCATCCATCTTGATACTTTGCAATGTTACATACATGTAAGATTGACGCATCAAGACCAAAAACATTACCATTAATATAACCAATGATTTGGGAAGAATTAAGGGCCACTCTTTCATCAGCATTGAAAATGGACCTTAATTTCTCATTTTAAAAAAAATTCTATAGACCTAGGATCAGTGAATGACTGTTTAGTGTATACCAGAAGAAGAAAAGAAGATAAATGCAATTGTTACACCATTAACATTCAGAATTCCATGAAAAAAGCTTATATTTTCCCTTTAAAAAAAATTCTCTCAACTCCCAAGCATATCATGATTACTCACAAATTTCCTGAAGTCCTTTCTATGAAATTTGACAAAGTAGCCCAAATCCAAACCTTTGGTATTAGACGCATGCAGGCCTGATACTGGGCTAATGACTACAGTCTAGCATTGATTCTGTGACTGTGTGTAAACACTGTATATATATTGCTAATCTCATAGTACTTGTTTACTGAAATTAATATGATTTTAGGCTATGCCTATGATGGACCGAGCTCAATGTCATATTAAAAGAACCTCCACACTTGTGCAATCACTCCTTCCATGTTGAAAAATTTTGTCAATACCATTAGCATATTTTTAAGTCATTCATAGATCTGGTCCTATTGAATTCTACATAAATAAGACATTGCTGATGCTCCATTCATATTAAATTAGAACCAGAAAACTCATTTCTTCACTTGTTGTTGTGCATCACCCTAAATCAATTTCTATAACACACGTAAAGCTAGGTAAAGACATCTTTGCACTTTTATTGTAAGAAAGCCAAACTAACAAAAACCACAAAAAATCATAATGCTTCTCCCAAATCACCATGACCTGTATATTATTCATAGTTTTCAACAACAGTATAATTTTTCATTTTAAAGGATATATACCTTCTTTAATAACAGACTAAATGACAAAACCACAGAAAACTTGTTATGACCCATAGTATACATACCTGTACCTAACAAGAACTGCACAGGTGTACATCAGGTAAATAGACAGGTAAAATGTACATAAATTGTCAACTGGACAAGCCATAAATATGTCAATATCAAATTGTGGACAATTATCATGCCAAATGTATTGTCAGCTCATGTGTTAAATTTAAGACATTCACAAAACTGCAGAGACTGTCTGTGTGAGCACCAACAGGGTAGTCAAGGACCTTAAAAAACCCTAAGGGTAGTCGAGGACCTTAAAAAACCCTAACACATTAACTGCAGATATTTACAACTTCAATGGCATGCACATTCAATAAAAACAAATTATTTCAACCATAACAAATGTGACAATATAGATATTTTTCTTATACAGTAATTAAAATATGGCATACATTTAAAGAGCAATTTGAGTTGTAAATCTAATAAAAAACTCTTTGGAACAGAAATATCTATATTCAAAACAAAAATCAATATCATTTTCAAGTAATGAAACAATTTGTCAAACAAAATTAATTTTAAATACAATTAAAATTTAAACTAATATGTTTAAATGGGCCCTAGTATGTATATAGATATAAATTATGAGTCAGCCTTAAGACAACACTGTGATAAAACAACAATTTGGACAAAACGAAGTCATTAAAATTTCACAACTACCTGCCAATTTTTAGTAAAGTTGAAGTCCTATATACATTCCATAGTGATCAATTATCTTGACAAAACAAAAGAACAGTTCAAAGAGCTGCCCCTCGGCAGTCCTGTTGAAATTTACTACCATATACTAGTACTATAGTACATAAACACAAGCAAAGTCTTCCTTCACAAATTTAAATGTCCAAGTTCGAATACATTCAAGTATAATTGACTATCCAAACAATGCATGGAGAGACAGCTGGAAAAGGTGATCAAATTGTTCATTCATCAAATGCACTGTGCGACTTCTGATGATGACTCTCCACACAGACAACATCCCATAAATCCATTTGACATTTCAACAAGATAAAAAAGATTGAAGTGATTTGCCACAGAATTTTAATCAAGATACAGTCACTGTGGAATTTCCTGGTCACTGGATACCATACATATAAAGGGGTACCAAAGGGTTAATTATATCAAGATAAATACATTGAAATGTATCCACCTTGTAGATCTGCATGCAACTCATTAGAGCCAAATAAAATCTTTACTGAACTAAAGAAGGAAATATTCCACATTCAAAAATTATTTTTGGGGCCTTATTCTCCTAAAATACAAATGTCCTTGGCTTTCATATTCAATGATCATGATGATGAAGGATATCACCTGAATATTTTACATGTACATTATCTGTTTTGTGATAAAGATCTTGTACCAGGATAACAATACTCAATATACAGAAACCGCCCAAAAGGTACATGTATTTATCTTCTGTTTTGTTTAGGTGTCTGTTTTATCAATATATACCTGATGTGTATACAGTACATTCAACATGCTATATGGTCTTTTCCTCTACACAGTATAACTGCATTTTCATGTTCTAAGGAAAGATCTTAGGAAGGCATGATTTATTTTTTTTTGGTTCATAACATGCATCATCCCTTGTTTGATATTCATAAAGACAGCTGAATTCATAATAATTGAGCTGGAATACCATATACTGTGAACGTTTTTTGTGGTATTCGTGGGTAGGCCAAACCACGAGATTTGGTTCCCAACAGAAAAGAAAATTTCTATTGATGTGTATACTGAAAACCTCAAAACCACGAATTCAAAAATCCACTAACTTCTTCCCTAATCCACAAAAATTGGTATAAATCCTCCATGTAAACTCAATCAATATTTGGTAAAACAAAGGCATGAAATTGTTTACAATAACAGACAGATGGACATGCAAAGCACAAATACATGTACAATAATGCTTCTTTATGGGCTAAAGGCAATATTGACTGCATACTTGAAACCCTGTATTGTAACCTCATCCTTTAGTATATAATAATTGGATTAAGCTAACTGGATAAAGATCATTGCTAATCAAAGGGATTAAATTGGAATTTAATTAATAGTCTGCTTATCTGACCTGAAAATTCTTTAAAGCACTATGGCCTGAGACCCTCAATTTCTGATACTTACATGTATAGGTTCTTGATCTGCCATATAGTTCCCTTCTATTCTTAAAGAGGATCCTTTACTGTCTTATTTAGTATATATGCAAGTAATTTAATTAAGACGCCTCACCATTTTTTTTTTTTTTACTACAATGGGTAAAAAGTCTTGGACTCTAGATCTCAATGTCTGAACCCAAACATTTGACTATCGGTCAAAGTTTGTTTGTTTGTTGGGGTTTAACGTCCGAGCAGCAATATTTCAGCTATATTCAGACGAGACTATTGGTAAAAAAGTACCATAGCGTCAGAAGTGGGAAAATTCAAATAGAGTCAAAATCCAAAAACAAAAACTAATCTATTAACACAATGTTAATAAGATAAACGAAAAGATTGCACATAAATATTGAAGATAAGGAAAAAAAGACATGACACAAAAAACTACAGCACTAGAAATATGAACTTCAAAAAACAAAAATGGGAGTGAAATCAGGTGCTCTAGCAAGGTATTATTTTTTCCACATCCTGGACTTCCTACATTGACAATTTAATTTTACTCAAGGGGACCTTTGATTTGAAATTTGAAAATTTCTTGACAGCTAGTTTGAATTCCTGCAATTGCATGCATGATCTATATTTATATAAAAAAAAAAAAAAAAAAAAAAAAAAAAAACCATGAGGAGTACAAAATGGATCAGGGAGAGAAAATTCCAAATCACTATCCCAATATAAAATTTTACTCCCTATAACCAGCTTATTTAAAAACTACACCCAATAAACACTGAACATAAAAGATCAGTTCAGTAAAGTTTTGGGATAAGATCATTAAGTGCCAGTCTCTATATGAATCCTGCAGTGTGTGTACCATGGTATGAAAAAACCACCAAATTGAATGTTTAATTTGACTATTTGCACCATCAAAATCAAGATAAACAGAGAGTATGTTCCATATCATGTTGGTGCATTGAGTTATAATTTCATTGAAATGCACTGAAAATGAACATATCAAGGGTAGATAACTCTGTGAAAAACCTAATTTTTCTAACAATCTACTGAAAAATTTCTGAGGCAAGCCAATGATACAAAGATCAAATAAGGATCTTTTCAAATAAAGGAAGTATGCTTGAGTGATATTACATTGTCAGATCAGTGAGGTTTTGATATGAAGATTCTTACTTTTTCCCATTTTGCCTGACTTTTAAAAACACTTACACTTAAAACTGTAATGTCAAGGAAATTAAAATACTAGTCTGAAAAGTATAAATAGCCACCTTCCCAGGAGCTCAATAATTAACACTAGCTAAATGCAATACTTGCCTTCAGAGAGTTCCACACTATGATACTCAGGGAAATTAACCAAGAAATTTTTTACTATAGCCTTAATAAAACACTATATAGACACTATCTCCAGCAAAATTCCAAACAAATCAATGTATCCATGCTAAATCCTTTCTGTACGAAGGAATAGAACTTTTTAATTTTCTATCTTAAACAATTATGGTAGCTTCTGTATTGATGCCATGAATGAACGATTCTGATCATTCATCAGGAAATATTACATAACTGTTGTTATACAGGAAGTCAATGACCACTAACAACTTATCTGATAGCATCTCAACATGGATGGCTGTACTATAATGATGCACAAATTCTTAATTTTGCACATTGGTTTATAAAGCAAGTTTTCTAAATGTTTCCTTTTTTTTAATTGTTTTCATAATTTTTCATCATAATTTAACATTAATATAAAATTATAATAAATGCACTAATACATACAAGGCAAAATTGTACCTACTGAAAATGCTTATAGACAGAGTTGTTGATTACAATGAAAAAGTAATCAAGGGAACCAAGATTGTAACAATAATCAAATGAATGTAATCCAGGGACAAAGACCAGACACGGAAAACAGACAAACACAACAATGAACATAAAGTAACCAAAATAATATATACAAAGTAACAAAAATAAATGAGTGGCTTGGACTCCATTAAAAACTGGGAGCATGGACTAGATGCACCGGTAGGGTAAGTGTCCTATGTTGTCTAGAAACAAAACCCTGAATAATCTGAAAACCTCTTCAAACCAGGCCTAAGCACAACAAAAATTGAAAATTTACTGAGAAAATTCTTAACTGTTTGTGAAGTCATTAATTTCAAGGACTATGATTGGAATTACCATGGGGTTAAGAATATTTTCACACTTAAGTATTTTTTTAACTTTTGTGGCACTGTGGTAGATGAGCTGTGCAAATTTTTGTGGATTCTGTCAAATGGACATATTTGGGTCAGAGTATATCATACAGAGTATGTGATGAAAGAACACAAATTCCAATATTTTATCTTAAAATAACTCCATAAAAAAGTTTTTTTTAAGTTTATTTTCGAGCTGAGCATGTTAAAGACTGACACAAACGTCTGCTGAAGTTTGATAAATGACCAGCATGGGTTGTCAAAATTTCCAGACCCTTGATTTGGGAGTATCAGTTTTCGTGGTCTTGAAAAAAGATTATCATTACAAAGCATTAAAAATTAACTTTGATGGAATTATTTATCAAGCTAATTAGTCCACCGAGAAAATAGCGAAAAATAGTTTACAATGAAAATTTATACAATTATAGTAAGTAGAATGAAAAAAATGTTCTTGAAATTCTTACCACAGTGTGATGATGAAACAAATATTGTCACAGTTCCAAGATTTAGTAATTATGTAATCCAACTGTGGTTCCAAAACGGAATCAATCCAACTCATAATACAGCTGACCAAGGAATGAGGTTGTTGTTTTTTAAATCTCCTACAACTTTGACAAATACTTCACATGACAAGTACATGTACTACATGTAGTACAAATACTCGACAATGCGTGACGACATTCACACCTGATTAGCAAACCACAACTGAGATCAAACATCCTATGACAATACTGCATTAACCCAGGGGGCGCTTGTTTACATTTCATTAAAACAATAATACGTAATTTTATTGTAATTATATCCCATTAAGTTAATCTGATGAAATGAAAAAGTTCAAAGTAATAAAATGTGTTAAAATTGAGAAAGGGGTCAATTCTAAGGTCATCTCAGGGGTCAAAGTTCTTGAATGAGGGAAATGTACTTCAAAAATTGTATTAACTTGTAAGAGTCATAAAGGATATAAAAAAAAATAATGATTAACATCTTCATGTTGATTATACATTGTAAATCAAATTTTATGACTTGAATGATTTTGGTGCTGAATGAGTTTAAGATTTGAAATTTTATCATATCAATAAAACTTATTTATTTAAAAATCTAAATACAATTCAGAGTAGGAGGAGTACTGTTAACATATTAATTTTTGCGGTTGCTAATTTTAGAGGATTCTGTCAAGTGAACGTACTAGTGGGTATCAATTTTCGAGGTTTCAACAAATGATTCACGTTATATAGTGTTAAAAATCAATTTTGCATGTACTATTTTTCACAGTTTTCTGTCAACAACGAAAATAGCGAAAATTAGTATGTTTACAGTAAAAGATAAGAGAACAAGAACTAATACATCTGATTGGTAGAAGTAACATTAAGTTAAACAAAAAATTTCATTCATTTCTTAGATATGAAATTTAATAAAAGGGTAATTGAAGGAACCAACATTGGGGTATTAAAAAATGTTCCAAGGAAAAGGTCTAGACAGTGAAAATAGACACAACAAAAAACATGAAATAACCAAAATAACATGTACAAAGAAACAAAAATAAATAAGCAACCAGGACTCAAATAAACTTAGACCAGGCGCACCAATATGTTACAGTAAATGTCCTCTGCTTTTAAAGAAACATGTACATAAAATGTCACTGTCTGGGTAGGCTACAAATTATCTCATCTAGAAATAAAGTTGGATTTACATTACACCTTTCATTCACTTTTACTGTGGAGTTGCTTGTCATTTTATAATAGTCATAAATTTGTAACCACATCTCAAAATGTGTCCTTAAGTGTTATTATAGTTACCAAAACAAATGTTAACAGCCTTTAGGCAAAAATGGGATCATTACTTTAATGAAACAAACAAATTCATCACAATAAAAAGGTCTCACTTGTGTAAAGGAGTAGTTCAAAGTGATGATTGCAATATAAACCAGACGGATTTCACAATTAGTCATAAATCACTAACAGAATTGTATTTAATAGTATGTAGTAAAGAGAAAATATGGGGAAAATTTTCAAAACACAGAAACTCAAATATGATAAATTCAATAAAATTACACCAAAAGGTACTGACATTTACATTGGAGTTAGACTCTTGCTAAACAGCAAAGATTTATGACTCGTTTCACCAACAGGTTTCAGCATTATGCTTTAAGTATAAATTCGTATTAAATTCAGACACTGCCAATGGTTGAGGTGATTCATGGAGAAGAAAAATCCATGAAAAAAAAGGTGTTTTTTATTGGTCTATGATAGCCATATTTTACTGAAACTATAGTCCTTTTAATTTACAGATCTGTATTTTTGAAAAAAGCTATACATTCATCAACCACTGAAAGCAAATACATCAAGTAGGATAACTCAAAATTGCTAAGTGCCAATTTCATATACAATCCTCAAAAGGGCAAAAAATAATCAGACTGACTTCTTCCAAGTCGCTAATCGTCAAATAATCTACACAATGTATGCCGCTGACTTAAGCTTGCTTTCAACATCCAAAGTGGCACGAAATGCAATATGCTCCAAAAATGGGTGACCTCTGCTAGAATGTTGGTTCCAATGATATAGTTACTCTTCCATAACCATGATGATCTGAATGTTTCTCAATCAAAACAAATGGTTACCAGTTACATTGTACCAGAAAGTGTTGGTAATATTTTTGTTCCACAAGTTTCTCTCAAAATTTTAGCGATTATTGGGTTGCTTATGATCTTGACCAGGGAACCAGATTTGGAACCAGACATATATATATATATATTTATGACTTTTATAGTCAACTGTAACGAGCCCCTGTGTCTGAATCAGAGATTGAGTAATATTACATTAAGGCCAATTCTAACCAATCATTTCATCTTATAATGTAAACTTTCTGTTTTCATACAAGCAAAATACACACGTAGAATACATGTGAATGACATTTAAGAGGTACATTTATATTTTTAATCTCGTAAGAAGCTCAGAATTGACATTTTACGGCACCCATCAGCAGCATAAGGTGAAGTGTTCTCCCAAAGCCATTACAGCACTGTACTTTGCAGCACTATGATTTCTTAGCACAGCACTATCTGTAACTAACTTTAGTTAGAATACACTATAGGCACTGTGCTATAATTTCGGAGGAAGAGCTGTGCTATGTCAGTAAGCACTGTGCAATTTAAAAATTATGGAGAGAACACTAAGGTGGTGTAATAATATAAAATTATGAAAATTATATGCAAATATAAAGTACTGAAATTATGAGTGCAAGAAGTCTTTAACAGTGTTAGAGACTTAAAAAATTAAGAACTAAAACTGATTATGTGGTCGATAACTGTTTCTAATTAAGAAATAAAAATGAATTCTGTAGGTTTTGACATGTATGTATCATCTCATGTCTGATTTTTATAAAAACTTCTATGTAATAGTGGAAACATTATAACTTCTTTTGATTTATATTATGATAAATAACAATGAGTTGAATTTGAAAAGAAAGAAATAAGCAATACTGTACAAATGAAAACAGGCAGTTAAAGACTAAAAAATCTGAAATTGTGTACATTAATTGTGACTTTTTTCACTTCAGTTCAAATGGGAATTCTTAATTTTGCATTTTAAAGAACAGTCCTGCAAAAAGTATATTAAAAACTCATTAGTGCAAGTTTGGTTAACTGCAATTTTTGTCAGTTGCATTTTTGCAAAAATAAAAAACATTGCAAAAATTTCTGAAATACTGTAAATGTATTAAGTTTCATGGTTGCTAATTTTCGCAGTGTCTGTGAAGTGCACATTTGTACTTATTCCAGGGTAATAATTTTCATAGTTTCAAAAAATGATATGCGCTCTAGTGTAAAAAAATCAATTTTGCGGGTACTAATTTTTGCTCTTTCTGTCTACCACGAGAATAGCGAAAATAAGTGCACCACAAAATTAATACTTTTACATTAACAGCACCTCTTTTAAATAACTACCATGGATAGTTTAATATTTGGATTAAAAAAGATGATGGATTGTGGTTGTTATCAGTACAAATATGATTTCAGATTCTCGATTAAAGAGTCCCAGAAATTTTGAGAAGGCCTTAGAACTTGTATTTCTTTTTATAGCTTTATGTAAATTGAGCTCTTCAGCACTCACAATCATGTTTTGTTTACCAAATCATTCCATTTGTACAGAGAAAAATGCATTAACCAAACTCTATTAGAATAAAAGTTTTGTTTAGTTTAAGTTTTGATATATTGACAATTTTTTTCTATGTAATCTATACCAAAAATTTTCTCTGTCAAAGACAAATGCAAGAAGTGAGCACAAACAACAAGAAGTGTTTGTTCATTTATCTCTTGAAACTCTCTCTGGTTTGTCAGCATGAAATTGATTCATCAAAAGCCTGAGTCTCCTCACTTTGGATCATTTAGGGAGTTTAAAATAAGTTGGTCATGAAGTTAGGTACACCCCTACCCATTCCTTATAGTAAACAATAGAAACATCCATTTCTGCCTGCAACAAGATTAATTAAGGAACATTACTATTGAAATCAGTGATATGTTTGTATCATATTCAATTTCATCTAAGACCATCAAGCTTTCATTTGGAATAGAATGAAATAAATCAAAGTTACTTTGATGCTTACATGAAACTGATGTAAAAATGATTTGTAAGAGTTATGTCCCTTACCCTAGGTCTACCTCCTTAAAACATTCCCTGAATGCCAAATCTATATGATCGCACACACCATATTTGAAATCAACTTGTCTAGGGACAACCAAGATTTTTGTGACAAAAACTTTCTCTGTCGATCCATTTAGCGAAAATGGAAAGACCAACAAAACAGATAATTGATTTCACAAAGAATGATAGAAACCCAAATTTATTACAATGTATGACCTAGGCCTAAAAAAAAATATTCTGTGTTTCCAGTAATATCTTCAAAATTAGGGTTTAAAGTAGGTTTTATTTTGTTTTCTTTTTTCTTTAAAAAATTTATAGATTTGCAGGACATAGAAACCTACCATTTTGCTTCCTCTACTATGACACAACTGTTATATGTATTTTTAGGTACAACTTTATTGGAAATAATGAACTTGTCATAGACATGGTCATGTTGTTTCATTTCTTCTTACAAATTTTGAACCTCCAAATCAGAGATCAATGCGATTCTAGTAAAAATTAAATTTAGACGTAAATGCCAAAAATCTAGGTTTTTGTGTGTTTTATTGACGCCATAAAAAAAATTGGGTCAGCAGAGAAAAAATAGGGTCGGTTGGGTTACCAGAAACACAGAATTTTTTTATTTAGGCCTAATTAATATAAACCACATACCAAATTTGAATCATTCCATCCATTTGGAGTTGAAGTAATTGTTATGAAATGGAGATGGAAAAACAAGGTGATTCCAGTATACCAACCACTCATTGAAAGGGGGTATAAAAAGACATGTAATCTTACCTTGCCAGTTTCATGGTTGATGACTGTCACAGATGGACTGGTTGCCACTATCTGGTTACTTACACCAGTGTAGTACTTAAAGCAGATTTTGGTTTTCTCTGTAAAAAAGGTTTTATCTTTTTTTAAATAATTAATACACTATTACTATTTATCAGATATTCATCAAGCTTAAACAAAGAGGAAGTTCAATGGATCTTGTTCATACCGAAATGTAGTGCTATTGAACTGACTCCTAAAATTCAATCATTCTTAGAAATGTTTAGCTTAATGAAAACATAGACATTTCATCTGCTTGCTTACCAGATTAGTAAAATGCTTCACAGGACGCAGTCTGATAAAACTGCAGTGGTCGACACCTGAACAGTTTGAACAAGTATGGATACCCCATTTAAGCTTGATACAGCACTGAGCCTGGCCCCTAATTGCTAATCAGTTCAAGTCACAAGCCCAAAAAATAATGTGTCTTCTTTTCAGGACATAAAGCATCTTGTGGGATCTGTTCACTAATAATTGTTACTGCTCTGACAAATACATTTTTTTGTATAATGAACATACTTGTTTCTGATCTCTTTCTGGATCCTTATTCCTCAATGAAGTGAAAACCCCTAAAACCGATCCCAGTTTTTTGGGTTTTTTTTTTTTATTAGTATGACACCCTTTGATGATACAATTTATTGAAAGTGATTACAGTTTTGAACTGATATTATAAAACTGGTACATTTGTTTAATTTCACCACATCCATACTTTTTGTACTTATAATCAAGTTATTGTCCAATATCATGAAAATACTTGTCTCTGGTCCCTAATTTGTAAACCATTAAAGTCACAAGCAACAAAATGGATCTCAGCCTTTCTTTTGCAGTATGGCATCTGATGGTACAATTTTATAAGATCCATGCACTTATATTCAAGTTATTGTTGACAGCATGATACAATTATAAGGCTGCCAATCTTTTGCTGTCATCTAAAAAAATCTTGATCTATTCATCAATCGTTAATAACTGGCCCTCTTAATTAGATTTGAATGTTTAATGGGCCATATAGGAATTTTAGACATGATTTTACGAGGTCTACAAACAAACGGGCAAAATATACAGTTAAAAAAAAAAAGAATCATAATGGTAAAATCCGGATTTGAAATAGCGAGTTTCGCTAAAAAGTGGAAAAAAAAATCATGTCTGGAATTGAAAGAAAAATCTACACACCATCGGTGAAGTTATAGATTACATCATGAAGATCCCAGAAAAGTTCTCCAATCTGACCACCATTACCACCACGATTCTTACTGTCCCAAAACTTTGATTTATCTACTTCTCCTAAAAATATAAAATGTTAAAAAATGAATGCATGAAACTTTTTTCTGTTATTCATATTTACATGTAGTTTCAAGATGATTTTACCAGGTCTAGGAACAAAGCAGAAATTGGCAAAATCAGAAGTAAATACATGTACACAGTAAAAAAAGAATTGTAACAGTAAAATATGGATTTGAAATAGCGGACTTCCTCTAAAAAGCGGAAAAAAATCATCCCTGCAGTTTTCTAAAAAAAAAGAAATATTCTATCACAATAGTTATTGAGTTTGCTTGAAGATCAAGCTCATGAATTTTCAAATTACTTTTGGAAAGAGAAAGTAAGATTTGCATATTGCTTTCTTTTGTTAGTTTTCATGCTAAACATTTCTGTTGAAAGCCATTTTTTTTTTTGGAAACTATATTCAACACCAACTCAAATTACCAAAATGATATGGAATATCTTGTCTTTATTCCTGGATTCTGATGGTGCAAATAGTCAAGTTAATCTTTTAAAATGGCAGAGTTTTCCATACTGTGTTTCCCCCACTTTCTGATTCTTACACAGACTGATACTTAAATAGTTGAAAGTTTCAGACAAATCTTCCTACTACAGAATAAGAAAATTGGAATGGATTCATCTGAACAATTCGAAATTTGGAGTAAAGAATGCTACATTGAAAACTGTACATGTACATACATGTAGGAAAATATACATATTGCCAACAATCGACAACAACTTTTAGTAAAGATACAGCTTACCTGAAGAATATAAGCCTATCCAATCCCCAGCACTAACATCTTCTTTTATATCCCAAGATACTTTCACTATTGGGTCTTTAGATAAATCCACAACCCTTGAACTGACATCCAAAAATGATAAGTAATGAGGGGAACCAGCAGAAAGATCATTTTCACTGTTGCTTCTCTCCCTTATGTGAACTCTCTCTAATCGAGGTGATTGAGGTATGGGCAATGATAAATCATCTTCTGCAGTGTAGTTTGCCGTTGTGACAGATGTGTCAGCCATGATCCATAGTCTACATACTGAACTTCTGTTATCCAACTTTATATCAACCCATTGTTGCTGAGAGCCAAGGCTACTTTAGTTGTTTCTGGTTTCCATTTCAAGCTAAAATGAAAGAGATCACTGATGATGCAAATGTCCATGCAGTTGAACAAAAACAATCTTTCGGTTGGTGATGTTTACAAACACTTGTACAGGGCTTTAGATAATTATACAATGTACTGCTATCTACATGTGCATGTACATGTAAGTTTTAAAAAATGTACATGTAGGTAGGATGATAAAATAATAAAATCTAGAGAAAAATAATTCATATACCATAGTCTTCCCTTTATTCTGTACACTTTTTTTTTTACTTTTTCCTTGTTCCAGGAAGGGGGTGCGTAGTATACACCAAATCAATGACTTTCTAGATATTCCCTGAATCAGAACCAAAGTTGTCAACAAAAGACAACATCGAGCCATTTTATATATTTTTGAACAGTTTTATTTGAAATAAACAAAAAAATTTCAGTGCTATTTAACGTTTGTTCCATCCATCAATGCTGTTCTCATACATTTCATAGTTTGTACAAAAAAACCATGATTGGCTTCTTATTTTTCTCTTAAAAACATGCCATACTAATTTTAACTTCTTCACCTGTGTGGGGTGCAGCGTCAAATACACAATACTGGGAGTGCCAACCTGTCCTATGGTCCATTGTCATTAAATTATCAATTGTCATTAAATTATCAATTAACAACAGATCAATTTCAAAGGTAACAATTGTCACAAATCCTTTAATCTGCTTCATAGACAGTTTCAAGATGTCAAATATCAATACACAAGCTTGGCACATTAAAACATTTTTTTTTATAAACGGTCGGACTTAACACCATTGTTTTAGTGAAACATCTGATTTGCATATGAACAGGTAAGGCCAAAAAAAAATGTCTGTTTCGGGTTTCCCAACCAACCCTAATTTTTTCTCACGACCCTAATACATTTTTTCTCCAAATTGACAAAATTGGTAATTTCCGCCAATTTCCAGTATAATACGGATCATTTGCGGTAAAACCGAAAGTACGTTTAAAACCAGGTCAAAATAGCGTTTGAATAGGAGACTGGTTTATACTTTCATGACTTAAACATGATGCTATTTTACAAATATAGGCTCAACTTTAGTCGAGAAAAAATAAAATGAAAATGCCTACCGCCCAAACCTTTTTTTGGGAGGAATATAACCCTAAAGATATATTTTTTTTGGCCTAAGGTAAACATTTTAGCTGACTTGTTGAATGGAACCAAAACATTACAGAATTTCAATCATTAAATGGCTTGCAAACACAGGGAAACATATTCACAAGAGACTCAAGTCCATGTTTTTATACAAGGTACGTGAAACAACCAAACTGAATATCATTTTTTATGATAAATTCCAGCCAGGCAAATACTCCTCAAATGGCAAATACTAGTCAATAGAACTTTTGTGGATTACATTCTATCCATAATTTCATCTTAAATGAAATTCCAGGAAAAAATTCATTTAGTCTTAAGCATATATTTAATGTGAATACTTATTATACTAATATAATAATAGTGAAACAATATCAGCATTTACTCCTCAAGTAAAGAATACTTATCTATTAATTTTTTAGGATGTGATATTCAAGCAAAAATTGCACATTTTCTTATCTATTAAAATAAATCTCCTTAAAAATGTACTATGTAAATAAAAATAAATTTCCTTAAAAATGCACTATGTAAATAAAATAAATTTCCTTAAAAATGTACTATGTAAATAAAAATAAATTTCCTTTAAAATGTACTATGTAAATAAAAATAAATTTCCTTAAAAATGTACTATGTCAATACAAAGTTGAACATTCCCTAAATACTTGTAAATGTACTTGTTCATATAGTGCAAGAAGATTTTTCAAGAAACTAGAAATATAGTCTTAAATTGTATCTAATTTTTAAATCTTAGTTATTCAACATAAAACAACAATTAAAAAAATTACCAGTAAAACATAAAAGTAAAATTCTACCATGCCTTTGCTGGTCAATGACACTTCAGGTGTTAATTAGAACTGGTTGTAAAAACAATAAGGAAAATGATTATTCTACGGGAGCCAGGGACAGGAAAAGAACAATAAAATGCTGTCAATGATCTCCTCTTCTATTGTTTAACTATTATTTTGGAAACAAATTGTCTGGGTGAAAGTCACAAGGGAGGAACTTCAGTATGGCTTGAGTTAAAAATGGCTTCAATTCTAAAACACAAATAGGTGGACCAAAGAAAAACCACAGAATACCCAAGAATACATGTACACCAGAATACGTTAAAATATACACTTGAACCTCAAAATTGATTTAATATGTTTTATTCTATGAAAGAAAGTGCTTTTATTCTATTTTTTTTCTATTTTTTTTTTATCAACACCCATAATTTATCAATGTGCCCAGTTACGCAATGCTAATTAAGCATAATAATCGATTGTTTTCTTTGATGAATGTTGACTTAGATCACAGTTCTGTATCAATTAATCGAAGTATTCAAGATAATGTTTGTAATTTAAATAAATAAAAGTTTAGCACTGGCCACGCGCTGCATTATCCTTTGAAGTCATAGTCAGGTCTACAAAATTTAGTCAAGCAAATCCGGACATGTGACGATAATTACGGCGGTAATTTCAGTGATTGATTTTACATTATATACTTGTAATTATTTTCTACTGAAAACTTAATGTTCGAAAATATTTGTTTATACAATGATTTGTGGCTAGTTTTCGTAAGAACTGTTGATTTACTCACAGCTATTAGACATTCTCAATGTAGAATAAATGGAATACTGAAGATCAAACATAGATCAAATATTGGGTAAAATTTACTTAAACATTAAAAAAAAATATGAAAATGAATAAATATACATGTAAGATATACTAAATTTTCATATCATTTGCATAAACAATCACCTGCTTTGTTAATATGTTAAGGTGAGATAAGTCTTTATGATTGATTATCACAGAGCTGGACAAACTTTGATTTTACATATTAAGTAGCACTCCAGCTAAGAATCATGCAAAATGTGATTCATGGGTAAAAAGCCTACATATTTTTATTTTTGATATTTTGTTTGAAATGTCATAGTGAACAGAAATTAACATTTGGTTTTTATATAACCCGTGCTCTTAGGAGATAGAATTTATATAGAATGCACTTTAGATTTCATAATTAAGGGAGATAACTCTGCAAATGACGCTAAAATACAATAGAATCTACTGGATTTTCAATGTTGATTGTCCCCTAAGAGCAGGCAGATTTGAATGAATAATTATACATTTCATAATATAGTCTCCAAGGTTCAATCAGCTGATCAAGGTTTGACAATTAGAAAACCAATCCCGATTGGATCTACCACTGTTTTATAAACATCCAACCATTTTCTAAAGATAATATTCTACTCCACAATTAATTAATTAGACAATGTTGTTATTTTAATAGATCTTAAATCCGTAGAACCACATGTGTAAAAAAAAATTAAAATTATCATTGTTTATACAAATGAGTTACCTCCCCTGCAGTCTTCACATTTGCTGTAATTTCTACAATGCAGTATTTTCCCCAAAAATTTTGTTTGCAATAGTTAAAAGAAATGCTATTCCTTTCAAATAGTGATGATTTTGAACATTCATTATCAACATTCTTGAATATTTCTTACATTTCCTCATAAACTGCACCTCTTGGTATGCATTTAACGAAAAGTAAAAATTGCCCAAGTTTCCCACTATCAACTCAAGAATCTTCACAACATAATGCTACAAATGCTCCACTTCAGACTCTTTTACATATAGGGCCCCAAATATCTTGCTGAACTGTAAAACTTCCATATTCACAACAAGAATACTAACTCCACTTCAACTGACATTAACATGTGCTCAATGCATAAATTTTCATATAATAGAAATGAGTTAGAACGTAAATAAAAGTTTTCTCATTTATTTTTTTTTCAATTCGAAAAAAAAACTTTGGAATTTTAATTAGGTTTAGAGGAATCCAACACAAAAAAGGAAGCATACAATCTTCAATCTATTATAGTGCATGCACGTTGTTCAACTGAAAAAGGCCCTCAAATGCTATAGCAATTGTCTCAATTCATACATTATTACAGTAAAACCAAGGCAGATTGCAAAATATGTCACAAAAATGTTGATTCACACATTGTCCCATGTAAAAACCCTCATCAGGATTTTCCAAAGTTGCCAGGTATGTGACTTTTTCAAATTAAGTTTGAGTTCATATAAAAAAGTTTTAATTCAGATGTGTCTTTGATTTTTTAAATTGTATAACAATTTTTAAATAAATCAATGTGCCCTAAAAATCGATCATTACGACAAAAAGTGCACTTGGGAAAAAAAATTACCATGCCCATTTTCAATCCTAGATCTAACACTAATGGTTGAATTATCAACTGGGTTCAGTATATTTAAAGCAAGAAAAACCCTCAATATCTGGTTGTGAATGTAAATTTGGGAGCTTAAAAATAGCATCATCACACCAGTCTTAGAAACATTAGCTAGCTTCGATGATTAATTACAAACTGAATCTTAACTTTTTCCAAGATAGGAATGGTCAAAACCTGGCACCCAAATGTTAATGAAAATGACGTTATCAGCTTATCGATACCAAACATTTCGACCAAGACATTTTGGACTATGACAACTTACAGTTTCTCACACAAAACCAGACATTTTGACTCATACATCTACATATTTCAGACAATGACAATAGGAAAATGCATAAGGACAATAAAAACCATACATCATAACAAATTTTACCATTTTGGAAGTTTAATAATAACAGGCCTAACCAAGATTATGAAAGGATTTAGGTGTTTTGTTCTTTGTTAATTTAAGGTTTCACTTTCCTCATATTAATAACAGGGCTGACAAATAATAATGAAGGTGTTTGACTTTTTCATTTTAATTTTCTTTGGGAGTGTAAGGTTTCACCTTCCTCATATCATCCAATTTTTAGGAAGGTGACCAAGTAAATAGATATAAGCCTTTCAGGAGTGGCAAGACAGTGTAATTATTTGGACCTGGACAAACTGACCCTAAAATTGGCAAAATCACTTTAATCGGTATTTTGATGGTGTGTCATCAAAATATTAAGAGTACATTACAAAAAAATTTTATTGTATTATTCCGAGTCTTGAAATGTTAAATAACCAGTAGCTCAAATAAGTTAATAAAAAATCGTGCACAGATATTGAAACTTATATTGATATAAGAAAGTCTCAAAATAAAAACCCTATCAAAACCAATGCTGAAATGTCCCAACACTACGTCGGCTTAAATAGAGGTATTTTATAAGCGTTTTCTCTTGTCCGCCTATTTGAAATTAACGAAAATAGATAAATAATTATCAGTGAAACCTACTTTACGATTAAGAAAGCTATAGCATCAGATAGAAGATAATTTTTGACAACTCTCTGCTTCTTGACTTCCTTCAGACTCCATGCTGAATGATGATTCATGGGAGATACCTAACTTCCGGGTCATTTTTTGGCGCGAACAGATGAAAACAAAAACATTGCGAGATTGTTTTATGTAACAAAATGACATCCCTGCAGTTTCCTAAAACATTCGATGCCTTAAAAGATTTACAGACATACTTCAAATGTGGGTCATGGTACGTGTTGTGAAAAAAGGTTATAGGAGTGTTGTTCGTGATGTAATGACTTACCGGCCATTACCTGCGATTTTTTTGGGGGTTGGCGAAACATCCATTGAGTGGCATGGGGCATTAACATTAAATCATCGTAACGTTCATCATTTTTAAGATCACTGAAAAAATCTTTTGGTTCCCTGAACTGCAAACACAACTCTTTTAGTCGTTAGAATTTTTTAAATAAATATTCAATAATTAGACTATATGAGTGGACAACCATAATTTAATTTCTTCCTCAAAACCTCACCTCAGACCAAGAGACATGGCATATATACATGTATTAAACAGTAGTTCAGTAGAAATACTAAAAAATAAGTATCAAATTCATGATTGAATGTTGGAATCAAAGGTCAATTTAATTTAACAGAAATTATATTAATATATGACGTTAAAACTATAGATTAGTCTGTTTTGAACAGATTTACATCACTGTCGCACCATGGTCATAAGTTTAGTTTATATGTAATGTATATTACATTGTTCTGTTTTTGTTCATGCCATAACCATTTACTGTAATTGTGTTTGTGCAAATAAAATTGTCTATTGTCTATAAAACTATATTTTTCTAATTATGAAAATTAAGATTTACATGTACATGTAATTATCTTTCCAAATATATTTTTTCAAGAAAAAAGGGTTATTAATTCAGATTCAAAATATGAATTATTTTATCCAAATGGAACGTTTTACAGAACTAAAATTGGATGTAAAGTAAAGAAATTATACAGATTTGAAAATTGGGATTCTAGTAATGATATTGTCAGTTGTTTATTTGCCAACTAATGAGATTGGGGAACTCTCCTACAATTTTTCTTCAAAGTACTTAATACAGTACAAATATAGGTGTTTGTTTATCAGTAACTTAATTACTTATTAATTTTCAGTTGTTACAACATCCTGATATGGTGTTTTATTAAAAGGAGGACTATTTAAAAAAAAATCCCCTGGCACATATTCTTTCATTCCAAATCCAATTTTAATTAGATTTTATATGGTGAAGTCTGTGATCACTGTGCTATTTTTCATACACTGTATTTCAATTATTAATTGGTTCCACAAGTGAGCTACATGTACATGTATTTTCCATTATTCAATTAGTTTATTCTTAATTTAATAAATAAACATGATTGAAAATATTCAAGACACAAATGCCCCTAATAATTGAGCCTGCTATATGTATCACTTTCGTCTTATAAAATGTGAGGATGTAAGCTCCACCAGTTTTGTTGCCATGGTTAAGCATCATTGATGTCACATGATGTCCAAGGGAACTCACTATCGACTGTGTCGGAAAAATATCAGCAATTTCAAATGGCAGTATTACGTCAAATCAATTGTGACATCACTAATAAAGAAAGTAACATTTGTAAGTTCTGACTTAGTTCTAATCAATCAGGCAGAAGTGAGATCAGTGAATCCAAAGAGAGGGCTTACATCATTGTACATGTACATAAGATGTTATCTGATGATATCAGATACATGTACATGTAATTATACAGTATCTCTAATTCTTTCTTTCTGTTTTAATAGTGGTAATCTTGCCGAAAACCCTTGCACCTTAGGAGGTTGTGAACATATATTCTGCAAGTAAGTCATAATCAGAATTCAGTGAACAGTTGCTGTATAAATAGTTTAAAGTTAAAAAAAAAATAAAACATATTTTTTATACAATTCTAGGTACTCTTAAAAAGAGGATGTCAATGGGAGACCTTGGCAGTGGGTGGCACATGCCAAATTTTGTTTCCAAAAAAAATTTATCCATTGGGGAAAAAAATCAATGCTAGTATGTAATTTACTGAAATGGTAAGAATGAAATGAATTTGACACATGGAAAGCAATGAAACTTTAGGACAATGGGAAATAATTCTTTGTTCTCCCCATAATTCTTAAATAGCGCAGTGCTTACTTGCATAGCACAGCTCTTGTGGCCTTCCTCAAACAGGGCTCGACATTAACGATTGCCCGGGGCAAGTAAATCGCCGGTCTGGGCAAGTAAAAACGACATCAAAGTTGCCCGACTGGGCAAGTGAAAAAAATATGTGCCCAAATTACATTATTTCTGATCATCACAGCTCTAAAACATCGAAAATTACTTCTGTATAGTTCGCCGTTCTTCCCGACCTTGCTGACCTAGATTATCATTGGATAGTTTTCTGATTTTCCCTTTGCCAAAAATAGATCGTATGATATTAATGTCGACCAATCGGATGCGTCCAATTGTACATCTATTTTCGTTATCCAATTGAACATCGCGATTTATTTATGGAATTTCTTACTTTGGAAAACTGTAAGAAATCTGTATCGAAAACTTCGAAAATATGAGAGAAAAAGAGAAATAAAATTCTATTGAAGATAGTTATTGTTGTCCATTTGTTAAACTAAAGATGTGAAATAAAAACTCCTCACATGAATACTTGTAATTTCTTTGCTTCTTGTTTTACCCCTTATTCCCGCAAAAAATATGACGGCTTTTCGATTTCTTTGGCTTGCAATTAATCAGTTCTCCCCAAGTGTCGAGGGAGTAAGCATGGCCAAGCAGGGGACACTTGACTGTTGTGGGGTAACTGGGGTTACATGTCATGTTGTATTTGGTGCAATTCTGACAGGACAACATGAGCTGACCTTTGCCATCACTTTGTGTATCCTTTGTCTGACTGGTACATTTTCTATTTGCCTTACAGAATTCTCTGAAAATAGTATATTCAACAATGTTGATTGATTATGGTGTCTAACTCTATGTATCACTGTAATCGAATCTTAGAATGGTCAATTTATGTTAAACCACTGTCATCTGCATTATAGTTGAACAGTTTCTTGCCATCCACGTCTTATTAAACAAGGGTTTCTGGTTTAAACACTATATAGTGACACAAAGTTTCGGGCAAGTATTTCAATATTTCGGGCAAGTGAATCACATATGTCACTTGCCCAACTGGACAAGTGAATATAAAAGTTAACGTCGAACCCGGTCCAATATTGTACCACAATGCCCATGGTGCATTCTAACTAAAATTAATTACTGATAGCACAGTGCTAAAAAATCATACCTGTAAAGTACAGCCTGTAATCGCCCGGGGAGAACACTATAGGGTACTATAGTTGTATATAAGAAGTCCTCCTTTTTCTTATAGAGAAAAATCCCTGCTCTCTTAGTCTCTGATATCATAACGAGCTGGTTTCTGCATGGACAGTGTACACATTGTACAAATGTAACAGTATATAAAATATATGAGAGTCAAATATATGTACAGCAGTGAATAATAGGATACATGTAATGAACTGGAAAGAGTGAATAACCAAAATATTATCAGGTGTGCCGAAGAACGCCTAGATTTAACGAGTGTGCTGAACTTGTTCCATGCACCAGTTATATCTGCTAGCGTTCTTGGCACGAATGATCATATATTGGTTGTTGACGATAACCAATTAATTATCCTATTTATTATATACAATGTAGATTTTCTTCATAATTTATCGATATTTTTAACAGGAATTTTAAATTCTTTGATTGGCGGATTGTAACCAAACTTGTGATGATTTGGCAGGAGAAAGTCTGAGAGTGAAATTACCAAATTTATTTCGCAGTGTGAATTATGGCAATTTATTACACTGGGAACATTCAATAAAACGCTGCATCAATATAACAAATACTACTGCCTACAGTGAAAATAAAAATAAGTATAATATAAAAGCATGCACATATGCTATTAACATGATTGGTACTTGTAAATAAACATTGATAAAAAAAAATGTTTTTTTAGAAAATAATGCTGAAAAAAGTAACAAAATTGGATGTGAAACTAAAACATAAAATTAATGATAAAAATATTGCAGTTTTTTTAGCTGACTTAACATGTCGTCATTAACTTTTCTTTAAAAATCTTTTCCTCTGACCATTCAGTAGATTATTACCAAATCTGGTCAACAGCATCCTAAGGGTATTTTCTTAGAGAATAATGTTGATTGTATAGATCAAGCTTAAAACATGACAGCAGTTTCTATTTTAGACCACAGGGGTAAAGTCATCAATTTCTTTTCATATATCTCAAAAACTACATTTTTTTATAAGAGATACTGGAAAGTAAATGTGAATATCCGTCTTCTGCTTGGAAAGCTCTACTAAAGTATCCTTTGGGTCAAAATTGTAGGACAACACATTGTTAGAATTATTGCCCTGGAAAGGCAAAACAGAAGTTATTTACTGTTTTAGCTATTATATCTTGAAAATTCTTGATCATGTCAAATTTGTGGATGACTCCTTCCTAGAGTTATTTTCCTTGAAATGAGCCAGGTGAGTGAATCAAGCTCCTTGGAGCCTCTAGTTCACTTTTCTTTCTGATATGATAATAAACTTCCTGTAAGAATTTTTCACTTTGTTCTTTCACTTGCAGCACCTGTTGTGACCTTAACCTTGAGAAGAATGAATGTCCAATCTGCGGATTCCATGTCAGTGTCAAGGATGCCCAAGTCAATAGACAGATTTTTAACCTTGTTAGACTGTGCCAACGTCTTGAAGCTGTGCTGACAGACCAAGATTGTGAAGAGGCCTTTAGAGTGATCGGTAGAGAAGGCAATGATGGTAAATATGCTTTCCATAAAAGGTGAAAAAGAAATAACATATTTGTTTCTTGTTGCCTTACATACCCTTTTTTGTGCCTACCCTAAACATTTTATGGCCGTATGATTCATGCACCATTGTTTCCCCATTAACCTCATTTTCCGTAATTGGTTAGGCTCCTGGCCTCTTCCCAAAATCAGTAGGAAAATAACTGGATTACACTAAATGCATCTTAGAAATGGGAAACAAGTTACTTAGTCTGGGTGTTGATTATGCAAGCAAAACATGCTGAAAATCTCAAGCACTCAGTTTCAATTTTTGTTTTCAGGTAGCACCACACACTGTCTTCCTGAACCAGTAGTAACAAAGGAGGTAGATGATAGTAGTCAAAAAACAAGGAGAACCAGTTCAAGTCTCCACGACAACAGTCCTAATATGACAAGGATACAAAAAAGAGTGATCTCTCCTTGTGGAATTGACAAGTCATCACCTAATCCCAGATTAGGTGGTAAGAAAAGACATATTCCGTCAAATCAAAGGACTATGACCCAAATGCTTGTACCAGATAACAGTGATGGTGAAGAAATATTCCAAAATGATTTCTGTTTTAATGAAGAAATTACTCCAGTCAAGTGTAGGAAAACAGGGAGATATAAAAAGCCCTCAAAATCTGACAGGAAACAGGTCAAAGGTCAAGTTTCTGTTAATCAAACAACTATGAGTCAGTTCTTTGATTATATCTCAGACAGTGATGTGGATTCTGACGATGCAAAAATGGAAGTTGACGATAAATGTCAGCAAACTAGTGCCTCTAAAGCAAAACAAAATAATCAAGCTTCAAAGAAGTTCAACTCCCACAATCTTCGAACTAGAACCAAAATAAGCAAACTAAGTACTAGCATGTCATCTGTAAAGACATCTCCTTGTAATTCTGCATTAAAAAGTCCCTTTGAAAGGTCACCAAATATTGTAAGCCAAAAGACTCCTCCTAGTAAGACTAAATCAAGGAGAAACTCGATTGGGGGAGTCTCAAGAGTGCAAGAACTAAGAGAGGAGCATGCGGAAATTGCGAAGTCCAGAAAGAGTTTGTCACCTAAAAGATCTAGTCATGATCAAAGTTTAAAAGGAAACCTTAATACATTCTTGACAGGAAGTGGGAAGAAAAGTATTGACCCACTAGTAAAAAGAAATACTAAAGGAGAAACACTACTTCAAGTTGCTGCAATAAAGGTATGAGGGTCTTGGACAAGACTGGTCTTTTTTCTAACCTTACAAAAGCTTGTATTTTATTATACCTCCCAAGTGGGGGTGGGGTAATTAGTGATTAATGAAATTGTCAGAGTAAACTGTTTCTAATTAAATTAATTGATGAACGAATGTACTTTATTTTTTGATAAACAAGTATGTTTCATGATTGTCTTAACTAAATTTTTATGTCTTGAAATGATGTAAAATGGTCCAGAAAATAAATGCCGGTAATCAGCTACCACACTGTGTAATACCACATGTAAGTAGTAGAGTTGAGATTATGATTAAGTATTTTCTTTGCTTCCAGGGTGAGAAAGCTCGAGTGGAGGAACTCTTGAAAGCTGGAGCTACACCAAATACAAGGGACAATGCTGGATGGACTCCACTAGTAAATACCATATTTAGAACTTTCATTGGTAGTCTTAAGAAGAGAATGTAACTCTATGATGCAGAAAGTGTGCTTTAGCTCACCTGGCCATAGGCAATGTGAGCTATTGCCGTCACTTGGCATTCTTCACAGTCATCATCATTAACATTTTATTCAAACATCTCTAAAACTACTGTACAGAACTTAAAGAAAATTGGCATAATTGTTCCTAATGTTATCCTGCACTAAATGCCTTTGGATTTTTTACCTGCAAAAAATGGTCGCTGGTATTAAGAATAGAACATAGGGGTCAGTCAGAAGTGTTTTGCATATATGACCTGAACTGTAAGGTTTAGCCAAATTCTGACCTGGCAGTAAAAGTTTTAATAATCTAATAATCTGTTAAACCGTGTTTGAGTTATTGCCATTTTTTACATATTTTTGCTATTTTTAATGTAATTTTTTTTTTCTCAAAAATCATCTCCTCTGACACTGCTAGACCAATTAGAACCAAACATGGTATGAATGTTCCTTAGGATATTCTGCATAGAAGTAATGTGGGGTTATTTTTGATCTGTCATAAACCATGGCCACCATTACTAAAAATAGAACATAGGGGTTTAGCCAAATTCAGACATGGGGTTTAAAGTGTTCAGCATGATGAAGTCTATCTGTGTTTAAATTTTTGTGTTAATCTGTTATGCCATGTTGCAGTAATTGCCCTTTTTGATGTTTTTTTTCTGTCTTTTTAAAGTTGTTTCAGTCAACAATCTTCTCCCCAGAAACTACTTGGCAGAATTCAATGAAAATTGATTTGCTTGTTCCTTAGGTATGAGCATTAGGAATTTTTATTGAAAAAAAACATGGCCACTTAGAATGATGCAAATCAAGTCAGATGAGTGATTCATGCTCTTTAGAGTCTATAGTTTGTTTTATATCTTCTGTTTTGATATGCAAGTCTTTTGCAAATGAAATTTGTTAAACTTACTCCTTTCTCTACAATGCTGAATGAAATTTAATGAAACTTTCTCAGAATATTTATTAAAAATTAGAGATAGGTACATTGTACCTCCTATTAATGTGACATTTATCTCCAGGTATGTGTAATGCATTTTTGCTGGACTGATATTGATATCCTTATCAGCCCTACTTCATTTCAGCCTTAGGACTATTATGGATAAGATTTTGCCTATTTCTTATATAATGTACATGTATAAGAAAGATACATATAGTTCAGTAGTACTTTATTTTGTAGCATGAAGCTGTTCACTATGGGCATACAGACATTGCCAGAATGTTGTTAGCCCATGGGGCAATGATAAATGTTCCGGGGACTGATAATGACACACCCCTTCATGATGCACTGAGACAGAGGCAGTTAGCATGTGTCAAACTTCTTGTATCGCATGGTGCATGCACTACTAGCAGGTTTGTTTCCCTTTCTACACTGGTAATGTAAATTTTAAAATGATTCTGACAAATTTATGGAAGCAGTTATTGAAACTCATTGTAAAACTATTTGAAGGATATGAGATTTTTATACCTGGAGGCAATATTGTAATCATTTTAAATAACTGCCTGTTACTCTTTTCTGGAAGAGATAACTCAGATTAAGAAGATAGACCTAGGGTAAGGGATCTAACTGTTGAAATCAGTGATACATGTGTATCACATTCAATTTCACCAAAGCTTATCAAGCTTCCAATTGAAACAGAATGAAATCAGTCTGAGTTACTGTGATGCTTACATGAGATTGATGTAAAATGCTTAATACAAACGTTCCAATGATTTGTAAGAGTTGTGTCCCTTACCTGAGGTCTAACTCATTAAGTAGGCTTCTGGAACAGGGTTATGTTGCTAATAGATTAAAGGCATCACTACAGAAGTATTATGGTCCTCACCAACACTTGGTTAGTTATGGTGTATCCTTCTGTGTCCTGAGCTTAATCTAGAGGGAGAAATGGGCAAAAACTTCTTATTTGTGCTCACTTTTCCCATTCATCTATGAGAGGGAGAAGTTTTTATAATAGATAACATAGACAATAATGTCAATATTGTTAATTTTCAAACAGAATTTACTTGAACTTCTCCTGGTCATCGCTGTCTAGATATGGTCCTGTGCACCATGAAAACTAATATGTTCCCCATGTCATAGTTTTCCTTTTCTCTTATCCACTACTCCTCCTACAGTAAATGGATACAAATGAAATGTCCACAGAATATTTATCACATGTTCCTATTCACGCACCTCCTATTTTAAATGTTGATCTGAATCAGTTTTGGGGTTTCACATAGCAAAACACGCACTAGGTCATTTATGAATATGGGGACATACATGTAGTGGACCCATCCCTTATACATTACTCCTCCTACAACAGTGTATGGAATTGAATGAAACTTTTACAGAATCTTTAAAACATGTTCAATAGTTCACCTCTCATTTTAAATTTTAATCCAAATCTACATTGAGGTCAAAAGGTGCATGTTTTTTAGTGGGGAAGTTAGGGTATCAAGTTAGTGACCATTGCTCAGTTTTTCTAGTTTGCGGTTCTTTGTATGGTTATTTCATGTTCTCTGTTGTGTTTGTTTGTATTTGGAGGTATTTTTAGTGACCATGGTGTCCATCCATTCATCCGTCCTTAGTTCTAATCTGCAACTCCTCTGAAACTTTTAAATGGAATTTTATGAAACTTTACAGATTCTTTATTACATGATTTTATTAAGCATCTCCTATTTTGTTTTCCTGGTGCAAAATATAGACTTTGTCATTTGTTGACCAGGGGTAGGGGACAGGGCTTTCTAATCCAAGACTCCTCTAAAACTCTGGAATGGAATTTTATGAAACTTCCACTGATTCTTTTTTACATGTTGCCATCATGCACCTATTTTTTTATCCATCTAAATGCTTAAATCACTTGTGGGGTATCCTATATGGTTTCTGGGGAGGGATGTGGGAGTTATTACCAAGTGAGCATTGCTCACAGTTTTTATGGAAGATTGCAAACTATTAAGGTCTTATCTCAAGATTGTTGACAGTCTGCTCACCCATCTTGACTTTTGCAAGAATATTAAATGGTTTCCTTTGTTTGTTTAACAAATATTTATGGAATGATTTATTAGTTTAGAAACTGTCCATGTATATCAATTAAGTATGCCTTTTAGAAGGTTGAAAAATATCTCTACATGTATTTTGCATTCTGAAAAGTTAACATATATGAAAATATTGTAATTGCACTTTTGTCTATTAACTGTTTATGGACATTGTTTTAAATGGAGAATTCCTGGTCATCATTCACTCCAACAGTAAACATTATTTGTTATTTCATAGACAAAGTCACAGAAATGAACAATGAGAAATGTTGATAGTTTTATTTTTTTATTTTTATTTTTTTATTTTTTTTTTTTTCAGAAATATAAATGGACTTACACCAGAAGATTTTGCTGAAACAGATGAATTGAAGGCGGCACTACATTCAAACATCACCAACACTACAGTCTCAATCTCACAGGTTTGTCTTACCTTAACATCACTCAAGCATCACCAACACTACAGTCTCAATCTTACAGGTTTGTCTCACCTTAACACCACACAAGCATCACCAACACTACAGTCTCAATCTTACAGGTTTGTCTCATCTTAAAACCACACAAACATCACCAACACTACAGTCTCAATCTCACAGGTTTCTCACTTTAATACCACTCAGGTATCATCTACACTACAGCCTCAATCACACAGGTTTGTCTTACCTTGATACCACACTAGTATATAACAATATAACACTATAGTCCCATACCATCACCAGTTTGTTTACGGTTGCTGCTTGTTTGACTGGTCTCGATTTCACAAAAAGTCGTAAGTGTAAAGTTGATCGTAAGTAATGTCGTCATAAACTATAATAGTATTGTGGCGTCATGATTTACGATCAATTTCACAATTACGACTTTTTGTGAAACCGAACCTGATCTATAAAACCTTTACTTTGTTTTGTCTACTTAAGAAATAAGTCATGGAAACTCAATTTTATAATTGTTTTACCACAGGCTGGCCATTTATGTCGCATTATTTTACACTGAGGTATAGCGTTAGTATGATAAAATGGAGTTTCCATGGTTTATTTTGATTCTGATTGGTCTAGTTTCTTCATATTTTTTAACAAACAAGGCCTTTGTGGGTCATCTATGTATCACTTTTTTAAAATGGTTGTGGTCCAATGAGCTTTGAAGCACATCATATAAGAGTTTGTAATTGACTTCAGTTAGTTCTTTTTCTGTGTGTAACTTATCCTTGTCTGCTGAAAAGGTTTCACCAATTTATTTTGTTTACAAAATATGAAATGGACATTCTGAACTTCTCTGTCTCTTTCTTTCATGTGTTCTATGAGATGCAATATTGCATGCTCTGATCTGACATAGTTGTTGTATTACATTTTAGATAGATTTCACAGTGGTATCAATATTTATTTTAGGAAGTTGATGTCTTAGAATACCAACAACCATGTTTACTTCCTACGGGTCTGTCCAGAGACCAGAAAATAACATTACAGAAGTGTGCAACAATGATCCAGGGGAAAGTTGTGGATGAATTCTGTCCAGAAGGTACACACTGATTTTGTTACAGGAGTCATTTTTTGAGCAGTCAAAGTGATTATCAATGGATTCCACTGAATTACATACCTGTTAAGTACCATTCTGTGTAAGAATCAGGCTATGGGTGGCACACCATATTTCTCAATTTGGTCTTTTTTTTCCTCAAATGTATTCAATACATCTAGAACACAACTAAAAAATTATTTTGATTTATTCTGAAGCATCTGTGATGTAGAATATTTTTTTACTGCTTATATAGGGAAAAGTGCAGGAAAATTTTCCCACCATTTTTCCATGGTGCATTTTAACTAAATTTGACCTATCATTATCTTAAAAGGCAGATTTTACAAACACTTTGATGGTTATTTCTGGAGGTTATCAGGTATAAATACTTGGTTAATACAATAAAATCTCTGCGTTTTTTCCATTATGTGCCACACTTTATACACATTTTGCCTGATTCTTACATGGAGAAGTACTTAATCATACACCAGCAAACAACGTTTATGGAGGTTATGTAGGAACCACCCCATGAGTCCATCTGTCTGTCTGTCCACATTTCTGGTCAGCACAACTAAGTGGGTCAAGGGATTTTGATGAAACCTTGCAGAAAGATTGAGCATCATATGTAGATGTACATGAAGGAATATACTTACTATCTGAGGACTTCGAAGGGAGTTAAATGAACTTCAGTTCTACATTAAATTCCATTTGAAGTGGGGGTATTCATTTGTGAGTTTCTTACAGTATTTCAAGTTTCATGTTTCTTTTAATGGCATGACAGTTTCAAAAAATGCAAAACTGTTTCCCACCTCATCAGTGTAAAGATGCCTCTTATTTGCATAATACACATGTAAGGCATAGAATTAGAATATTTCCATATGTATTTTTTTTTATGGAGTACTAAAGCTTGCATGTTGGAAATCTTAACTATACTAATAGCTTAAATCATTCATTACTGAATTTGTGAATATGTGAATCTATATTTATTTCAGGAAAAATGTAGTAATAATTTTCTAGATCAAAGGTGAGGTTCGCATTTGGAGTTAAGTACAACGTAGCTGTCTTTGTAAGAATCATGCAAAATCTGAAGAATGTGATACACCCTTAAAAAGGCTACATATATTTATTTTTGTAATTAAGTTGTTTTATGGGTCTATACTATGAAATGTGTAATTATTCATTCAAATCTACCTGCTCTTAGGAGATAATCAATATTGAAAATCCTATATATTCAATTGTATTTGAGTGTCATTTACAGAGTTATCTCCCTTAATTTTTGAAATCCATAGTGCATTCTATATAATATTTATCTCCTATGAACACAGGTTATATGAAAAATTGAATGTTAATTTCTGTTTACTATGGCAATTCAAACAAAATATCAAAAATAAAAATATGTAGGCTTTTAACCCCTGAATCACATTTTGCATGATTCTTAGCTGCTACTTAAAAGTTCAAGGGCAATTAATTATTCATGTTTCAGTTACCCACATAGTGACGACATGTAATGAAGAGGGGATGTGTCCCAGGACATTCAAGTACTTACATGGTGTTCTAAATGGAAAATGGATTGTCAAATTTGATTGTAAGTTTCAAGTGACACAACTTTTGAAGGCTGTAGCTTTCATGGGTTTGGGCAGTAATGTCAGTATTTAGCATAGATAAAACAAGACCCACTTATGTTTTAGTATACCTTTTTATGAGTACCAGGCAGAGGTAGATTATGGTAAAAAAGGGTAACAACAAAATTACCGAACACTATTCTAATTCATAATTCAATTCCAAAATAAATCTGGCAAAATAGATTTTCCACCACTGGAGCAGCTGATACTGCTATGATCCTGACTTGGTACATGCATTTCAAACAACAGGTAACAGATGAACAATAAAACCGGACAGAAAATTTACTGCAGTGAGGCAAAAGAAGACTTGAATTGATTTTTGAGGTTATAACTGGAACTGTTTAGGAATAAAGTACTCAGAAAAATAGATGATATGCAAGAAAGTTGTCACAGAAAATGAGCATAAACTTGTTTGTAATCAATCCATTACTGAAAATTTTTTCATTAAAATTTTTAGGGGTCAAAATGTGTATTGAGTTTGGAAGTAAAGTTTGCGAAGAAGCTTTTGAGATACCAGGCACCAGTCAGAACATTGAATCCCATGCTGCTGAAAAGGGAAGGACTAACAGAATACATCAGGTAGTATAAGCAGATTTAAAGCAAGTAATATAGTTAAATTCTATAATTCTTGTGTTTGGCCCCTTTTTTAAATATTGAACAAAAATTGTGGTTGTACATGTATAATTTTATTTTTTTGTGATCATCATCTGTAGACACTTGGTGTTTGTGCAGCAATAACTTGAAAATATTAGTTGGTTGATTGTTAGGGATTTTTTTTAAGTAGTACACCTGGTAAGAATCATGCAAAATGTGATTCATGGGTAAAAAGCCTACATATTTTTATTTTTGATATTTTGTTTGAATAGCCATAGTAAACAGAAATTTACTTTCAGTTGTTCATATAACCCGTGTTCTTAGGAGATAAAAATTATATAGAATTCACTGTAGATTTCAAAATTAAGGAAGGTAACTCTGTAAATGACATTTGAATACAAAAGAATCTATTGGAATTTCAATGTTGATGATCTCCTAAGAGCAGGCAGATTTGAATGAATAATTACACATTTCATAGTATAGACCCATAAAACAACTTAATTACAAAAATATAAAATATGCAGCCTTTTTTGGCGGTGTATCACATTTTTCAGGTTTTGCATGATTCTTACAAAGACAAATACTTCAAAATAAAGGTTTGGATTGATTCTAGGGGTTGTGGTCCTAAAAACTATATTGCTTCTGTGAAAGCTTATGGGTGTCTTTGATGTTGTACAATAATCTGAACCAGAAATGACGGACTAGGATTGATTTTGGAGGTTACAATACGAGTCATTTAGGAATGAGAGACTGAAAGGAGGCCAGAAACATGTATTTTTCTGATTTCTGTAACTTGAGTTAAAGCTAATGGATCTCTTTGAAATTTTGCCACAAAGTGCCAAACTCAAAAAGGAAGGTTGGTATTGATTTAAAGTATGTTCAACACTTGTCTTCTGAGTTAAATTATCTAGCTTGACTTGTAAAGCAGGGATTTGTAGCACAGGTTCTCCTTTTACACCCTCCGAACAAATTGAAGTTAGTATTGGAATCATTTTGTCTGTTCATCTGTCATTCTTTCCACCAAAAGGAGGAAGTTTGGTAAGGATTTCATTTTGCCACATTGTTTGTGCATTTTTTAAAATTTGATTAAAGCTGATTTATTGGTGGTAGTTTTATAGTAAAATGGTTGCAAACAATGAATTCAAGCTGTTTTTGACAAGATTTATGACATTAAGACCGAAATAACAGAATGTACATGTATTTATGCAACTTTTAAAAAGATTTTGAAATTTTAACATTTCTACAATTTTTAGTATGGTTTTTGTCTGGAATGAATGTGGCCACGCATTTGTTCACTTAAGATATTTTCACATGAGTTTTAACTGACAGTTATGCACAAAATATATGAAGCATGAGAATGAACATGCATGTGGCCATTGTTAAAAGAATGAAGAACTGCACAAAACCTAGTGTTTCCAGCCTTTTTAACTGATTTTTTTCCAATTTCAGCCAAGTTTTGAAGGACATATATGTTCAAATTATTACCATAAACCAATCCAATCAACTATAAAACACAGTAAAGAGTTGGAGAAACATCATTAATTATTTTTTAGGGTAGACTTTGATTTTGAGGCCAAATTTTGTACTTACTAGAGCAAATTCTTTTGTAACAGGTATCTTAAGTTTAAATGAATGGATGGTTTGTTGCTTTATACAGGTGGAGCTTACAATATTGGCAATTTTGTTTGCTATGGGATATAAATTTCCTGTATGTGTGAGACTTTGCCATTTTCATGTTGTAGAGACATCAGTTTCATTATATAGTATGCCGGTAGGGGTATGCCTAGCACAACAATGCAAAAACTTTATATTTATATTTTCTTTCTCTCCTTTCAGCTCCCTAAATTATTTGAAGGTTATATGTTCTATTTCTATGGCAAATTCCAGTATCCAACACCAGATAAAGAGGATGTCGCTGAACTTGTGAAATCAGGTGGAGGACAAATAATAACACGAGAACCGAAACCAGGCCATACCCTTACAGAAATGGAAAATGTGCCATACCATGCACCATCTTGTGGTCCATTATCAAAATGTTGTATTTTTGTTATCCATGACAACAATGGTAAATTTGAACCAATCAGAACAGAAACTTTGTGTTCAGTGCCGGTAGCCTGGTTCTTGGATTGTATAGGGATGTTCAGGATCCAGTCAACTCTTGATTTTTAATTACTTTAAACTATTACCAGTATCCAAGTAATTCAATAATTTTCAATACATGTTTTTATGAAATTGTTGTGATTGTTTCATTACTGCAAACATTTATACCATCACCTTGTCCATCCATCTGTTCACACTTTTTTTACAGATTTCTCAATCACAAAACCCATTACTGATGGCATAGGAGAAAAAATAGGACTTTTTTTTTTTTAACTTTTTGTTTTTATACCCTACTACACAAAGTGACGAGGTATTGTGTGATACCGTCTGAAAAGTTGCCTGTCCATCTATTTGTCTGTCTGTCTGTACCCCAACAGTTTCCAGATAATAATTTGAGAACAGTTGAATGAATTTTTTAAAAATTTTACTTAGTTGTTAAGTACGATAAAAATACAGGTTAAGTTTAATTTTCAGTTAGGCCATTTTGAACATTTTGCCAACCAGTTTTTCCACCATTACGTGGCGAGGTGTATCATTTAATGTTCCATTAATGCTCTGTTTTGAGGGCATGTTTTTAAAGAAAGAGATACTGACTTCAATGATATATTTTTTTCAACTGTGTTTGAGGTGATGAACTATTTTTGAAGTATTGGAATGACAGTACAGTTACAATAACTTAAGTGTAAGTGTTTGTAAGAATCAGGCAAAATGGGAAAATCAGAAACATGCATGTCAAAACCCCACTGATCTGACAATGTAATATCATTCAAGGATACTTTCTCAATTTGAAAAGATCATTATTAATGTTAGAAAAATGAGATTATAGACAGAGTTATCTGCCCTTCAAATGTTCATTTTCAGTGCTTTTCAATGAAATTATTACTCAATGGACCAACATGATATGGAAAATCTTGTCTTTTGTCCTTGATTTGGATGGTGCAAATAGTCAAATTAAATTTTAAAAAGTATTGTTTTTTCATATCATGTTTCACCCACTGTCTGATTTTTACATAGGCTGACACTTAAAACCTTGTTGGTTGTATTAAGAATGTTTTCAGCTTTTTTGTCAGATTTTTGGACTTCTCTGGTTTTTTTTTCACTTCATAGCAGTAATATTTTTTGCCCAGTGACCTCCACTTTTAATTATTTCATTAATTAACACCTTACAGTGTTATTTGGGAAGTTTTGATGAAATCCTTGTTTCTTTTCTTAAGTAGTTTTAGAGGAAAATTGTTCGTGCCCAATGACACTATATGCACAACCAATGAAAAGGTCATTGACAAGGATATGTGTATATATTCAGGATGTATATAAATATACTTTGTATGAATTCAAAACCTACTAAGACAGAACCTTTTGAAAAATCTAGAGAATTCTTTTCCCACCAAAATTTCCAATGCATTTATCTAAAAAACAAGCACATTTACCCATCTGTTTTTTTCTTCTAATATTGTTCTAGCATGAAAGATCTTAAAACTTTCACAACCCTTTGAAATACTTATTGTTTTAAAACAAAGCTGCTAACATCTTGAAAGGAAGGCTAATTGAAAATGTGAGTTCCTATGAAAATGAGGGAGTATCAAAGAGGGTAAATTGAGAACATATAAACTATGACAAACAATGATAAGGACAAAAATAAGTACACAGAAGTGTTCAGCAAGAGTCCTCCTTAAAAATTGGAGGTGAAAATAAGAGTTCTTCATGCTCTGATGGATTGAGCTGTTCCTGCTTCTTACAAAACACCTACTAGGCTGTTTGTTGAAGGTCATGTCCATTAAAGAGAAGAGAATCTATGAAAAATATTGTTCAGAAGTCATTCTAGAAACAAAAGGACGACACTGAACAACTAGGTTATGGTGATGACTTACGTATCATTCTATGTAAAAATTGGGCAATGGATAGCATGGTTTTTTTTTCTGGTTTTGGTTTTAATTGCCTCTTACACATTCAGTACCTCTAGAAAACAACTGAAAGCTATTTAAATTTACCCTGAAGCTTCTGTGGCATTGAATTTTTTTTACTGCTTCATAGTGAAAAAAGTGCCTGGATATTTCCATAGTGCATTTCAAGTAAATTTGACCTACCAATATCTTAAAAAAGATCAACCTTTACTAACACTTTGATGGTTATTTCTGAAGGATATGAGATATAAATACTTTACCAATACAATAAGATCTCTGTATTTATTCCCTTTATGTGCCACAGCTTAAGACACATTTTGCCTGATCCTTAAACTGAGGTATACTTAACTGAACAGTACGTGGCATTAACCGGCTGTTGTCCCACCGAATAAGGATATCTATTTTTCGAAATATTTGTTATTTTTTTGTTATCCTTTATGTTAAAGGACATAACATGAACAGGTTAATAAGGCACCCACCATTTTAAAGGCCGGTCTAAGACCGGAAGTATTATGGTATACCGTTGTCCATACTTCGGACAACAACTCAAAAACGCTTTTACCAACTTTAATGAAACTTTGGTGAATTGTTCATGTATTTTGACGTAAGCTCCCCTTTGATTTTTATAAATTCCAGATTTTTCGTTTCCGTGGTATTACTTTGTATACTTAAAAAAGGGAGATAGCTCCCTTCCGATTTGTATAAATGTCAAATTTTACATTTTCTTGTTATGAAGTTTTACTCGTTAAAATAAGCCGGAAACGGCCAGGTAAATTTTATGCGTTGAAAAATCGTTTAAAACAGACCATTTGTTATGATGATCGATTAATAAATATAAAAGGTACTTGGTAACCTTGTCAGCAAAGTGTGTTTTAAACAATTAAGATAGATATGTATGGGTGAAAAATCAAGACAAACAAACTTAGTTAAATTTCAGGTAGCCTTAACCGTGCCATATTTCGTGTGCATTTTTTATTTACTTTTTTTGTAGGGGAGGGTATTTGACAGGGCTCACAATATTTCTAATTGATCACATAAATTCATTAAAAGCATAAGGACAAGTTAAAAGGGCAACGGACGTTTCATGCGCTTAAAGCGCAGCTCTTTATTACACTGAGGAGGGGGAACTGAGATTATTTTGAAAAAAAAATATTCTTCCCAGTTTGAGCAAAATAATTGTTTTTTGACACAGCCACAGATTGCAAAAATATGATAAAAAATTTCCCCTATTATTTAACAATGTAGATATTCAAATATTTTTTTTTTAACTGCGGCTGCCATTACACGGAATAACATTATGTTCTCGCTTGCGAAAAAAATTCTAACTCGACATACTCCCCCACCCCCTTTTCCTTGAGAGGAAAATCGTTTGTGCCCAATGACACTATATGCACAATTAATGAAAAGATCATTGACAAGGATATGTGTATTTATTCAGGAAATACATAAATATACTTTGTATGAATTCTTTTTTTTTAATCAATACCCTATCCTAGCGAGAATACCGCCAACGTCGCAGAGATATTTTTTGTGGTTTAGAAAATACCGGTTCGCTTTTTCATAGTATATAGTACCCAACATAATTTATTTAAATTTTAGACATTTTCTATCAAAATACAATTCAGATATCGCCAATACTTTTTATTATTGTAGATAATTGTTCGGTCTGATGCTATATAGGCCCTGCTATAGGCATTTCACTATTTTTAAAAAAAAAATCCTGGTGTATATGCATCCTGCTTGTCCTTTGAACACCATACGCATGCGCATTCGATTTGCGTTTAATGAATGTTGAAACGGTGTCAATTAAATTTGCATTTCAAATTCGAATAAGAATTTGTTTCAATGTCATCTTCGTTATTTTTTATTCAGAAGTCATATGACCGATTGTAGTTCGAATTTGCATATTTTGCATGGATATGATAGAAAAAGAACAGATATTGTGAAATGCAACATATGCACCATCGTATAACCTTTATACAAATAGTAAATACTTACAGATATCATCTAAATGTCTTCAACAAGTGTTAACACACCTTTAAGTAAGCTCTGAAAGGCAACGACCACAAAAGTAATAAAATACGCATTCCAATGTGCTTGATTAGTGATGGGCGTTAACTTCTTTAGTTGAGACTGGATAGCACTTGGTATAAAATTTTAATTTTTGAATCCAAATTATCCAGTCATTTAAAAAAGCTTTATTACATTGCTGATCACTTTCAGTAAAGCTCATTTCTGTTATTATAGTTGTTAATTTTTACCGTCTGCAGACGATGTAGTATGGCTCCTGCTTCTGTTGGTACGTTTTTATGTTATCGCAATTTATCAGCATCCCTCCCCTTTTCAAAGCCTCTGCATCCGCCGCTGGCTGCCGCCCCCAACCCCCACCCCCCCCCCGTGATTGTATAATATACTAGTAACATGTCTAATCGGCAATCCGCCTATGTTTTTAGAGATTATCCATATGTCAGTGGATGTGTCTATTTTATTTTAAAAGCGGAACCTTGTCACTTGGTAGATTATGTGTATGATTGTATGTGAAAAGTAAGTATCATGAGTAAGTCTTCTATATCAGTACATTACCAAAGGACAAGTCTACGTGTAATATCTGAAGAGCACAATGACATGTGGGGATAAGTTTCGGTGATTTTGGACCATTATGGGTACAGGAGACCTAGTGGAAATGATATCTAGCGTAAGGATGTTTAAACTTTCATCAGCCCTGCACCAACGGAGAGTGGGCATAAGATAAACAGAAAATATGCGAAAATATGAATATATTCCACTTACAGATTTAAGAGGAAAATACTTTATGGCATTGCCAATAAAGATGAAACACTGCGCCATGGAATTACCAAGAACTAGTCAAATAAAACCTTGGTACAACCACCACGTGTCTTAACTGAACCAATTTTTGAAGTTCAAAATAGGGTCAGTTTATAGAGGTTTGACTGTAAAAAGCAAGATTAAAAAAGAATAACCTTGTGATGAGAATTTTCGTCATTAATCCCAGTGAACTTTACAATCCATGATCTTTTATAATAAAACAGGATAGAATTGATACGTAAATTTCAAACGTCACCAGCTTTCATCTTAAAACGTAAATTAATGTTTTTATTGTTAATTTGTTACAATGAAATTAACATTTGCTGTGTATTGGATTTTGGCAATATTTTGTGTTTTTTCCACCGGAGGAGCTATTAATAACAAAAATGGTGAGATAATACGCTAAATATTGATAACAGGACAATAAAATATATATGTTAAGTTGAAATGACCTCGTTCCATCTATCTTAAATTTAAAGTTTCTATCAATGTCCCATCCGTGTAGTGATTGTAACCGTCCGAGAAATTATAAATCGACTTATCTAACAGTTGGGATGGCTGGGGGACATCAAAGTTTATTTGTCAGGTTTTAGTTAAAAGAATAAAATGGAACGATTAAAAAATATACTTATTTATTGAATATAAACACTGTCAAAAGATAACTATAGTAATATTGCAATCGTACTAATATCACTATATTGGACTTTGTGCAATATTAGAAGCATGTGTAAAATCACTCCTCAGCTAAGAACAATTATGAAAGTTTACTATCATATAACAAAGGGTTATTGCATGGATATTGGTGAATATTGGTCATCGCAGAGTTAAATATTGCACTCGCACGCTCATTAAACATATCTGCTCGGGCCAATATTCACCAATATTCATGCAATAATCCTTAATTATTATATATTTAGTAGAAAGTACTACAGTTTTGAATACAGGTCTCAATTGTTTGGCCTGTATCAAACATTCTAAGGTCACACACTTTACCACACCCCCATGCCAAGACAAACCACTCCAGAATTCAACTTTAGACCCTGCTGAGATAATGACCACATCTGTACTATCGCGTTACCAAAGATAATTAATGCCTGTAGGGGGCAGACCAGAAATTTTTTGGGGTATTTCCTGGCATGTTTATCGTATGGCCGCCGAACTTTTTTCACATCCCTATTCAGGGTCCTCTATCATTTTATCTGCCGGGTCTCTAGGACATTTTGTATTATAGGGTTATTTCATGAGTATGAGTCAATATATAGCGTATTGACTTTTGATAAATATTGCACTTTTAAATTCTATTGAATTGAATAGAAAAAAAAATTATTACTATGTAATAAACTGTTCTTCTCTCATATTCAAAGAAAACAAAGTATACATATTGCATGGCAAAATCTGTCAAGGGTAGCAGCCGTATCACCCTCTACCAATACTTGTCCCTCGTGTAGATATAGATATCTCGGGATGATACAGCATATGATATTGATTATTTCATGTATTATTCTTTACATATCATATCTTTAGATTATAATATAACTTTTTTGTACATGCATTATTAGTGTTTGTTTAAACGCTATATCATTTACCTATATCGCGTACCCAACATCACATCTCTAAACCTATATTGCATACCCTATATGTCGCACCCCTGGAGCTATATTACATAAATTAAATCGCACCCCTTCAAAGACAGTACTTGAAGTATGGTTAAAAATATGATCAAATGAAGATGGCATGTCAAAACATGTATCACAGGCAGTATCAACCCTCGACCTATATCAACCCGCTGGCCGATGGCACTTTTGGTTGATATAAGAGCATCGGGTTGATACAGATTTTGCCATGTATTATTCTTTATGTCTAATATTTCTTATGCAGTGGGACCAACTGCGTATTACATCGGTGGAGTTTTAGAGACGTTTGTAGAAGGAGACTATAATTTTACCTGCAACGTTATTGGGAGCCTAAATGCTGCAGAAAATTTTACGGTACCGATTTTTTATGAAGTAATTCAAGTTGATGTCCGTCATGACAACATCACAGATACTTACAATACAACAGCTACGATTTTCAAGAGGATAAACCGGTTTTCCCATAAAAAGCGGTTTGATTGCTCATTTAGTATTGGCACGACAGAATATTCGACAACCAGCGACGAATTGAATGTTCATTGTGAGTGTTAAGTGTAAATTTGTGTAAGAATCAGGTAAAATGAGATAATCAGAAACATGCCTGTCAAAAACCCACTTATCTAAAGATATAACTTCGCTCAAGGATGCCTTCTCTTTTTGCACAGACCTTTTTTTTTTATCTCTGCATCACTGGATTTACTCAGATTTTTTTTAGAGAATGTTAGAAAAATGGGTTTTTTAACAGAGTTATCTGCCCTTGAAACGTTTATTTTCAATGCATTTCAATGAAACTTTATGAAATAGTCAATTTAAACTTTCAAAATGTTGGATTTTTTTCATACCATGTTTCAACCATTGCCTGATTCTTACAGAAACTTACACATGAAGAATGTTATTGTTTTTCACCATACGACTTTTTCTTTCTCTGAAAAACAATGTCATAAAATGTCATACGCATTTTGGAGAAATTCTATTTACCAGATTTTTTTAAAGCCTGTGAAATAGTCAAAATTACGGATCGTGTACAAACTTGTGCGCACGAGTTTTAAATTTTGTGTACACGAGTTACCAACTTGCGTTCAAGATTTGAAACTGGTGCGCACAAGATGTAATTATTTGCACTATTCATTAAATGGCATGGCAAGACTTCCTTACAAAATTCATCATAGAATCTATGTAATAGGTCTTAATAATCTCGAAATCAATTTCAGTGACCTATGTTTTATATCAAATTTTACTGAATGTTTCTTTGAGATAAACGAGGTATATCTTTACTTTTAAAATATCATCATTTGAGATAATTGGTCGGGAAATATTCTTATATGTATTCTGCGAAACCTAGCTATGTAGAAACATTGGTATACAGATGAACATGCATATTTTACAATGAAGAACAAATAACTATCAAAAAATACAGCAAGGAACAAAGGTTTTAGTACAAATAAAAAACTAGCTAAAAATAAGAATTTCAAATATAAATACAAAGTTTAGGAGCATACAAAAAGATGTGGGTTAAGGTGTGGTGGATAAAAGCAGGATGATAAGTGAATGGCTAAATGAAAAAATCCATTTTCTTATTGATAATTCTGATAGATTGACACAACTTGCGGAGTTAGACCTTTTTGGGGGTATTCAATAGTTTATGAACTTTCTGGCAAAAATGCTCTTGACCAATAAAAAAACGGCTATAAGCATGAAGAATTTTATGATTAGAATTATTAGTTTATTGAACGTTATAACGTTGGTTCTTATCGATATATATTTTTGTTTCTATCATGATGTTATGGGAATTTTATGTTTTTAATATAACATGAAATAGGTAGGTTTCGGTGACCCCACTTTTTTTATTGAAATATGAAAAAAAATATTTTATACAAATTTTGAAGGATTGTATTTCCCAATTTTTTCTCTGCTTGCGAAATAGTCAAATATCACCACATAATCTATGTTAAAAATCACCTTCATAAGGGCAACATTTTCTCGAAATTAAATTTTGTGACCTGTGTTTTTATATTTTAATAATTTAAAACTTTTATAGTATGTTTTTTCAACGTCATCTTTGAGTCAAATGAAGAAAACCTGTAGTCTGTTAATATTAGGTATGGTCTACCTTATAGAAAAAATACCCTACATATATATTATTACCTAAGTATATATCAAAATGCGTGAATTGTAATTTCTTAATCGAAAACACATCGGTATGGTAAAAGGGCGGAAAACAAGAGAAAACAGAAATAATAATAAACAAATCACGCACACAGTCAGTAACATAAAATAATGTTCATAAAGACAAACTAAACATCAAATGCAATTTTAAGTAACAGTATTTGTAAGAATCATGCCAATTCTGTGATACATATCGAAAATCCAATACTAGTATCTTCTATTGGCATTTACAGAGTTTCCTTCATATAAAGTATACAATCTGAGACGGAAAAAAATCTGCATCATTTTTGTTACAAGTCAATGGATGGCCCTTGTTACTTAAATATCCGTCCTCTCATCCTCCATCATGCAAAAATGCTATTCCCAAGTCACAACTCTTAGACTTGGCCTTATTTACAACCAATATTTCTGAGCTCAAAATGACATGATAAAACCCTTGTTGGTCAAGTGAGCAAGTAAAGTTCTTGATCGAGCGACCATACACATAGGTTTCCCAGGTTAATAAATTCTATGAAACAAAGGGTTTTGAATTCTATAATATCTATCTCCTTAAAGCAAAGATTATATGTGAAGTCACATGTTAATTCTGTTTACAATAACATAGCCACAAGGAGGCTTTTATATTCGGCCATTTTTTTTATTATTCGAAGAAAATGTATCCTTTTGTTCCGGAGAAAGAAGTTTAGAAAATATACTGCCGAAATAATTGTTTCATTTCCTCACCAAATTAAATGCAAAATAGGACATTAAAGGAACATTAAATGATACCCCGCCAAGTATTGGTGAAAAAATAGGAATGGCAAAATGTTAAGAATTGCCAAAACTACATTTTGATCTGTAATTTATCGTATTTAACAACCGTGAACAGTTTAAAACAAGTAATATCTTTAAAAAAGATAGCCGACGCAGTAAAATTTTAAAAGTTTCTACACTTCTTTCAAGAAAATAACACATGGTACGCAATATCAAATTTTCGATACATTTTTTTTCGAACGCCACTAAGTTATCAGTTTTTGGCGATTCGGGAAACAGAATTGCAATCAGTTGACTTTCGTTTCCATTGAAGAGCGTCCATAAGGTCAAAGGGTAAAAAGCACTAATATACCGACTGCGTCGAAAAAAAATTATCGTGCAAAAGTTATCATCGAACGGACACAAAACACGTGACACATTTATTTGATTTAAAAGTTTTCTTAAACAGGATATGATAACGTAATCCATTTTTGTCCGCCTGCAAAGGGATTTTGATATGAGGGCGCATGTCAATCTTTCTGTCCATCCTTGCATCCATGCATCCGCCTGCTTGTCCTTCCGCCACACCTTAAATTGTTAGTGTCTTTACACCCATATTTCTCAATAGATAATAATGTAATAATGTAATAAATACATTAGTGCCTAAATGTACATGTATTATAAATCATACAAGTTTGAAAATGAAAGATCGGTCATACTGTATGAGTTGCCGCTTAAAAATGTATATATAACGGTTGCTATTATGAATTTCTTAAAGTTGGAAAAATTAGCTATGACCGGCTAATAATGTGCGAGTTATCTTCGAGGAAATTTAATTATTCAAAATTTGTATTGTTCGGGCTCTCTCGCTAAGATGTCCAAACAATTTTGATAAATCTATACAACCGAAATGAACAATAACCAAAAATATCGACGTGTTGTTCTTTTTTACAAATACAAATGTATACTACTTAAACGTGATTTTTTCCCCAAATAGATGGTCCGGAAGGAGCACAGCTTACTGGGACTACGATTGGAGTCTTAGGTTATAGTGCTGATTGGACCTGTTCAAGTGGATATGTGTACCCAGAACCAACCTTCAAATGGTATAATGACACGGATGAAATTACCGTTGCAAGTAATACTACGGTCGAACGAAATGGTGTGCGTACATGTTAAAGTACATTTTGTCATATTCATTGTAGAAAACAAGCCTTGCAAACCGTATTGCTAGCTTAAAATCTTAATCTTTTCTGTGGGTAATTCACAAAATATTACATTGTGATTGGTACTTGTGAATATATTTCTGTATTGGATGTGCTTTTTCATAACAAAAAGCATTGTTTAAATGACGTCTCGTTATGATTAGATTGCCATAGGCTCATATCTTTTACATACTTAGTGATACTTCCCTAAACAGGCATCCACTCTGGATTACAAATCATGACGATATAATTCTGCATGATTCCTAATGTCACTATGGTTTATATCTGCTTTTTAATCATCTCAATATGTTTCCTGATTACCCAAATTTTGGCCTAATCTGTTTTTAAATATTTCAGTAAAGGTTCTTTGAATAACTGCATCAAACGATTTGTTCCATGGTTTAGTATAACTGAAAAAAGTTACAATGGAAATCTCTAACCCCAAAAGTTGTCTGTTTCCACGACAAGTCTTGTCCCATTCATTGTAACGACTAACATATTACAAAGTCAAAATCACGCATTTGTTGTTTAACAAGACATCAACGAATTAAAATTCTTCATTATTTATCGGCAAATGATTGAACCCGCGACCTTCTGCACTCGAGCCGAGAACTCCAAACCTATTTAAAAAAAAGTTCATTCATTTAAAAATATTGTCAACTTTTTATATAATGGCATGCTAAATCGACTACTTTGTAACTTGGCGTACGACTTTTTTTTGCGTACGTTCTAAATTGGTGTAACCTGGAAGCCCGGGTAATACTTTCTGTCAAATACAACCCTATTTTAGGGTCGCTTATGATATTGACCAGGGAACTAGATTACAAATTGATGATGAAATTGGTGGTCTGTAACCTAAATCATACAATTTTTCCCGAATTTGAAAGATTAATGCATTTTCTAAAAGGGTGCAGCGTCTAGAGTGAATTTCGAGGGTCAAACTCTGCTCGGAGCTTGGTAAAATTATAGGACGTCGCTAACGCTCCGTCTCTATTATGGTGTTTGTATATAACATTTTATTGCATATTTTGATTTTCGTTTCAGAACCTGGCTATATATACTCGTTATGAGCAGAAATATCATGTTGATGCTGTCGAACTCAGCTTAAATAACACTGAAATTAAATGTGTTGTCTCTACAACAGGCATATACAAAACATCTGTTATGTTAGTTAAAAGGGTTATTGACGTATACTGTAAGTATTAAGTACGTCTCTATTTAAGAATCAGGCAAAATGTGAATAAGATGTGGCACGCGAAGGAAAATAAACGCAGATTCTATTGTATTGTCCTAGCCTTTAGACACCATAACCTTGAAATATCATCAAAGTGTTTGTAAAGTTTGCCTTTTTTAGATATTGATAGGTCATATCTTGTTGAAATGCATATTGTAAAAACAAATGTCCGCACTTTTTCCCTATATAAGCCGTAAAAATATCCATTTCACAGATTGTGGATAAATTTAAATTGATATTCAGTTTGTTAAATTTTTTTGAGATGTAATGAAAATATATAGGGCAAAAAAAAGACAAAATTGAGAAAATGATGTACCACCAATTGCCTGATTATCACACAGAGTGGTAGTCAATCGTTATTGTATGTATAATTGTTAATCGGACTATTAGAAAAAATGATAATAATTAGGTTGAACATGATAACGTCTGTAACATTTTTAATTATCCCCCCCTCCGAAATTACGACGAGGGTGTTAATCAATATAATCTCTGAATGCTTACTTAATGAATTTTCACAAGTATTGGCAGTCTAAATTCATCCCCACTATGGCATGGCTACTGTATCCACTTGTGTCATAGGAACAGGTGCCATGCTTGATATTGTGAGGATGGTTCCATTCAAGACTCCTTTCATTCTAATGATCTTTCTTTATTTTGTTTTTAAGTAGCAGTCCACTTAAAATTTAGACACAGCCAATGATAAAGTGATCATGTCGAAGAAATTTCTCCAAACAAACGATGCTTTTTCCGTCTACATATAATATACTCTCACATAACGATAAACATTTCTGCATTCAGATCTGCACTTTTTAGAAAATCATACATTCATCTCCCACCAAAATCAACCAAATGAAACTAAATAAAGAACAATAACTCGTGCCAATTTCATGTACAATCTATATAATTTTGTATCTCAAAAGCGCAACAACCAACTGAATAACTAATACTGTTTATTTGATCAGTAACTATTCCTGAACAAGAAATAAAACTAAATTTGGATAAAGGTTTTGAAATCCATGAATCACCTCTGATTTTTAGAAAGATTGATACTTAAGTATTGGTCTTTGAAAGAATCATACAAATTCTCTAATAAGTGATACACCCCAAAAAGGCTACAAATTTTTATTTTTGTTATCAAGTTGCTTTATATGATGAAATGCATAGTTATTCATTCCATTCTGTCTACTTTTAGGAGATAATCCACATAATCCTTCAGATTCAATTGTATTTGAGTCTCATTTACAGAGTTATTACCCTTATTTTTGAATTCTACAGTACATTCTATAAAATTTTGATATCCTAAGAACAAGGGTTATATGAAAAGCCACATGTTTACTATTACATTTTAAGCTAAAAAAATGTAGGCTCTCCAACAATGAATCACAATTTTAATTTCATCAAAAATTTGGATCAGTCGGGTCTTTCTTTGTGCAGTTTGTCAGTTAACTACTTTGAAAGTCCAAAAGGGGTTTCGTTCAGCGTGGTTTCACTGTTTTATTGTTTGTGGTAATCTTGGAATGATTTCACTTTTAGATGGACCTAAGTTTGAGTTTGTAGGAGCAACTTTTATGCTCCCATACAGATACTTCAATTATGACGAAGGAGATAATGTGGAAATTACCTGTGTTGTGAGTGGACATCCCCAAATAACATCCGTGTCATGGAATAGCATCTACCAAACAGCACAAAGTATGTCACTAATGAACTAGTCTTAACATCATGGCCGATCCAGTTGGTGAGGGTAATGGCGTTTGAAATCTCACTTTTGTTTGACATTTTAATTAATTTCGTGCATTTGGATGCGAAACTTGACATGTAATATCATGGAATATCCCTACCCACTTTTACAAAATATTGAGATCCTCACCTAAGCATTATAACGGACAAGTAGGGACGTTTGTTACATTCCAAACAGCGATTGAAGCAAACTCATGAAAAGTAATGAATAATCTAATTAATCGTCAATATTGTCAATATTGCATCGATATCGTATTTTTATATAGTATAAAAATCTGTCAAAAAGCAATACATTGTCGAAACTGCAATGCAAAGCTACCACGGTTTATCAGTTCATCAAAAATAGTTTGGCATTAGATAAAACGAACCTTTAGTAATTTTTCATGCATAAGGTCAGGTTACACGGAAACATGATTTATATTCGAACAATTATTTATACATATTTTCATTCAATACATTCTCAAACGGAAACTTTTGGTTTTTTTTATCTAAATAATTCATAAACCCGTCGTTTTACAAATTAGTTTTGAGGTATCAAATACTCCCCATACATATAATTATGGAGCAACCCGTGTGGTAACCGTGTAGTCCGAAGCAGTGCAATCCATACATTACAAAAACCTTTATTATGTTGAAATATCTTCAATGCACATCATAACTAACCCCAAACACTTAATCCTGAAAATGTAGAGCTGTGAGTATTTTCCCACCACTTTCATTTCCATCGCTGCAACCAGCCAAACTTTGTCCTTTTTTACCACTTTCAGAACGTTTAATTGGTTCAACTATGCTTTCTAGGTGTGTGAACTATATTTCAGCTAGTATAAGTAAAGTGATAATTGTGGGTTTTTATAATTTTTTCCTTCATTTTGTTTTAAACATTGATGCATACAGTTAAATAATAATCAAGGGAACCAAGGTCATAGCGATAATCAAAAGAATGTAATCCAGGGACAAAGACCAGTCATGGAAAACAGACATATTCAACAAATACAAAAAATGCTAGTTTCATATATTGTAAATTTCGATATGCTGTACATGTGTTTCAAGGAGTAACCTCTCATCAGCAGCATCAAAATGAAATATATAGGAAGATCATAATCAAAATATTAGTTGTATACAAGAAGTACTCATAACCAAAACTATCGGAAGAGGGAGCCAAATCTATCACCGAGAGGTTCTACCATATGCAATGCAAGGAATGAAGCCTCGGTGTTTTACGTATTTTGAAATTTTGAATACTGCAAGATTTCATAAATAGGGTAGATAAAATATGATATTATCCGGGGTCAGACAAGTCTGACTAATGGGTTGGTGAATACCCTCGGGGTCCTAAAGGACATAAAGTAACTTAAATCATTCATACTTAGTAACAAAAGCATGAATGAGCAACTAGGACTCCACTAAAAACTGGGAGCATGGATCAGGTGCACCGGTAGGATAAGCGTCCTCTGCTTTTCTAGAAACACCCACCGAGTTGCTCATAAAAAGTCAAATCCGGTGTAGATAAACGAGGAAAGAAGAACTATGACACATATAATAAATCGGTTTTCATGGTGCAGATGGATACACCATACCGATCCACGAGTACACGATGACGACCATAAAACTTCTGTAGTGATGACTTCAATCTTTATCAACATAACCCTGTTCCAGAAGCATATTTTAGAATTCCATATACATATCTCCATCAAATTCCTTTTTACTTTAAAATTTTGTTCGGTTTACCAAAGTTCAAAATACATTTGAACTAATGTAAACGGATTTTTAAAAGTGTCTGTTTTACACAGGTTTTCGGATTTTATAGGTTTCAAAACTCTTAAAATGTTATCAATATGTTGCCTTTCTTTTGGCGTAACAATTATGTTTTTGGTTTGATCATCTACGATAGTTACCATATTCTAATATGACGTGTTTCAAGGGCTTTTTTAGAACAAAGCCATGGTAATAAAAGTGATAAACACATGACCAACATTTCGTGAAACACATAGGCTGCGTCTATTCAAAGAGTAATCAAGGGAACCAAGGTTATAGAGGTAATCAAAAGAATGCAATCCAGGGACAAAGACCACACATGGAAAACAGACATACACAACAAATAACAAGTAACTAAAATCATACATACAAAGTAACAAAAGCAAATGAGCAACTCAGACTAAAAACTAGGAGCATGGACCAAGTGCACCGGTAGGGTAAGCGTTCTCTGCTTTTCTAGAAACACCCGCCGAGTTGCTCATAGAAAGTCAAGTCCGGGGTAGATAAACGAGGAAATGAAAACTATGACCCGTTGAATAAATCAGTTTTCATGATGCAGATGGATACACCATAACGATCCTCGAGTTCATGATGACGACCATAAAACATCCGTAGTGATGACTTCAATCTTGTAGCAACATAACCCTGTTCCAGAAGCCTATTTGTTAGAGTTCTAGCGCGATACAAAAAGTCTGCGTAGTTTCGGGAAGCTCTGGCATAACGTATGAGTTGTGATATGAACACTCAATACGCAGGTGCTGAAGGAATGTTGCCACAGATGAAAGGAAAGTTGACAATTCTGAATGACAAGTCATCACATTTTTCGTAAAGTTTAGTCAATAGTTTTCTTTTAGCATCGATTTGTAAGTTTAGGTCAAGATATGAGGCTGACCTTACAGTGTCTGTAGTATCCTTTATCTTGAATTCTTTGGGGTAGATGCGATGTATCAAATCCCCGAAATTAGGATTGTTTAAAGATAATACGTCATCTATATAGCGGAAACTGAGATTAAAGGATCTAACCAAACGATATTCTTTCTTTCGGATCAAATCAGCTATAAAGTCAGCCTCATAAGAGTGAAGGAATAGGTCACCTAGTAAAGGAGTACAATTTGTTCCCATTGGAATGCCGACCGTTTGTTGAAAAACACGTCCACCACACTGGACAAATATGTTGGATTAAAAATTCCAGCATTTTGTAAACATCTTCCTCTGTATATCTGGAAGATGATTTGGAATTATTTCTTACAAAGTATGAGGATTCTCTACCAAGAACTATATATTTGTATCTAGGTGTACCGTCTTTTTTGGAAAAACAACGATGTATAATGTTTTTAAGTCGGGATTTTAACTGAGTATGGGGAATAGAAGTATACAGTGTTGAAAAATCATAGGTTTAAATGGTATTATATTCAGATAATAGTCTTGACCTGATTGTCTCCATAAGATCGTTTGAATTTTTCATTATCCACATTGAATTAATACCACTACGGGAGTTACAAGCGTTGTGGTAGGACTGCATACCCTCTTTGACCGTTAAAAATATTTAAAGAGGTTTGGTGGTACAATTTGCAGACAAAAAATTACCTTCGCAGATGTTTATTCGTAATACAAATGACGGATGATAGATATCTTTATGTCGAATAATAATGGTATGTAACACATGCTATCTGAGACAAATTCAGGGATTTCTGGAACTTGCTTGACACATTCAGTCTTTGGTCCAACACAGCAGAATATTGCGAGAGTTTGTTGATGACAAAAACTGACATAACAGTCTTCCTCTTTTGTATGCTCATTAGTGATTTTTGAGAAATTCACATGGCGGTAACCCTATTTCCGCCATCTTACCAAATACGTTTTTGGATTCATACAGCATATCATGTCCTTAATTTTCATTCGCCATTTTCGGACCTTGGAGCCAATGCTGTCACTGTCAATTCGAGCAATACGTAGATAGTCTCTTTTTCTCCCCTGCTAGTGACGTCAAATACCATTTACGTCAAAATTGCAGAATAATATTTTAATATTTTAATACCTTATCAAGATTAATTAAACAATGAGTGTACTGGTAGGATATTATCTTTAATCATACCTATTATTCACATTCCTTTCCTCTGTACCTGTAGGGTATTATCATTAACCACACCCATTACTTACTTCCCTTTACTCTTCCCTGAATTGGAAGTTAACCACATTCTACACGTTGACTCCCAGAACCACGTCGGTTTAGGAGTAGGCCAGGCCGCACAGCCGCTAGTAGGACATACTCTGACTGAGTTCTTCGTAATCTCAGCATGGCTCTCAGCGACATTTTATTATAATATTTGGTTTTGTTCAAGGACATTAAGCTAACATCATTTGTTCGAATTTTCCTTTTGTTGATGGGACTGATTCTGAATTTTAGATAAACCAGAGATTGAGGTTGTTGGTCATGATTTGATTGAATCAGATTCAGGACATTATATTTATGATGAAGGCGATAATCTTAATCTTACGTGCTTAGTTACAGCAGCGTACCCTATTCCTAATGTGTCCTGGATCCATCAAAGTGACCAAGGTAAGTATAGTCCGAATATTCTAATACAATTATGCCACAAAATTGTCACATGTAAAAGAGCGCTGTGGTATTGGTGATTTTCGTCCGAATAGCGAAAATACATTTGTATTCTAAATATTTCTTACAATTATCTCTCGTGTTATTCTGTTTACATTATGTTTATATAGATTGAAGTCCATGGGCTGGGGCGGTTCATAGTGCACCCCCACTCATCAACTTTATGGTGACTTGTAGGTACCTTTATACCCCCCATTACTGAATCAATTTGTCGCCAAATAATATTCTCGGATTCTTTTTTTTTCAGTATAAGCCTATATTTGTACCCACTGGGTAAGAAAGCCAAGATTTTTGTGACTCAATAATTTGAGCATATCAGCCTTCCTGGGACAGTATGTGTGAACAAACTAACAAAATAATGTATAATTATGTCGTCCAGTGTCCCAGCTTTACAATGGTAAAAGCCCACCGAAAAATCGCTTAAATTGACATATTATTCCATTAAAAACCCGTAGAGAATTTACGCTTCAGTAAAAAAAAAATGGCTTATTTGGTATTTTCTGTGTAGAATTGTAACAATTAAAACTTCTCGGTTTCTTTTGGTTAATTTTGGCGATTTTCGTAGTCATAATGTATCCAAAAAATGCACAAAATGGAATTTTCGATTTTTGCGTAAATGTCACATACATTTGACTCTACAAGTATTGCTCAATTAAAAGGTCTCAACTTTAGTATCATTCGATAGACAGTTAAATTTTTATACATAAATGTACCACGAAAAACTAATTTTCTATAACCTTGGATATAACCTTGATTCTCTTGATTTTTAATAGAAAACTGGTCTCAGTATCAAATATAATTCTCATTCACAGCATACGGACACTGTCGAACTCATAATTTAGGCATTCATGATTAAGATAATGATGTACCTAACATATCTGATCAATTCAGACGCTTATAGTTTCCTCTTGGGGTGACAATTACTATAAAATGGAAAAAATGGGAATTTTCATAATTTCAGATTTTCTCCTATATCCCCCGTTATTGTCATTTTTTTCTTCAGAATACCGTAGTTTAAACAAGCTTTTGCGTGATACGGTACACTAATATAGTGTCTTAGCTTGCAAATGAGCCCAAGTAATAAATATAACAGCAAACTATTTACATTACACAAATATACAAGCAAGAATTACAAAGCACAGGATAACAAAATACGCGGTATTTGCAATGAAACATGTTTACGATTTGTTTTAGGACCAAAACATGCTATACTGACCAAAGCTAATTTAGATAGCTCACAAAATGATGAAATATTCACTTGTGAAGCTTATAATACGGAAGGGACAGCAAACATTACAGTCAGGATAAATGTTCAATGTAAGTAGCATGCATTGCGTACAGACTGGCAGAGTGATATTATGGTGAGCTATGATACACGTACCACGTACTCTTATTATGGGTCAACGTTCTATATAACATTATGTGAAAACAAAAACTAGTTACATTCCACTAAAATGTTCTCTAAATAATTGTATGAATGTGTAACGTTTTCGGCGTGTTTGAATACTTATCAAATTCAAAATAAATTAAAATGCCGTCGTATCTGTTTTCACATAGTCTGATGGACATCAATATTTATGACATATATTAAAACTTGATTGTTCTAAATTACTCGATCTACCAATTGAATCCAAAGACTACACAAAACGCATATACAAATCAAATCAAATCAACCAACAACTTTGCCTTAGCGTAAGTTCCTGGAACACCTAGCTTCCGAGACACCTAGTTCCCGAACATCCTGTTTCTGAGACACCTAGTCTATGAGCAACTTGCTCTCCTGACACCTAGTCTCGAAACACCAAATTTCCGAGACATCTAGTCTTTGAAACATTGTGTTGCAACCAAGCCCACAGATAGTACCAAGCCACCTGTTCGAGCAAGTGCGACCATTCCCTAGCTAGAGAAATTACAGTATCGAACAACCCGGTAGCTTGCAACTATCCTACAAGCTTCTTGAAGCTATTTGCTTGTTAACCACAAGCTTCAAAATTAAAAAAGGAACTTCTTGGCTTTCAGTTTCTACAACTTAATTTTTGACTTCCCAAGTCTTTTACTTCCGGTGCTACGGTTTACATTATTCATTCAATCTTATTCTCTAGATGGTCAACCAGCAAACTGACAAAATTCCAGATTAATTGCCGCTTTATATACCAAAAAGCACGGAGACCCGTAAACTGAAAAAGCGTCTATAACAACCACGTGTGTAAAATCATGATTTCCAATGATGTTTTCAACTTTACACCAAATAAATGGATATCGTATGATAAATTTGAGCATTTTGATAATCTACAAATGATTTCTAATAAATAAACTGCATTTTTGTCACAAATGTGTCCTGTCAGAGCAAGTGTATGAAGAATAATATAATATTAGTAATAATCTCAACGAGTATATAGCAAAATCCATTAAAAAAATCAGACACTGCTTATTTATAACTGTTTCTGAATAAGAGATAGAAGTCAATATGGGGTTTTTGACACCTATGAATCAGCCAATGTCTGATTTTTATAAAGACAGCTACTTAAACACTTAAATTTCAGACGGGCCTCACATTCAGTCTTTAGATACAGTTATTTGCGACGAAGATTCTGACTGTCAAGTAAACTGTACCGTTGATTCCAATCCTATCGTAAAAGTATGGTGGCAAAAAGAAGGAAACAACTCTTTCTATATAGATGGCAACGAATTTACCTTGGGTAATATTACAAGAGAGCAGAGCGGCAATTACACCTGTATGGCATCCAGTAATAGAACTGCAGAAAACGGTAGCATAGAAGTAATTACAGCAAACAAGACAACTTATCTAGATGTCCAGCGTATGTAAACATTGATATTCAAGTTTTCTTAGTAGAAAGAGTAATCAAAGGAACCAAGGTTATAGTGACAAGAATGTAATCCAGAGACAAAGACCAGACATGAAAACAGACATACACAACAAAGAACATAAAGTAACTTAAATCATACATACAAAGTAGCAAAAGCAAAAGAGCAATTCAGACTCCACTAAAAACTGGGAGCATGGACCAGGTGCACCGACAGGGTAAGCATCCTCTGCTTTTCTAGAAACTTCCGCCGAGTTGCTCATAAAATGTGCGTGTTTTCCTCAACGGTGTTTGCTTTATCATGTTTAAGTATTAATATTTATCCCATGAATGAGGAATGGGTATAGTAAAGATTTTCTGTGAAAAATATTTAATCGGAACTCTGAAATATTGAAACCCTGTCTAATCCAGACGATTTATAAATCAATAGTATTAGTTTAAATGCATTATGAAGCTTTATCAATTGTGTGCAAATAGAATACTTTTTTCAACTGATTCAGTTTTAGAGTCAATTTTACATTTCAAACTATTCAACCATTAGAATGTAGGTTGAAGTGCGGTTTTTCAGAAAGATTATTTCATACGTTATAGAGAGTCGTTTGGAGCATTACCTTTCAGCTATTTAAGAAGTACGTTATATAGATATAATGTTTTTGTTTTTTTGTTTTTTTTGGTTTTTTTTTAGATAAACCCGAGATTCAAGTGGTAGGTGCATTTTTGATTGAACCAGATTCAGGACACTATATCTTCAATGAAAACGATTCCTTAAATCTCACATGCGTTTTAATTGCTGCCAATCCAGCAACTAATGTGTCATGAAACTCGATGTACCAATCTGGACCAGGTATGTCTACTTTCTGAAATAATGCTAGCAATAGTCTTTTTTCACACTCCTGACTTTGGTTTTGTTTTTAAGCTAAGGGGAGTCACTTCCGACAAATCTGTCTTCCTACAAACTGGTTTACTGTCAAATTGGAGCAATGGACAGCAGTTTTTGAAAATTCAAATATTCAATTTATTAGAGCTGCAGTAAGTACTTGGATACTTTCAAATAACTTATTTCAAACCATTCAGGTACTCACCAAAATGAAAACAGTTAAAGTTCCCAATAAAAATGTTTACTGTTTTCCCTTTCCCCAATGAGACCGCGAACCAGGTTGTCAGGTGTTGGTGAGTTACGTCCCTTTGTAAAACGTGCTAAAATGCCTTGCATTCCGTAAATATAAAAAAAACGATTACACCGTCATGTCAAAAGTAATCCATGATATCTTCATCAACGGGAACATACAAGAGTTCCTATAACACACGCGTTAAAAGTTAAAACAAGCGCTTTCTTACTGCATACGCCTTTTCCGAATGAATTACGTAACTTTCGATATAACGAATTTGAGTCATTTCCTGCTTCAGATTATTTACAGATATGACTCTGCTGACGTTCCATTGCTCTTATATATTATTATCTATTTTCGAAGCTTTTTAAATTAGTTTTCTTCAAAGTCTCTAACTATACCTTGAGTAAGGATAAACTAAATTGCGTCTTTTGATATGAGTTTCATGAAAAATATAACGCTCCCGAAGAAACATAAGTTCATACATTGTCTTGTTGCGGCTTAGTTCAATTGAATATTAGTCCGACGTTTCACCTATTTCGGTCTGTTGGCTGGAAACCCCTCTTCCACAATGAAGCTACATTTGTTTGGACCTATACCATATCATCTTCTTAATTTTCATTTAATCATTTTTGGACTTCTCTACCATTTAGCTTTCTTTGGGGAAGTGTATTTAAATTTGAGTCTATTCTTTCTTATAAAAACCTTTTATCATATAAACCTTTTGTTATATTATGATATCTCGTTTCAGATTCAACCGCTGTAATGCTCAACATATCAAATTTAGATAGCTTTAACAATAATGACAACTTTACATGTGAGGCTGGCAACATGATAGGAACTGTCAGAATAACTATAAGACTGAACGTTCAATGTACGTATTATAATATCCCCGCTCTGAAAGGTACTTAGTGGTCATAGTGTCCACCTATTGGCATTATTTCTCATTTGCCATATGACGGGTGTCAATAACGAAGCTGGACATGCATAACCTTTCGGAGCACCCGATGTCACTCCAGTTTTGTGGGAGTCCATATTGCAAGTGCTTTAGTTTTTTGTTTGACTTCTTATTTTCCTTATATTCAGTTTTTATTGGTTATCTATTTCATTCGGTTCGTTACATTGATGTTAGTGAATATTGTCCTGAGCATATACCATATTGTACAAGCATGCAATACAGTATAATTATCTGAGAAGGATAATATTTATCATAAAATGCTGAATATTTAAGACACTCTTAATATGTGCTCATTAAGATGCAAAGCATTTTTTACAACTTCATTTTATAATGAACTGGGTCTAACATTGTCCAAAACTTAATATTTTGCGCATCTCACTTCCGTTTTTTCCTCTCAGCAATTTATTCTAAATAACTGTTAATTGACACCATTTACCAAATAGCCTTTTGGCGCCTTCAACAACAAATAAAAATGCATCCTTGATTTAGTTTTGACACTTGACAATAATGCTGTATTATTAAAATGCTTCAATTCTCTCAGAAATTGATATAGACATGTGACCTTCTTGCAAATGCAAAAATATATATTACGGTCGCAGTTTCTTTTTAAGACTAATCTGAATATCAAATGTAAAAAAAATCTATTGTGTGAAATGATTGTTCGATGTTGGTTTTAATGAAAAAATAATTAAATTTTGAGTATAAGTTTCATTGAAGAATAACGGAATGTACCATATGAGTTTAAACGAAAAATTTAATTGAATGTTGAATATACATTTCAATGAAAAATTAACGGAATGTTCCATGTGAGTTTTAACGAAAAAAGTAATAAAATGTTGAATATAAGTTTCAATGAAGAATTATCTGAATATATAATGTAAACGATATTGTGTTATTGTGTGAAATGAATGTTCTATATGGGTTTCAATGAATATTGATGGATATTTTCTGTCTGTACTGATAATAGTTTAAATATTTTAAAACTTGAAAAAAAATACAAATATGTTTTTCTGAACATTTAGATGGCCCATATGTGCAGACTGACACCAGGCACGTATGCGCCGAAGGTGATGATTGTACGATCTCTTGCCACGTTGATTCCAACCCAACTGCTCATGTATGGTGGGTTAAAGAGGGAAATAGCACATTCAACTATGATAGCAACAAAGTTGATTTTGCAAACATAACAAGAGGAAGAAGTGGCAACTACATCTGTATGGCGTTTAGTAATAGAACTGCGGATATTGGTACTGTGGAAGTTATTACAGCTAACAGGTCAACATACTTGGACGTTCAATGTGAGCAACGAAATATTTAAAAATAATAGTCTCTGGGGATTCATTTTCTTATTATCACAGTGACTTTTCCAGTTAACAGAAACCTTTAATGACCAAGTCATGCAAAATAAACAACTAAAGCCAGAATATTTTTATCGTGGCTTGTGAACTAATTGGAAGAAAAAAAAGCAATTGAAAGCACATTCCTTTTTGACAATGTAGTATGTTACAATCGTAGCCAATATTGCACATGCGCTGAAGTAAATCAAATGTATGTTTAATTCGTTTTTTTTTCAGATATGAAATATTAAAAAAAACAAGATATGATATAAGTTTCTTGAAATTTCATAAAGTTTAATATGCAATACTGTATACATGTTTCCTTTTATAGATGGACCTGGCAACTCCATTCAATTATCTCCAAATGTTTCACACTTGGAGACAACAAAGGGATATTCCGGACGTATAATTGAATGCTCCGCTGATTGCAATCCTCCCTGTTCATACCTATGGCAAAGGACCGGGACTTTTGGAGCCAATCTAACCTTAAACCCCGTTGAAAGGACACACATTGGAAAGCACATTTGTCAAGCTGAAAACATGGTCATAAACGCTAAATATGAGGCGATCATTACATTTCTTTTGCTTGTAAAATGTAAGTTGCCAACATATTTAAGAAGTTCTTCCTTATCCCAACTTTATCCTTGCTACTCTATGAACTGAATACGTGCCTCTATAAACCTCTTGGTGCCAAATTTATCTTCATATTTTAAAATTTATTAGGCAATTTATACTTGTTTAATGTATAATATTTACTTTTTACATAATGCTGCCGTTGAGAGGTTGCCCTTAGAAGCACCTGTACTGCATACCAAATGTATGATTGATATTTTTGTATTTGAATAACATATAAAGCATACTTAAATTTAGAATTTTTGTATTGGAATACTATATCTGTGGTAGATGAAAAAGTCTAATGGAAAAAACTCATGCTTTAAGAATTTTCAAATTTATTTAATGCACTTCAACCTCGGAGAGAATAATAATAATGTTGGCATATTCGATTGGATGAGTGGAAATTTGGGGGTCGGAAATTAATTTTTATTTGAAATTTATTTATTTTGCTCATGATGTGAAAAAAAGAAATGATAGCCGTTATGCCCTCCTTTTGATATAATCCTGGAACCACACTTTCTGCAATTCTTCTCAGATTCTTTAAAATTGTTTGTCACATTTGATAACTATACAGGAAACCTTCATTTTGTCTACAAATTTACGAGTATAAGACCACGTGACGCTAACACAAGAATCTTAAAAACAACGATCTAAACTGAACCATTTTGGTTCGGTTTACCAAGTTTTAATGTATTCAAATTAATATAAATAATATGTAGGAAGGTTTGTGAATTTTTGGTTAATGCAGGTATTAATGTACATACTAATTGTGTCATTATTACAGTAAATTGTCGCCAGTATATGTTTGTACTTTTTATGGTAAGTATATAAGTTCGTTAATCTGTTTAGCATTCAAGGAAGATATAGTGACATGATCATGTTTCGGGAAACAATGCCTACATCACCTATATCTACTCTCCAAATCTTTGTTTACGTGCATAAGAAACAAACCATATTTAAAACGAAATACAGTGATTTTCTATTCCATAACCTTAATTAATAGACCATAGTTTGAGATTCACATGACATATACGTATATGTAAAATGTTAAGTGACATTCGCTGTTATGTGTAAGTAATCACAAGCTTTCTTTGCTCATTATTGAACTTGATGACAAAAGCGATGATTTCTGATACCATATCGTCAACTTCCATTCATTGTACCAACATCACTTTTGTACCTGCATATGGAGTTTTCATATCACAACCCATACATTATGCCATAGCTTGTCGGAACATCGCGAATTTTTGTTCCGCCCTAGTCTTTATACAATTAGGTTTCTGGAACATGGTTATGTTGCTACAGGATGAAAGCCATCACCACTAAAGGTTCATATTTGTCATCATGAACTCGTGAATCGTTATGGTGTTTCCATCTGCAATATGAGAAAGTATTTGTGCCCTTGTCATAGTTTTCATTTCCTCTGTCGTCTACACCGGACATGTCATTTTATGAGCAACTCGTCGGATGTTTCTACAAAGGAGAGGCGCTTATCCTATCGGTGCATCTGGTTTATGTTCCCAGTTCTTAGTAGAGTCTGGGTTGCTCATTTGCTGTTGTAATTTTGTACGAGTCATGAATGGTTATTCATGATCTTTGGTGTATGAAATGCATTTCCCTGTCTAGTGGTTAAACTTGGATTATATTGTCATGATTACCGTTTTTATCCTGGTTTTCTTGATTTCCCTTCACTTTTTGTTTTGAAGTCAGTAACCTATTTGCATGAAGAATCGAAATACACAATATCGAGAAACGGCTTACGTTATCCTTTTCTTATAATGAAAACGCTTTCTGTTGGTTACGCATAATACCCAAATGGTACACTTAATATAGTACAAGCTGTTAAAAGTATACTATAAATAAATCTATTACCTCTCTATAAAACACATCTATCAACAACGCAGATTATTCTGTGTTCATTGGACATTTGTGTAAACATCATACTCAATCTGCATGGGATTCAGCTTAGATAGATTTCACTGATATGTTTTTTTTCATCTTTGGATAGCTCAACCTATGGTAACAGTTACGTTCGATAAACGTGAATGGTACAGAGAAGGGGAAGCTATCGGGTTAAAATGCAGAGTAATGAGTTATCCTGCATCATCAATATCGTGGACAAGAAGTGATGGCAAACATATTTCCACAGGTAGCGCACCATGAACACTTTATATTATGAAACGCACCATGCACATGGTATAATAGAAATGTATCATAAACAATACGAAATTATTAAGTTAAATGTTATAAACGATGCAATTCGGATAACGAATCATAGACTCTATAAATCAGATTACGTACCTTAACAATACATAGAAGGCAGCCTACTGTAAACACTACATACCGAGTAATTAATCACTAAATCTTTTTTCTAATAGTACGTGGGCTGAGATAACCCCCATGCACCCCCCACACTCATCAACCAAAATATGATTTTTAGGTACCCTTATACCTCCCATTTCAGAATATTTTTGTCGCCAAAAAATTCACTGAAGAATTTTGGTATTTTTTCGGCTACTTATTATACCTCGTTGAGGCAAAAATCATTTTTTTGAATATTTTGATTCTACGAACTTCTTCTTTCTTCAAAACGAAGTAAACTTACATATATATGTATCATCATGTAGACCAATGTCTTAGCTTTACAATGGTACCAATATTGTTGCAGTAACACTTAGGGATTTGGGATAAAATGAATAAAATGTACCCCTACCCCGTCGAAAAATTGTTTAAATTGACTTATTTTTCAATGTAAAAACCCCTGGAGTATTTATATGTCAGTAAAAAAAACGGTTTATTTGGTATTTTCTGTTTAGTATCATCACAATTCGTACTTCTAGGGTTCTTGTGATAAATTTTGCCGATTTTCGTAGTCAGAATTTATCCAAAATGGGATTTTCGAATTTTCCGTAACAGTCAGATAAATTCTACTCATTAAGTTATTCCTCGACTGAAACGTCTCAAATTTGCCATCAATCGATAGATAATTTTATTTTCTACATAAATAAACCACCAAAAAAAATTTTGAAGAAAGATTTTTCAAAAAATGGTAAAAATATTACCCTTACTCCTTGAAAACTGGTCACAGTATCAAACATAATTCTCATTCACAAAATACCAAGAGTGTATAATTCATATTTTAAGCATTCATTATTAAGATAAATATGTTTAAAAACATACCTGATCAATTCAGGCACTTAGTTTTTCTTTTTTAGGGTGACAATTACTATAAAATCGGAAAAGTGGGAAATTTCAGAATTTCAGAATTTTCTTCTATATCACCCGTTATTGTTTTTTATTCAGAATTCCGTAGTTCAAACAAGCTTTTATGTGATACAGCACATTATTATGACGTCTAAGCTTCAAAATGAGCGTAAGCAATAAATATCTGAACTTTTTCATGTCATGTTAGATGGGAAAATGCCACCTACCCATGAAAAAATGCCTCAACATGAATTTAAATGTTAATTTTTAGCAAATAAAGGATGTACAATTAACACTTTTGTTTAAATTAGTGATATATCTAACATGACATAAAAATGTTCAAATATTTATTGCTTACGCTCATTTTGAAGATTAGACATAATATCATTGTGCTATATCACATAAAAATTTGTTTAAACTACAGAATTCTGAAAAAAAAATAACGGGTGATATAGAAGAAAATTCTGAAATTCTGAATTTTCCCATTTTCCGATTTTATAGTAATTGTCACATTGAAAAGAAAAAAAAACGCGCCTGATTTGATCAGATATAATTTGTACATCTTTATCTTAATTAATAATGCTTAAAATATGAGTTCTACGCTCTTGGTATGATGTGAATGAGAATTCTGTTTGATACTGTGACCAGTTTTCTAGGGGTAGAGGAAATATTTTTACCATTTTTTGAAAAATCTTTCTTGAAAATTAGTTTTTGGTGGTTTATTTATGTAAAAAATAAAATTATCTATCGTATGATACCAAATTTGGGGCGTTTCAGTTAAGCAATAACTTGTAGAGTAGAATTTATCTGATTTTTACGGAAAATTCGAAAATCCCAATTTTTGGCATTTTCGGATAAATTCTGTCTATGAAAATCGGCAAAATTCATTATAAATTGTGATAATACTAAACAGATAATACCAAGTAAACCATTTTTACTGAAGCATAAATACTTAGGGGTTTTGACATTGAAAAATATGCCAATTTAAGCGATTTTTCAGCGGGGTATGAGTACATTTTTTCCATTTTACCCCTAAAAGTTTAGAGTTACCGCAAGTGTTCTGGTATCATTGAAAAGCTGAGACATTTGGCTACACCCTTGTACCTGAATATGCTTAGTTTGTTGACACATGCTATCCGAGGGAGACTTCGACGGTCAAACAATTGAGTCAAAAAAATCTTAGCTTTTTAACCCAGTGAGGTATAAATATAGGTTTATACTGAAAAAGAATCCGAGAATATTCTTTGGCGACAAATTGATTCGGTAATGGGAGGTATAAAGGTATTTAAAAATCACTCTTGAAGTTGATGAGTGGGGATGCACGCTGGACCCTCCCAGCCCATGGACTATTGCACTTGAGTAAATAGAATTAATCGAATGTAACAGTTAAATCAATTAATCCAGAAGACCTTAAGTGTTCTGTTCACCCATTCAAAAGTTTTTACTATTGGTGAGGCAATAGCGCCATATTTATATATCGCGGGTTTGTTTCTACGATTCTCATTGTCTTATCGCAGTTGAAGTGTGTTCGCGTTAATCCTTGAATAAAGTTAAATCCCGACACTGCGTGATTGGACGATAATTAACAATCATGGTCCTACTATTCATTTCTTGGTTATAAAGGCATAAATATGTTACGCAGCCTGAATAATACAATAACGATTAGATTTTCAAACGACTATAGAATTGTTCCTATAGGTGGTATACGCTCATGCAAAATATAAAAAAATTGAATGGATCTTTAAAATGTACCAAATACTCATATTCATCAAGTCATGAAAGGAAATTATGAGGAACGTTTAAAAGGTCAAACAAACAAAAAATTAATTTAAACAAACGCTACTGCTGCAATGAGAACGATTTATCAATAGTATATTGAACCATATGAAAAAATCTCTTTTGAACACATGTATAAATATAATGGAGGGAAAACTAGATTCAATTCTTCTATATTTATTCTTTTCTAGGTACAATTCAAACAATGGTCAATTGTTCAAACGATTGTCTCAATTCTGAGACGATCACAAGCCGATTGTTTTGATTCAGGAGTTCGGTATAGATGCCGGGCTGACAACGGTATTGTAAGACCAGTTTCCGAACAATCGAATCCTGTTCGTGTGAAATGTAAGTATTAACATGTATGTGCTTTCTTGTAGTTCACATCAGTGATCCAGTAAAAACGATTTACTGCAGGGAGAGTATTTATTTAGTGCTAAAGTTGATTTTTAATCAGTAACCCCACAATCATTTAGGCTAAAAAAAATCATTGTGTGCTTTACTGCTAAAACGCAAGGGTAACGTAAAAAATGAGGCACATTGGGAAAAGGGCAAGAATAACTTGCAGTAAACCTTTGTACGTTCGAAAAGTTATAATTAGCATTTATATCAATGATATATACAAAAAATACAATGAAACTAGTAATGTAGTAATTGATTAATAAAACAAAGATCGAAAAATAATTCCAATTGCTTGCGTCTGTTATATTAGGGATTAGGATTAATGGTACTTAACTTTTTTTGTAAATGAATTTATCGGTCTGCTACTACATAATATGAGACAGGTGTGACCTGTAAGAGGACAAAGTTAAATATATTGATATTTAAAAAAAGATAATGCATAGCACATTTTAACAACCAGAATATTTTTCTTCATAAATTAACAATTCTACAAAATTTAATGTTGTGAAAGATTCGAAACTAAAAAAAGATCCTTGCTTTGTATTACCCTTGGTATTATATGTTAACTTCTCGTCAGACTGAAATCAGGCTCTCAGCGCTTCTAATGACAAATGTTAAACTCGCATTAATTACTATTATGAGGATTCGTCATCTTAAATTTGTATATCCTTTTCTTTGTGTAGGTAATCCAAGACCAGCTGAAAACAATAGTTACAGCTACACGCTAGAAAATGGAAAGAATATAACTTTAACTGCTACATTCATTTCATCGCCTGGACCAGTAGTTCGGTGGTTGTACAGACAGTCGCCTTACTCTGAGAAAAGAACAATCAAACTAGATGATTCACATCGAGGTTCCCTTGATGTTCCTTTTACATTCACGTACACAATAGACTCAATTGGCTCGAATGATTTCGGACAGCATTTTGCTGTTGCTGATAATGGGAATGGCATCCCGAGATCAACTATAACATTTTATTTACTGCAAGTTCAGGAAGGTAATATATTTTTGTAATAAAAAATGGTTTATGTAAGAATTGGCTATGATAAATATTTTGTCTACGAAATATGCACATGGAAAATTCATGTTATTTTTCAACAGTTCAGCATGTCGCACAAGTACAAAACAGGGTCTGTTCGATTGGTCAATTGTTCTCGTCCTGGAGGCATGAAATTTCTGCCATAGGACACTAAACCACACTCAAAATTCGACTTCACTACATGTCTGTCCATGCCTATATCTAGTATCACCTCTTCGCTGAAGGACATTAGTATACCATTGTAGCAATCATACTATGCAGTTTTAATTTGCCTAAAGGTTTTTTCGTTTTTGTTGCAATGTACTAATTTTTATAAAGTGCAGGGAATGAAAATAGTAGAGACCAGAGTTCTTTATCTTGCAGGTTCAACCAGCAGACAATTGTCCGGAGGATCTATAGCTGGCATTGTGATCGGTACATTGTTACTTGTTGCCTTGCTAGGGGCTTTAGGTTTTGTCCTATTCACACAATTTGGTCCTAAAGATGGTGAGTAGAATTATAATGTTACTACATTATAATGTTTTCCTACATCCATGACTCCATTTTGTTATCAGTCTACTGAATAATACATTGAAATGATTGATACGACTAACACGACGTGGCCTGTGGCTATCGTAAGATTTGATAAATAATTTCCTTTCAGTATTCCCATTACCATATTCTGATTTAATAAATATGAAACAGCATGTTATATTTTGTTTTATATTTTGAAGTTGAACTGCTTTGAAATTTCCGCAAAACTCTGGACACAATTAATGCTTATTGTGGCGGATTTTAGCGGTCTATCTAAAAACGCCAAAACAAAATCAGCAAATGTTTACTTTGGGCTTAACTGCTATGTGCACCACTAAGTATCCACGAAAATTAGAAACCCAAATAATTACGAATAAATTTTTGCCTAGAAATTTCAAACTTGTGCCATCGCCAAAATAACCCGCCATACTGTATATGCCACTTCAGAGTTCTTGTCGAATAGTTTAAAGTGAATATTGATTTGTTGTCATGCTTTATTTTCAGTGTTGATTATTTCAATTATTAAATGATTTCATGTTATAGGTAAAGATCAAATTGGTAATTGACCTGTTCCGGTCAAACTAGCTTGTTACGACCAACTGTATTCAGAAATGACTTATCTTAAACGGTCTTGTCATGTTTCCATGATGTGGAATGATGTGACTGTAGTAAGATTCTCCCTTGGAAGATCACTTAAGACGGGTTTCACTATAATTTCTATACATGTATCCAAAATCTGATATACTTTTCCAGTTGTATCTTTTTTACGTTTTTTAGATTACATACAATTATAAACGAACTAACCTGACACAAAACACTAGCTTTGTAGACTGCACTACATATATATTGTTAACAGTTTTTGTTTTGAATATATTTCAGAGAAATAATTTTCCATCCCGTACACAGGTTAAATGTGCCACACGTGCATAACACTTGTGTGTTTTGACACATGTATGGCAAGAAACATGCATATTACGCATATTAAACACATGTGTCACATGCGTTTTTAGGTGCATGCGTGACACATGAGTGGCATTTTTGCCCTAGTATTTCAGTGCATTTAGAATGACTGATTTCTTTTCTTTTTTTAGAAAATCGGAAGCTTGAGAAGTTTACAGTCAGTTTTCGAAACAAAAAATAAATGGATTTTCAGGATACTGATACGTTATTGAAGAGATGGACCCAGGGTGAGAGACCTAGCTCTTGTAAATCATTGGAACGATTGTATTCAGCATTTTACATCAAACTCATGTGAACATCAAAGTAACTTGGATTGATTTCATTCTGTTTTAAACGAAAGCTTGATAAGCTTTGGTGCTATTGAATACAGTATCAGTGGTTTTTTTTGGTTTTTTTTTTTGCTTTTGAAAATTTGGCATTTTTCTTCAAAAACTGAATAAGGTTTTTTTCAGCGTAATTTAGTTTTCGCGGTAAACAAACGGTTCAATGAATACCATATCCCTGTATCCCGCGCATTCATGGAAACCGCACAGCACCCCTTTTTGGTGAGGAAGGTCGAAGAAAAAATCTAATATCCATGTGATTTGTAAAAGCGAGAAAAAATCACCAGCAGAAGACCCCATTGGGAAATGCGTATCCTTTCTTAATTAATTATTTCAATAAAAGTATTTTTTATGATTCCCTGCGTTTGAAAGCTGTTTACTGACTAAAATACTACGATGTTTTGGATCCATTCGTATTTTATCTCCATGATTCAATGAATCAGCTAAATTGTTTACATTCCTTTTTCGTATGCAAACCAGGGGTTTCACTAAAACAATGGTGTCAAATACGACAGTTAATAAAAGACATTTCAAAATTTGCCAAGCTTGTTTATTGATATTTGACATCTGGAAGAAATTCTTCAAGGGGATTAAAGGATTAGTTGACAATTGTTTCCACCTTTGTAATTGATCTTTTGTTATTTGGTAATAAAATGAAAATAAACAATGGGTACAGGTTGGAAGTCCTGTTATTGTGTATTTGACGCTCCATCGCGTGCAATTATGTGGGCTTGTTCTGGTAGAAAAATATAAAAAAAAAAAAACTAATCATGTTTTTGTATATAAGCATGAGGTGCAAGAAAATGGCATTTTAATCTCAAAAGCAAAGCAGTCAAATGACAAACTAAGACTGGTTATGTGGTCTGTAAATGTTTCTGAATTAAAAATAAAAGTGAATTTGATGGGTTTTGGACATTCAAGTATCACTTCCTGTCTGCAATTTATACAGGCTGCATCTTGAACCTAGTTTTAAAGCAAGTGTGTCATATGAATCAACATTTCATGCGAAATATACTTAAATGTTTTGTTTCGAAAGTACGCGTTCAATGCCTGTGTGATGACAAAGTTTCTTTATTTTACAATTTAAATTCAGAAATTACATGAATACATGTATAATTATGATAGCAAAATTTGGGTCTAACATTTCATATACATGTGAAGTACAAATAGAAAATCATTAGGATTGGACACGCTTTCAAATTTTTGGCATCCAATAAAAAGCATTAGAAAAATAAAATAAATTGCTATTTTGCCAGTTGCACTGTAGTTGTGAATTCAACAGTTCATTATCGTGTTTGCCTGAGATAAACAGTTACTATTGTCCAAAGTGTCTCTATTAAAAAAAATAATAACTATCAGAAATTCATAGTTTTGTAACCATTAACTATATGGAGTATCTGTTCTTGATGACACTGGGTAATATATTACTAATAAATTTCTGTTTCGATGAGTTATAAAGTTAATAATTTAATTCCTTAAGTCAAAATTGTTCATATGTATATAATCATTTTAAAGTCTGCGCTTGGCTAAATTGACCTTTATGCATGTCGTTCTTAGTATGTGAAATGTATATTGAATGTATCAAATAAAATATTCCAAAAATGACTACATTTTCAGCTAGGTTTGTTTATTATCTATATAGTCCGTTTGAATCAATTTACAGCAAACTCTACAGGATCAACAAGTATCCTAAAAACACAATAGACTGCATTGACGGGAAATCAAAGAAACCAGGATTCGAACAGTAATCATAAGATATAATCCAATGATAACTAGATAGGGAAAATAGATACACAAAACAAAGATCATTACATGACCAAAAAATACGTACGAAGAAACAAAAGTCAATGAGCAACCAGGACTTAAAGCTGCAATAGCTGCCAAATTTGTTCAGTTTTGATTCTACTAAATTTTACTGATTCAATGAAATAAGTTTGCAGTAATGCAATTGAAACAATAAATGTCGATAATACCTACAGAATATTGTGAAAACAACGTTTTTTTTTAATCAGAGAAGATTGATGCTCTGATCTAATTATTTTTCGCCATTACTTCCGAAGATTGCCGACAGGACATACACCTGGGTTAAAAATACTTTAACCTTGGTAAAAAATAACAATAACGGATACACAGGTAAGCACGTGTCTTGTTTTCATTTCATTTCATCTATTTCTTGGTAGTTTTCAAATAAACAATGACCATATTCGAGGCACATTATATCACGATACGTACATTTCATAAGGATCCTTGCGTTATATTCCATTTTTTTCCTTTTACAGCTTAAGTCCGTCGGTCTTCCTTGCCGTTGAATAACCACTTTAGCTTTACAATCAGATTTGTTATTAAAGAAACGACCCTTACAGCACATGCGCAGATTAAGGTCACCAGAAGTCACATGCATACGAATTTATATGGGTCGATTTTCTTTTCTTGCAAGACAAAATAATATAGACACCTATTTCATGTATTTAATGCATTTTATTTGTGGATATCAAATGCAATTATGCGGGAAAAGTACAATTTAGTAGAAATAATTCAAAGTTAAAGTATATTTCAGGAGAAACAAAAAATTACGAAAATGACAGCTAATGTAGCTTTAACAAAAAAATGAAGGAATGGACAAAGTGCACCGGCAGGGTAAGCGTCCACTGTTTTTTTTTAGAAACACGCGGCGATTTGCTCATAAAATGTTACGTACGGGGTAGACGAAAGATTTTGTTTTATAAGTTTGGCAATTGTTTTTTTTTAATACAACTTATTAGATATTGTCACATGGGTAATACATTTAACATCTTAAGAAATGAGGAAAAAAATATAGACTACACGGTTTTTAATAGAATATTTTAGAATATTTCATATTCTGGGTTTTCTCACTATCCAATAAATTTGCTTTCCCCCATCTAATTTACAAATGTAGTTTTGTGGCTATAGATTGCTAGAAGTAATCAAACAGACCTTAGTTATGTCGAAAACTCAATAAACTGATATATATATATATATATATATATATATATATATATGATGCGATCTTCGTCAACAACTGTGATTGGCAGTCCAGGAGCGTAAGGAAGAAGGATATCGACGCAAATCATGACTCCTTTTCCTACTTCTATCAAATCATTATTTCAATTTACCCTGAAATCTTTGAAGGAATTACAGTCATGAATAGATGCATTTTCATAAACACTTTTGGATCCTGTCGGTAGGTAATATTTAATCTTTGACCATGTGTTATCTATGGAGATATTATAAATGGCGTGCGTTCACTATAAAAGTAAATATACTATACATCGCATGATTGCACTATGAAAATAAACAAAATTTCTTTGAGTGAATTTTCTAATGAATGTACTGGAGCCGGTATCCCGAATCCAATAAGAACTTGAACGGTATCTGTTAGGAAAACGACCATATATTATTGTTAAATAAAAAACGAAACTGGAATGATAAAGTATCTACACATAACGCATTGACCTAAATATTCAAAAAATATTGCGATATTTCAATGACCAAGATGGAAGGACAAGTCTGGATATCTAAAACGGTCAACCGATTTACATAATTTATAAAAGGGGAATTAAGAGTTTGGCCTAAATTGCATCCGAGAATTAATCATCAAATGTTGAAAACAATTTGGTAAAATACTTGCATTAAAATGACAAAATAATTGGATGAAGCTTACAAAGTTACAGAGTTCTATTAATTTTACGTTTTTCGCATCTACCTAAATAGCACACATCATGAAATTCCTTAACTCTTTTGAATGTAAAACCGATATAAAACATATGCATATTACATAAAACTTATATTAAGCATTTCATCAATATCAAACTACTGTTTGAGCTCACTTTCGCCGAACTATAGCAACGTGTTGAGTGAAAAGAGCACTTTTCACTATGAGGTAAAAACTCGATATACACAGTCATTGTCAGCATTGTACGATCCATAAAATATTTTGCACAAACCGTCTTAAGCGATGAATTTGATAGTACAACCGGTATTTTTGCTTGCAAATAAAACTTACTTTCAAGAACACTTTCAAGAGAAGGGTATAAAAGGACAGAATAGGGAAGGTATATATTACGAACTAAATGCATGTTGCTCTCTATTTGAAATAACGATTAAAATTTTTGGTTTAATTAATCTTTAATAATGATGTTGTTTCTAACTCGGTTTGAAATAAATATATATGTAAAACGGCCCTTGGGGACCAATCTTCCGATTTGAATTCAGAATATGGGTACATACTGCGGTCAATTAAAGGTACATAACAGCCAACACTTTAGGAAATTCTTTTAAAAATAAATAAAAATTAGCTAATCTGCATTTTTAAAGGTATATTCCTCTCTGTTTGACATTTTTAATTTGTTTGTTTGTGTGTCTTTGTTTGCTATAATTTCGTGGAAGGATGCAGACATGCGAAATGAAAAATATATTTATATATAATATCAATCAGGAACACTTGCTGTCTATGCGCTAGGTACATTTTAAAGAAGTAACACCACAGTCGCTCAATCATATCCTGTTGAAAATATAAATATTTGAAATTATGAACAAAAATAATTTATTAAAATAGGTCATTATTTCTTACTGAAAACAAAAGTAATTGGAAAGAATCAATAAGTTTAAGGGAAAGAAATATGCGTACACTGACATTTTCTTCAGTACATTTCAATGAACGACTAATATATCAAAGTGTCCTCGTTTTTCCTTTCATCTTTCGTCTACCCCGGACTTGACTTTCAATAAATAAATCGGCGGATGTTTCCAAAGGAGCAGAGGACGCTTACCCTACCAGTGCACCTGGTCCATGCTCCCAATTTTGTGTGGATTACGAGTTGCTCATTTACCGTTGTAACTTTGTATGTATTATTTTAGTTACTTTATGTTCTTGGTTGTGTATGTGTGTTTTCTATGTTTGGTCTTTGTCCCTGGACTACATTCTTTTGATTTCCGCTAGAACCTTGGTTTTCCCTTGTTTCTCATCCAGTTTATATCAATATTAAGTTCCACTTTGTGTAAACATGTTTTAAAATGACATTCACTTTTTAAAACGTGTATAGATCTTTTAGTGGTTCAATTATATCGACAGTTGTTTTGAGCATCGTTTAGTTATATCGACAATTGTTTTGAGCAACGTTTAATCTAAATCATATCAAACCGGAACTGTATGTTGTAGTTAATTAGCTACATGTATTTGTATTTCCCTCCATTATATTAGCATTAAATCGAAAAAATTAGAGGCTTTATTCTTTTTATTGCACATGGTTAGCATAGTGATGGATTTGACTTCATATTTCTACAGTTTTGGTTTTGATAATATACAATAATTTTTTTTATATTTAGATCTTCTTATACATTTAATTCTAATGCTGCTGACGAGAAGTTACTCCTTGAAACACGTGTACATCATATGGAAATTGTTAATTGAAAAAAAGTGACACTTGGTACTTATGTTTCTATTAATAAACGTAAATAATTATAAAGTTTTATGAAGAATAATTTCTTACTTAGTGCTTTTTATGCATAGCAACAATGAACGCTTAAGTATTTGTAGAATTTATCATTTTATCAATTTGACCCAACATTGTTCTAAAAAGCAATTAACCATACTTTTGTTTTTATACTTTCCGTTCACAGCGAAACGAAAATTAACTTCAAGCAATAAAGTTGGTCTTGCCTTGAATAAATAATCATTAATACATGAAATTTCTTAGGTAGTTATATCCGGAAGATTGACAATTTTTTTTTTTTTAAAAAAAGTATTTCAAAGGTATTTGAATATATGTCCCATATGCAGTTTAAATCTTCCTGTCAATTGTCAAGTTGACTATCTAAGGCGAATCATTAAGTAACGGGAATTCTTTCAAGGGAAGACCAACGCTATGTTCTGAAGATAAGCACTGTAATAGCTGTAACTGTGAAACGAAGCGAAATAAAAAATGTATATGCATATAGATATTAGTGATTTATCGAATATTACAGGTGTAATAAATTTAGATAATTCACAAGTAAAATAAAGATCAGTATAATATTCATTTGCCGGCTTTTTCAATTAAAGGTGCCATGTTATTAGCTTTTGAGAAATCGGATGTTATTAGAACACATAGGGCGCGAGTTGAATATCTTAAGTTTTCCCAAAAGTCAATAACACTCACATATATCGAAACAGAAGACAGTAATTGTTTTATTTTATCGTCTGATCGACAGTTGAACACTTCATATTCAATACCCCATATCTAGGATTTCTACTATTTTTCTAAGCATCTGGAATATCTGGAAAATAATTAGGTATTTGTGAGAAATTGGCATTTTTAGAGCATGAAAATAAACATTTTTTAAAAAAGTAAAAACTGTTAAAAACATTTATAGGATCATGATTGTTTGTGGTAGTGAATTAAATCACGAGTGAACCTTTCCTCAAATAAAATGAACAATTCACCACTGTCTGTTACTTCTCAGAACAGAACAATTTTACTTCATACAGTAATGGATATCCTACGAATGTCCCAGTATAAAAAAAAAAATATTTCATCACTTTTTTATTAACGCTTGCAAAACGTTCTTTCTTTGGGGCCAGGTACTCCTAGCATACTATACAGCAGACAACGCATGTAGTCACGCGAGATTTACATATCGCAATTTGATTGGACGATATAATGATTTCTCCCTTTTTTTAAATATACCACAAGCTATTCCCGGCCTAACTTAAAGAGGATATCCTTTTTGCAACGTTAAAAATATATTTAATGATTCCCTTGTCAATGATATTTAACCATTAGTATTTATATATTGTAGAATATTATTTCAATATCGGATTTTTTCAAGTCATTACACAAATATATCATATATTTAGATTAAAATGTAACTATGTTGTATATGAATTCTAAGTATTTGTTCAAACGCTATATCATCTACCCTATATCACACCTCTAGACCTATATCGCATACCCTATATCACACCCCTAGATCTATATCATATACCTGATATCACATCCCTTCTCAGACTATACTTGAAATGTGGTTAAAATATATGATATAATGAACATGACATGTTCAAATATGTATCACATGCTGTATCAACCCTCAACCTATATCACCCCGCTGGCCGGTGGCCCTTGGGGTGATATAGGAGTCTCTGGTTGATACAGCATGTGATACAGATTATGGCATGTAATATTCAGTATGTATCAATCCGTCAATCACAAAAATCAAAATTAATGTTTGAAATAGGAATAAATTAAGGAGAAAATTTACAATACAAATTGACAATTCATTGGTTATCGTGAATACCAAGATATAAGTATTCCTTTTTTATAAAAAGAAATCGTCTAGGAAGGATTACTACTAAAAGACGCCATTTGAAACTGTAATAAGAAAATACACAATGTCGCTTAGAAAAAACAATCTGTAAATACTGAACAGTTTGATCAGATTGCAGTATTGTATCAGTATTAACAAGAGTAATTGTTACCACTAAGGTAGTGTCTGAAATTTATGTGGACTGATATTTAAATAACTTATTCTACAAGAGTTGTTTCTCATCTATTTTGGTCCGTTGTTATCAACTATATCGAATTCCATTGGATCAACAGGTATTCTAAAACAATTAAAAAATGAGTTTATGTGTTTGGTAACTGTTTAATTAGATATAACAGTTTATGCTTTATAAAACATGTAACAATATGAACAAAACTGTTTAACAAGGACGAAAACAGAGTCAATACAGTTTTTGTTGTTTGAATTTTCCTTTAAAATATTTATGATAAAAATGTGATTGTTTTTGCATTTAATATTGTGTAAATAAAACATAATTGAATTGCTACCCATAAATTATTTAAGAAATAAATCACGGAAACTCCATTTTATCATTATTTTACCACGGGCAGGCCATTTTATGTCGCACTGTTTTATCACAAGCGAGTGAAAAAAATTATAAAATGGAGTTTCCGTGATTTATTTATTTTATTTATTCAATTAGGACTAGTTTCTTAATATTTTTCATAGGCGCAGCTTATGTGTTAGACGAAATGTTGGTCATGTGTTTATCACTTTTTTACCATGGCTGTGGTCTAAAGAGCTATGAAGCACGTCGTATTAGAACTATGAATAATTTCCTACCCTGCATGTATGTTTCTTGTAAATCTGGTTGAGATAAATACTAAAATACAATTAATTTCCATTTCTACATATTTTCAGTAGAAATTTTGGATCACGATTAAAGTAACCGAGAGAGAAACTTAAAAGCCCAATTTACAGATGCATTGGTGTAACTGAAGAATGACAAAAATAATCATACAAACCTTATCAATTTGGAAAATCCATTCAACTGGTTCAGTTGCCAATGAGTATGAGGCTATCTTTACTCCGTTAACCACAGGGATAAGAGTCCCCGGATTGAAAGAAAGAAACATATTGACACCTAAAATGTCTCCTTGGCCTACCCCTATCATACCATGGTTCCAGTTTACCCAGAAATCTTTGAAGGAATCACAACCAAAAAAAGATGCATTATAGGTTGAAACACTCGAGCCTGTCGGTGAATTATAATTTATATCTGACTGCTTGTATCCAATGTGGATATAATATGTAGTGAGGCCTTCACTGAGAAAGTCAATGTGCCAGGGGTCACATGATTTTAGTTGGAAAAAAAGTAATCGTTTTTTCAATGAACTGCCTAACGACTGCACTGGTACCGGTGGCCCGAATTTAGTTGTCATGTTCACTGTATCTGTAATGAAAATGACCATATATTATCAATAACATCATGATCGAGATATGATATTCCAGTCTACGTAAAGAATTTTACATTACAAAAATATTTGCAATCTCTCAATGACCAAGATGGAAGGGTAAGTCTATGATATCTAGAAACTTTTAACCGATTTTAAGTCTACATACCTGGCAATTGGAATAATATATTCCCGCAATGATAAATTGATTTTTTATATACAGTCATGAGACATTTTGCTTTGAAAGCACTATTCCATGTGAACTCTCAATAACACAATGCCTTTACAAGTGCCTAGCATAGTGCGTAATTAACGCGGGTTTCTATTGTATTATACATACACGCTCTTAACAAAAGTTGGTAGTAGAATGGAAAATACAACGAAAATTATGCTTCACTTGTCAAAATAGCACACAACATGTAAGTACTTATTTCTGTTGATTGTTAAAACGATGCAAAACATATATAACAATTACCTTTTATAAAGCATTTCATGAATACCAAACTACTGTTTGAGCTCTGTGTCACTGGACTACGTCTTGGGTGTAAAGAACACTTTCCATTATGAGGTAAAAACTCACAGTACAGACAGTCATGGTCAGCATTACATGACATTGTACAATCCAATATAGATTTTGCACGAACCGTTCTTTGCGATGAATTTGATGGTTGAATTGGTGTCTTTGCTTGCAAATAAAATTTGTTTTCAAGAATACTTTCAAGAAAAGGGTATAAAAGGATAGAATAGCAAACAAATATATTACGAACTGAATGCATGTTTCGTTCTTTTAGTAATAACGATTAATATTAGAATGCAAATTTTTATACGAGCAGTAATAGTCATAATGTGATAATAGATCCGTTGGGTATTGGTTCAGTGAATTAATGACCAATAGCAATGTCGATAAAAAATTTTTAGTTTGGATATTAGAAAAACATGCATTAAAGTGAAATAATATTTTTATGATAAAGATTCATGTTAACTACGGGGTAACCGATAAACATGCGTGACATATAAATCTTCGAAGTAAGGCTAGGGTTTTGGGTAACACAAAGAATTTTCCTTGCCAAAGTGTGATTTAAGCATGATCGTCGTCTACTCCACAGTTATCGCGGAATGGTCTACAGCCGTTCTATATCTGATGTCTGTGACACACTAATTACTTTTTTTCATTATAAGTATACATTACACGTAAGTGTCTTATGATTATAAAAATAAGTATCTAAAATTCTTTTTGAAATTTCAAATTTGTATGGATTGACAATTCTTATATTTACAAAGTTTACTGAAAATTTTATCATCTGCCTGTCATTTGATTACAGTATCCTATTCCATCCACACATTCCAAGGTATATTCAATATTTATCTTTAAATTTTGAAATCGGAATCTTTCACAAATTACTGATTATATTCTTTAACTGGTCCAAACCATGCTTCAACTTATCCCAAGAGAAGTCTCACATAGTGTCAAGAAACTATAGTGACTGGTACATATCGGAAGATCTAGTATTTTAATTCATGTTTATGTAGACAGTGTCAATGTAATAACAGTTAAGCCTTAATTGTTACTAAACATTTAAAATTAAAATAACTATATCTATATGAATAAATCGTTTTTAATTTAGCTTTAATAACGTTGTGTTTGTTTCTTTTCTCTGTTCGAAATAAATATATTTGTTAAACGGTCCTTGGGGACCAATCTTCCGATTTGAAATAACTTTTCTTACAGGGCATTGGTTCATGCTGCGGTCAATTACAGATATGTTAAAGCTATTGCTTCCACAATTAAATACTCTATACGAAATAAGCTTAGGATTACAAACCTCCATTCTTTTAAATGAATATTGAATATTTTTATTCATTTGTAATTTTCAATTTATTATTTTTTATTTTTGTTTTTGTTTGTTCTTTTCTTTCATCTTTGCATTTTCGATTTTGTTTTGTTTTGTTTTTTTTTGTTTGTTTGTTTGTTTGTTTTTTGTTTTTTGGGTTTTTTTTTTTTTTTGTTAGATTTTCAAGGAAGAGTGCAGATCTACGGCTTAAAAGTAAGACCTGCAAAATAAATAATCTAATATTAAAAAGGAACACATGACACATGTCTGTGCAGTGGGTACATTTCAAAGCGACCGAAAAAATATTGATATCACAGGTACTCAATCATATCATTAAATAATTTACCAAGTATTTCTTTTGTAACATGACAAAAATTCGTTTTTGTCACTGAGGAGCTCCTTAGGAAAAACGAAATATTTGGCTTTTCCAATTACCTACCCATGTCACTTTTTTTACAATATAGTACAATTATTTCAACTGCTTCAACAATATTTTAAATACATGTATATAATTATTTTCAAATATAACATTAATTAGAAAACGAAAATTGAACTGTATTCATAAATAAAAAAAAACCAACGGAATCTTGTAATAACGGCACATCATGTGACATAGATATAGGTCATTCATTCATGTTGGAAATGTTGCACGTGATCGCTAAGGTTAGTCTAAGAAACTATTTAAAAATTACGGTCCCCTGAAACTCATTTCATTCTTTGTAAATTACATGTCAATGCTGATTTCCTAGCGTGATCATATCCTTCAATGCTTGGCCGAAATCACTGTGGCCGAAACCGTCATTTTACATGCGTCATACTGCCAGCTGGTATATTGAACACGTTCATTGCCAATGGGATTATCAGGTTTTTGATTCGGTTCCTTTTTATAATTAATTGTTAATTAATCTTAAATCTGGTAATTCATAATGAAACCAGTCTTCTACGATGGTACCGGTAACGCTTTTGTTTATTTATGCAAACGACACATTTTACACATGCTTTTTCATGGGAGTGTCGATAGAACAGCATAACTTTTGTCCAAAACATTAAATATTTCTATGTGTTCTTATGTAGTACGCTAAAGTTGTAATATAATAGAGGCATTATAGAATTTTTTACTTTCATAATTATCGATGAATACAATAAAAAGCGACCCGTTCATTAGAATGATTGCGCAAACTTGTGCGAGTAGTGTTTTACGCTATTTAGAGACCTACTTTGTTTACAAAGTGTATGTGTCACACCATGTTAAAAAGCATATATTTCAACTTTAAGTGTATTCAGAGGTGGAGTGCAATATAGGGTATACTATGTATGCCTTTGGTGTGATGTTGGGTGTGCGATATTGAGTAAACGATATGAAGTAAAACAAACACTTTAACTTAATTCACAAAAATGAATATTTTTATCTGAATATATGATATATTGTTATATTTTTTTTTAAATTTGCTGAACGCGTATTATACGGTAATGGTGGGAATGGGAATAATTCATATGCTACCTAATGTTCATTGATAAATAAACAGTTAGTGATAAAGACGTTAATGTTTCATCTACGTGTTGAGAGGAAAATCATCATGTTAAAATTTATACCAAGTGGTTCTTGTAAGATATTTTTATTAGTATACATCTAAATTTCCTATGTCCCTTTAAACGTCAATTGAAACGTATTCCGAACTTTTGTTCACCGATCACTTATCTTAACCGAACCAACTTTAAATTTTCTGTATAAGGTGTCTGGTATAGACGATTTTACTGTATAAGGTGTCTGGTATGGACGATTTTGCTGTATAAGGTGTTTGGTATAGACGATTTTACTGTATGAGGTGTCTGGTATAGACAATTTTACTGTATGAGGTGCCTGGTATAGACGATTTTATTATATAAGATGCTTTAAAAGAGAGGTGTTTGGAAAGATAATCTGAATTTGAGGATTCC